>OX422208.1:803065206-804265206 GCA_949130495.1 Sambucus nigra
AGAAAGGCCGTCTTGGATACATCTTGCTCTCGTATCCTCAATTGGTGATACCCTGTCCGCAAGTCGATCTTGGAGAAGTAGGAAGCTCCCCTAAGTTGATCAAACAAGTCGTCGATGCGAGGTAAAGGGTATTTATTCCGGATGGTGACTTTATTCAACTCTCTATAGTCCACGCATAACCGGAGAGAACCGTCTCTCTTCTTCACAAACAATACCGGAGCGCCCCACGGTGAGGTACTACGCCTAATAAAGCCCTGCTCCAGTAGCTTCTGAATCTGATCTCTCAGCTCCCTCATCTCCACAGGAGCCATTCGATAAGGAGCTTTTGCGATCGGTCGAGTTCCCGGCATTAAATCAATCACAAACTCTATTTCCCGACTTGGAGGTAATCCCGGTATCTCCCGAAAAATATCTTCAAAGTCCCTAACGATTGGAAGAGAATTTAGGGGAACCACGACATCTCTAGATGCATCTTCCGCAATACAATATAGATAAGCACTCGTGCTCCCTTCCATACAAGGCATAACTACCAGGAACATCTCTTGTCCCGGAACCGCAAAAACTATACTCTTCCCGTAACAATTTACTATAGCACGGTACTTCACTAGCCAATCCATACCCAAAATTACATCGTACCCGACCATATCAAGGACGAGTAAGTCAGCCTCAAAACACAAGTCACCAAGGTTAATTTCTACGTTTTTACATACGAAAAAAAATCAAAGAACCGTCGCCCATAGAGGATTCGACGCTAGTGAAGGTACTTTCGGCAGATTTTATCAAACCTGTAGTCTGGGCAAAACTTCTAGAAATAAAGGAGTGTGTAGCACCCGTATCAAATAGAATTCGACCCATGTGCCCATGAATGAGAAACTTACCCTCGATCGCTGGTGGTGCCGGAGGAGCTGGAGGGAGTAAAGCCTCCTGAATGTGGTAAACCCGTCCGTACTGCAATTGCCCCTGTTGAGGAGGAGCAACCGGATTAGGCGCTTGGGGCGGAAACTGTACATACGGCTGCTGTGGGGCCCTAGGAAGATGCCCTCCTACCAACTGAGGACACGGCCTTTTAAAATGGCCCAACTCCCCACACTGGAAACATTTATTTGTCGTATTATCCTGATTCCTGCCTTGGTTGTTTCGGAATTGCCCCGCACCTCGGCCCTGTTGGCCCCTACCTCCATTTCCACCTCTACCACCCTGTGGTTGTGGACCACCTTGACCCTGCCTGTTATTATTGTTGTTGCCACCAACATTAAACCCACCGAAACGTTGACGCTTGGACGAATCCCCCTGCTGAGGATCCCTCTCAACCTGCTTGTCCCTGTCTCACTGCTTGCCCCGCAACCACAACCTTCTTCTTGTTTTGCACAAACAATCTATGCTCTTGACAGTGAAGTAGAGCAGCATTCATCACATCCCCAAAGGTCACCAGAGATGGATTTCCGAGCAAATGTTGTTTTATTCGCCAGTGCAAACCTCCCACGAACTTGGAGATCCTCTTCGCTTCTGGAGTTACTTCATCCGGTACAAAACTGGCTAACCGGGTAAACTCCTCCTCGTACTCGGCAACTGATCTCTCCCCTTGAACCAAATCCTGAAGCTTCCTCTGCATTTCCCTCTGAACTGCGGGAGGGAAATACTTCCCATCAAACAAAGTCCAGAAATTTGTAATGGACATAGTATCCCTTTGTTCGGTTGTCGTCATTGACTCCCACCAGTGTAAGGCCGGTCCGACCAGCTTGAAGGTAACGAGAATTTGCTTTTTCTCCTCACTACATTCCACCATTCTAAGATGGCGTTGCATATCTCTCTTCCACTGATTTGCCTTTATAACATCCGAACCTCCCTCGAATTCCGGGGGATGTCCCTTAAGGAAAGACTCCCTCACCCGTTCCCACCGAGAAGGTCCCGTAGGAACTAGTGCTTCTTGTCCCCTCACTTGAGCTTGTGGCATTTGTTGGGCCACTGCAGTCATCGCGGCGTTGACAGCTTGGGCCACAATATTTGCCACTTCGGCGGCACTGATATTCCCCTGCTGCGGTGGAGGACCAAACTCATCCTCAACAACCCTATTACGTCTAGCGGGACGTCCTCTCTTTGGCGGCATCTGAGATAAAGACGAGGTAGAGTTAAAACATAATATAAGACAATCTATTTAGCAAAAGATCGCATACATAGGCAGCAAAACAATCCTAACATTAAGTTCTATATCAAAGAACGCTACGGTAGAACGTGACAAGTCCGCATAGATCCTAAAGACTCTAGAACCTGATGCTCTGATACCATCTGTGACAACCCGCTATCCGGAATAAAGGGTGGCCAGCCCTATACCCCGATAAAATAGGAAATCATTGATAAATATCATTCTCAGCATCACAACAATATGCAAAGTATAAGGAATAACCACTCTATATCCCAGAAAACGGGTTATCAAAAACTTTGATTTGAAATAAAAAAGAAAACATTTTCAACAACCCATAATAGAAATAGAGGGTGGAAACCCCCACAAGCGTATATAAGAAACCCAAATGATACAAAAGGACCGAACGAAAGGTCGGTCAATAACAACCATACAACATACATTTAGTACCAAGGGTTACATAATAGATCCATTATACAATTACAAAGGTTTGGGCAACAAGCCCGAATAAACTGAACATAACTAGAAACATAAACGGAGGCGTCTACACAAAAATCCCGTGAAACCCGCACAATGTCACGGCTCCTTAAAACACAAGGAAGGAAGGGCCATTACGGGCGACCGTGCGGCGGAACACCTGAACGGATTATATATATACATATACAACAAGAAAGGAAAACCGGTCAGGGCCGGGTATATGTGATCAATAGATAAATGACAGGTATGACAATGATGCACAATAATCAAGGATGATAGTCTAGCATGGTAACATCATATAAGGAACTAAAACTGATAAAGGACTATATAGAGTGAGATTCATTAAAACAGAATTTAAAAGTACTTGTGAGCCTTTATCATCATTCATCATGTTTCAGTTTCAATCTTCTTTTCCATTCCTTATCAGGAATATAATTTCATCATGTGCTCTATATGGCACTAATCTCAATAGCATGCTCTTTGTGGCATAAATTTGCTCTTTATGGCATTAATGTTCCATCGAGTCCAACTCGATAATTAGAATAGTCATAATTATAAATATAACGATTCTAAGACCGCCCGTCCGGGTTTCCCCACTGTGCGCGTCCCTAAATAACCATCATCTTCCAGGGCCTAACATAAGACAACCTGGGATCCTATCGAAAACGTCGGGAAGCGGCCATATGCCTGCGGGGTAGTCAAGACCACACCCAGAATTTCCTACCCATCGCAGAAAGATATAAAACAAGCGCTCATATGGCCTAGGACTATATCCACCCTGCATTCATTAGGGGCTTCACCTCTCGCACGGACTTCCCTTAAGATGGTATTTAGAGAGGTGTGTAACATCCATTTTATTAATTTCCATTACGTGATTTAGTAAATTATCATTTACCTTATCAATATCTCAATTTTAAATAAATGTACAATCTAAATCAGGACTACATGTAATTCGTACCGACATAGCATCCTCAAAAGGAATTCAGACTCCAAAGTTATCCCCAAGGCCTCTTTTAGGCTTTAATATAAACCATCAAGTCAAATCTAACTCGAGTTGAATTCTAAAATCTCCAAATTGACCTTAATAGATTCTAAACCCTTATAAAACTACAAGACAAAAGAAGTGCCTAAGCATCACTTTAAATTCCCCCTTGAATGAATCCTAGATGAACCCTTTCGAGTCTAGGATGTCGACCCAACTCAACTAGAACTCTAAACCCTATGTTTACTTCATTTAAGAAGGTCCCTAATCAATAATCCTAAAGAAAAGAGGTTAAAAATGAAAAAGAAAAATTTTGAAAAGTGCAGGGCTACCGAATCGATTCGCCCCCTTGGCCGAATCGATTCGGCCAGAAACTTTGGGTTTCTGCATAATTGCCGAATCGATTCGGATGAATTTCGAATCGATTCGGTTCACAAGACCTGGGCACTGGACTTAACCGAATCGATTCGTCCAGGGGGCCGAATCGATTCGGGCCTGCGATTTTGCCAAGAAATGGCTATGGAGTCTTGGACTCCATTTTCTACCCCAACTCCAATTTCTTCCAACCAAACTTATATACCAACACTAAAATAACATCAATGATACTATTGATCATCTAAAACCTCATGAATCATCTTTGAGTGAATCAAAACCCAAAAATACATAAGAAAACCCTAAGTTTGCTAAACTAGAATCAATACACCATTATCATAACAAATCATCTATCTCAAGACACAAATAGCAAGTAAAAACTTGCCTTGATTCAGCAACTTTGCAGAATTCTTGGTGTAGTAGCAAGAGCCTCTCTCAATCTCCAAAGCTTTCTCTCTACTCTTCTCTTTCTCTCTTAGGTTTAGGAAAGAAAATTAGGGGAAATTGGAAGACTTAGAAGACTTAAGTCGTGACCTAAGACAAAATCCCACTTAATTAACTAGTAGTGCGATAAAATAATACGCAATAGCATAATTAAGGCACAACTAGTCAAAAATGCCCAAAACTACAAAATACAATGTGGTACATTATTTGACTATTTCGCACATTCCGGAATCAACTGCAACCTCCAAATTATCATTTGGACATTTTAAAATTCAATTTAGGTTCCGGTCTCATTATCAAGCCAAATATCATTTTAAATTCAGATGATATTAATAAGCATGACATAGCAATATTTCCCATGATTATGATATGTATGCAACCTCATAATAAATATCAACTTTCTACATTGAATTAACATTCAAATCATAACTCAACACTGGTCTCTAATTACTATACTAAATAATTACTATAAAATACGGTCTCATAAGCGAGGGTTATTACATCCTTCACTCCGTTTCATCTATTGTGATCTAGAGATTATTTGTCATTACTCTGTTAAATTGGTCTGATTTGAGGAATTCTATCTGGTACATCTCGGTTTGTGGTCCGTTTGGTTCGAGTTGTTTGATGGCATTGTGTTGGTCGGATTGGCCCTTTTTTTGTCTCAAGATCAACTTTCGGTTTGAGGTCTGATTTGATTTGTTCGTTGGCATGATCGGATCGGCCCTTTTTGTGTCACGAACATTTTCATATGGGTGGGTGTCATTTTTGGCACATGTATTATGATGGGTACCAAGGGGGAGTGTTGTGTGGGTATATTGGTGGTCTGCCTCATGCTTTTGTTTTCTCCAGCAAGTTGATTGGTCCAACCGTGAGGGGGAGTGTTGTATTATCGTATCTAACATTTGGCTTGATGGGTTGAGGTTTTGCTTTGGGACCTACACATTTTCAAGCCTAATTGAAGCATTTTGATGTTGGTCGGAAACTCGTGTTCAAGTTGCAATTTTCAATAGAGGAGTAACATATCTTGGTGCAAATTGACTTTGGTTTGTCACCTCCATCAATTTGAATATGGTGTTTATATTTATTATTATGTTTTATGTCTTGGTTATATTTCTAATAAGCCAAGGGCATTTAGGTATTTGTAGTGTCTCTTATATTAGGTTAGGGTTTAGTGTGTGTCCTATATATACCCCTTTAAGGGTCTTTGTAATTTATCCATTTTATCATCTATTATCAATATACAATACATTCTGAATTTTTGGTATATATAGGTCTAGGTTTAGAGGAGATATTGGGCCCCATGTAATCCAAAGAAAGTTTAGAAAAAAGGCTTAACAAACTGAAAGATAAAATATTAACAACTAGAATATTCTGTTCTCTCTCTTGTTCGTTACACCCAAAGGACTACACGTCACTCTGATCATAGTCAGATGGAACTTGGATGACTTTAGCAATCAGCACTTCTGGAGCCGCCTCAGTTGCTGCCGACTCCACTTCACCTCCGTCAGTGACAAGATCACGACTGCGCTTCTTATTGGGGCATTCGTTTGAGAGATGCCCAAACTCACCACAATCATAACACTTGAAGGCTATCGGAGTAGTGTCTTTGCTTTCCCTGACATAAAGTTACCCGAACTCCCTCTGTCGAAATTGGCTCGATTCAAGTATTACTCTAGTTTCAATGCATACTCGACGGCTTTCTCCATGGAATCTTTCCCAAGATTAAATTAGCTATAATACGAGCCTGCAATCCGCTAATGTAGCGGCTGATGCACTACTCCAACTCACGCAAAGCTGCTCAGGTGAAAGATGGAATTGCTCCATATACTTGGTAACAGTCACTAAACCCTGTCGCTGTCATCGAACTCTGGAAAAAAGCCAAAACCATCAAATCCACAAAAGATCAGTATTCACCATCCCATAAAAAGCAACGCATTCATGTGAATATCACCATGCTTACTTTTATCAGTCAGTCACAAAACCTGCGCCAAATTATCTTTCTCCCAGCCCCCAAATATATAATTGGACTTTATACCTCACATCATGGGGAGTTGGTTTATTTCACCACTCCCCCACGTGCGAATCGAATGCCTGGTAATCAGGACTTCAAGTGGTAGCACGGCAAACGGATTCACGTCTTCTTCCACGTTCCAACTTGGTGAGGAAGAACTTTCCAAAGACCATTGTGTGCGGCGTTGTTTGCTGAACCCAATCTTGGACACACTTCTCTTGGTCGCAATTTTTATTGTGAAACCCTGTTGGAACCAAAGTAACAGACCGGGCTTAAAATGATGGGTGCTTAATCTTTTGTGGAGACCCTTTATAAGAACCACATAGCCCAACGGTGTCAGCGCAGACAGCTTAGCATAACTAGAAGCAGCAAAGGAGATCTCGGAAAACATTTCCGATGTGTATATAAAGGGAAACGGGTCCTATGCGAGTGACTGGGGTGAGGCCCGATGTGTGGTATCAGGGACCTTCTTCCCTGCTGCTTTATCGTCTCAAGCTTGGTGTTTCGAATATGGCTTCGGCGATCGCAAGGGTTGCAGGGTCGATTGGAGGGTTTCCATGGCCTGTGCTGTTCGTCACCACCTTCATTCCGACAGTTATTGTGTCAAAAATTTGGTAGAGGGCTGCATACTTGTTGGCGAGAGGTGTGAGCCCCCCGATGCGACGTATGAAGGTTTGTTGCTTGTAGTGACAACGAGGGGGGTGCTGTCCACCAGGGCGGCTTTGAAGTTTTAGGGACCTTAGACGAACAATCAATTGGGCGCCCTTTACATTAAAAAAAAATCAAATTAAAGAAAATGTGTTCTCGCATTTTTCGATGCAAGTGATGTGAATCGAGGGTATTTTTGTCATTTTTTGGCATATTAGTAGTGTAGTTTCCTTTTGTTATTTTTATTAATTTTGTTTTGTTGTCTATTTATTGTGACACCCCGACTAATTAAATACCGGGTAGCTACTCCTTTATTAAATTAATTCAAAATGCCAAGTTGGTCCAGTTAATAGGATCACTGTCGAAAACATTTTAATGATTACTAACCACCTAGTATTTAAAAAGTAAGTTGTCAAATTTTAATTAAAGTCTGATTAACATGCAACAAGTGTAATGAAGAATAATAACACCATTCACCATAACGAAGTAAATAGAATAACCATCATACAATGTAGATAAAGTCTGGAGGAAAACTCCTCACTACAAAACCACAAACTGAAATAACTAAACTGAATACTAAATCAATACATGCCAAAGTCTGAAAAACTGAAATGGAAAGATGTCTCTAATAGAAATGGGCTACATGCCCTACAACTGATAAATACTGAATCAGGAATCCAAATGATAGAAGCGTCTAAGAGCAAATCCCTGTAGCTTCCACAAACAGCTACAGCTCGTCACCTGAATGAGTATCCTATGCATGGTGTCCTTGTGGCTGGGCACCTAAAAATGATTTTACAAGAAAAATAGATTTGAAAGCAAACGGGTCAGAGCCCGAATGTGGAGATATTTTAAAAACCTGCAAGTGCTTTAAAAACATTTAAAACATTAAATGCAAAGTACATGTTAGGACGTGCACTCACATGAAATTCTCACCTCTCGTCTAACTGTGCACCCCTAACGTAAGTACCCATCTAACCACTAGCTAAGTGACATCATATCTAGCTAGACTGCCATAGGTTCTACCCTTATTACTCGGTTCCCATTAACATTATAACGATCTCAATTAAATAGGGGCTTAACGTAAATTCAAGTTCTCATATAAAAGTAATACAACTCATTAAAGATCATCCCTTTGTTATTCCATAGTTATACACACAATACCATATGAAAGTTTCCAGTTTATTAAGTGTATATTTCCCACAACATAAATATACAATATAAGCACCCCGAGCCTAAGCTGCGGTGCACACATACTCTGCTATCCATCCCGGTACATCACGTACATAAGGATCACATATTCCGAATCTCTCAGGAATAGTTCACAGATAACAACATCACAAGTAATGGAGGCGAACATAGTCACATCACATGGGTCACGCACATACCTGCGCTCCCACGATCAGCAGACTTATTAACATCCCAATAAGCCCTTCTCTGACCTATGTTCATCGAGGTAACCAGTCTAAATCCGGGCAACACAAGGATTAGAGGGCCCTAAGCGAACGCAAACCTCCCGTGATAGCAAGTATGGTAGGTATGTCATACACACAAATCATATACCAATACTAAGTAAACACGCATCTTAGTAATCACCGTAGTTTAATTGTAGTACTTATCGCATTCTCGTACTAACTGAATATATATACAACTTATATAATCCCGGTCCATATTTATACGCGCCATAATTTATTCTCACGTCGTAGTAGGCACTCACGTCTCAATCCACAATGTTCATTTGATTCGATTCACACTTATATAATTTACTCCTCATTATATCCCAAATGTCCCAAGTATACTAATACACCATCAAAGGAATGTTATCTCTATCCTCGAACAAGTTTACAGGACTCCAAAAATCAAAACAGGCCAAAAAGGCCTAAACTGCCAGCTCGTTAGAAGTCTCGTTCGAACGAGGCTGTTCGAACGAGAGTTCGTTCGAACGAACTGGGCTATCTAACGAGATCTCGTTCGAACGAGATTATCGAACGAAACTGCCCCTCGTTAGAAGCGACTGGTCAACTCGTTAGAAGCTCGTTCGAACGACCTGGGGAGGTCTTCTAACGAACGACCAGTTTCGAGCCCAGATTTTCCTAGTTTCGTTTTTCACCATTTGTATCTCTTCAAAACTCATCTAAACATCAAGCCAACGATTGTTTAAGGTCTCTAATCATCCCTAAACGTACCTAGGTCACATACTAACATATTTTAAGAAATCAAATCCTCCTAAACATCATTAAATCCTCAAGTCTCTACACTTTTCCCCAAATTTTCAAGGATATAAACCCTAGAATTTATAATCATGAATTTACCCAATTAAATCCGTTTTAATTTCATTCAATATCTAATATCATCAGAATAATCATCTACCTACCATTCTACATGCAATTTCTCTTCAAGATTTCAAGTTCTAAGTTCCAAAATACATGGGTTTTCATAACACTCCAAGAACAATTCAATCTTTATTAAATTTCTACGCATGGAAAAGCATTCTCTGAAATTAAACGAAGTTAAATCACTTGCCTTGAGTTTATCTCTGATTTTGATGTTGATTTGCTGAAGTTATCTCTCTCTCTCTGCAGAATTCCCTCTCTACAAGCTTTCTTCTCCAAAGTTGGCTATGGTGGCTAGGGTTTTCTTTGGAAAGTTTTGGAAACCTAATCTAATAACCCCCGTAGCTTACTGGGTCATTAAGGGTTGGTTAGTGGGTTTAGTGGGTCTATTCCCAATCAGATAAAGACTCCTAATTTTCGTCATTATTAATTCCCAAAAATACAATATTACCAAACTACCCTTATAAGATGCCGGTATGGCCTAAAAATACCCCGGAACCAAACTAAACCCCCGGCTAGTGTTTTCTGACTATCTCGACCCTTCCGGACGCGTTGGCGCACTCAAAACGACCATACGGTTAATAGAATTTAAATTCACTTTTATAAATAAAATAATTATCTCCTGACGCGACTGTCACACGCGTCCCAATAAAATGACCAAATTGCCGTATATCAATCTCACGACAAATTTCATAATTCAATATTCGTATAACATCATATATACTCAATATAGTCAAATACCAACTCACATCTCGCTAGTATTTTACCCGGATTAATTCCCAATTAATTCTCATTTAATTAAATATCGCCAAAAATACGGGGTATTACATTTATAAGTTGGGACATAGATAAGCACAAATGGGTATTAGGCTTATTTGTAAAGTGGGAGTCCCACATTGGTTAGAGACCCATTTAGTGCTCCCCTTCCCCACTTATAAATAGACCCCTTGTAACCTCATTTGAGGTAGACCTTGATTTTGAATATAGAAGAAGAGTATTTCTCTCTCTAGAATTGTGTGTTAGAGTTTTTAGGAGCCTTTTGACAGGTGGATTACGTCAAATTGGTATCAGAGCGGGTGGAACTCTATATTGGTGCTAGTGTATTGTTTTTTTTTTTTCTTTTTTCAAATCGCACACTACCCTCAATGGCTCCCAAGAAATCCAAACAACAACAAGAAGAGGAGAATCGAGAGTTGAAGCAACAAATTGCGGAGTTGCAACAACAAATAGCCCAACTTTTTGCCAACCTAGGGCTAAAACCTAACCCTCCCACCCCCATGGCTGCCCCAACCCCAAAAGAACCACAAACCCTAGTTTTCCCCCGTCCTAACCCTAACCCTCGCTTCTGCCCCGCTCGCTTCTGCCTCGCTGCCTCAGCCCTACCCCGCCACCAACGGACCCCAAAATCCAAAAAAATAACAACTCCCGCCCCCAAAACCCACCCCTGTCCCGCCCCCCTCCCCACTCGCCGACCACCCCATTAGCCAAAAAAACCCTAGCCGACAGCAGCCCTACACCCCCCTGCCTTCCCGCATCACCTCCGACCACCCTAACCCCTTCCCCCATGCTCGCCGACCACCCCTTGTGGTCAGGCAGGCCTCCCAGCCCCAAATCGACCCCGGAAACCTAGGGTTTTACCCTAGGCCTGCTCGGAAACCCCCTGAACAGCCCTACCCCACACCAAACCCTTCTACCCACTTCCAAACCATGGTTTTTGACCCGGGTGGAATTCTCTAGGGTTTATTTGGGAGAAGAAGAGAGAAGATGAAGAAATAAAGACCAAGATATGTGGGACGTGCACTCTTCAAATTTCAGAAATTGCTTTTTGATCCCCCACAAGTTTTGGTACCCTTTCTTTTTGGAGTTCCCTCATGAATCCCCAATTTTTTAACGCTCGAGGACGAGTTTGGTCTTAAGAGGGGGAGATTGATGTGAATCGAGGGCATTTTTGTCTTTTTTTGGCATATTAGTAGTTTAGTTTCTTTTTGTTAATTTTGTTTTGTTGTCTATTTATAAGTTGGGACATAGGTGAGCACAAATGGGTATTAGGCTTATTTGTAAAGTGGGAGTTCCACATTGGTTAGAGATCCATTTAGTGCTCTCCTTCACCACTTATAAATAGATCCCTTGTAACCTCATTTGAGGTAGACCTTGATTTTGAATATAGAAGAAGAGTATTTCTCTTTCTAGAATGGTGTGTTAGAGTTTTTAGGACCCTTTTGACGGGTGGATTACGTCAGCAAAACTATCAATTAAATCATCAAATTTAATTGTTATTAACAAATCTTCTTCAATTGATAACATGATTAATCCATTTAATCTTTCTTGTGGCATAGTAGAACGAAGGTAAGATTTTATTAATTTTAACTTTGAAAAACTTCTTTTGACCGAGGCAACCGTAACGCGTATTGTCAAAATTATTCTATAGGCAATCCAAGCATTTGGAAAAATACAATCCATTTTTTTAATATATTGTAACACCTCAATTAATTTTTTAGTTTCATTAGGTAAAGGCGTCTTTAAAATTTTCAATTCACAGAACAATTGATTTCTATCAATATCACAACTATTGCTATGTGTTAAATAATTTTCAAGCTTAATACAATAACTATTTAAAATATCATCATCTAAAGTTTCTAACTTGTTCCAATCAAATAAAAATCCAAAAGTATCCTCATAATTTTTAAATTGTTCAAATCTAATTCTAATTGACATAAGAGCTTGATCTATTATATGTAAGAAGTAATTAACTCGAAATGATTAATCACACAATCACAACAATATTATATATTAAAGAAAAATGCTAAAGAAGAACAATAAAACCTGGTTTGTAACCAACTTGAGAGCAACCCCAAATTATAATTTGTAAATGCCCAAATAACATATTGGAATCTACAAAATAAAAATAAAAACTCACAACACAAATATTAGTAACAAAAATTTACATAGTAAAAAAAAAATATAACAAAGGAAATGAATATAAACTTACGCACACAAGCTCCAATCTCCAAATGCTGGAGTATGTCCCCCTCCCCTTCCCCCCCCCCCCCCAAAAAAAAAATGCTAACTTGAAGAAATTGAAACCCTAGATTTTTTAACCCTTGTTTTTATGGGAGGGGGTTGTCCGAAAATTGGGGGGGGGGGGGGGTCTGTCCGGGAATAGGGGTTTGGAAGAGGGGGGAGGGGAGTTGTCTTCTTGCTGTGTGAGAGAGAGAAGAGAAAGAATAGAGAGAGAGAGAGAGAGAAAGAGAAGAGAAGAAAGTGGGTGAAATGAATGAGAAGAAAAGAAAGAGAGATTTAGGGTTAGAAAATAGGTGGGTAAATGAGTGGGTTGAATTGATTATTATGTTGAGTGGGTTTAGCGTGTGGGCATGAACTTATTTAATTGGGCTTATAAATGAGTTTCTAATCTTTTTATTTCGGGGCCTTTTATTTTGTAAATTATTTTAAATGTAACAAGTTTTATTTTTGGGGGGCCTTTTTAAGTAGTAACTCTAATTTTTTTTTTCACAACTAATTTTTTTCCTAACTATTTTTTCCATAACTAATTATGTTTATACCTATTTTTTTTATACCAAATTTTTTTCCGAAGGGGGTCCCGATTAATCGGGGGCCCTAGGCGACCGCCTGCTTTGCCTATAGAGGCAAAGCCGGCCATGCTGTCGACATGGGTCAGGATATTAAGTCATCAACAGCTGCCAAGTCTGATGGGTGAGTCACTGGTTCCGGCAGGCGTCATGGACATTATTGTGTTACTCACGCACAAACTACTCACTAGAAGAGCTTTTCATGTTTATTATGCGATAATTATGACTACGTGTTGCAGTTATCAAACTAAACAATTGCCAATCCCTTTTTGGCTTGCCCTCATTAGCCTTTCTGAACATGCGGCATAAGTTTGGTTTTTGCTTTTCCATAATGATACTCATTAGTAATTACATTTTTGTGATCAACTGATGCCAAGTAGTTGACCAGGCTTAGTTAAGTTACATTTTTTGGGACTGTTAAAGTCATTTGATACGAATGACGTTAAGGAACTAACAGTAGATATGCGAGCATGGTGAAGATTCAATATAACTGTTGTTTGCCATCTGTAACTTGTTACTTTTTCTTGAAAATTTGCACTGAGTGTCAAAGGTGGAAAAGTTAAAATTTAAAAACATGCTGTATGATCTAATACATTGTTGAGAATATACAACCAAAGCATAGATAGCTTGTACTTCTTTTTCTTTTGTTGGTTCCTGCTGCTTCTTTTTGCTCAGCCCTAATTAGATACTTGCGCTTTCTGGGTGGTGTGATTTATATTAAATAAATCTGAATTCCTTCTTAAGCTTACAGGCCTGAAAAGGAAGCCTGTCACTTTGACGTGGCAAGGGGGAAATTGTTCCACGGTGGAACTCTCTGGGCTTGATATTGGATGGGGTCAGGTAACAAGCAAGTTTTTGAGTTTCAAGAAGTATCTTTGACATTCTAACCTAGCACACTCCTATAAATAGCTGTCAAATTTTGAACTTTTGAACTCAATTTGACCTTTTGTCTATCTGTGACTTGGAGTCACGTAGTAATTTTTGAACAATAAAACGCATCACTATTACAAGTTTCTGTATTTTGTATGATTTTGACATTGTTTATATCATGTAAAATTCTAGAAAGAACCTTTTTAGAACTTATGGGTGATATATGTGATTTTCTAAATGTTATTCTCATGCTTATCGGAATAAGCTCTAATATATTATTGGGAGGTTTAACAACTCATGAAAGTTAACGCTCAGCAAATCACTATTTTCATAAACATTATTTGGATTTCGACTGAGTGCTTTTTCAGCCTTAGATACAAAACTCAACAAAGTATTCTTTCAATTACATGAGGTCAGCTGCACAAACCCCTGTTTAGCACGACATCCTTGGACAAACCACAAGGTGTTACGTCTTTTTTAAGATTTCCCACCACGTAAATTTTGGTCTACTTCTTTCTCAATATTAGACAAATTTGATTCAACACATGAGATGAAGGACTCAATATTATTCAACCTTTTTATTTAGATGTCTCTCCTTAATAAGGAGATTTTACATTAATTATGCTTCTGTTTATTTTGGAGAGCTATTAGGTATTTTAGATATATGTGTTCCGCATTCTGATTACATATCACTCTTCTTTACCGGGACACTTATTGGTTTATGTGTTCAAACCAACTAAGGAGATTTTCTCACAATTTATCTTGTATAGGAGCAGCGCTTCACAATTACATTGATTTCTAACTTTATCCTTCCTGCGATCACACATTTATCTTAATATTCACATCTTTACCACTCAATTTTTTTGAACATATTGCTTCTTAGTTGGCCAATACTTTGTCCCATATAAAATGGTTGGTCTGATAATCATCCGATAAAACTTCCCCTTAAACTTCATACACATAATACAACAACACTTCTTCATTTGTTCCAATCTACTTTTATCCTAAGGGTCACATCATCACTGATATATTCCTCTGTAGATGATCGAGCCTAAATGAAGAAAATGATTGCTTTGGGTATATCTTGACGGTCAAGCTTCACTACATACCCATTTGTGTTCTTACTACTACTAAAAAATTGCATCGTATGCACAGTTTTAGCCCTCCTTATTTTAAACACACTTGTTATTTGGGTTTCTCTCAATGGCAAATAACATTCATTTCAACACATCTTCTTATATTATTTGCGCAAGTTTATCCACAGTTAAAAATTCATTAATTTCTATTGCTATTGTTCTTGATATAGTTACCGCCCCATCATATATCCTTGATCATAGCAATATATCTATTAGTGTCTCCTTTTTTTTTATTTAAAATCAACCATATTATATCTTTAGGGACTTTATCATGTCTTCTTTTAATCTCCCCAAAACCATATGAAGGTATTTCTTTTTCTCTATACATTTCCATTAATCTTCTCACAGCTTCCATTGCTAATTTCCTAGGCATAAGCCCAAACTAATTCTCGACTACTGTTGTTTTCAGTCCTAATTTATGTTCAATCGCTCTTTCCCGAAGTTTCAGCGTAAGACTCGTTAATTTGATACCACGATAAATTGAACATCTGTGTATATCTCACGTGTTTTTATAAATAAGTACTAGAAAACTCCTTTTCTATTCATTGCTCATCTTATTAGAGTAGACGTACGATATTGTTATTGAACATCTTTACTAGCCAAGGCACTCCTTCCTCCCTGACACTTCCAAACCTCAATGGGAAAGCTGGGGTTCCTTCGAAAGTCCAAGTCTTTGCATGGTTGACAACACATTGAAAGGTATACACTTGCGACTTAATGCATCAGAAGAGGTTGGAAATGTTTAGTTCCCCATCGTGGTGTGTTTTGTGCGAAAGGAAGCGCGAGAATATTGATCATAGTCCATCTCAGTGCAACTTTGCAAGATTATTTTGGGATAGTTTTTTATTTATTTGAATTTGATGGGTGCGGTTCCAGAAACTTGGCATAATTTTTTATCCATTGATTGGGTAATTCAAGGAGAAAAAAAAGAAAGTCTCATGTTTATGGAGATGCGTGGTTTTGGCGGATGCATGAAATTATGTGGAATGAGAGAAATGGTAGATAGGATAGTGTCCAAAGAGGATTTACGGGGGTTAAAATTCAATGGTTCCCTTCGGGCAACAACTTCGGATATATTTAAAGGTGTAGAGGTGCCACTTTGGCAAACAATTGGAGTCTTTTCTGGTTCAAACGTTTATGGGGGAACAAATGTGGGCCCTCCCTCTAAAGTGGCTTCCAGTTGCTCCAGCTGTCTCCCACTACCAAGACTTCTCTAAGGAGACCCTTTCCACACAACGAAAGGGAGAGAACTCCTTGGAGGCCGTAGCCGATAGAAACAGAAGGCTGAAATGTTTCCATAAAACCTGAGCACAAAGCATAGAGAAACCATGTCTAGAAATTCCTTACAACTAGCATTATATAGTATCACCATTATCATCTTGTATCGATCTCTACACAATCTCTAGGGGGATGTCTTCACCCTTCCCCTCTCTGGTGACAGTCTCGGCTTCCAAACGGATATGAAATGTGAACACCCAAGCACCTAAATCTCTGTACGATGTGTGCATATCTATCTCTTTTGTCTCTTGTCTCTCCCACGGGCTTTGGTTTAAGCTTCTCCAAAATGGGTAACGTCTGGTCCTTGAGAGACAATCTCCTAAACCTGACCGGCAACTCCATCCTCCTGCAAAAGAAGATGAACTAATTCTGGGATGCTGTATTGTGTTCTGGATAGGTTTGTATGGGTTGTAATCTTTTTTTTTTCCTTCCTGTTTTTTTTTTTTTATTTTCTCTCGATCTCTCCTCTTTTTTTTTCTTTCTTTTTTTGTTTCTTATTGTGTGGAGCGCTGGCTCACCATATTATTTTACTTTTTTAAAAAAAAAATTATTAATACACTTCCTCTGTTTCGGTTTAAAAAGAAAAAAACTGGCCGGTCCTAAGGCCCTCAATGTTTTCATGCGTAACCTCTGATACCCTAACTTTGCGGAAAAATATTCTCAAATCTCCCTATTTCTTCCGTACCTAATCTTCCCCCGTGATATTCACATAATCTTTCCCCGTTTCCTTAATTTTTTTTCCGTCTTTGACTAAGGCTCTCAAAATATCACCCTTGACACTTAACATTATTAAATCTCTCGTTATCATATCCGAAGTTTAGCAAACTTATAAATGTTTTTCCCCTTCCTTTGTTCCTAGTTTGTATAGAGATCACCATATGCTGGAAATTTAGCGTTATCACAACTTTCTCAATATTTTATTTGTTTCTCGTTGTTTGCCATGTTTTAAAGCATGTCTCTTTTGTTTTTACTATAATTTGGATTTCTTTGTTCCACCTTAGTTTGTGGACCCTACGTCTTCTTTTAACATTTATCTTTAAATAATTCTAATGTCTTTTTTTTTGTAAATTCGACCACTTAGTTCGTGGGTTAATCTTCTCTTTCCTCACTCGTGATTGTTTCTAATGTTTACATCCAACATCATTATTCTTCTATGTTGCTAGATTCAACTTTCAACCGGGATGACCTCACAGTTTTCACACATTAATCGATCTACTTTCCTACTAATGGAAAAGTTGATTCTAGATTTGAAGTGGCTCTACATATTTGGTTTCATAAAAAAACCTAAAATGCTTCCTACTTAAATTGACTCTACATATTTGGTTTCATCAACACCATGATCCCCTATGTTCAATGACATATAATATTGCATACTGCAGAATTTTATTGTTGGATATATAGAGGAAAACCCAAATAAATTTAATAAGAATTGTTCAATGTAATCATAATTAACAGATATCTTGCACTTAGAAGTTTTGGGAACTGTCATTCAATGCGGCATTGCTAACTTATTTAAGAATTTCTTGTGACTTTCAGAAAATACCTTTGCAGCATGACAAGGAGCAAGGTTTGTGGAATCTTCAAAGGGAATTGCCAGTAAGTGTTTTCTGCTTGTCTGAAACTGCAAATGAAACTCAAATAATTTGAAAGTTGATCTGAGGCATAATACTTGGCTCGTGTTTGTTCTGGTAACCAATTATTCTTTTGCCCTTGTGGCAGAGATACATATTCTTCATAACCTTTTTGCTAAGTGGATTTGGAAATCTCCCAACTCTGAACGTGATCTCACTTTTTATGGTGTGTTTGAATTACATCCATGCAAAAAATTATATTGCATGGATTTTTTTTTTTAAATCACATGGAAAATGCCTTCACCATTTCCCACTATTTGTGGTGTTTGATTGCAGTGGTGAAAAATGATTTGTTTATTAGGCTAAAGCACATTCTTTTTTCTAGGCAAATCAAAAACCTAGGTGGGAGGTGGGAGGTGGGAGGTGGGAATTGTTTTCCCTAGAAAATGAGAAAATAAGACTACAACAAGTTTTACCCTGGGAATTTTTTTAATTGGAAATTTAATTCAACCATTTTGAGCTTTTTTACGTAAAAGAAAATCAGTCAAACACACATGTATTTTTTGTATAGTAAAGATTACTCGAAACCTCAAAGCAGCTAGTCACCATATAAGCACTCCTTTTTGCCCTGGGAAGGAATACACATTTCTTGGAAAGATAAAAATATCATTCGTAGCATCAGGAGCATACTTTATACATAGCTTCAAACCTTCAACCTGAACACATCACCCGGTCAAGGATCAAACTATTGGCCTTAAAATGTGTCAAACACACTATTTGAATTCCGTACTTCACAGAGGATGGTGAAGTACGGAAACACTTGTTGACATTTCACGGCATAACCTTTTTTTTTTTTTAAATTCGCGACATAAACTTAATTGCCTATTTTTGCATATATAAACCCAATAGCTGATTGAGTGAGTGGTTTGAGTTTCACATCGATCCAAGAAACAGACCATTCTATCCACTTAAGAAAGCAATGAAGCCCAGGTTCTTTCACTAACTATTGCAGTATAAAGTTTAATTTTTTTCACTACCAGATGCATTTGTCAGAAGATACCTACACTCTAAAACATATATTAAACATATACATGTTGTAGATGGTAAGACCTTCGTCTCTTTATTTTCTTAAAAGTTATTTATCAAGCTAACAAGGATATATCTAGGACTCCTGGAACACCTTATATCTGGAGCAGATTAAGTGTCCTAATACATTTTTCTGCCTTTGGGAAATAAATTTCCAAACGAGCCCTAAGTATATATCCAAATAATTTACTTGCACTTGTTTTTAACAGGAAGGATGCTACGAGTACAAGTACGTTGTTGATGGTGAATGGATGTACAACAAACGCGAACCTGTTACTCAGAGGAACAAGGATGGCCACATCAACAATTATGTTCAAGTACGTTTCAGTTTTTCTTACCCAACAACTTCCGTGCCATTTCAGAACAATAGAGAAGACAGTGCTTGGAATGTTTGCAACCTACTAATCGCTTTGTACTTTGAGCTCTTTCATTGAATTTGCCCTTCATAATGGAGTACCATGTTGGAGAAAATAGGAGTCCTATCACCTTTTGCAAAACAAAATTTTACTTTGGACATAGATATAAATGGACTAATTTTGACAATTTAAAAGCAAAAACTGATTATTTGAAACGGTGTTTATGAAAACCGAGAATGTTTTTTTCTAACTTCTAATTTGATCATACACCAACAATTTGGTGGAAAGTTTCCCCTTCGGCCTTTGGCCCTTTCATTCAGCAATAAAGGCTTAGAGGTGAATTATTTTTCGCCTCGTTGAAAAGTAAAATGGTGAAAAGATTTTTCACCTATTCAAAGTTAAATTATGTTCACTATTTTAACTAAAATCACATAGTAGAATGTAAACACCTATTTACTTGTTATATAGGAACACAAATTTCAATTAAGAATGAAAATACTTTTCATTTGATGTATTTTGGTGGAAGATGATGTTATTTTTTTAATTTTATTATTATTATTTAGGAGATATTTTAGGGAGTAGATAATTAATATGATTATCTTTCATTTAGTTAGTTTCTTATTAGGATTATGCTTTCTTAGATTTTTGGATTCCTAGTATCTCAAGGATTAAGGTTAGTTTAGCCTTTAAATAAGGCTTTTGGCGAACCATTTTAATCATTGAACTCCACATCACTTTAATTTTGATATTTGATATTTGAGAATTTGCTTTGCCTATTCATCATGATTATTTTGTGTGTGTATTTTTTAGTCTTTTACTGCATTTTTACATCATCATCATTTTCGCAATACCAAGTAGTAGTAAAAAAATGTATCCATATTTCAGGATGTCATGCATGGATTGGACAAATTTCATTTACTAATTAGTAATAAAAAAATTATAGCATGACAAATTCTTCAAAAAATGCGTCCTCCACAATTTAATATTTTAAATGAGCTTTCGAGCACCTGTTCTGAAATTATTTTTACCTAGGGCCTTAGAGGCTCTTCCTGTTGAAAACCCGTATGATTGTATCTATCATATTCTCATATTTTCCGCAAAAATTTGATCCTTCCCATGTCCAGGTTTTCGACGAAGATCCAAACAGCATTAGCGCGGCAATGTGGAGGAAAATGACATCCGATGATCCTGATCTTACAAAGAATGAGCGACTCATAATACGACAATTTCTCGACGCTTGTCCAGATGAATGATAAACATATGTAATGTGAGGTCCTTCCAGGTAAAATTGTATAATATTGGTATAGGTAACTCGTATCAATTTATGCAAATAAATGGAACTTTTGTTTTACTACAAAAAACAGTAGTATACAAGCTTATATAGTTGCACTAGAATAAACGGAACTTTTGTTTTACGACAAAAAACAGTACTATACAAGCTTATATAGGTGCACTAGAAGATTCATTTTCTCTTGACATTGTTGGAAATTATGTAGCAAATACAGAAATAGAACTCTTTAGTGTATCACAACAATGTCAACTTTAATACAATAATGTAACTTTATGAATCTTCAAGGCGTGATGTCACTTTCCTAAATACAGTATTTGCCCCACACGAGTAACTTCGGTATATAAACGGGAATCCGCAAATCGACACTCAAGATACAATGAAGCAACTTGTATATTTGAAGACAGCCCTTGGATGCAACAGCGAATAACAGTCAATCAAGTTCTTATTCTGTTTATGTGCACAAAACAGAATAAGAGAATTTGTATCTCCTGAAAATTGTAAGAGAGTAATAGCAGGGTTTGAAAATCTGAAACTGATTTTTTGTTATCACTCTGATTTCGTTTTAGGCAGCCTTTATCTATAGATAATGAAAAGCTTTGTCTTCAAGAGTCATGACTGTTGAATTAACAGTCTTAAGACAGTTTCGAACAGTTATGATTGTTAATTATCAACAGTCTTGAGTCATTTTCGAACAGGTATAATAATACCGAATCGGTTTTGCACGAGTCAACCAAAAAGTGACTGCGCCCGAGCTACCGCGATCCGATCCGGACGAATCCCGGCAACCCGCTACCACTGCGGGCACGTTGTTCCATGTAAATTTCTTCTTCCAAGTCACTATTTAAAAAGACAGTTTTCACATCCATTTGATGAATCTCAAAATTATATATAGATGCTAATGCAATTAAAATTCTAATAGTGGCGGTTCTAGCAACAGGTGCATAGGTATCAAAATAATCAATTCCTTCTTTTTGTGTAAAACCTTTAGCAACCAATCTAGTCTTAAATTTATCAATTGTTCTATCTATTTTCATTTTCTTTTTAAAAATCCATCTACATTTAATGGGTTTAGATCCTGGAGGTAAGTCTACTAATTTCCAAGTTTTATTTCCCAAGATTGAATCCATTTCATCATTTATAGCTTCTTTCCAAAATGCTGAATCTACAGACTTAATTGCCTCACTATAAGTTTGTGGGTCTGTTTCAACGCTAAGAGTCAAAGCATACTGATTACAAGATGTGTCTCTAGTTCCTTCAACAAGATAAACTACAAAGTCGGGACCAAAGCTTTTTTCTTTCCTAGGTCTTTTACTATTTCTAATCTCTTCTTGTTCTACTGGTGGAGTTTCAGGTAACTGTGAAGGAGTGCTTACTTCTTTTTCATTATTAATTCTAGGAATAGAAGAAAACCTTTGTTCATAAAAAATTGTATCTCTCGATTCAATTATTGTATTTACCTCAACAGAATCATTAGGTTCACTAACCAAAAATCTATAGGCTTTACTATGTTGTGCATAACCTATGAAAATACATTCAACACCTTTGCTTCGTAATTTCTTTCTCTTAGTTTCAGGTAGTGTTACAATAGATCTACAACCCCAAACTTTAAGATAACCTAAATTAGGTTTTCTATTCTTCCATAATTCGTAAGGAGTTTTCTTATTATCTTTAACAGGTATCTTATTCAGAATATGATATGCAGTTAAAAGTGCTTCTCCCCAAAACCCTTTACTTAAACCAGAATAAGAAAGCATAGCGTTAACCATTTCAGTTAGTGGTCTATTTTTTCTTTGTGCTACTCCATTTTGTTGTGGTGTATAAGGTGCAGTAACTTCATGTATAATTCCCATATCTTCGCAAAATTGAGGGAAGTGATATTCACCACCTCTATCAGATCTAAGACATTTTATTTTAGTATCACATTGATTTTCAACTTCATTTTTATATGTCTTAAATTTATTAAGCACATCATCCTTAGAGTTTAAAAGATATACGTAACAATATTTTGAAAAGTCATCAATAAATGTAGCAAAATATTTACTACCACCTCTAGTAGGTGTTCCATGCAAATCGCAAACATCACTATGTACTAATTGCAACAAAGATGTAGTTTTTTCTATTTTTGGAAAAGACAATCTTGTTATTTTTGTTTGCATGCATATTTTACATTTTTCATTCATATCATTCTCATATTTAGGAATTAAATTTAAATTAACCATGAAATGCATTTTCTTTGTATGAACATGTCCTAAACGACTATGCCATAATGAAAGACAATCAACGATATAAGCAGAAGAATCTTTTTCATTGATATTGAGCTTAAACATGCCCTCATACAAACATCCTTTGCCTACAAAGGTACCATTCTTAGTCAGAATAAATTTGTCTGACTCAAATACAATCTTAAAGCGAAATTTGTTAAGAATACTTCCAGAAACTACACTTTTCCTAACATCAGGAACATGAAAATCATTGGTGAGGCTAAGGATTTTCCCGGAAGTGAATTCGAGATCCACTGTCCCTTTGCCTTTAACCGCAGCAGTAGATGAATTTCCCATGTAGAGAACATCTCCTTCCACTGTTTCATAGGCAGAGAACAAGTTCTTGTCCTTACAAACATGCCTTGTGGCACCAAAATCAACCCACCAAGAGTTGTCTTCTCCAAGCATATTAGCCTCGGATATCATAGCAGTAAAATTTTGCTTTGTGTCTGATGTCCCTCATTTTTCCTTTAGTTTCTTGAACTCACGACAATCCTTCTTGAAGTGACCTGGTTTGTTGTAATGAAAATAATTTCCTTTCTTCTTTTTGTTTGCTTTAGAATTATTTGAAAAATTCTTCCGCTTGTTATTTTTTCCATGATTGCCATATTTTTGCTCATTTCCTTCCTCCACCACATGGACCTTAGAAACATAATTTTCTTGTTCCTCTTTACCATCTAGAATTCGAGAGTCTTGTTCAATTCTTAAATGAGTCTCTAATTCTTCAAGTGAAAGATCCTCCTTTTTGTGTTTGAGTTCTTTCTTCTAATCTTTCCAAGAAGGAGGAAGTTTTTCAATTATGGCAGCAACAATTACATTATAATTCATATTTAATTTTTTCAGTTTGCAATGATTTATGATGCGTTGGATGTCATGAAATTGTTCTAGCACAGGCCTATTATCATGCATTTTAAAGCTTAAAAATTGACCGATAAGGAACTTCTTACTTGTAGCGTCTTCCGTAAGATATTTGGTCTCCAATGTTTTCCACAAAATTTTTGCAGTCCCAACATTTTGGTACAAGTCGAACAAATTGTCGGCAAGTGCATTGAGAATGTGATCACGACACAAGTAATCATCGGTCTCCCATTTTGTGCGTTGCGTAGTCTGTTCCACGGTTTCATCTTCATCTTCATTTGGTTTCGGTTGTGACAAGACATACAATCTTCAATGTTGTTAGAAGAATATGAACCTTTTTCTGCCAACGCAGAAAATTACCAGCATAAAAACGGTCCAATTTGACAAAGCCTTATGTTATTTGTCGAAGTGATTTGGAAGAGTCGGCCATTTATGAAATTACTGTATTTAGATTGTTGGAAATTATGTAGCAAATACAGAAATAGAACCCTTTATTGTATCTTAACAATGTCAACTTTAATACAACAATGTAACTTTATGAATCTTCAAGGCGTGATGTCACTTTCCTAAATACAGTATTTGCCCCACACGAGTAACTTCGGTATACAAACGGGAATTTGCAAATCCGTACTCAAGATACAATGAAGCAACTTGCACTGCCTGCAACTTGTATATTTGAAGACAGCCCTTGGATGCAACAGCGAAGAACAGTCAATCAAGTTCTTATTCTGTTTATGTGCACAAAACAGAATAAGAGAATTTGTATCTCCTAAAAATTGTAAGAGAGTAATAGCAGGGTTTGAAAATCTGAAACTGATTTTTTGTTATCAATCTGATTTCGTTTTAGGGAGCCTTTATTTATAGATAATGAAAAGCTTTGTCTTCAAGAGTCATGACTGTTGAATTAACAGTCTTAAGACAGTTCCGAACAGGTATGACTGTTAATTATCAACAGTCTTAAGTCATTTCCGAACAAGTATAATAATACCAAATCGGTTTTGCAAGGGGCAACCAAAAAGTGACTGCGCCCGAGCCGGAAGAATCCCGGCAATCCGCTACCACTGCGGACACGCGGCGTGCGAAGTGCGTCACTAGTGCCTCTACAACCCACTGCCCCGCACGCGGGTGCTTCGCACCGTATTGAGGTCTCTTGAATAGCCTCTTAAATGCTAGATGAATTAACTCTTCATCTTCCATTTGTACTTATTAAGTGCACAAATTCTTAATATTTTTCCAATGTGGGACTCAAAGTTTGCCCACTCCTTTTATAGCTTAGTGGTGACACTTAGCTTTGTACATTTTCCAATGTGGGACACTATCCCCTTTTATATTTGGGTTAGCTTCCCACCTCTTCCACACACTTTCAATGTCGGACAAGCTTTTTAAGCTTTTACACCCAAAACTCGTACTCACTTATTTTATAAAATCTCCAACATTCCTCCACCATTTTCAAAATAAGTTTTGTAAATCTTTGATTGTCTGTAAGACTGTGTATAAGCATTGGTGTCTCACGACTTGAACCAATACCCTGTGAAGGTTCGTCAAGGCTAACACTGAAAGTATAGTAGACTTGTCTTTGAACTATCAATCCTTATTGATCAGCGGGATTTGTCTTCACACACAAATCTATTAGTCACTGATTATCCATATAAGCCGACACATGTATTAGGCCTTGTGTCCGTACCTTGATTTCATGAGTGCTTTAGAGTCAAGCCCAGTTCTCATAGGAAGCGACACCACTTCCACACTCATATAGGTAGATTATCATAGGTGTCCATGTAACTTAAAACACCATAAATCTATTAAGGTTAAACTCATCCTCTTTCATTATTCATTACATGTTCTAAGCACTTATCCTTGGGATGTTAAATTTTATAGTGCTTACAATCACGTCGTATGATGTACTTTAATCATTGAACTTGAGACTTGAATATATCAAGTTTCAAGTTGAGTTTCCATCAAGAGTGATTATTATTAATGGGCTTTAGTCCCATTTCTATTGATGTCTTAGACACCAGTCCTCTTGCAAGACCTTTTGTAAAATGATCAGCTAAATTTTGACTTGATTTTACATAATCCACTGTGATTACACTATCTGTAATCATTTGTCTGACATAACTATGTCTCAGGCCAATATGTCTAGATTTTCAATTGTACACTTTAGTAAAGCTAACAAATTCGCCGCCGCCATATTATTAGAAGCGTTGTCCGTCACCACCTGAACCACATGTTCGGCCCCTACCTCCTTAATACAATCATTGACATACTCAAATATGTATTGACCGGTGTGAGCATCATTCGATGCTTCCTTTGAAGAAAGAAAGGTGGTTCCTAGTTTACAATTCACACACAAATTCATAATGCTTCTTCTTTTTCTATCGCTCCAAGCATCGGTCATGATGGAACACCCGTTGTTTTTCCACTCTTCTTCTTGCTTTTTAAGATCTTCTTTTGTTTTCTCCATCTCCCCCTTCAAAAGTGGCTCCCTAAGTTGGTATTGGGAGGGAGGTGTGTAACCCGGGCCATATAAACCAAGCGCCTCGCAAAATTTCTTGAAACTATCATTGTCGATTGCATTGAAAGGAATGCCTGCTTCATATATCCATCTTGCCAAATATTGATGATCCTCTTGTAACCTTCTCTTGACAACTAAATCATTAATATTTAGTTGCCTTTTTTTCTTGCTCGCACCCATAGAAGCATCATCCACCCTAATTGACTTTGCAAATTGATCAATAGGACCAAAAGTACTGGGCCTTTTCCGACTCCCTAATTCAATACTTTCAATTTCATCCTCTTCCTCCTCACGTGTTAGAATTACTTCATCCCTCAACTTCGCATGGACCAAAAGCTTCTCTATCTTATTTGATTTATTCCCTTCAAGCGCCTCACGACACTTGACTCTTTGCTCCTCACTTGCTTTAATACATGGGGCAACACCCATCCCTTTGATTCCGGCTATATGGATTTTGTGCCTATTAATTCCAGCCTTTGTAACTTTCCCACACAAAAGACATTGAATATCATTGTTGTTGTTGACATTCGCACGAATTGCAGTTTCCCATCCAACGTCATTGGATTCTTTTGATGTCGCATTCGATGCCATGGATGAGGACTCATTTGGGTCCGTAGACATTTTGTCCTACAAAAATAAACAAACATAATAAGCTTATGCCTAACTGCCAAACATAAACTTTAATCAGGAAATTAACTGCTTAACTGCCTAACTGCTTCTGCCTAAATTTAACTGCTTCTGCCTAAATTTTAATAGGAAATGATTGTATTAAACAAACATAATGCCACGAATTACAGTAATAAGGAAAAAAAAATAACCTAAAATTTTAAACATACTGATTTGTGTTGAAAAATCTCAACTTAAAAAAGGTTTGACCTACTGATTTGTGTTGAAAAATTTTAAACATACGAATTTCAGTAATCAAGTAAGAGGGTATTGAAAAATCCTAACTTAAAAAAATATTTTATAAATAAATTTAACTCCAAAAGATGTTATACCAAAAACTTTGACAAAAAATATGACATAGCAGTAAAGAAGTTTGAAGAGGTTTGATATAGAAGTCAAAAGTTAATCAAAGAACATGTTATTTGATTAACATGTCTGAACGTGTAAGTATTTGTGTGTAAACATTAAAAAAAAAAGAAAAAAAGAAGTTTGAAGAGGATAACCTGTTTTTTGATTGCTGCCGGAGAGGGAAAATGGGGTAGGAGAACTCCGCGGGGTGGGTTTGCTGTCGGAGAGGGTAAGGAGGTGAAGGAGAGCTGCCGGACACAGAAACGAGGGGTAGGAGAGCAGTCGGAGAGGGAAACGGGGTGAAGGAGAGATGTCGGGGAGTGAGTTTAGGGTTTACAATCGTATGGAGAGAGAAACGAGGGTTTACAATCGTTTGTTTCAAGTTAAGTCCACAACTTTTGATGCAAATAAAATAAGATATTAAAAGGAAAAAAAAACAATGAAAAACGACGTCGTTTCATTAAAAAAAACAATTTTTTTAAACAAAAGGCGCGCCTGTTCCGTTGACCATCCTTCACGCGCGTTGACCACGCCTTTTCCAACGCATAAGCCTTATGCGGGGCGTTTGTAAAAAGCCTCACGCCTAGGCGCGCCTTTTAGAACACTGCACTTTACTATTAAGCTCTGGAAAGTGTAGACTCACTATCACAATGTATAAATATTGGAGGCATTGGTTTTGGCCAAACTGGAATTTCAATTAATAAATTCCTTAACCATTCTGCCTCTTTACTAGTTGCAGCTAATGCTACAAACTCAGCTGCTATAGTAGAGTCAGTTATACAAGTTTGTTTCTTTGATCCCCAAGAAACAACTCCTCCACCAAGAGTGAAAGTCCATCCACTTGTTGAGGAATGATCCTCTCGCTCAGTTATCCAACTAGCATAAAAAAACCCTTCTAATACTGAAGGATATCCACTATAGTATGTACCATAGTCCATAGTTCCTTTCAAATATTTTAATATTCTATTGACAGCATGCCAATGCAATAAACTTGGATTACTAGTATATCTACTTAATTTACCAACATCATAAGCAATATCAGGTCGAGTACATGTCATGGCATGTAATACCCCGTACTTTTGACTATAATTATTTTTGGGATTAATTAATTAAATGTGTATTAATTGGAAATTACTCCGGGATAAATATACTAATGTGATGCGAATTGGTATTTGATTTTGTGCATATATGATTATATATGAACTTGGTATTATAAAATTTGTCGTGGGATTTATATACGGCATTTTAGAAATTTTGTTGAGACGCGTGGGACCGCCGCGTCACGGTATATTATTTTGTTCATAAAAGTGAATTTAAAATCTATAATCCGTATGGTCGTTTTGAGTGCGCCAACGCGTCCGGAAGGGTCGAGATAGTCAGAAAACACTAGCCGGGGGTATAGTTTGGGTCCCGGGGTATTTTTAGGCCATACCGGTAACTTAAAGGGTATTTTAGTAATTTGGTATTTTTGGGTAATTAAAAGTGACGAAAATTGAGAGTTGTAATCTGATAAGGAATTGAACCAACCAACCCTTATTAACCCAACAAGCTACGGAGGTTTATTAAATTAGGTTTTCAGAAGTTCCCCAAAGCAAACCCTAGCCACCATAGCTTTTTGGAGAAGAAAGCTTGGAGAAGGAGAGAGAGAGAGGAAATCTGCAGAAAGAGCTTACAAATCCAACACCAAATCTAGAGACAATCAAGGCAAGTGATTTATTCCATTTAAATTTCGGAGAATGCTTCTTCCATGTTAGATTATTCAAAAACTTTATGAGTTCTTGGAAGATAATGAAAAACCCATAAGATTGGAGTTATTAGTTTAATTTTTGGGATATAGGTTGCATGTAGAATGTTACTGGAAGATCATATTAGGAGAATTACTGACTTTTGTGATACCAAAAACGGATTTAAGATGAGGTTTATGAATGTTCTTGAGATAAATTAGAAAACTAGGTTTTTGATAAAGATTGATCCATATGTAGCCTTTAGTTGTTGAAATATTGATTTATGGACGTTAGTAATATTGTAGGATGGTTATATGACATTACTATAACGTTATATTAGAGAATCATGCTTTAAAAATAAGTTTTGGGATGTTTTCAAATCTGCAAATCGAAGCAGTCCGTAACCATACCTGTGTAATCGATCGATCGACATTCATCAGTCGATCGATCGACCTTCCCAGAATAAATGAAGTTTTCCCTTAATTGAATTTTAGTGGTGTTAACCCTTGGATAATATTATTAGAGACTTTATGAATACCCATAACTTTAAGGAAGACCAGTAGGCATGATTATGAGATGGGACTTTATTTGGAATGTAATTTGAGGAATTTTTCTAAATAAATGAAATTTGTCATGTGAGATAATATTTGGGTTAATAGTACAAATTTGTATAAGTTGATGAAATAAGGTTTGGGGCAGAAGCAAAGATCTTAGGTATAAAGATGTCATATGTGAGAATTATGGGAGACTTAATAGTCTATTTGAGATAGGTTTTAAGTTTAAGGAATTACGACGTGAGACGTGTCGACCATTTAAATTATATATCATCGGGATACTTGAAATATATGGATTTGGAATAATGGTATAATGATGTAGAGTATGACTTCATTAATATTGAGATATCTAAGATGTGTGAATGCTTAGTATAAAATCTTGTGTGTATGACATACCTACCATACTTGCTATCACGGGAGGTTACTTTCGCTTAGGACCCTCTATTCCTTGTGTGCCTACGGGGGGATATAGACTGGTACCTCGATGAACATAGGTCATAGAAAGACTTATTGTGATATTAATAAGTCCGCTGACCGTGGGAGCGTAGGTATGTGCGTGACCCATGTGATGGTGACTGTGTTCGCCTCCACTATTTGTGATTTGTGTTATCTGAACTATTCCTGAGAGATTCAGAATGTGTGATCCTTATGTACGTGATGTACCGGGATGGATAGCAGAGTATGTGTGCACTACAGCTTAGATTGCGGGGTGCTTATATTGTATATTTATGATGTGAATAATATACATTAAATTAATGGGAATCCTCATGTTAATGTTGTAAAAATATTACGGTGTTATTTCGAGTTATATAATGAGTTAACTGATAGTTATATCAATGGTATGTTTAGTAACTGAGTTTACGTTAAACCCCTATTTAATTATGAGCGTTGTTATGTTAAATGAAACCGAGTAATAAGGGTAGAACCTTTGGCAGTCTAGCTAGTTATGTTGTCAGTTAACTAGTAGTATGGGTCGATATAGATGGGTACTTACGTTAGGAGTGCACAGTTAGACGAGAGGTGAGAATATCATGCGAGTGTACGTCCTAACATGTACTTTGCATTTAATGTTTTAAATATTTTTAAAGCACTTGCAGGTTTTTAAAATATAACTCCACATTCGGGCTCTGACCCGTTTGCTTTTCAAATCTCTTTTCTTTGTAAAACCATTTTAGGTGCCCAGCCACAAGGACACCAAGCATAGGATACTCATTCAGGTGACGAGCTGTAGCTGCTTGTGGAAGCTACAGGGATTTGCATGTAGACGCTTCTATCCTTTGGATTCCAGAGTCACTATCTATCAGTTGTGGGGCATGTCGCCCATTTCTATTTAGAGCATCATTTACATTTCAGTTTTCAGACTTTAGCATGTCTTATTTCAGTTTCGGTTATTCTTTTCAGTTATGGGATTGTAGTGAGGAGTTTTCCTCCAGACTTTATTTACTCTATTGTGATGGTTATTCGTTTTACTTCAGTATGGTGAATGGTGTTATTTATTTCTTCATTACACTTGTTGCATGTTAATCAGACTTAAATTAAAATTTGGCAACTTGCTTTTTAAATACTAGGTGGTTAGTAATAATAAAATGTTTTCGACAGTGATGCTATTAACTGAGCCAACTTGGCATTTTGAATTAATTTTATAAAGGACTAGCTACCCGGTATTTAATTAGTCGGGGTGTCACAGGTGGTATCAGAGCATCAGGTTCTAGTGTCCTTTAGGATCTGTACGGCTATTATGTTTCTGCTACGTTTTCTTTGATATAGAGCCCTATATTTTAGGACTGTTGTACTCTTATTGTGTATGCTTCGTTCTTCAGCTATTTTAAGTTTATAAACCGTGAACTTATAAACCTTGTTCTTATTTAAGATGCCTCCACGACGTGCACGACGAGTTCCCAGGAATGCAATGCCCGAACCCCAGCCCGCTCCAGTTCAGGGCATGTTGAGCGCCGCTGAGGTTGCAGCTATAGTAGCTCAAGCGGTGAATGCCGCGATTGCCGTTGTTCAGCAGGCACCACCTCAGGCGCCGGTTGCCGCGCCAGTACAGGTTAATGCATTCCCGTCTGCTTGGGAGCGTGTACGTGACGCTTTTCAGAAAGCGCATCCGCCAGAGTTTGCAGGTAGCTCAGACGTGGTAGTCTCGAGCCAATGGAAGAAGGACATACAGAGGCACTTGAGGATGCATGAGTGCACTGATGTTCAGAAACAGGTACTAGCTACTTTCAAGCTAGTTGGATCTGCGCTGCAGTGGTGAGAGTCCATTACCACCGCGGAGGAGAGGGATACCCTCACGATTCAGGAGTTCTGGGTGCGGTTCGACCGCAAGTACTTTCCGTCCGCAGTTCATACAGAGATGAGGAGGAAGCTGATGAGTTTGAAGCAGGAGGGCAAGACAGTGGCCGAGTATGAGGCCGAGTTCACTAACCTGTTGAATATCGTACCAGACGAGATTCCAACAGAGAAGAAGAAGATAGAGAAGTTCACAGACGGGTTGAATTGGAGGATCCGTCAGCATCTGCTAGGGAACCTATCGTTAGCCACGTATTCTGATGTGGTTAACGCAGCATTATTGCACTGCCAGGACCACCGTTTTCATATGGCCGAGGGCAAGCGGTCGGGGGAGTCTAGCCATCAGGGCAGGACTGGAGGACATAGTGCCAGCGGGGCACAATCGGGTCAGGGGCAGAGGCAGAATGAGCAGGGTACCCAGCAGGGGGATAATAAGAGGTTCCGGTCAGGGAACTACAGGCAGGGTCAGGGAGGTTTCCGCCAGGGCCATCAGGGTCCAAACGGCCATCAGGGCCAACTGGGGCAGAATGGGCAGCAGTTCCATCAGGGCCAGCAGGGCCAAGGGAGGAACGGCAACGGCCACCAGGGCCGGGGACAACAGGGGCAGAGGGGAGGGAACTTACCAGGGAAGTGCTTTACTTTTGGCAAGACTGGTCATAAGAAGCAGGATTGTCCTGATAGGGGCAGGGCCCACAGCAGCAGCAGCAGGGTGCTCGCCAGGAGCCACAGAGACCTATGTTTCCCGCCGCTCTTCCTGCACCACCACAGATGGCAGCATTGCCACTCATTCCAGCAGTCCCAGCTCAGCAGGGGCAGCTACAGTATGGACGTGTCTACAACGTTCACCAGGCTGCAGTTCCACAGGCACCGCCCGCGATCGAGGGTACGTTTCCTATCCATGGCACTATGGGTCGGGTGATATTTGATACGGGTGCTACACACTGTTTTATAGCTACACACTTCGCGAAAGCCTTAGGATTGTTAGCTACGGCAGAGAGCACTGTGACGTGTGTCGACTCACCATTAGGGAGTGGGTCACTTATTTTCTTCATATGCCGGGGAGTGGGGGTAGAGGTTGGTGGTTTGGTATTACCTGCGGACATGTTAGGGTTAGACATGCATGTTCACGATGTGATCATCGGTATGGATTGGCTCGTAGCATATAGGGCCATGATTGATTGCTTCAGCGGGAGCATTGTTTTTGCCATTCCGGGGCAGGAGATGTTTATAGTGGCGATGCCTCGCCCAGAGGGAGGATCGACCGCTCATCTATATTACATTGAGGAGGATACCTCTAAGGAGGTTGTGATTCCTTTGGATTCGATCCCGGTTGTCGGGGAATATTCAGATGTGTTTCAGGAGATACCAGGCTTACCACCCAGTCGTGAGATAGATTTCGTTATAGATTTGCTACCGGGTACGAGACCTATAGCACGTGCACCATACCGTATGGCTCCAGCTGAGATGCGAGAGTTACGGGATCAGATAGAGCAGCTGTTAGGGCAGGGCTTTATTCGCAGGAGTACCTCACCTTGGGGCGCTCCAGTTTTGTTTGTGAAGAAGAGGGATGGTTCACTGAGATTGTGCGTGGACTACCGAGAGTTGAATAAGGTCACGATACGGAATAAGTATCCGTTGCCTCGAATCGATGACTTATTCGACCAGTTGAGAGGAGCTTCTTTCTTCTCGAAGATTGACTTGAGGTCAGGATACCATCAGTTGCGTATCAGGGAGGATGATGTCTCGAAGACTGCGTTCTTGTCGAGATATGGTTCTTATGAGTTTCGGGTTATGCCTTTCGGCTTGACCAACGCTCCAGCAGTGTTTATGGACTTGATGAACAGGGTGTTCAGAGATTTCCTAGATCAGTTTGTCATTGTCTTCATTGATGACATTCTGGTTTACTCTCAGACAGAGGAGGAGCACGCCGAGCATTTGAGGCAAGTTTTGCAGACACTTCGTCAGAACGAGTTGTATGCAAAATATGAGAAGTGCGGGTTTTGGCTGAAGGAAGTCCAGTTCTTGGGTCACATTATTTCTGACCAGGGAATATCTGTCGATCCGGGAAAGGTATCAGCGGTGAGGGAGTGGGGACAGCCCCGACGCCGACGGAGATTCGTAGTTTCTTGGGTTTAGCAGGATACTACAAGAGGTTTATTCGGGGTTTCTCAGAGATAGCAGGTCCCTTGACACATCTTACTCGTAAGGGTGTGACGTTCATTTGGAATGATGCCTGTCAGTTGGCATTCGATGAATTGAAGGACAAGTTGACCTCAGCACCTGTGTTAGCATTGCCGAGATCGGGAGTTGAGTATTTGGTTTACACCGATGCGTCTTTGCAAGGACTGGGAGGTGTATTGCAGCAGGAGAGACAGGCCATAGCTTATGCTTCCCGTAAGCTTAAGCCTCATGAGAAGAATTACCCCACACATGATTTGGAGTTGGCAGCAGTGGTATTTGCCTTACGGATTTGGAGGCACTATCTTTTGGGGGAGAAGTTTCAGCTGTTCACGGACCACAAGTCACTACAGTATCTGTTCACGCAGAAGGAATTGAATATGCGGCAGCGTAAGTAGCTTGAGTTTGTGAAGGACTACCAGTTCGACATCCAGTACCACCCGGGTAAGGCTAACGTGGTAGCAGACGCGTTGAGCCGTAGGCCAGCAGATGAGGTGGCAGAGGTGTGGAAAGCTAAGTGGAAGGAATTGGGACACCAGGATGCAGTGGCCCGATCTTTCATGTCTGTGATGACCGTTACACCGCAGATTGTCACGAAGGTAGTACGGGCACAGGCTAATGATTCGTTCTGTCAGGAGCAGATAGTCCGATTACTAGCAGAGGGAGCCGAGTCCTATACCGTTAGCTCAGACGGGGGATTACGCTTCAATGGGAGATTGGTAGTTCCGGAAGGGGAAGAATTGCGGCACGATGTGATGGCAGAGTCGCAAGGCTCACGGTTCGCAGTACATCCCGGAGGGGACAAAATGTACCAAGACATGAGACGGCAATATTGGTGGAGCGGTATGAAGAGAGATATCGCTGAGTTTGTCTCGAAATGCGCCACTTGTCAGCTTGTAAAAGTGGATCATCAGAGACCAGCAGGATTGCTACAGCCGTTGGAGGTTCCGGTGTGGATGTGGGAGAGCATATCCATGGATTTTATCACGGGGTTGCCTACGTCGCAGAGGGGTCACGACTCCGTTTGGGTAATTGTGGACAGGTTGTCCAAGGTCGCTCACTTCTTACCCGTAAGGACTGACTACACTACGGGACAGTATGCCCAGCTCTTCATTTCAGAGATTGTGAGACTTCATGGTGTGCCCCTAAATATCGTGTCTGACAGAGACAAGATATTTGTTTCGAGGTTTTGGGAAAGTTTCCAGGAGGCCATGGGCACGGAATTGCGGTTGAGTACGGCTTATCATCCGCAGACCGATGGGCAGACAGAGCGCACCAACCAGATGTTGGAAGACATGCTACGCATGTGCATTATTGACTTCGGGGGTGGATGGGAGCAGTATCTTCCACTGGTGGAGTTTGCTTACAACAACTCCTATCAGTTCACGATTGGCATGGCTCCGTTTGAGGCATTGTACGGTAGGCCTTGTCGTTCCCCAGCATGTTGGTTGGAGGTGGGGGACAACAAACTACTTGGGCCGGAAGTGATTCAGGATACTTCGGCAAGGATTGAGTTGATTCGGAGTCGCATTCGGGTAGCTCAAGACAGGCAGAAGAGTTATGCTGATGCGAAGAGATTTTTCAGGGAGTTCCAAGTGGGGGACCAGGTTTTGCTCAGGGTTTCTCCGATGAAGGGAATTATGCGATTCGGGAAGAAGGGGAAGTTGGCACCGAGGTATGTGGGGCCGTTTCCTATTATTGAGCGGATAGGACCGGTTGCGTATAGACTTGGACTACCGGAGCACTTACATCGGATTCCCGACGTGTTCCATATTTCCTCGCTGAGAAAATACCTTAGAGATAATTTGGCTCATTCTCACATTGCTGTGGAGGACATCGATCTCCAGCTGGATAACTCCTACGAGGAGGGGCCAATTGTTATTTTGGACCGAAGCGAGAGGAAACTGCGGTCAAAGATAGTTCCTTTAGTGCGTGTTCAGTGGCGACATCACAATGTCGAGGAATCCACATGGGAGCGTGAGGATGAGATGCGCGAACGTTACCCAGAGCTATTTCTAGCAGGTACTTTCTAGTTTCGAATTTCGGGACGAAATTCAGTTATTAGGGGGGAGTATGTAATACCCCGTACTTTTGACTATAATTATTTTTGGGATTAATTAATTAAATGTGTATTAATTGGAAATTAATCCGGGATAAATATACTAATGTGATGCGAATTGGTATTTGATTTTGTGCATATATGATTATATATGAACTTGGTATTGTAAAATTTGTCGTGGAATTTATATACGGCATTTTAGAAATTTTGTTGAGACGCGTGGGACCGCCGCGTCACGGTATATTATTTTGTTAATAAAAGTGAATTTAAAATCTATAATCCGTATGGTCGTTTTGAGTGCGCCAACGCGTCCGGAAGGGTCGAGATAGTCAGAAAACACTAGCCGGGGGTATAGTTTGGGTCCCGGGGTATTTTTAGGCCATACCGGTAACTTAAAGGGTATTTTAGTAATTTGGTATTTTTGGGTAATTAAAAGTGACGAAAATTGAGAGTTGTAATCTGATAAGGAATTGAACCAACCAACCCTTATTAACCCAACAAGCTACGGAGATTTATTAAATTAGGTTTTCATAAGTTCCCCAAAGCAAACCCTAGCCACCATAGCTTTTTGGAGAAGAAAGCTTGGAGAAGGAGAGAGAGAGAGGAAATCTGCAGAAAGAGCTTACAAATCCAACACCAAATCCAGAGACAATCAAGGCAAGTGATTTATTCCATTTAAATTTCGGAGAATGCTTCTTCCATGTTAGATTATTCAAAAACTTTATGAGTTCTTGGAAGATAATGAAAAACCCATAAGATTGGAGTTATTAGTTTAATTTTTGGGATATAGGTTGCATGTAGAATGTTACTGGAAGATCATATTAGGAGAATTACTGACTTTTGTGATACCAAAAACGGATTTAAGATGAGGTTTATGAATGTTCTTGAGATAAATTAGAAAACTAGGTTTTTGATAAAGATTGATCCATATGTAGCCTTTAGTTGTTGAAATATTGATTTATGGACGTTAGTAATATTGTAGGATGGTTATATGACATTACTATAACGTTATATTAGAGAATCATGCTTTAAAAATAAGTTTTGGGATGTTTTCAAATCTGCAAATCGAAGCAGTCCGTAACCATACCTGTGTAATCGATCGATCGACATTCATCAGTCGATCGATCGACCTTCCCAGAATAAATGAAGTTTTCCCTTAATTGAATTTTAGTGGTGTTAACCCTTGGATAATATTATTAGAGACTTTATGAATACCCATAACTTTAAGGAAGACCAGTAGGCATGATTATGAGATGGGACTTTATTTGGAATGTAATTTGAGGAATTTTTCTAAATAAATGAAATTTGTCATGTGAGATAATATTTGGGTTAATAGTACAAATTTGTATAAGTTGATGAAATAAGGTTTGGGGAAGAAGCAAAGATCTTAGGTATAAAGATGTCATATGTGAGAATTATGGGAGACTTAATAGTCTATTTGAGATAGGTTTTAAGTTTAAGGAATTACGACGTGAGACGTGTCGACCATTTAAATTATATATCATCGGGATACTTGAAATATATGGATTTGGAATAATGGTATAATGATGTAGAGTATGACTTCATTAATATTGAGATATCTAAGATGTGTGAATGCTTAGTATAAAATCTTGTGTGTATGACATACCTACCATACTTGCTATCACGGGAGGTTACTTTCGCTTAGGACCCTCTATTCCTTGTGTGCCTACGGGGGGGTATAGACTAGTAGCTCGATGAACATAGGTCATAGAAAGACTTATTGTGATATTAATAAGTCCGCTGACCGTGGGAGCGTAGGTATGTGCGTGACCCATGTGATGGTGACTGTGTTCGCCTCCACTATTTGTGATTTGTGTTATCTGAACTATTCCTGAGAGATTCAGAATGTGTGATCCTTATGTACGTGATGTACCGGGATGGATAGCAGAGTATGTGTGCACTACAGCTTAGATTGCGGGGTGCTTATATTGTATATTTATGATGTGAATAATATACATTAAATTAATGGGAATCCTCATGTTAATGTTGTAAAAATATTACGGTGTTATTTCGAGTTATATAATGAGTTAACTGATAGTTATATCAATGGTATGTTTAGTAACTGAGTTTACGTTAAACCCCTATTTAATTATGAGCGTTGTTATGTTAAATGAAACCGAGTAATAAGGGTAGAACCTTTGGCAGTCTAGCTAGTTATGTTGTCAGTTAACTAGTAGTATGGGTCGATATAGATGGGTACTTACGTTAGGAGTGCACAGTTAGACGAGAGGTGAGAATATCATGCGAGTGTACGTCCTAACATGTACTTTGCATTTAATGTTTTAAATATTTTTAAAGCACTTGCAGGTTTTTAAAATATAACTCCACATTCGGGCTCTGACCCGTTTGCTTTTCAAATCTCTTTTCTTTGTAAAACCATTTTAGGTGCCCAGCCACAAGGACACCAAGCATAGGATACTCATTCAGGTGACGAGCTGTAGCTGCTTGTGGAAGCTACAGGGATTTGCATGTAGACGCTTCTATCCTTTGGATTCCAGAGTCACTATCTATCAGTTGTGGGGCATGTCGCCCATTTCTGTTTAGAGCATCATTTACATTTCAGTTTTCAGACTTTAGCATGTCTTATTTCAGTTTCGGTTATTCTTTTCAGTTATGGGATTGTAGTGAGGAGTTTTCCTCCAGACTTTATTTACTCTATTGTGATGGTTATTCGTTTTACTTCAGTATGGTGAATGGTGTTATTTATTTCTTCATTACACTTGTTGCATGTTAATCAGACTTAAATTAAAATTTGGCAACTTGCTTTTTAAATACTAGGTGGTTAGTAATAATAAAATGTTTTCGACAGTGATGCTATTAACTGAGCCAACTTGGCATTTTGAATTAATTTTATAAAGGACTAGCTACCCGGTATTTAATTAGTCGGGGTGTCACATGGCATACATTAAATTACCAATTACTCGTGCATATTCCAATTGTGAAATAGCTCTACCATTATTAGGGATCATCTTTAGCTGTGGTTCAAAAGGTGAACTAACAGGTGTGCAATCAAACTGATTAAATTTCTTTAAAATTTTCTCAACATAATGAGATAGAGTGAGAATTGTATTTTTATCTTTCCTTATTATTCTCATTCCTAATATGACATCAGCTACACCCATATCTTTCATATCAAATTTAGAAGATAGAAAACTCTTTGTATTATTAATGCTTTTTAAATCAGTACCAAGAATTAACATGTCATCTACATATAAACAAATGATCACACCTTTACCATTAGCAAATTTACTATAAACACACTTATCAGATTCATGAATTTTAAAACCATAAGAAATAATGACTTTATCAAATTTTTCATGCCATTGTTTAAAGTGCTTATTTTAGGCCATATAAGGACTTAATAAGTTTACATACTTTATTTTCTTGTCCAGGCATAACAAACCCTTCGGGTTGTTCCATGTAAATTTTTTCTTCTAAGTCACCATTTAAAAAGGCAGTTTTCACATCCATTTGATGAATCTCAAAATTATATATAAATGCTAATGCAATTAAAATTCTAATAGTGGCGGTTCTAGCAACAGGTGCATAGATATCAAAATAATCAATTCCTTCTTTTTGTGACCAATCTAGTCTTAAATTTATCAATTGTTCTATCTATTTTCATTTTATTTTTAAAAATCCATCTACATTTAATGGGTTTAGATCCTGGAGGTAAGTCTACTAATTTCCAAGTTTTATTTCCCAAGATTGAATCCATTTCATCATTTATAGCTTCTTTCCAAAATGTTGAATCTACAGACTTAATTGCCTCACTATAAGTTTGTGGGTCTGTTTCAACGCTAAGCGTCAAAGCATATTGATTACAAGATGTGTCTCTAGTTCCTTCAACAAGATAGACTACAAAGTCGGGACCAAAGCTTTTTTCTTTCCTAGGTCTTATACTATTTCTAATCTCTTCTTGTTCTACTGGTGGAGTTTCAGGTAACTGTGAAGGAGTGCTTACTTCTTTTTCATTATTAATTCTAGGAATAGAAGAAAACCTTTGTTCATAAAAAATTGTATCTCTCGATTCAATTATTGTATTTACCTCAATAGAATCATTAGGTTCACTAACCAAAAATCTATAGGCTTTACTATGTTGTGCATAACCTATGAAAATACATTCAACACCTTTGCTTCGTAATTTCTTTCTCTTAGTTTCAGGTAGTGTTACAATAGATCTACAACCCCAAACTTTAAGATAACCTAAATTAGGTTTTCTATTCTTCCATAATTCGTAAGGAGTTTTCTTATTATCTTTAATAGGTATCTTATTCAGAATATGATATGCAGTTAAAAGTGCTTCTCCCCAAAACCCTTTACTTAAACCAGAATAAGAAAGCATAGCGTTAACCATTTCAGTTAGTGGTCTATTTTTTCTTTCTGCTACTCCATTTTGTTGTGGTGTATAAGGTGCAGTAACTTCATGTATAATTCCCATATCTTCACAAAATTGAGGAAAGTGATATTCACCACCTCTATCAGATCTAAGACATTTTATTTTAGTATCACATTGATTTTCAACTTCATTTTTATATGTCTTAAATCTATTAAGTACATCATCCTTAGAGTTTAAAAGATATACGTAACAATATTTTGAAAAGTCATCAATAAATGTAGCAAAATATTTACTACCACCTCTAGTAGGTGTTCCATGCAAATCGCAAACATCACTATGTACTAATTGCAACAAAGATGTAGTTTTTTCTATTTTTGGAAAAGGCAATCTTGTTATTTTTGTTTGCATGCATATTTTACATTTTTCATTCATATCATTCTCATATTTAGGAATTAAATTTAAATTAACCATGAAATGCATTTTCTTTGTATGAACATGTCCTAAACGACTATGCCATAATGAAAGACAATCAACGATATAAGCAGAAGAATCTTTTTCATTGATATTGAGCTTAAACATGCCCTCATACAAACATCCTTTGCCTACAAAGGTACCATTCTTAGTCAGAATAAATTTGTCTGATTCAAATACAAGCTTAAAGCCAAATTTGTTAAGAAGACTTCCAGGAAGTAAATTTTTCCTAACATCAGGAACATGAAAAACATTGGTGAGGCTAAGGATTTTCCCGGAAGTGAATTCGAGATCCACTGTCCCTTTGCCTTTAACTGCAGCAGTAGATGAATTTCCCATGTAGAGAACATCTCCTTCCACTGTTTCATAGGCAGAGAACAAGTTCTTGTCCTTACAAACATGCCTTGTGGCACCAGAATCAACCCACCAAGAGTTGTCTTCTCCAAGCATATTAGCCTCGCATATCATAGCAGCAAATTTTTGCTTTGTGTCTGATGTCTCTCATTTTTCCTTTAGTTGCTTGAACTCACGACAATCATTCTTGAAGTGACCTGGTTTGTTGTAATGAAAACAATTTCCTTTCTTCTTTTCGTTTGCTTTAGAATTATTTGAAAAATTCTTTCGCTTGTTATTTTTTTCATGATTGCCATATTTTTGCTCCTTTCCTTCCTCCACCACATGGACCTTAGAAACATAATTTTCTTGTTCCTCTTTACCATCTAGAATTCGAGAGTCTTGTTCAATTCTTAAATGAGTCTCTAATTCTTCAAGTGAAAGATCCTCCTTTTTGTGTTTGAGTTATTTCTTATAATCTTTCCAAGAAGGAGGAAGTTTTTCAATTATGGCAGCAACAATTACATTATCATCCATATTTAATTTTTTCAGTTTGCAGTGATTTATGATGCGTTGGATGTCATGAAATTGTTCTAGCACAAGCCTATTATCATGCATTTTAAAGCTTAAAAATTGACCGATAAGGAACTTCTTACTTGTAGCGTCTTCCGTAAGATATTTGGTCTCCAATATTTCCCACAAAGTTTTTGCAGTCCCAACATTTTGGTACAGATCGGAGAAATTGTCAGCAAGTGCATTGAGAATGTGACCACGACACAGGTAATCATCGGTCTCCCATTTTGTGTGTTGCCTAGTCTGTTCCACGGTTTCATCTTCATCTTCATTTGGTTTCGGTTATGACAAGACATGTACAATCTTCAATATTGTTAGAAGAAAATGAACCTTTTTCTGCCAACGCAGAAAATTACCACCATAAAAACGGTCCAATTTGACAAAGCCTTCTGTTATTTGTCGAAGTGATTTGGAAGAGTCGGACATTTATGAAATTACTGTATTTAGATTGTTGGAAATTATGTAGCAAATACAATATAACCCTTTATTGTATCACAACAATGTCAACTTTAATACAACAATGTAAATTTATGAATCTTCAAGGCGTGATGTCACTTTCCTAAATACAGTATTTGCCCCACACGAGTAACTTCGATATACAAACGGGAATACGCAAATTCGTACTCAAGATACAATGAAGCAACTTGCACTGCCTGCAACTTGTATATTTGAAGACAACCCTTGGATGCAACAGCGAAGAACAGCCAATCAAGTTCTTATTCTGTTTATGTGCACAAAACCGAATAAGAGAATTTGTATCTCTTGAAAATTGTAAGAGAGTAATAGCAGGATTTGGAAATCTGAAACTGATTTTTGTTATTAATCTGATTTCGTTTTAGGGAGCCTTTATTTATAGATAATGAAAAGCTTTGTCTTCAAGAGTCATGACTGTTGAATTAACAGTCTTTAGACAGTTCCGAACAGATATGACTGTTAATTACCAACAGTCTTAAGTCATTTCCGAACAGGTATAATAATACCGAATCGATTTTGCACGGGTCAACCAAAAAGTGACCGCGCCCGAGCTACCACGATCCGACCCGGACGAATCCCGGCAACCCGCTACCACTGCGGACACTTGAAGTGCAAAGTGCAAAGTGCGCCACTAGCGCCTCTACAGCCCACTGCCCCGCACCCACACGCGCGCGCGCGCGCCTGTGCATACGGTGCTTCGCACCGTATTGAGGTCTCTTGAATAGCCTCTTAAATGCTAGATGAATTAACTCTTCATCTTCCATTTCTACTTATTAAGTGCACAAATTCTTAATATTTTTCCAATGTGGGACTCAAAGGTTGCCCACTCCTTTTATAGCTTAGTGGTGACACTTAACTTTGTACATTTTTCAATGTGTGACACTATCCCCTATTATATTTGGGTTAGCTTTCCACCTCTTGCACACACTTCCAATGTGGGACAAGCTTTTTAAGCTTTTACACCCAAAACTCTTACTCACTTATTTTATAAAATCTCCAACAGACATTTCAATGTTTATATAGATGTATTATACATTGATGTAAGAAAATTGTCGAGATCTAGTTTGACATGAAGGTGACCATAAACATGTTGTTTTTATATTAGTTGGAGTTTTTTCGTTTTCTCCCTTTATAAATAGAAAAAATGCATTGTAAATTTGTTAGATCATGGGAATTTTAAACTTATTTGCAAAATTATTGCTCTTTTAGGTTGCGTTTATTTTTTCATCTAAATTTGAAATCTGAATCTGAAAAATATATATGTTTTTATGTCTAAATGGACTTCTGAATGAATGTATTTAAACAGATTAAGAGGTATTTTTACCTCAAGGCCATTCAGATTCAAATATAATGGTTAGCCTCTTAATCATTTAAAAAAATAAACACTATTTGATACATCTTTAGACTTAAAGAGTAGGGGTGTGGAACTTTCGAATTTTTCGATATTCGGTCCGAATTTTTCCAATTTTGGCACCATTTTAATTTTTCAGATCCGAATTTTTTCGATTTTTGACTTTTTCGATATAAATTGGAATGGAATTGGAAATCATATATAAATTTTCGACTTTCCGATTTTTCGTTCTGAAAATTCCGATATCATGCCGATCCGATTTATCCAAAATATTTTTCGAAATAATAATATTTTTTTCATTTTAATAATTTTTACTCATCACATTTCCTAATAATCCCACCCTTTATTTAAAACAATTCAACCCTTTCATTTAAAATAATCTCAACCCTTATTTTTACCTATATAAAGGTTCTTTTGCCCCTTTCTTTTATCATTTCTAACCTAATTAGAAAACAACACCACTCTCATTCCTAAATCATTTCATTTCTCATTCCTCTCACTCAGTCAGGAATGGTTTCATTCCTCTCTGATCTATTAAACAAAGTTTTGTAGCTCTATTTGTTAATCATATATGAGCCTTCTATTGACTTAACTTGTCATCAATGATTTCATCCATCTTTTCTAATTGAAACATAGTATATTCATCGTATATTGCCTGCATCGTATTGTATCTGTATAACTCTATAAATAATTGCAATTTATGATTGACATGTTCGTGGAATCATAGTATTTTCCTTGTTTGCTTACTAACATTGGTGTTATTCTTTGCTTATTTTTTCTCATTGTAATGTACACTCCTCATCTAGTCTTATGAGGTTCAACTTTTAAGCTTAGCATCAATACTCAATATTGCTTGAAATTGACATTTGTATGAAAATAAGACTACCCCCACCCCCCCAAAAAAGTGAAATAAAAAAGATAAAATATATAAATTTGTATTTTCGATATTATCCGAAAAAAGATAAAATTGATATTTTCGATTTTTCCTAGTTTTTTTCGAATAAAAAAATATCAAAAAATTCCGAATATTTCGAAGTCGCCGTCATGGAAAAGAAATTGATTTTTTAGATTTTGGAAAGGATTTTAAAATTTCGAAAATTTTGGTAAATTTTCTGAACACCCCTATTCCGATCCGATCCGATCCGGTTGAAACACACCCCTACTTAAGAGGCAAAAACAAATGACCCCTTAAATAAAGTTTTTATTAAAAATTTTCCCTGCGTTGGACTACTATTTTAAGTAGCTAAACTTTTGGGGGAAAATCGCACAATTATGTATAACATACAATTTTGGGCTCTTAAAGCTAAAAATTGTCTTACTGGAAGATTGAATTTTACGAAGTGACCTAGTTTTATATATGAGTTTAAAAACGCCTAGTCTTACAATCTGTTGTAAGCTAAGGGACACAGAAAGAATTTAGAGGGATAAATAATATTTTATTTCTCATGTGTATACTAACTCATTTGGGGATCACCCTAGAGCATGGTTAGGTATGTCAATAGATATATACATGAAAGATGTGCGGACATCCACAACAAAGGACCTTATTTAACACTCGTCATTGGATTTACACCATATCTACCATTCAGTGATTGTTGCCTCATTAAAATTTTATTAAGAAAAAATCCCGTGAGAAAATCAAAGTGAAGGAAAAAGGGTACAACTTTTGTGATCATTAAATTGGTGTTGGACGTACTTAGTGCTGCCTTGTTAAAACCTTTAACAAGAAAAATTCAATGGGACAAAACGTAGTTAAAGAAAAAGAGTACATCGAGCATATGTTCAAAATATTTTTTTCTTCAATTCTCCCCCTAATTGGATACTCCCCCTAATTATGTCATTTTTACGATGATTGAGTCGATGCATTTTTATCTCATACACAACCTTCTGAAATGCTACTTTGACTTGGTGCATATATTTGATAGGTTGTTACTTTGATCTCATTTTTCTTTCGAAGCTCATCTTTCATAAGACTTTAGTGAAGATGGATGAACATGTTATTTTATTCGATCTGTTTGACTTCAATAGCATAACTCTTTTGGAGTTTATGCGGTGCATAACTCTTCTCAAGTTCATGTATGTAGAAGGATTAAAATGTGTGGGTTATATCTCCCTCGATGTACCCTTTTTGAGTTTGATCTTATACAAGCATCATTGCCTTCATAAGTAGTAGTATGATCATATGTCGTTTGGAGCAAACCACAAGTGCCTTGATTATTCCTTGTGAAGATCATGAAGATAATTTGCGTGTACATAACTAACTTTATGTATATCGTTAGATTTAAAAAGTGTCACACCAATAATTCAAAGAATGTATCACATAATGTTTATATTTGTCTCATGCTTTCCATGTTAATGATAATTATTTCTTGTCAAGATATTGACTGCAACTATTATATCCGGTATCATGCATTGTGTCATGTATAACAATATACTAATAACGTATAAGTATGGCACTTCTCGACCAAATACAATAATAACATGCACATATGGTACCTCGAGATCAAATTTATATTTATCACCCTCTTTAGGGTGATATGGATAATTACTATTCCAATACAGGAGATCATGTGTATACTAAAATTGTATGCTTAATATATATTAAAGCATTGCAGGACTTTTCAATTCATTTGACTAATGAATTTGAGTTTAACATAAACTGTGCTCGATATGCGTGCTGAGATAATAACTAGTTACCTCAAGGTCATTCATTTTTTAATTCCTTATTTGAATGTTTAGTATTCCAATTGAGCTCTTTAGGACTTTTAATGATAATTTTGTAATGGCACATTGACATATATGATTGTTTCCATACCCTTATTGTTTGTTAAGACGGTTGTACCTATATCCATATGGATTGCTTGTTGTACAATGAACGTCTCAGTTGATTTAAGTACGTATTCTTTATCTTTGCTTCAGGCAATACAAATCTTTCTAGGATTTTTATATGTATTCTTTTTCTAAGTCTCGTATATATAAGCAGTTATAATATTCACGAGTCTCATATAATATATTTCAAAAACTGCTAAGCTAGTCAGATATTTGAAAAGTATATATATAATCAATCTTCGATTTCTATAGGAAACCTTATGCCACAAGTTTGTGCACTTTTTAACAAGTCTATCACTTAGGTCCAATTACACCACGTATATTAAGAGACTCGAATTATGTCATCATGACATTTTCTCATTTGGCCAATATATTCTTTGTCGACATTCATTTATAGTACATGAATTGTGGTATCATTGTCCATTGATTTTTATGTGGCTACAACATATATAATTATGTCAGTGGTGATCATCTTTGACGATCCCACTTTTCTCTTGTGTATGTATAAAATATAGAGATTTCATTTAATATTAGGTACCTTTGCTTACTTCATGGGTTTTAATCAGGGACTTTTGTCTGATCATAAACAATAACATATTCTGGGTTTTAGAAAAAGTGAATCTTTTGTTCATAACCTCTTCTAGAACGTTATGTATAACCGCTTCTAGAGAGTTGCTTGAGCATGATTTTATTTTACTTCCACTACTAGGGGGTCAAGTAGTTGTGACCTATAGGTTTGCCACGATTCTAGCGTGCAATAAATTTATTTTTTTGCCATTTTTTGTATTTTTCTTATGGGACAATGATTTTGGCTAGAACATTTGCAACTAGTCCATGTGACTACATCTAACATTTTAACTTTTTTAATAAATTGATTTTGCATTCACTTTATTTTCGAATTGGGCAATACGGGGAATTAGATGAGATAAAGTGGAAGTATTCCATGATAATTCTTATCGTTCTTCTGGAACATACCATTATTCAAGAACAATTTCTGGTTCGGATACATTCTATCATCCCCCTAATGGCAGGGATAATGTCTCATCAAAATAAAATTGCACATATATGATAAACATTATATTTGCAATGGTTCAATAGAGGGTGGATGAAAAATATCATTTGCATTCACAAAGCCTTATGAAAAATAATTAAAGTGTCCAAAATGGTCATTGTATAATAATAATAATTGAACCATGGAGCTTCAGGCTCGTGACAAAGTGCAATTTTACAACAATAACTATTGTATAGTATAATCCCTTAAATAATATAATGATTGTTTGCTAGTGTAAGCTTCTGACTTCTAACGCTAGAAGTAATGCAAAATTACTTTTTACTGCTTATTTCAATATGGTACCTATGTATTCTTATGCCCATAAAATGGAGTGAATTTGTTCAGGAATTTCTTTCATATAACTCATTGCATATGAATGGGCGGGTACCACATAACATCACATATGCTCTTTTAGAGCCTTAGGCTCGACTATGGTTAAAACCTTTATTATATTATATACAAAGTTTGAAAAACTTATGGTTTCAAAATAGTGTGAGTTGTCCACTGTATGCTAGACAAATGTCATTAAAAGGATGAGTTAATATTCAAATGAAGCGAAAGGTCAGGAGATAAAGGTTTACTGGTGAAAGAGTATTAATATGGTAGTTAATGGGGCATTTAATCATTAAAATAACATGTAAAAAGTTACTGTTGTAATATCAAATTTATTTCGAAACTAATCTCAACAAAAAATGAGATATTTGGAGCTCTAGGTCCAAATTATAAATAATCATTTGAGAATTTTCAAAATTCAAACCGCATGAATAATCAAAACATCAAGTTTTGATTTATGGTATATTTTTATTGGAACTTTAGGTCCAAATATTTTGAAATATCATGAGAACTTCATGCCTCCTATTTTCAAAATTAATTAGGAAAACTATATCTCAATTATAGATAATAATTTGTGAACTTCTGTCACAATAATGATGATGGATCTTTATATCACAAATATTATTAGGGGACTCTTAGTCTAAACTGATCCAATTAGACAATCAAAATTTCACATTTGATTGTGACTTTGACACTTTAGCCCAAAAATAATTTTGAAACTTCAGGGCTAAAAAATGAAGAAAAGTGCATTTTTCAAATTTGAATAATTATTGAGGAACTTCAAACTATATCTCAAAATTTTCAAATTTGAATAATTATTGTAAATAATTAGGGGAACTTCATATCCCAACATTAAATATTTAGGGACTTTGAAGACCCCGTCCAATTATATCCAAATTTCAAGTTGAATAAGGGATAAATCATTTGGAACTTCAAGTCCAAACTATAAATATTAATTGAGAACTTTTAGTGCCAATTTTAAATGACTTGAGAACTTTTGGCCCCAAATTAAAATGACTATGGGAACTTCGGGCCTCAAATAAAAATAGCTACATGAAAACTTCAAGTCCAAATTATAAATAATATTAGGATACTTTTAGTATCCCTTGCCCTTTTATAGGAATAATCAAAACTGTTGGTTTGATTTTAGGACATATTTTATTATCATGTCCAAAAATTTGAATAGTCAATTGAGAACTTCAGGTCCCAATTTGAACTGATTTAGGAACTTCTCATCACAAAATTAGATAGTTATTTGGAGACTTCTAGCTACAAACAAAAAATTATTTGGGAACTTCTGACCCCAAATTGGTGTTAAGAAACTTCTGACCCTAAATAAAATAGTTATTTGGAAACATCTAGTCTCAAATTAAATTAGCTATTGGGAAATTAGCTAGAGGTAAGTCGTCTCTTATTTTCTTATTGTCCTTCCCAATTTTCCTTTTTGACATTTTATATCTCTTTCTACAATATTGGTTCTATGAGGTGATTGGGCACAATGTTGGATTGATATCCCTGAAGGCGAGTGAGACGGGGACCTTTTTGAGGATGTATAGGTGGAAGAAGTCAAACAAGAAGTCGAACCAGTACTCATTTTATATGATGTGCGGGCGGCATTGAACGCCTTGATGAGAAATCAGGTTAGGCTTTAGTTTCTATCCTTTATATGGATCTCACGCTTTGTTTGCACTTGGTAGATGACTGCCCTTTGTTTGGGAAATAAGTGACATTCTACCCTTGACCTTTGTCCTCGAAGGCTGCAAGGGTTATGAGTATGCATGCCCAGATGTGAAGGTTGCTAGCGCATGAGTTCTTGCACATATAGTACCTTGGGGAGATGGTGGTGAGGTAGGTGATGGAGGACGAGATGGAGGTCCCATCGTCAGTGCCCCCTGAGTTCATGAGTCGGGTGAAGGATATGTCGAACGAGAAAAAAACGAGGGCGAACCCTCTATGCTTTATACAAACACGATAGTGGGATACAGATACTTAGACTTTGTGACCAGTTAGTTGATTATGTCGTCTATCTACGACGTGGAGGGTCTGCCTCCACCAGTAGCAAGATCAGGGAGAGGTACTAGTGCGTCGGTGGCTTCATCTCATAGCTCAGGGGTGGCACAATGGCGGGAGAGGATGTTCTCGTTCAGTATAATTACACTCCTTCTTACCATATTAGGTTGGGTGGTGGGGATGTTTTCTCGGTGCCTTATCGTCCTCGGGAGGAGATAAATGGTTTTTCAGGACTTCCTAATGAGGTTCTCTAGAGATAAGTGTGTCTTCCTTTTTTATTTTGCACTACTGCTTCAAATTTTCCCCTTTTTTATTATTGACTTAATTTTATTCAATTGGTTCTTTTATTGACTGCTCGTGTATCGACATCCTGGCTGCGGGACATCCGGACTGGATGTCTTTGGTGTCCGACCATGTGAGAGATACGGTCAAGTCTTGTATGGTTCCACCGATAACTTCTGAGGAGAGCGTAGGTTCTGGGAATAGGGGATCTACATCTCATAATTGAGGGAAGCGCGCTCATCGAGGTGCCTGAGGCGACGATTTTTAGTTGATGGTTTTTTTTGGAAAATTTGGGTTGTTCCGATTTATTATGGTTTTTTCTTCTCTTTTTCTTTTCTTTTTCTCTCTGTACCTGAAATATGTACGCATACTGACAAATATATACAAGATGCATTTTCATCATTTTTTTATTTATCTTGGATTTAAATGACCTAATCTACATACATTTTGATTTTCTGCTGAGGTTTTTTATTTGTTGGAAAGGAAAGTATAAAAGATAAAATAAATGCTCGAAAAATCTCTTTTCTCACAGGTTGTTTTTGGCCAAAAAGAGTCTTTATTGGATAGGTACATGTAAAAGGGGAAAGTAGAAAATTTATAAAAATGGGGGACACCGATCGGCATTCCCCTTGGCTTGCCTATAGGCATATCGGTCAAGTCCAAATCACTTTTTTAGTTTTTATTTCACTTATTCTATTCTTAGGAGTACCTAGGAACGATAGTAATGAAATCGGGTCGGGCCTTTTGTTTTTTGTGGGTGTTATCGGGTATAAAAAGAGGCTTGGAGGGGGGTTCCATCACCACACCTCAGTATTATCTCTTTTCGAGTCTTATTCTTTTCCTGAAATGGAGCTTTCCATGGCCGAAACATTTGTGGCTTATCTTAAGAGTTTGGAGTCCGCGGAGTTCTATATTGTTAACCATTAAGCTTTTAACCTATGTCATGTATCCTTATGGCGTAAACATCCTCTGGATTGGAATCTCTTAGAAGAGGCATTGCAGTTTTGGTACCCCGAAGGACGCGTATTTCGCTTTGGCCTCGACAAAGTATACCCTACTTATGAGGAGTTTTTTACGATGTTGGGCGTCAACCTAGGTGTTGCGTCAGCTATGCCAGACCTGTCCCATTCCCCTTGGGTGTCATTAGCCGAGCTACTTTATATTTATCCTTCGGTTGCTCGACCATTGGTTCATGGAGGAATTATTATTCTCCTGAAGGTATTGAATTCAGTGTGCCGAAGAGATTATACTGATAATGGATTTGCTAGTGTTGTGGCCCTAGGGTTGATTCTTGGGTTGCTTTTAGTGACCGCTGACATGACGACGGATCCTTAAGTGGCCACGATAGTGTTGTGGATGTTCCATCATTTTAATCCTGTTATATTTATACTATCGGAGACTTTGAAAAGACTGGATAAATGAAAAGAAGGTCAAGCTAATTTTCTATGGGGGAGACCTGTGATATTATTCATGTGGTTTTCGAAGAGACTGAGCCTGGAGGCTCATTCTTAGCACCCTCTGGCGGGTGTTCCCAATTTTTTTCCCAGTCTTTCTTCAGTTTTGGCCCATCTATAAAAACCGAGTGAATTGACTTTAAAAGCATGTGTCCAGGAATCTTCGCTAGTTCGTACTTGTAGACATTCTAGGACCCCCTAAGTTTCTCCTTAGTTCCCTAACACCTCTTGATTTCACAACAAATCCTAGGTCGCATTCCGAGTACCTATGTAGAGGCCATTGGGCGCTCCCGGGCCCCGATTTGACCCCAATTAACTCTATAGTCAGAGAAAAATCTCTTTGAATATTCGAAGGGAACTGAAACCCCTTCCAACGGTCCGCCCCGTACGCGAAACGATATAATCGTTTGGTTGAACGATCGGTTTTCCCCCAAAAATCGATCCGAAGGTCGGAGGCCACCAGGCGCTCCTAGACTTCGTTTGACCAAAGTCAACTCTTCAGGTCGATCGAGACTGAATAAATCTTTGAAGGGCACTAAATACCCTTTGACGGTCCACCCCATGCTCGATTGTGACTTACTATACGGACAAACGATCCATTTCCGGCCGATGATCTCCCGTCCAAAGGATCAACATCCGCTTCCGAGCCACATTTGACCCAAAGTAAACTATCGAATTCGAGAGCGGTCTGGAGGTTTCTTAAAGGTCTCTAAATTACCTTTATAACGATATGCCCCGTGCACGATTCAGATCAACAAATTACGTTCTAGGACCATTTTTCCAGAAAAATCTGCACGAGACTGCCAATTGGCAAGTCCAGATCCCTGCCTATCGGTAGTGTGTCTAGGGTCACCTGCCGATTGGCAGGACAAGGTTTGTGCCGATTGGAAATCCCATAACCTTATGAAAGGAGGTCATGACCTCACTGCCAAGCAGACCAAGACCTCAGATCCATCAGCATCAGTGATCTCAGCAACATTCTCTCAAAATCAGCGAAGTACCTCCATGTGAAGTTCTATTCAAGTTTACATTCCCATCATTTTCATACCCAATTTATTAAATCCCATTCTCTCTCATCCAACATCCATCTCACATTCAAGGTAATTCACACAAGATCAAAGATCAAGCTTCAAAGAAGGTCCAATTCATTCCCTCTCTCTTTAAATTCCTTATTTTTGCATAAATTTCATTAGATTCATAATCCAGTTCCTACTTTAGTTCATACTCATTTATACCTACATTTTTATTAATATATTGCACATATTTTTATTTTCTATAAAAAGACCAAAACAAACAAAAAGAGGGTTACGCCCATAAATTTTGAACCGGATTATCCATCGAACTTTTTCAAAACTAAAAACACTTTTTTCTACACACACACATAATAAAATCCCGTTCGGATCTATGGGATAAACCCCACCCCCATGTCGCATCCAAACTACGTGGACTTTGATGCCTTTATAGTCTACATTGGTGTTTCGAATTAAAACCCGAGACTCAAGTCTAATTTTCTAACTTTCCTAAATTACTTATTTTTATCATATTCTTGCATTAATATACATATTATGTTCTTTAGCGCTTCATCCAATACACGTTGTCGTTTTATAATAACGATAAATATCGCGATAAATGCACATATCATATTTTCTATATATATTTTTTTAGGTGAACTCTTATGGATGACCTCACTTTACCTTTCGCATGGTGTGAGTTGATTGATTCCGATCTCCATTATATATACACGCACACACACTCACGGAGAAATAAAGTAAAACAACAACACTAGCCCATGAGAGAGCGAAAGGGCGGGATAGGATCCTAGCACCTTCCCATTCCGTAACTTAGCCGCCGAACTTTCAACTATTGGTTTCGTATGCATTAGTTTATCTTTGATGCCGTCCTCTCGAGGCGGTGACATGTTCTTTTGTCTGTTTTGAGCAAAATAGACTGGCGACTCTATCTCCTTACCTTCACCCCACACCGACGACGATCGAAGCACCCCCGAGCGAGATGCGAGACCTCTTCGAGCCGCCCCAAGATCGGATCAGGATGGCCACAGTGGCGACTCCACTGGGGATGATTCATAAGAGGGATAGACTCTGTTTTCATGGGTGTTTTGTTTCCTTGTGTGCATATGCACCTACCCGTATGTACCCTTTCTCCCCTCCATTATTTTCTTCACATATAACCCATGCTTGTATCACTACTCACTAACACACTTGTTGAAATTCTCCATGTATACTTCACACCATGTGCACCTAGGATCACTTACATCCCCAAGTTGCACACACCACTTAGAAATTCATGCTTAGGTGTCACTAACATACACCTCCACACTTGTGTATATCCATGCTCACTCACACTTATCACACACCACTTTTAGTTGATCCATGCTTAGGTTCACTACCACACACCCACTTATAGATAATTTCACACCACTCACTCTCACATATTCATGCTTAGCATAGATTTTTCCATACTTGTACATCATCCCCCCTGCTTGGCGTGATGGTCATAAATTAAGATACTCTCTCCATAAGATACTAATCAAGAATCATGCATGTTATACATTACATCACCAAAGAGCATTGTTGTTGACCAAATTTTGTCCCATAACTGGAGAGTCACTTCGTGATGGGCACTGGTCCGACGGGGCGCAGTTAGCCTAAGAGATGTAACTCTCATCTTCCATTGGACAAGTAACTTTGATGTATATCAAACGGTTCCCCCTGCATCGTACCGCTTGACCGAAGTCACGAAGGGAGGTATATCGCAGGGAACTCGTTCACGTACGTCGAGTACATCGAATTCTCTCTCATACATATTGTCCCCACGAGGTATATAATGAGGCAATTCACGTACACTCATGGATATCAAATTTCTTATCCACACGTAACGATTTCCCTCAAAAGCAAGACGTATATCGTGGAAGTCATGCCAAAGGGGGGAACACCTTTCAATTAACCCAACAACTGCATACCCACATATAGGTGTCAAACCTAGGGCACGCATATTTAGTTTTTTAGTTTCAATTTGAAACTCTGTCGAAATGTCGGGTCGACATGCTACCCAAATTTTCAACTAATTTTTAAAAACGGGACCCTGCCCATGAGCCTGGTAACAAGTCCAACCATAGTTTCTACATATTTTTCAAACCCAATTTTTTCCAGGCTCGGGTCCTATCTAGCATCTCTCTTTTTGCATTTAGGTAAACCTAATAAGTGAGAACCTAATAAACTAATAATAATCATGCTAAGACCCATCTCTCGTCTCTTTTTTCTTTTTTTTTCCAAAAATTTTCCCAAAATATTTTTCCTCTTTTATCAAAAATACCAAAAATATTTTCCCCTTTCTCGTACCAAAAATATTTTTCCTTCCCTGTGTCAAAAATATTTTGCCTTCATCTTTTCCGAAATGTCAAAAATAATTTCCCTCCTTTTCAAAATAACAGTTTTCCCTTTCTCTTTTCCAAAAATAAATCCCAATTTTTCTCCTTCTCAGGTCGATTGCATACCCTTGGCTTGGCTCCCTATTGGCTTCGGTCTTCAGTAGAACCACCTCGAAGCTCCGTCAGTCTCCTCACTTCCTCCGAGTCTAGAATTCATCCAATTTCCATGGAGAGTACAGACTAAATGCCGAATGTGCAATCAGATTTATTGATAGTCCTAGCCCAACTTACTGCCAAGATTGACAACCTTCAAACCGAGGTTCATGAGATGCAATGAAATCGGATCCTTATTCTTAAAGAGACCGAGGTCCTCTTCCCTCGCGCCATGGGTCCACCTGTACTCGATCCTATTTGGGTTTCCTAGGAATACCATCACACTCCACGTGCTCCTCCTGCTAATGGGCCGATGCCAACCCAGCTTCATATCCCGAATCTTTCCTAGCTAGGGGTTAACTTACTCATGAGTATTGATTCGAAGGAGGAAGAATTGAATAAGGTCAAGGAAGACCTCAAGATGTTGACCAAGAAATTCAACCAAGTCAGACTCTCTGGGAATTACATTGACTGCACCCACATGTCTCCATATCCTAAAGACAGGTTACCAAAAAAGTTCAAGATGCCCAGCATCGAGAAATTCGGGGTAGTAGACCTCCAATTATCCATCTCTACAAACATCTCTAATCCATGACTCTCCTAGGGGCCTCTGAGGAAATAATGGCCCAAATGTTCCAACAGACCTTGAAGGATAGCGCTCTCTGTTGGTTCTTATCTCTCAAAGAGTCCAGTATCTGCAGTTAGGAAGATGTTTCCCGCCAGTTCATGTCACAGTACAAGTACAACGAGGATTTATAGGTTACCCACCGTGATTTAGATTTTCTCAAGCAGAATCTGGGGAGTCAGTCAGTAACTTCATAGCAAGGTGGAGAGAGAAAGCAACCACCATGAGCAACCGACCTTTCGAAGAGGAGCAAGTCAGCATTATGAAGAAAAACTTCTTACCCCATGTTCGAGCAACGATGGGAGGACAGTACTACCCTCATTTTTGAGCACTCCGAGAAGCATAAGTGGAGATCAAAGAAGACCTTGCCAAGATAAAAGTTAAACCGAAGAAAGTATTTGGACAATTCACTCCCAGAAAACTTGAAAAGCCAGTAAATACCACCATTTCAAGCATTAATAATATCTCTCAGCCTGTCACTTCATGGGCACCAGAAAGCCGCCCTAATTGAGTCTGGAAGGAATACCCATTGTGAATTTTAAGCCGAAACCTTATCAAAACATTGGACCCTCGTCCATTGCCAAACCCACTTCCTAAAAATTTCAAGCTAGATACCCATTGTGACTTTCACCAAACTGCTGGCCCTACCACCGACCAGTGCTTCCACCTTCGAAATGTGATCCAAGGCCTGATTGACCGGGGTATGATCGCCCCACCAGCCAACCCTAAACCAAACACTACTCATAATCCCCTCCCAAATCAGACAAATGCCATCTTCCTAAAAGAAAACCTAGAATTTGACCCATTTACCCAGATCATACGAAGCAAGTCATCGATTATACCCATATAGTCTCCTAAATCTCTCCAAACATGCCCATACTTTCTCCTACACCATACCATCTTTGCTGATCATTCTCTATCACTCCTTACCAGAGCATGCATTATTGTCTAAACCCGTTCTAGAGGTAAACAAATGGAATTGACAGAAGTGTTGAACCAACTCTTAGAGTTTGGACTGAAATTACCCCCTCAGATGACTGTAGACTGTAAGAGATTCAGTGTGTTGTTCTTAGAAGCTCAAAAATGGGCCCGAGGGCCAGACAATTGGGTGGTACCAACCGATGAAGTCAGTTTAGATGATAAGGTCCAGATGATGGTGGATTTATTCCGGTAGACCGGTAATATTTGTAGTATATTCGAGTTACTCGATGCTCTGAAACTACAAGGGTGCCTAGTACCTTCGCTTTTACATCTCCCCGTCGGATGGGAGGACTTATACGAAGAGGCCATTAAAGTTGTGGAGTGCGTTGACTTTTCATGGAAAGATGATATCATTTCTACTGGGTGGGGGGACGACTTCAATGATTCAGAAAAGGTTAGTCCGATAGAGAGAATATGCGAGATGATATAATTTGAGGAGCTGCTAGGAAAAATCAACAAGGTGGCTGAACAATCCGAGATCGACGAAGAAATAGGGTTCCTATTTTTCTCCTCTTCTGTGAACCATATGACCAGGTCATAGAGGCATTACCAAAACCCAAGCCTACTAGCATCAACAAGCGACAAAGGAAAGGGCATTGAGAATCTTCCTATGCCAGACATGACCCTAGAGGAGAGCAAGATCCACGATCAGTTAAAGAAAACGCAAGATAACATCACTCTATGGGGACTTTTTATGTCTTCCCAGCTGCACCGAAATTCCCTGATAAAGCTACTCACATGACCCACAGTTCCCCCCTCAACCACTCCAGAAGAAGCAGTGAATCTAGTCGAATCCCTAACCTATACTAGAATACTCTCCTTCTCTGAAGAAAAAATCGCCAAGATTGGACCAAACCACAATTATGCTCTCAACATCTCTATCGCAGTTATAGGAAAGACTATCCCACTCTCTCTTATCGATAATGGATCAACTCTTAATATTTACCCGTTGAGGACCCTTACTTGTTTGGGATTGAAAGTGAGTGACCTGGATCCAACCTCTATCGCAGTACGCGCCTACGACAATATACGCCGAGAAGTAATAGGATCTATATAGCTTGCAATAAGGGCTGTCCCCATAGATCTGATTGTTGAATTCCAAGCCATCGATATCCCAGTAGTTTCAATCTGCTGCTCGAATGGCCGTGGCTCCATAGCATCAAGGGGGTGTCTTCTTCCCTTCATCAGAAACTAAAGTTCTTCGCCAATGGGAAGGTCATCACCATCTTGGATGATGAAAATAATACCGAGAATGCAAGCACCAGTAATCCAGTACTTGAAATACAACATATGACAAATGATATGCTTTTGTCAGGTTTTTGGGTTGAACCACTTATACTCCCAGCAGGGGACGATTTCAAAGATAGGGTTCGCCCAGAATATTACCCCCATGGCAACGTCAATGTAATCCTGATGTTGAAGAATATGCACTTCATGCCCGGACTAGGGCTGGGACAATAACAAAATGGGATACTTGAACCCATTGTGTTGAATAAGGCCTTTCCTCCCCATGGCTTGGGCTATCAACTGTCTGAAGAAGAACTTAGAATAATCCGTCAGCCTCAACTGAAGAGAAGGCTAGAAAGTGCTAAAATTTTCTCGAGAGATTCCTTGAACAGAAGATTCATCAGAGAAGATGATGATTTCCCCTTTTGCAGCTTTTCAGAACCGCGGTACGATCATGTAGACAAAAAAATGAAACCTGGAATGGAAATATTTTTCCAAGACAACTACTTATGGGCCGAGAGTTCCCAGCATCAAGTACAACCACTCATGGAAAAGACCATATATGATACCAGAGATTCCAAGGGAAATGACCCAGCTGATTCTTTCAATTTGCAGACAGTGGGGCTAACACTCTACATGATCCACTCAAGGGCTACATCCTCGGATCTGTCCCGCCTGATGAAAGCTGTTGATGTACCTCTCCTCAACTGGCATGCTGTACTTGTGCCACCTGTTGATATTCAACTTAACCCTGATGTTTATCCCATTTCCCTTTCTTTTGTTGTTCCTCCTAACTCTGATGTAATCGAAACCTCCTTTGATGAGGTTCTCAATGATGTTTTTCCTATCAATGAAATAAATAAAGATTTTGAGTATCTTACTGTGCCTTACATTAATTGTCTTGATTCTACACTACACCAAAATGGTCAAATTGGAACCCTTTAAGCGCTTAGCCTTGTCACGATCATTAACCGTGACAAAAAAAGACGCATTTTTTGTCACGATTAATGACAGTGATAAGATCGTGACAAAGGCTTGTCACGATCAATGATCGTGACAATCCTATAAAGTTGTCTTTGTCATTGACCGTGACACGTCCGTGACAATTCTGTCAGTAAAAAAAACCTCCCTCTTCTTTTTTTCCCATCGATTTTGTTCCCTCCATTTCTCTCTCTCTCTAACGGCTGCTCCCTCTCTCTCTCTCTCTCTCTCTAAAACTTTGGTATGTTTTCTCTCTCTATTTTCCCTCCATTTATGTATATGTGTGTGTGTGTGTGTGTAAATGTACGCGCGCGCGTGTGTGGTGTATATATGCGTGTGTGTGTGTGGAGGGGGAGGCATGAGGTGTATGTGCGCGCGCGCGCGTGTGTGTTTGTGTGTGTGTGTATATGTGCATGTGTATGTATATGTGCATGTGTATATATGTGTGTGTGTGCGTGTGGTGGGCAGGGGCACCGGGGGGGAGGGAGTAGGGCAGGGGTGGGGGTGTATATGTGCGTGTGTGTGTATATGTGCATGTTTGTGCTTTTTTTAATTAAATTTTTATTGGTTTATTAGATATTGCCCCTCATATTGTAGTGCCCATTGTAAAAGAATTGATTGGTTTAATATTGATTGGTTGTTAATTTTTTTTGTAAATTAATAATTAGTGCCCCTTTCATATGCAAGTAGGATTGCCCCTCATTATAAATTAGTAAATTAATAATTGTATACTTTAATTGATGAAAAGAATTAATTAAGTAGATGAATTAGAAGGAGTACGGGATACACATTTGTTGTTGCTATTGCGGTTGGATTATAGTGGATCGATGTTGGGTTGGTTAATTTTAAAAGTGACATGACCACTGGATTATTGTCCATATGGGGGTGGGATTTTTCAACTTTTTTTGAAAATTACTTTGTATAACGAACAATATATATATAGTATGATAATTAAATGAAACATACTTGAAAATACATATAGTGTGCATAGATACTAGCCTTCTGATTCTTATGCGTACGCATTCAATAGCCTTAGACCCGTTCGAGAGTCATTACCCCTGTAATGAGATCTCTCGAATTGTCCCGTTTGGACAGTTTGGGACTGCATAATTTATGTATAATAATATTCTTAGTGGATTAAAGTTGTTACTTTTGGAGGAAGTTCTGCAGTCGTATCCTAACGTTCTCTGGGTACATACTAGATTGACAAGTGTGACTGTTATTTCAATTGATCAATTGAAATAACACTCACACTTGACAATCTACGTCGTGTACTTGAAGAACTACGGGGATATGCTGTCGAATTTTTCTCAAATCGAAACAATGTGCATGAGCTGTTAAGTATATTATAGAAAAATGCGATCTTGAATGGGATAGGACCACTCACCCTTTAAAGGAGATGGAGGAAATAGAAATTTCTATTATAAATTGAATTTGAATTTGAAATTTAAAAATCGAATATAAATAAGACATAATTAAATGAAACATACTATAAATCTAAGTTTTGTTTATACTAATCCATGAATATACACTTCTTACCTTTAATAGGTGATTAGTTGTGGTAGTTGTGATGGGATATTCGAAATACAAAGAGTGGACGAGTGAGACAAATATAATGGGGGATGTGTTTCTCAGAGGTGATAATGAATATTCGAATTTGTACTTTATCAATCCATTTTAATGCTTTTAATTGATTTTCACTTTATCATTTTCACTCTTGTGTAGTGTGCGGGTGTGTGGGCAGTGGGGGTGGGGGTGGGGGTGGGGATGTTTCGAATTTTTAGTAATTGTACATATAATGAGCTAGATGTTGTTGTTTTGGAATTTAGAATTGAGGTGTTAAATAGTAAAAATTCATTTGGATTTGTAGTAATTGTACATATTTGCATGTCTTTTTCTAATTCATTTTGATTTGTACTAATAACAACATTTTGTTTACAGCAAATGTCTCCTTCAGGTATTAAATAGAGGATGCTGATGCTGACTATGATGATGTTGTCCGGGCTCGGTGGTAGCGGAGGCGAGGAGGGATCCTCGGTCCCTAGGCTCCCCAAATATGAAAAATTAGGGATGGCCATCGAGAACAAGATGGGGCTATTAGCGAGATCCTTCGAACTGGTAAAGACGATCATCGACCCGAGGTACACTAGTTGGAGGGAGGTGCTAAATGAGCTCAAGTTAGTTATTTGGGTGACACTACAGGTAATGAATTTATATTTATATTTATATGAATATTTCAATTTCAATTTTGATTTCATTTTATATTTATATTTATATTTATATTTATATTTATTCGTAACTAACATTGTATTTGTTGGACATGAACAATTCAGCGTGGATCTAAAGCTACGCGATTCCGTCTTGGAGTAGTTGAGGGAGCAACACAAGACGTGGAAGAAAAATATGCGAACCCAGTACTTTGGGAAGATTCGAGAGTCCGTTATCCGAATGCGTGAATCCGCCCCGTCGAAGGAGCCGATCTCATTGGCCCAATGGCAAAAGTTCATTAACAATGAGATCGGGGAGCGACAATTAGCATCTCACCAATCGGGGAGGGAAAACCGGGCAAAAAAGATGGATGTACATTACTCCGGTCGGACGTCTTCTGCTGAGGTGGAGCATAGGATGATGGTAAGATTTAATTTTTCTATAACTATATTATTCTGCATTATTTTACTTTGCGGGGCCGATACTAATTTTATTTTATTTTATTTCAGGGGATAGGGAGTGGCCCTAGGGGTAGGCCACATAGGCTCGATACTTATGTGGCTATTAGGACAAAGAAGGGGACGGATAAGGAGGTGTCCCCGAGTGTCGCGGCCACGATTGTAAGTAATTCGACAGTTTACTTTTTGTTAATTACGTTATAATTTTTTTATTTACTTATTTTACTAATCATGTGCTTTTTGTCATTTCAGGCAAAGCTTAAGAAAGTGCATAAGTCGCAGTCTGATACCGACAAGACATATTTTTCCACAGACGCACTCAGCCAAGTGCTTGACGCTGATCGCAAGGGGAGGAGAAGGGGGTGAGCTCGCGGGTGGCCAGATCTAGGATCATCGGATTAGAGATGAGTGACACCGGGTTGGCTCGAACGGTGGACTCGCATGACGCGAAGCTGTCCCGTTTAGAGGTGACGGTCCAAGATATGTTCTCATTCATGAAGAGTTCGTTGGGCAGAAATCGTAAGTGGAAAGGGAAGGAGAAGTTGTTAGAGGAGGAGGTGAAGGAGGAGGAGGTGCAGGATGACGAGGATGTGGACCTCGCTGCTTCATCGCCGACACGTGCGGACTTTGATGATCCACTCCCCTATTTGGCTCCCTTCAACCGACCGATGTCGACACTTGGTTGGTCGAGCGTGTTTTTACTGGACATATTTGATGGCCAACGGATAGGGCGGGGTTAAAGGACCCGAATACCATCCAGGATATGCCAGTTCATGGACGTTTGCTTCAAGACATCGAGTCCAAGGTGCTCATCACGCATGTTATACCCGGGGAAGAGAACTCCCCCATGTGGTTACGCGAATAATGTGGCACGGTGTATATTATTGGGTGTGCCAATTCGTATATCGTGTGGCCTACTCACCTCCTCAGAGCTAACCTTACCCCAGACATGTAGTGACATTATTTGAATTGAATTGTTTTAAGTTGTTACATTTGAATTATATTTGGATTATATCATGATGCATATTGTTTTGAATGTATATTCACATTATCTCTATTTTATTTGGATATATTGTAAGGACGTAAATTTCTAATTGAGTCCATTGTTGTTTTGGCTCAATTCCGGACAAAAACGTTTGAGTCATAGGATAGAATATATTGATCATCTTTCCAGCCTATTAAATGTTTGTTGAAGACGTAGCGGCAAAGAGTATAAAGCTTCATCATCATGCCGGTTTCGTGCCTCGTTTATACGTCATCAACCATAGCTCCATGCTCCCAAGGTATGAATGCTATTATATATATATAGGAGCTTGGAACTCGTTTATTGGGTGTTAGGTTTATCTAAAATTGCGTTTTTATTTTCAGAAAGATTTCTAATTAAAACTTTAAATAAGTTTATAAAGTTTTCTGGGCTAAAATTGAATTTTCCTCCTTTTTGGTTTTTTGTTCGATAGAGTCGTTCGAACGAGTTTGTCACTCGAACGAAAATGTCATTCGAACGAACTTGCCAACGACTTCCCATTATGACATTCTGGAACTTCATTCAAAATGTCGTTCGAACGAGATTTTCGTTCTAACGAGATTTCTAACAATCTTCTAACGAGTTTATACTGGAACTTCGTTAGAAGACTCGTTCGAACGAGATGTCATTCGAACGAAATGTCGTTCGAACGAGTTTCCAGCGGAAACAGTTTTCTGGCAGTTTTGAGTAGTTTACACCCACTTCCCCACTTAATTCTTAACCAACTATTTTCAGACTTTATTATGTGCGGGAATCACTTTTGTTAATTAATCTTTTTCATATCCTACTAACTCCTAGAGATTGTTTTGAAAGAAAAATCAAAGAGGAAAAAGATCATGTTTTGAGTGTGTTTTTATCAAAGAGAAAAATATACACCACTCTAGTTTACACCCAAATTTGTTTCTTCGAAGTTCCCATATTCATATATCTTTCTTGGAGTTTGGCACCGGGTTCATCTCTTCCGTTCAAAGAGAAGTTTTGGGTTTGCTTCTACATCCATCAAAGAAAGAAGAAGCTGTTTGTTGCGGCATTACCCACTTGGAGAAAGGCTCCTTGTTCGGGTGACGGTGACCATACAAAGTCCGATCGGTGGACTCCGAGACCGCGGTGGTGCTCCTTGGTTATCCGCTAGGAAGAGGTATCTACAAGAAGAAGCGTCGAGGCTTGAGAGGGATCGAGTCGTGTGATGTAAGCCTTTCTGTCTTGTATTTGTAAATTCCGTATCTAGTGGATTTGTGGCTAGGGCCGTCCGAGGTTGTTTCCCGTCTTGGGTTTTTTTCTCGTACATCGCGGCGTAGTGTGATTGATTTATTTTATCTTGCATAATAATTTAGAATGTATGCTTAGGATAATTCAAGATAAAATTTGGTTTCAATTATCACACTTAATTTAATTTGGTGCTAAAATTAAATATTGGGTAATGTTTATTTAATTCAAGTCATTTAATTTAATTGTTAAAATTGGTTTGGCCTAATTTGTTTAAAAAAAACATGACTTAGGCAAATTCTAGGACTTGACTTCATTGGTTTAAGTGAAATTTATATTTGTGTGTTTCACGAATTTTCACTTGTGTTTAATTTTAATTTGAAATAGAAATTAAAATTTGGTGTTAATTCGTTTTGTTGAACCATCCTAACACTTCCGCATCTCGTTATATATAAAAGGAAATTATAATATGTTTTTTATTAAAGAAATTTAATAATCGAGGGCCTCGCACTCCAACAAGTGGTATCAGAGCCAAAGCGATAAATTATTTTGTTAAGATCCTTTAAATAATTTTTGGCTAAAATGGAATTTTTCCCATTTTCAAAATTTCCTATTTTCGATGATTCTAACTACGCGTATTGGAAAGCGCGAATGAAATCGGCACTAAAATCTATCGACGAGAGAGTTTGGATGTCTGTTGTTAACGGGTGGTCCCCACCAACGTATTTAGTTGAAAATGAACGTGTTCCCAAACCCGCCGATAGATGGACTGAGAATGAGTTTAAATTTTCTAATTTTAATTCCCGTGGTTTAAATGCCTTGTTTAGCGCTGTCACACCGGATGAATTCCGACGTATTATGACGTGTGAGACCGCTAAAGAAGCTTGGGATATTTTACAACTCACTCACGGAGGTACTAGTGTCGTTAAAGCTTCGAAACTCCAAAACCTCACCACTAAATTTGAAACTATCAAAATGAACGATAATGAAACTTTTGATGAATTTTATGCTAGACTGTCCGATATTGTCATCATCTTTTAATTTGGGAGAGAAAATACCCGACAACCGTGTTGTAAAGAAAATTTTAAGGTCCCTACCCGATAGATTTTCTCCAAAAGTGATCGTTTTAAATTCTTTACCAACTTTAGCCTCTACGAAATTAGAAGAGCTCGTAGGTGAGTTACAAACCTATGAACTGGACATGTTTCCCTCTAAAACTGAAAAGAAAATTGAAAAGGGAGTTGCTTTAAAATCTCGAAAAGAGAAAATTGAAAAGGGCGTTGCTTTAAAAGCCCGAAAAGAGGTCAAACAAGTAGTAGAGAGCGAGAGTGATAGTGACTCGGAAGACATGGCTTTGTTTGCTCGTAAATTTAGAAAATTTCTTAAATTTAACAAAGATAAATTTAAAAATGATTTTAAGAAATTTGAAAGTTCTAAGTATGACAAAGCCGAGAAGATCCCTAAACCTATCAATGAACAATTAAATAGGGACGAGTCTAATAGGTGTTTTGGTTGTGGGGGTTATGGCCATAGGGCTTCTGAGTGCCCCACTAAACTAAGGAAAGAGGGTAAGTGACCCATTTCATATAATGCGAGCCTTAGTGATAGTGATAAGGAAGAGGGACCCGATTCCCCCACTAAGCCCAACTTTGTGGCTTTTATGGCTAGTCATGTGAGCACCGAAAGTGAATCTTCTCAAGAAGATACTCAAACTCATGACACTTCCGAAGTTAAAGTTTTTGATTCCCTTGTTTTTGATGATAGTGAAGAGGTTAATGTGAGTGAACTTCAAAATGCTTTTCAAGAAATTTATAAAAAATCTATTAAATTGAAAAGAGCTAATTTGAAGTTAGAAGCTTGTTTAAAATAGAGTGTCAAGGTCGTTGATGATAGTATGTTAGTAGAAAACCTTAGGACACGTGAGAGGACTCTTCAAGAGAAGCTTGAATATGTAGAAGGCGAGAGAGATAGCCTTAGGGGTTTAATGGAATCCTTGAAAAAGGAGCTTCTTGCTTTTGAAGAGCGAAATGCTTTATTAGAGTGTAACATTTTAGAATAGCAAAATAAATTAAAAGACTCTAGTAGTGTCAAATTTGATTTGGAGTGTCGTTCGGAAAAATTAGATAAAATATTAGGAACGGATCAAATTAAAAATGACATGTGTGGTTTAGGCTTCAATACTTGTAATGAATCTTCTCATAAAGCCAAAACCAACGTTTTAGGAGAATCTACTAGGAAAGTTTTTAGAGATCACTCCATAGGTAAATCTTTTCAACATGTTTTTACTTGTACACATTGTGGTCGAAAAGGTCATCTTAAAATTTTTTGTTTTGATCTTAAACGAATTCCTAGAAAATTCCAACGTAATGCAACAAATGTATTTAAAATTCCTACACCCCAAGATAGTCATTCTTCATTAATTTGGGTTAGGAAATTCGACTTGGTTGCCTTGCAAAATAGGATTTTTGATTCTCATTTACTTTCACATGCTTCCTCCCTTGCTAAATCTAAAGGATGAGTGTGTTAGTGTTTGCATACTTTAGCGTTTGTACTTCATGCTATATTCACATGCTAAATGTATGCTTGTTTAATCGTTTTCTAGTTTATGCCCCATGCTTAATCACATGCTAGAATAATGATATTTGTTTATCTCTTGTATCTTATTTTATTCATTTTGTTTGCATTAAATGAAAAAATACAAAAAGATTTTTGATTTATCATTTGGGTTAGTATCTCTTGATAATTTAAACTTAATGAAAAGTTCAAATGATTTTTTTTTTTGAGTATATATTTTTTATTTTTGGTTAAAATTTTTAAAAACTCAAAAAGATTTTATTTTGTGTGTATTTTAGTTTGACACACTTTATGTGGCATATACTTGTGTTTGAATCCGATCTTTTACGCTCTCATGTGGCTAGAACTTTTGGTTTAAGACTATCAATCCTTATTACGTTCTTTACCATATTTTATGGAGTAGTTGGATTTTGTGTTGATTAAATGGATTATATTTTATATGCCTCTATTCACACATGCACGAGCTCCTTTGAATTTTTAACTTCATATGTATATTTGAGCTATGTGAGGTGTTCTCCTTCCAATCTTGTCATCTACATATTTGTGACTTAGGAGGACTAGTGCATGTCAAAATCTGTTGCACGTGAGATTTGTGTGGAAAATGAAAACATGATAAATAAAAATTTGCACGGGGAAGGGCTCCGAAAGGACTAAGTGATCCTTTGCGATTGTAAGCCACCGTTTTGAATGGACTTAAAAGAAATACGTGGTCCAAAGGCCTAAAAACAGAAAATATGGCATTAAAAAGAAAAGTGATTTGCCAAGGCCTATGTTTGATTGATATATTCATTCAAAATTAATATAAATGCTTATTGAGGGAGATTGGATGGTATATCAACGGTTTGCACAATGTCCGTTTATCCTAGTTGCGTATTTCATGTCATGACTCTATTGGTTTGTAGAATCATCAATATGTCAGGCTTGTATGCATTGTGTATGTTTGTTCATTGAGTCCAATCTATATTGTCACATGAGCTTATATTCAAATGTGATGAAGTTTGCAATCAAAGGATAACTCCGTGAACGTTTGTTAAGTGTTTGGGTCTAAATTTAATTGTTGCTAGTTCACACCCCTACACTTCCGTTTCCATATGACACATTTTTGTCATTCGAGTGTGCAAACTTATTGTATTTTGTGTCATGTGTGTGTTTATATCTATATATATATGCGTGTGCATTCTTGATATATTTATAGTACATATATATATGATAGTTTGTTTTGCCTTTGCCTTGCTTTCTAGTCCTTCTATGCTTATACTTCAGTTTTGGTATCTATCTTGGTTTAGTTATGCTTTTGTTGCCCATATGCTTTCATGTCTTATCACTTTAAGTTTCAACATGCTTTTATATTTGTTCTTTAGCCTTTGTTTATTCCTTAACAAAAAGGGGGAGAAGAATGATAGGGGTAGAACTGATATCTTATCCTATTATAATCTTATCTAAGTTTAGGATATTTAAGGGGAGTAGCTAACTTCTTGGGTTAATCATTTTATAAAGGGGAGAATGAATTTTGGGGGAGTATTTATATTAATTGATTTATATCCTTTGATATTCCCTATGCATTTGATAAGTTTGCTTAAGTGTGCAGGAATTATTCTAAAGCGGCATATTTCAATGGTTCAATGGCAAAGCGTTTGATCCTTGGGATGGGTTATGTTTTTGAGTCTAGTGAGCTTGACGGCCCTTTTAGGATTTTTTTTGATTGGTTTTTGTCCCGGAATAGCCAAAGGGGGAGATTTGTAAGGACGTAAATTTCCAATTGAGTCCATTGTTGTTTTAACTCAATTTCGGACAAAAACGTTTGAGTCATAGGATATAATATATTGATTATCTTTCCAGCCTATGAAATGTTTGTTGAAGACGTAGCGGCAAATAGTATAAAGCTTCATCATCATGCCGGTTTCGTGCCTCATTTATACGTCATCAACCATAGTTCCATGCTCCCAAGGTATGAATGCAATTATATATATATAGGAGTTTGGAACTCATTTATTGGGTGTTAGGTTTATCTAAAACTGCGTTTTTATTTTCAGAAAGATTTATAATTAAAACTTTAAATAAGTTTATAAAGTTTTCTGGGCTAAAATTGAATTTTCCTCCTTTCTGTTTTTTCGTTCGATAGAGTCGTTCGAACGAGTTTTTCGTTCGAACGAAAATGTCGTTCGAACGAACTTGCCAACGACTTCCCATTATGACATTCTGGAACTTCATTCAAAATGTCGTTCGAACGAGATTGTCGTTCGAACGAGATTGTCGTTCTAACGATATTTCTAACAATCTTCTAACGAGTTTATACTGGAACTTCGTTAGAAGACTCGTTCGAACGAGATGTCATTCGAACGAAATGTCGTTCGAATGAGCTTCCAGCGGAAACAGTTTTCTGGCAGTTTTGAGCAGTTTTCACCCACTTCCCCACTTGATTCTTAACCAACTATTTTCAGACTTTATTATGTGCGGGAATCACTTTTGTTAATTAATCTTTTTCATATCCTACTAACTCCTAGAGAGTGTTTTGAGAGAAAAATCAAAGAGGGAAAAAGATCATGTTTTGAGTGTGTTTTTATCAAAGAGAAAAATATACACCACTCTAGTTTACACCCAAATTTGTTTCTTTCAAGTTCCCATATTTATATATCTTGCTTGGAGTTTGTCACCAGGTTCATCTCTTCCGTTCAAAGAGAAGTTTTGGGTTTGCTTCTACATCCATCAAAGAAAGAAGAAGCTGTTTGTTACGGCATTACCCACTTGGAGAAAGGCTCCTTGTTCCGGTGACGGTGACCATACAAAGTCCGATCGGTGGACTCTGAGACCGCGGTGGTGCTCCGTGGTTATCCGCTAGGAAGAGGTATCTACAAGAAGAAATGTCGAGGCTTTAGAGGGATCGAGTCGTGTGATGTAAGCCTTTCTGTCTTGTATTTGTAAATTCCGTATCTAGTGGATTTGTGGCTAGGGCCGTCCGAGGTTGTTTCCCATCTTGGATTTTTTTCTCGTACATCGCGGCGTAGTGTGATTGATTTATTTTATCTTGCATAATAATTTAGAATGCATGCTTAGGATATATCAAGATAAAATTTTGTTTAAATTATCACACTTAATTTAATTTTGTGCTAAAATTAAATATTGGGTAATGTTTATTTAATTCAAGTCATTTAATTTAATTGTTAAAATTGGTTTGGCCTAATTTATTTAAATAAAAAATATGACTTAGGCAAATTCTAGGACTTGACTTCATTGGTTTAAGTGAAATTTATATTTGTGTGTTTCACGAATTTTCACTTGTGTTTAATTTTAATTTGAAATAGAAATTAAAATTTGGTGTTAATTCGTTTTGTTGAACCATCCTAACGCTTTCGCATCTCGTTATATTTAAAAGGAAATTATAATATATTTTTTATTAAAGAAATTTTATAATTCGAGGCCCCGCACTCCAACATATATGATGTTTGAACAGGTACAACGTTGCTATAACAGGTACAAATATACTGCTGGGCAGTGGCTGTGGCCATACTGCCCAACAGATTTTTTTCCAATTCTGCCCAGAATTATTACGATCATTTATTGTGATAATTCTTGAAATAATGCCACGGGTTTGTCACGGTTTATGACCGTGACAAAGATTGTCAAGGTCATAGACCGTGGCAATTCTAATGAACTTGTCATGGTCATTGACTGTGACAAGTTCGTGACAACAAAAGTTATCACCCCCAGAATTATCATGGTCATTGACCTTGACAAGTCCAACTTGTCAAGGTCAATGACCCTAACAATTCGACAGATTTGGTTTAGTGCTAATCAAACCTTTGATGATGATGATTTTACATATGAACAATTCTTAGCTGATCTAAATAAGGTTAATAAAAAACAACATAATCGTGTTCAAGTTAATGAAGATGAAGCTGTTGTTATCAATCTCGGCTCTAGTGGCCAAGTGCGCGAGATTAGGATAGGGGCTACCCTTGACGAGCATGAGCGTGTGAAACTCGAGGAATTATTAAAGAAATGTTTGGATGTCTTTGCATGGTCCTAGGATGACATGCCAGGTATCGAGCCTAAGATAGCTTAACATGAGATTCCCACTACCAGTCTAACAGAAACTACGAAAGCCCCACACCAAATGGTCGCTCAAAGTTAAAGAAGAAGTGGTCAAATAATTGAACGTGGGTTTCATTCGTGTGATTAAATATCCCACATGTCTTGCCAATATCGTACCCATGCCGAAATCATGAGGGAAGGTTCGCATGTGTGTCGACTACCGAGACTTGAACAAGGCCTCTCTAAAGGATGACTACCCGCTACCCAATATCGACATGATTGTGGATAACACGACCAATCATGCTCTCAAGTCATTCATTGATGGGTTTGTTAGATATAATCAAATTAAGATGCACCCAGATCATCAAGAGAAAATTGCATTCATCACCCCTTGGGGAACCTTTTGCTACATCGTCATGCCATTCGGTCTAAAAAATGCAGGGGCTACCTACCAGAGGGTTGCCATAACCATTTTGCATGATCTGATACACAAGGAAGTCGAGGTTAATGGGGATGATATGATTATCAAGTACAAGACTAGGTAAGGTCATGCTCCCACTCTTAGAAAGTTCTTCGAGCGAATGAGAGGATATCAGATGCGGCTCAACCCCCAGAAATGCGTCTTTGGCATTACAAAAGGAAAACTCTTGGGATTCATGGTTAGCGAGAAAGGGATAGAAACAGATCGTGCCAAGATGAAAACCATACTCGAGATGCCACCACCATGGATGGTAAAAGAAATTCGGGGATTCCTTGGAAGATTACAGTATATCATCCGATTCATCAGCCAACTAACTTCCATCTGTGAGTCCATCTTCAAACTACTCTGAAAGAATTCAACCAAAGTCTGGAATGAATCTTGCCAAGAAGCCTTTGACTGAATAAATAAATACCTAACCCAACATATGATACTCATACCATCGTAGCCTGGTCTTCCCCTACTCCTTTACCTAACCGTAACAGATACCGCAACTGGGGCTTTGCTAGCCCAATACCTTGAAGAAACTCAAAAAGTGAGAGATATTTACTACGCTAGTCACAAGTTGGTCGCGTACGAAGTTAACTACACATTCTTGGAGAAAGAATGTGTCGTCCTTATCTGGTCACCCAAAAACTATGGCACTACATATTGGCCTTCCCATTAAACTCCTATCCCAAATGGATCCTATCAAGTACTTACTCGAGAAACCTGCTTTGTCTAGACGAATGGCCCATTGGTTAATGCTTCTAACCGAATTCGATATTATCTATGTCACACAGAAAGCCATGAAAGGAAGAGCCATCTCTAATTACCTTGCTAACTACCCTATAGAAGAAGCCGATGTCTGGATTTCTGAATTCCCAAATGAGAATCTCCTTTATACATCCCAAGAAGATCTTCGATGGAAAATGTTCTTTGACGGTGCTGCCAACAAGAAAGGGTATGGTATTGGGATACTCCTAATTACCCCTGATGACTCTCACACTCCCATTGCCATCAAGTTGGATTTTCCTTGCACCAACAACATGACTGAATATGAGGCATGGATGGTAGGCCTCAAAGTTTCCCTTAAGAAAGGAATTTGATACCTAGATGTCGATATGGATTCAACCCTCATTATCGATCAAGTATTCAGAGGATGGAAAGTCAATGACGAGAAACTCTTACCCTTCCATGCCCACTTAGAAGAGTTATCTTTCTATTACTTGCCTAAGCAAAGAAAAACCTATCCAATCCCCTTGCTACCATAGCCTCTATGATCACCATATCCGAAGGAATAACTATGGGCCCTTTCCTTATCCAAAAGCAAGATAAATGAACCCACTGCTACTACATTGAGCCCATCGTAGAAGAAGATCCTGATATAGCTGACTGCTGGTACTATGATATTTGGTACCTCCTCAAGCATATCAAGTATCCCCAAGGTTTTGATATGAAAGACCGAGCAACCCTCTACAGAAATCCTCAACCATGTCAGTGGTAAAGCGTTATTCAAGAGAAACTTCGATGGAACCCATTTGCACTGCATCGTAGGGGCTGACATTGAAGAGATAATGTAGAAAATCCACGACAGGGAATGCGAACCCCACATTAAGGGCCATATGTTCGCCAAGAAAATCATTCAATATGGTTACTACTGGACTTCCATGGTTCAAGATTGCATAGCCTATGTTCTAAGATGCCTAAAATGCCAGTAGTTTTCCAACCTATAACACTTGCCTTAGCATGAATTATATAATATGACTTCTCCCTGGCCTTTCTCCACATGGGGCATTAACATCACAGGGAAAGTTACACCCAAAGAGTCCAATAGGCATTAATTTATCTTATTTGTCATTGACTACTTCACTAAATGGGTCAAAGCCGAGTCATACGCAATTCTGAATGCCAAGAAAGTGGCCAAGTTCATAAAAAAAAACATCATCTACTGATATGGGGGCCTGTACGAGCTGGTCTCAAATGATGGGTTACATTTTGAGGTAGAAGTTATAGAGGTGGTCGATGAGTATGGGATCAAGAGACACAAATCCTCTCCATACCGACCTCAAACTAATGGAGCAGTAGAAGATGTCAATAAGAACCTCAAATCCATCATCAGCAAGATGACTGAGAGTTGTCGAGATTAGGTTGACCGGATCTCCTATGCCCCCTGGGGCTATCGCACTTTAGTTCGAACCTCTACTGGGGCTACCCCTTACTCTCTAGTCTACGGCATGAAAGCAGTCTTACCCGTGGAGCTGGAAATCATTTCACTTGGCGTCATGCTAGAAAGCAAGGTCAGCGAGGAGGACTGGCATTAAAGTCGTCTCAACGAGTTGCCACTCTTGGACGAAAGGAGGCTAAAGGTCCTATATCATATATAAGGATACCATCGCCGTATAACGCGATCATTCAATAAGATATTTAAGGACCGCAGTGTTCGAGAAGTGGACTTATCCCTCAAAGAGATAGTAGAACCCATATGGAACCCCAGAGGGAAATTCAAGCCCAATTGGAGCGGCCCCTACATTGTGAAGAAAATCTTGTCCGAGGGCGCTGCTATGCTCACCGACCTTGATGGAGAATAAATGACGCGTCCAGGCAACCTGAACCGTCTCAAGAATATCTATCCCTAGTCCAAAATCTCGGCGCGCTACAACTCTTCTCATCTCCCTTCTATTCTAAAAAAAAAGAAAAAAGGAAAAAAAATTCACTTCCCTCTACTCAGAACTACGTGGGGCCTGATTCTCTAAAAAAATCTTTTTTCTTGTAAAAAATGAATTTCAAATTTTTTTCAAAAGCCCTCAAAGGTACGTAGGCAGCTCATCCATTTTACATGAGCACGACCCCCTTATTTTTCACAAAATGATATTCTTTTCTTATCCCCGAGAATGACAATTCATTTTAACATATACATGAATAAAAGTATTATGCATGCCTTAGCGATTGGTATAGATAATTCAAATGAAAAAAATCATCAAGAGGTACAACTAGATGATCAAAACTCCTTTATTTCATTATTCAAAATTTCGGTACGATTACATCGTCATAGGGAGTCAAACGACTTCCCTTGTCAGCCTACTCTTACCTTCCTAAAACCAAAATAAAAGCAAGTCCCACTACGCCTAAAAATAACCCTCAAATTATTCCCAAACACAGAATCACACCCATTGCAGAGGCTTCACATATCCTACCCGCAGCTGCCAGAGGAACCAACCCCATCATCACCCACATCCTGGGGTTCCCAAACTTCCTTTGCCTGAATAGAGTGTCGCAGACACTCCATAGAGGATTAATCCTGGACTAGATTGGGGAAAACCACAACACCTTTCTACATGGTGTCAGATACAATAAACCACCTTTACCCAGTCTCCACAGCCAGCATCTTGGCCACTACCTTTTTCATGAACTCCCCTGAGATATGCCAGACCCAACACCCTCAAATGCACAGAATGCAGCATCGCGGGAAGAGAAATCATCCCTCCTGTGACCAACAACCTGGTTGCAGAAGGTGAAATATAGAAAAGTCCCACCACAGTTCCCTAGGGAACCGAGAAAACTCAGGCATAGCCGCTGAAATGCTAGGATTTATCCCTAACATGGTAGAAAACTCTTTATAGGTCAGGAAAATTTCTTCCAACTCGAAGCGAAAGACATGGTATTAGGGGTACCAAAACTCAACTGTCGCCATCAGCATATTCCACTCTATGGGTCTATTACGCCACAAAGAGACTCGTAGCATGTTGAAAGCATCGTAGTAAATGTTGTAGGAGCACATCGTTTCCAAGGTTTTGAGGTCGTTTACAAACTCAACACTATCAGGGAGAGCCATATCACAAAAGAAGAAGAAGAATGTGAGCAAAGGCAAATGTAAAGGAGAAGGAATATAGAAGTGTGAAGAAAAAGCTCCATCCACACCCCTATTTATACTTGAAAACTCTCAAGGAAGGACAAGAAACCCTGCAAAACTCGGAGGAAAATTTACCCCACCAAGTACCAAACAATTAAAGAAAGTGAAATAAAAGCCTTGGATTGATTGGACTGGACTGACATGCCGATAGGCAGGACAGGGGTCATGACGATTGACAACCCCCTACTTTGAGAAATTTATCTTTTTCCTTTTTTATCAAAATTGAAAAAACTCAATGAAAATAATTTTTATTCCAAGGGAATTCCAAATTTCCTTTTTTTACTCATCCCATTTTAAATAAAATATTTCTACAATCATTTTTGATTCTTTTTACGGTCTCAGCAGCAAAGTAAAAAGGTAATGCGAATTAATCACTAAAAACAAAAATTCACAAAAAAATTCATTTTATTTGCATAGATATTTATTGTGTTATATCAATTTTATGAAAATAAGAAAATACAGCGGAACTCAGTCCGAACCCACCTACTCTCTCTCTCTCTCTCTCTCTCTCTCTCTTCTCCTTCTCTCCCTCTAGGATCCTCCTTTCTTGCGGTGCGCTTTCTTTCCTCCACGACGAGATGACGTGCCACCACTCCCAGAGCCAGACCCTTCCTCAGACGAGGCAGACGGCACCAAACAAGAAGAAACCAAAATCGCATCCTGAATGTGGGCAGTCGCCAAAGATATCCAATCCCTAATATCCCTCAGCCAAGTGGTGGAGACCCAAATATACTACAAAAGAAAACATAAAAGAGCAAATCAGTCAGTCTGAGGCAAAGTAAGAAACTAGGAAATGAAAAACAAAGAGATAAGAAGTATACCTCAGGTCGAAGGATCTCCTCCGTTAAGTCCAACTCCTCAGGTTCCATCGCATTAGGATGGTATAGCATACACACCGACCCTTTATCAGCTCGCTGGATGTTGTAACCAGGTGAGAACAACCGTATAAAGGGAGCCTCCGAAGTCATCGGCGCTGCTGATGTCATCGCACCACCTGCACTGTGGGAGTACCCCACCTGCCTACTCGAGCCCGCGCGGGGAAGAGACATCACGTCATATATGCTGGGCGGCATCAACCAGCTCGACACAAAGTCCATATAGTCATACATCATCGTCGTGTCAGTATATAACGAGTAAGGCTCACATATCATCACCGCTACCCTCACATCATCCGACATCTCCCGCACTCGCCTCATATACACCGAGGGATTATCTGGTAGTGCTGCAACCCTATCCTCCACAATCTGTCGGACTACTCTCTACCTGAGGTACCAAGAGTAGCCAAAATCTTGCACCAGCAGACGCCACGTCTGCGCATGTCCCCCAGTCAACCTCGTATGCTGGATAGCCATCCCCCATTGATAGAAGGTCACCTACGAATTCCCAGCAAAAATAAAAGATCAATATTAAGAAAGGATCATAAAGGAAAGACAGTCTCAAGAAATAAAGAAATATTTATTCGCTCACTCGTTAGGCCATTCTAGACCTGACGCACCGCCTCCAAAAAAAGAGACTTCTTCGACTGCCAGTTGGACCTCCGCCATCGGTACATCCGACAGAAGTCCCCAATAGACTCGTCCTTCAAATCTATCAATTGGGTGTTAAGCCCAATCACCTCATAGAACTACGTCTGCAAAAGGTCAGCAATTAAGAAATCAAAATCAAAACTCATAAAGGAAAATGCGATGCATAAAGAAAAATGCGAAAAATGAAGAATACCTCAAGAAGATACGTGGATCTAGTAAAATTTTGCCAGAAGCACCGGCTGAATGCATCAAGAGAATAATAAAGAGTCTCTAAGGTTACGCTCCCCCAATCATAAATACGAATGCCCGAAAACACCATCAAGAATGGCAAAGATCACAAGTGAATGACATCGCCACTCGTTGCCACCAGAACCCCCCCAACACTAGCAAAATAAACAAACGAGCCATCTACCACACCTGTCGTCCATCACTCTCATCAATCCTCCTCCGCATTAATAACTCCCTAAAAAAAGACAAACGAAGAGAGTACCCAGAGACCACCCTCTCCACATCACCCAATACCGTTGCCACCCTCGGAGTTCTATCCACCGCAATCTGCACCCCCATAACCCAACCCCAGAAATTGCTGCATGTCTATAGGAGTCACCGTCATCTACCCAAATCCAAAATGAAAGGTGTGGGTGGTGTCCCACCACCTCTCCCCAGAACACAGAGAACAGTCGTAGAACGAGGTGTCTCATCCAAATCATCCACCAGTCTCCCAAAACCGGCTGATGACACCATCCAACGCACTACAGATGGAAGGTTCTCCCAAAGATACTTAAGCCCCGTTGTCCCTCCATCATGCATAGTCGATATAGAAACATCACACTGTCAAAAGCAAAAAGTAAAAACTTTGTCAAGTTCAAGAAATAAGGAAATCTCGCCAAGAAAAAAGGAAGAATACCAAAAGTCATCAATACTTACATAGAAGCCAGGGTTCACCACCCTGGAAGAGTGACGATATGAAGGCTTGCACAAGAAATTTCGAACATCCGCCACTAACTCGAATGAGTCAAAAGAGTTTTTGCTGCCCAAAGCAAGGGGAACCCTAGCCCTTTATTCCAAGTCTGCCCAATCATCAGCATCAAGCCACGCCATATGTGTTGCGCTACTCAAGAACTCAACCATCTTTGAATTTGGAACGTTAGAACGATTCGCAAAAGGTAATTGTAGAAGAAGGCAAGTCAGAAAGCTGTGAAAAATTAGGAGAACTTGCCCCCTTTTTATAGGAGGCTAAGGGGAATGCCGATCGACATCTCCCTACCACCCATCGATCGGCACTGTCCCTCCACCTGCTCGAGGTACCCCAAAAGATAATGCCAGTGTCATTTGGCACTCTTCCAACCATGCCAGTCGGCACCCACTTTAAAATTTTGTTCAAAAATTCCCCCCAAATGCCAAAAATCCCCCCCAAATTCCAAAACATTCCCAAATTTGCCAATTGGATTTTAGAACCCTTTTTAATAAGAAAAACATTTTTACCACACTCATTCCCCTCGAAGAACTCTTATCTCCCTAGCGAAATTCCCAAAATCAATTTCATATCTTCCTAGTAACGTCTCCGAAGGACACCATAAAATTTAAATATTCCCCAGCTGAGAAATATCCAACCCTCGGATTATTCCCTTTCCCCAAGCGAAACCTAAGATCAAATGCTTCCCTAAATCCCTAGCAGAACTACAAGATACATATCCCCAGTGGAGTCTCCAAATTTCTCCAATAAAACTTAAGCCTTAAGAATTGGTTTCGACACGCAGAATTGGTCGCTTCTACTTAAGCCCTTAGAATTGGCTTCGACCCGCAAAATTGCTCCCTTCTACTTATGCCCTCAGAATTGGTTTCGACCAGCAAAATTGGCCGTTTCTACTTAAGCCCTCAGAATTGTCTTCGACCCGCAGAATTGGTCACTTATACTTAAGCCCTTAGAATTGGCTTCGACCCGCAGAATTGGTCGCTTCTACTTAAGCCCTCATAATTGGCCTTGACACGCAAAATTGGTCGCTTCTAGTTAAGCCCTCAGAATTGGCTTTGACACGCAGAATTGGTCGCTTGTACTTAAGCCCTCAGAATTGGCTTTGACCCTCATAATTGGTCACCCCTATCTTAAGCCCTCAGAATTAGCTTTGACCCTCAGAATTGGGCGCTTCTACTTAAGCCCTCAGAATTGGTCGCTTCTACTTAATCCCTCAGAATTGTCTTCGACCCTTAGAATTGGCTGCTTCTACTTAAGCCCTCAAAAATTGTCTTCGACCTCAGAATTGGTTGCTTCTACTTAACCCCTCATAATTGGCTTTTGCCCACAGAATTGTTCGCATCTACTTAATCCCTCGGAATTGGTTTCAACCCACAAAATTGGTCGTTTATACTTAAGCCCTCAGTATTGGTTTCGACCTGTCAAATTGGTGGCTTCTACTTAAGTCCTCATAATTGGCTTCGACCCTCATAATTGATCATCTCTTAAGATCGCATAATCGGTTTCGACCCTCAGAATTGGTCGCTGCAACTTAGGTCCTCAGAATTGACTGTAACCCACATAATTGGTCACTCCCTACATTTGACCTTAGTCATCACCCCCTCTTAGGTCCTTAGAATCAGCCAACCCCAGCATCCCCTTAGGTCCTCAAAATTGACTTCGACCCTCTGAACCGGTCATCCTTATCTAGGGGTGGCAATTTACGAGATGACCCGTTAACCCGACACGAAATTGACACGCTTTAAGTGGGTTTGGGTATAGCCTTAACGGGTTTGGGTAATAAACGGGTGGACCCACTGTGACACCCTGCCTAATTTAATACCGGGTGATCAGTCCTATATCCAATTAAAACAGTTTTCTCATTTGGTTCATTCTTAGCACCACTGTCGAAAACTTTTTAAAACATTACTAACCACCTAGTATTCAAAAAGCCGATGTCAAAATTTTAATCTTTTTATTAAACAAGCAACAACAAAACATTATTACATAAATACATCTCATGCAAAAGTAATATTAATCCATCCACAATATAAAAGACTGGAATGAAATAATACCGAATAAACCATCGGTTACAAAATCCAACATATAGTCCAACCTGAATAAGAGTCTGAATACAAGGTCTGACTATCATAAATGAAATAAGTGTGGGAAACATGCCCGAATAAAGTACTTCCCTGCACCCTACACTAGGAGTGAAGTAACTGAATCGTCTAAGTCAAAATCCTGCAAGCATCCACAAGTGCTGCAGCTACGCATCCCTAGAATAGATCATCCTGCTTGGCATCCCTGTGGCTGGACACTTAAAAGGTTTTGAAAAAAGGTTTTGCAAGTACGGGTCAGAGCCCAAGTAAAAATCATTTAAAAACAATTAGCAAGTACTTAAATAACAATTTAAATGAACAGTTATTAGATACACATGTTAGGTTGAGAACACTCCCTTGAGTTCCTCATCTCTCATCTATAATGCGCACCTAACGTTTTCTACTTAACCCCACCTAGTCAATTCTAGCCAATCTAACTAGGCAACCATTATCTAATAAACCCAAATCAATATAGCTCCTCTGTACCGCCCATACAGTACGCTATTGAATACCCTTAATAATTAGCATATCTTTTATGTTATTATTAAACCCCAGTTACCCTTTCTATGTAGGTTATTGTTCAAACTTTACCATTTAAGTTTCTCTACTTAAACTTTATTTTAGATATTCACTAACTATCTTCCTACTATTCACACATTAGTAGCTTCATCATTATATAGATATACCCTATCTAAGCTCCCTACTAATTACTCTTTAGTAGATTAATCGTTCTTTAGACACATACTATCTCATCTCTCTACTAGCACACATAAGTAGATTATTCAAGTAGTATATATATTTTACACACCATATATAATGTAAGTACACGCTCTGCTATTATATCCTTGTATCACACATCAAGGGCTATTGGTTCGTAATGTTACCCCAACCCCAATAGTTATTCCATATGTATTGGTCCGGAATATTACCTCGACCCCAATATTCAGATTACTTTTAGTTTAGATACACACAACTAACTGGTTTGAAATCATAAGTCTGCTACCCATAACTCATAGCGACTACCCGTATTTCCATGCAAATACATTTATTAAATATATATCCATTTCTCTTTAATATGAGCAAGGCTTTTCAAATTTTAGGATTTAGTGTTCACATACTTAAGTCAAATAAGATTTCACTATCTTTCTCATCCATTAATTTTACACAGTAGATAACATAACAAGTATATATATATATATATGCACACTTTTTAATATATATATATATATATATATATATATATATATATATGCACACTTTTTAATATATATATATATATATATATATATATATATATATATATATATATAACACGGCACCTCCCAGACCTAGCTGCGGTGCATACTGTAAAACATCTCAAAGGTATATATATTTATCATCCATTATATCTATACTAGTAAGGCACCCCTAGGCACAGCTGCGGTGCATGCATACTCTGCTATCATGTCCGGGTACATCTCTTATTGTACAAGGGACTATTGATTCGTCTTCTCTCACGAACCATATATATCAAATCACACATATTGGAGGCGAACATAGTTCACATATCCATGGGTCACGCACATACCTACGCTCCCACAGTCAGCAGACTTATCGACTCACAGATAAGCCATTCACAGTCCTATGTTCTTGAGGTACCAAATCTAAAATCCCCCCCGAAGGCAACACAGGATAAGATTGTCCTCTTTCGAACGCCAACCTCCCGTGATAGCAAGTATGGTAGGTATGTCATACACATAATAAACAATAATATAGGTACACATTCCACTTATATAAATATAACATCAGCGAGGTATTCACACAATCATATAATAACGATAGGTATTCACTACACCTATATATATATTTATAATAACAATAGGGCACACACACATCCCATATCACAAGCCTCATATATAGTATATTTATATCCCGAATATTCTACGTATTCCATAATTTATAACTTCGCTTATTACCATACATTTCCGAGTATTTCTCACTACTCGAAGGGTATCCTTTATTCCACATACAATATCGGAAGGTAAACTCTCTATCCCCTAATGGCCTAAGTCCCCGTTCCTCTCGAATTCTCTTAACTCAAACTATCCTTCAATTTAGATTTTTGCTCTCTATTAATCCAAATTAATTTAGCCCTTAAACTTCCCTCGTAGGCAACGCCTAAAACCCAAACTAGGACTACTGGTGTTTCAATAAAATTCCCTTATATTAGAAATTAAATCCCACAAATTAATTGCAAACGATTTCCAAAGGTCCTAAAGAAAAGGAAATTTTTGGCCAAAACTGAGCAACCGAATCGATTAGAAAATTTTCTGGCAGATTAAACACCCTGTAGTAAAATATCGATTACTCCCTCTACAGAACTCCGATTGACCTGATTAAAAGCTCATTTGAAAGATAAGACATATATATTTCAAAGCATGTATGTATATCACTCTAATTCTAAGTATAATTTAAATGGCATACGTTTAAAGTTACGTCAAAAATTCTGGCAGTTACTATGCTGGCAGATCAAACACCCTACAGTAAAACATCGATTTCTCCCTCTACGGGACTCCGATTGACCTGATTCAAAGCTCATTAGAAATACAAGACATAGAAATTTTCAAAAATGTATGGATATCACTTTAATTCTAGGTAAAACTAAAATGGCATACGTTTAAAGTTACATAAAAAATTCTGACAGATTGACATCTTGTGTTCATCAATTAAACCCTAAGTCATTCAAGATTCATGTTCTTCAATCAAGAACCCATCAAGATTCAATCTTAATCATAAAATATACTCTAATATCAGTTTATCTTCATATAGAGATAAATTTTCAATGAAAATTTACACAAAACATCAAAGATTCAACCTAAAAATCAAATTCTCCTTTAATTAACATAAAACCCCAAATTTTTTTCTCATATTCATCAACTTTATAAATAAAGAACTCAGATTCCTCTCTTATTAATCAATCCAAACCCACTAATTTCATATTATCATCATTAAGGAACATCTCTACATGCATTCCCACTCTAGTTTATGAATTAAACCCTCCCAAATTCATATAAAACATCCAAAAGCATGAAATCAAATCCTAATCTACATGGGTAGTATAACATGCTTAATATAAATTGCTATTTAAATACTTGCCTCTCAATATCAGGTCTGAATTTCATTAATATGATGGTGTGGTTGTTCTCCCCTCGCTCTGATCTCGATTCCGTTGCATTCGGGGCGAAAAACTGTGTAGGAAGCTTTGGCTTTCTCTTCCTCTTTCTCTTCAATGGCCTCTCTTCTATTGTGATTGTGTTAAACCTAGCCCCTTATCTCTAATGGAAGATATACACTTAATATTTTCGGAGTTCTCTAAACCTCCAACTCCCGAATGACCGAAATACCCTTAAACAATGCCGGGTTGGTCCAAAATCATCCCGGGACCCAAACTGTACACCCAAGTACACTTTTTCGACTATTTTGACCCTTTCGGAACCAACCGTAACCTCAAAATCACCATCCGAGTCACTTTAAAAAAATTATTTTAATTCCACCTCAAAATATCGAACGCGTGAAATTAAACTTAAATTGAACTGATTTACTCTCAATCACTGAATTATATAATTTCTCTAAATTAAATAAATTCCAAATGACCGAATCAAATAAATTCCAAATCATCGATTTAATTAAATCCTAGATCACCAATTTAATTTAATTAAATATCCTCAGAAATATGGGGTATTACACCCACCAGACCCGTTAAGAAAATGAATCGGGTTCGTGTATATTCGCTAAACCTGTTAGTGACCCGTCACCCGTTTATAACCCGTGTGACTCGCTACCCATTTACAACCTATCACCCGTTTATAAACCTTCACTCGTTTAGAACCCGTCACCCGTTTATAACCCGCGACCCGTTTGCAACCCGTTAACACGTTTGTAATCCGTTAACTCGTTTATAACCAGTTAACCCGTTAACAACCCGTAATCCAAACATCCCACATTGATTTTTTTATGAAAATTCTCCATTCTTAACTAAGTATAAGTAAGTTGTTTCCTCTCTAGATTTTTAAAGTAACCGTGTTATCGTGTTAAACGGGTGAATCGTGTTAAACGAGTGAACCGGGTTAAATGGGCGACTGAGTTAAACAAATGAACCTTTGTAGTTTTGGCTCAATTTCGGATAAAAACGTTTGAGTCATAGGATAGAGTTAATTGATCCTATGTCAAGCCTATGACGAGTGTATAAAGCTTCATCAAAATGCCGAGTTTAAGTACCTCGTTTCTACGTCAACATCAGTGGTTCGATGCTCCTAAGGTATGAATGCATTACATATATATATATATATATATATATATATATATATATATATATATATATATATATATATATAGGAGCTTGGAACAGTATAGTGGGTGTAGGTTTAATTAAAACTGTTGTTTATTTTTAGAAAGATTTAATTAAAACTTTAAATTAAATTTATAAAGTTTCTGGGCTAAAAATGAAAATTTCCAACTTTCTGGAAGTTTGTTCGATATGCCGTTCGAACGAGTTTTTCATTCGAACCAAATGTCGTTCGAATGAGTTTGCCAACGAGTTCCGAGTTTGACCTCTATAACTTCGTTCGAAATGTTGTTCGAACGAGATGGATGTTCGAACGATATTTCCAACGAGATTTCTAACGAGTTCATTTTTTAAAAACACTAGAACTTCGTTAGAATGTCGTTAGAAGGCCGTTCGAACGATACTTCGTTCGAATGACAAATCTCGTTCGAACGAGATTTGGCGGGAATAGTTAAATGGCAGTTTTTTTTTACAGTTTTCACCCACTTTCCCATTATTTTTCCCCACTAACTTTTGACTGATTATCTAAGTGCGGGAATCAACTTTGGAAAGTGAACCTTTTCATACACATCTATCTCCAAGAGAGAGTTTGAGAGCAAAAGAGAAAGAAAAAAAGTTCATGTTTTAAAGTGTATATTTTTCAAAGAAAAATTCATTTACACTTTAGTTTTCACCCATATTGTTTATTCCAAGTATTGTGTATATATATATACATTGCTTAGAGTTTTGGCACCGATTTTTCATCTCTATCGTTTTGAAGAGTCGTTTGGGTTTGCTTCTAAATCCCACAAAGAAGAAGATTTTTGTGTTGATTTACCCACTTGGAGAAAGGCTCCTTGTTTGGGTGACGGTGACCATATAAAGTCCGATCGGTGGATTTCGAGACCACAGTGAAGCTCCGTGGTTATTCTCTAAGCAGAGGTTTATACAAGAAGGAGCGTCGGGGCTTGAGAGGGATCGAGTCGAGTGTTGTCAGTCTACTGTCTTGTATTTGTAAAGCCGAACTTAGTGGATTTGAGGCTAGGGTCGTCCGAGGTTTTTTCCCGTTGTGGGTTTTTCCTCGTACATCGCGGCGTAGTGGTTTCATTGTTTATTTTATCTTGCTATACTCACCTAGAACGCATGCTTAGGTAATTCAAGATAAAATTTGGTTTAATTACTACATGTTTAATTTGGTGCGAAATTAAATATTGGATAATGTTTAGTTAATTTAATTCAAGTCATTTAATTTAATTTGATAAAATTAGTTTGGCCTAATTTGGTAAAATTGAGAAATATGAATTAGGAAAATTTTCTAGGACTTGGATTCATTGTGTTTAAGTGAAATTTACATTAGTGTGTGTTTTAATTTAATTTCACTTTGTTTAATTTTAATTTATATAGAAATTAAAATTTGTTGTTAATTTGAACCATCATTGTTGTGTGTGTTTGAATCTAATTTCACTTGGTTTTAATTTTAATTTGAAAAGAAATTAAAATTTATAATTTGTTTAATTTGAACCATTCCTATCGCTTCCACATATCTATCTTTAAAAGAAAATTACTTTTGAATTTTAAATCGGGGGACTTTTGCACCAACAAGTGGTATCAGAGCCGGATCGCTAATTTATCGCGTCAAAGATCCGTTTTTCGGCTTTTATGATTTTCGTGCTCCTTGTATTTTCGGTGGTTCATTTATTACCCACTCTTATTTTTGTTTTGTATCTCTCGATGGTACGTCTTAATGATAATTTATCTATTTCTAATGATAATGAAAATTTTGCTATACGAGAGGAATTTATTGGGCTTAATAAGTGTAACGAAAAATTAAGAGAATTAAATTTGAGATTTGCAAAAAGAATTAAATTTCTTGAATATGAAAATTCTTGTTTTAAAGCTATTTTTGAATTTTTGCAAACCTCCCTATCTCAAAAAGATATTTTTCGTGAAAAGCTCATGGATATAAATCACAATTATAATATTTTACAAAAGTTCAAGAAAGAGAGTGATAATCGAGAAAAGACTCTTAGGGACATGTTTACTCACATTGAGGGGAAGCGTGATAACCTTCTAGGTGTTATTGAAAATTGGAGTCCCGTAAAATTGAGGAGTTTAATTTATTACTTGAGTCCAAAATTTTAAAAATTCAAAATGATTTACAAGACTCGAGCAGTTGTGATAATGTTTCTAGCTCATCTAGTTCAAATACTTCCGTTGCTAAAGCTAAAACCATTGTTTATTTTAGAGGGTCTACTTTATCCAAATACTTTAGAAAAGGTCACACCTTAGGTAACATTTCTCGTGTTTTCACATGCTTGCATTGTGGTAGGAAAGGTCACCTTAGGTCATTTTGTTTTGATCTTAAAAGAAGTCCTAGGAAGTCTATGTCTAGCATCCCATTTGTTTCCAAATCCCATCTTTTTAAATATACATCTATATGGGTTCGGAAATCTTTTTTAGACGCGCTAGATATTAGATTTGTTGATTCTCATCTGCTTTCACACGAAACCTCCCTTGCTAAATTTAAAGGTTGAATGTGTTAGTGTTGTTTGCATACTCTAGCTTTTTGTGCTTCATATTATATATCATTGCTAGGTGTATGGATGTTTAATCATTTTCTAGTCTATACTTCATGCTTAATCACATGCTAGAACAATGATTTTTGTTTATCTTTTGTATTTTATTTCATTCATTTTTGTTTGCATTAAATGAAAAATACAAAAAAGATTTTTGTTTATCATTTGGTTTTTTATCTCTTGGAATTTAATCTTAATGAAAAATTCAAATGATTTTTGTGTGTCTTTTGAGTATATATGTTTATTTTTGGTCAAAAATTTGAAAAACTCAAAAAGATTTTTTTTGTGTATTTTAGTTTGACACACTTTATGTGCCATATACTTGTGTTTGAATCCGTACTTTTTCGCTCCCATGTGTCTAGAACTTTTGGTTTAGATTGTCAATCCTTATTATGTTCTTTACCATGCTTACATGGAGTAGTTGGATTTTGTGTTGATATAATGGATTCTATTTTTATATGCCTCAATTCACACATGCACGAGCTCTTTTGAAATTTAACTTCGCATGTTATATTTGATCTTTGTGAGGTGTTATTCTATCAATCTAGTCATCTACATATTTGTGACCTAGGAGGACTAGTGCATGTCAAAATCCGTTGCACGTGAGATTTGTGAGATAAAAATGATATATAAAAATGTGCACGGGGAAGGGCTCCGAAAGGATTTATTATCCTTTGCGAATAGTAAGCCACCGTTTGTTTGGACCTAAAAGAAATATGTGGTCCAAGGCCTAAAAGAAAATATGGCATTAAAAAAAAAATTGCCAAGGCCTTATATGTTTGATTGATATATTCATTCAAAATTAATATATGCTTATTGAGGGAGATTGGATGGTATATCAACGGTTTGCACAATGTCCGTTTATCCTAGTTGCATTTTCAATGTCATGACTCTATTGGTATGTAGAATCATCAACATGCTAGGCTTGTATGCATTGTGTATGTTTGTTCATTGAGTTCAATCTATATTGTCACATGAGGTTATATTCAAATGTGATGAAATTTGCAATCAATTGAGAACTCTGTGAACATGTTTTAAGTGATTGGGTCTAAATTTAATTGTTGCTAGTTCACACCTCAACACTTCCGTTTCCATATGACACATGCCATACGAGTGTGAAAAGATTATCTTATTTTGTGTCATTTGTGTGTTTATATCTATATGTGTGTACTTATGCTTAGTGTATATCTCCTGTGTATACATATATATGATATTTTGTTTATGTCTTTACCATGTTTAACCAGTCCATTTATGCTTCAATTCATAATTGGTACCTTGTTTGTTGCGTAGTTTGTTTGATATCACATGCTTAGAATTTTATTTGTCACATTGGTATCATCTGTTGTCGCATCATAGTTGGTATTCATTTTTATGGATTAGTTATGTTTTTGTTTCCCATATGATTTCATGTTCTTATCACTTTATGCATCATGTTTAAATTAGTTTTATCCTTTGTCTATTCCTGAACAATAAGGGGGAGAATGATAGGGGGAGAAATGGTATCTAATCCTATTGTTATCGTATCTTAGTTGAGGGGAGATTTATCTTAGGGGGAGACGTCTTTCTAAGTAGGTAGTTTGTTTTGATAAAGGGGAGTCTTTATTTATTTGCATTTAATATTTTGATATTCCCTATGTGTTTAATGTGTTTGTTTAAGTGTGATGGAATTATTTTCTAAGTGGCAACTTTCACCGGCAAAGATTTTGATCCTTTGGGTTGTTTAAGTCGAGCATTGTATTTTTATTTTGGGTGGGACATTTTTTTCAGTCTAGTAGAGCTTGATGCCTTTTTAGGATTTTTGTTTGGTTTTTGTCCCAGAATAGCCAAAGGGGGAGATTTGCAAGGACACAAATTTTCAATTGAGTCCTTTGTAGTTTTGGCTCAATTTTGGACAAAAACGTTTGAGTCATAGGATAGCGTTAATTGATCCTATTTCAAGCCTATGACGAGTTTGTTGAAGACGTAGCGGCCAAGTGTATAAAGCTTCATCAAAATGTCGAGTTTAAGTGCCTCATTTCTATATCATCAATAGTGGTTCGATGCTCCCAAGGTATGAATGCATTACATATATATATATAGGAGCTTGGAACAGTATAATGGGTGTAGGTTTAATTAAAACTGTTGTTTATTTTCAGAAAGATTTAATTAAAACATTAAATAAAGTTTATAAAGTTTCTGGGCTAAAAATGAAAATTTCCAACTTTCTGGAAGTTCGTTCGATATGTCGTTCGAACCAAATGTCGTTCGAACGAGTTTTTCGTTCGAACCAAATTTCGTTCGAATGAGTTTGCCAACGAGTTCCCAGTTTGGCCTCTGTAACTTCATTCGAAATGTCGTTCGAACGAGATGGATGTTCGAACGAGATTTCCAACGAGATTTCTAACGAGTTCATTTTTTAAAGACACTGGAACTTCGTTAGAATGTCGTTAGAAGGACATTTGAACGAGACTTCGTTCGAACGAGATTTGGCGGGAACATCTAAATGGCAGTTTTTGACAGATTTCACCCACTTTCCCATTATTTTTCCCCACTAACTTTTGACTGATTATCTAAGTGCGGGAATCAACTTTGAAAAGTGAACTTTTTCATACACATCTATCTCCAAGAGAGAGTTTGAGAGAAAAAGAGAAAGAAAAAAAGTTCATGTTTTAAAGTGTATATTTTTCAAAAAAAAATTCGTTTACACTTTAGTTTTCACCCATACTGTTTATTCCAAGTATTATTTATATATATATACATTGCTTGGAGTTTTGGCACCGATTTTTCATCTCTACCGTTATGAAGAGACGTTTGGGTTTGCTTCTAAATCCCACAAAGAAGAAGATGTTTGCGATGATTTATACACTTGGAGAAAGGCTCCTTGTTCGGGTGACAGTGACCATATAAAGTCCGATCGGTGGATTCCAAGATCACGGTGGAGCTCCGTGGTTATTCGCTAGTCAGAGGTTTATACAAGAAGGAGTGTCGGGGCTTGAGAGGGATCGAGTCGAGTGTTGTAAGTCTACTGTCTTGTATTTGTAAAACCGTACTTAGTGGATTTGAGGCTAGGGCCGTCCGAGGTGTTTTCCCGTTGTGGGTTTATCCTCGTACATCGCGGCGTAGTGGTTTCATTGTTTATTTTATCTTGTTATACTCACCTACAACGCATGATTATGTAATTCAAGATAAAATTTGGTTTAATCACTACATGTTTAATTTGGTGCGAAATTAAATATTGGGTAATGTTTAGTTAATTTAATTCAAGTCATTTAATTTGATAAAATTGGTTTGGCCTAATTTGGTAAAATTGAGAAATATGACTTAGGAAAATTTTCTAGGACTTGGATTAATTGTGTTTAAGTGAAATTTACATTAGTGTGTGTTTTAATCTAATTTCACTTTGTTTAATTTTAATTTATATAGAAATTAAAATTTGTTGTTAATTTGAACCATCATTGTTGTGTCTGTTTGAATCTAATTTCACTTGGTTTTAATTTTAATTTGAAAAGAAATTAAAATTTGTAATTTCTTTAATTTGAACCATTCCTACCGCTTCCGCATATCTATCTATAAAAGGAAATTACTTTTGAATTTTAAATTGGGGCCTTTTGCACCAAAATAAACGAATCGTGAATGAATTTTATTTTTCCACCCGTTTAGTAAACGAATCGCGTTTGGGTGGATGATTTTCTGACACGATTCGTTTATCACCTGACACTAACCCGACTCGACATGACCCGTTGCCACCCTTATCCTTGTCCCTTAGGTCCGTAGAGTCGACCCCTTCCCAAAAACATCATGTGGTGTCTATTCGATGTCTTTCACTTGTTCCAAGCTCCCACATCGAGGGGATATGTAGAAATCACATTCTAGGACCCCCTAAGTTTCTCCTTAGGTCCCTAGCACCTCTTCATTTCACTACAAAATCCAGGTCGCATTTCAAGTACTGATCTAGAGGCCATCGGGCGCTCCTGGCCCTCGATTTGACCATAATCAACTCTATTGTCAGAGCGAAAGCACTTTGAATCTTCAAAGGTCACTGAAACCCCATTCCAACAGTTCACCTCGTGCATGAAACAACATAATCGTTCGGACGAATGAACGGTTTTACCCCCAAATCGATCCGGAGGTCATCGGGTGCCCCCGGACTCCTTTTGACCAAAGTCAACTCTTCATCTCAATTGAGACTGAATGAATCTTTAAAGGGAATGAATACCCTTTCCAACGGTCTTCCCCGTGCATGATTTTGACTTATGGTACGGACGAACGACCCGTTTGACTCCGAGAGGTCACTAGGCGCTCACGGCCCCGGTTTACCAAAGTTAACTTTTTTAAACCAAGTGAAACTCTTTGGAATGTCAAAGTACATCTCCTAATATTTCCAACGATCCACCCCATGCACAATTCTTACTTACCATACGGACGGACGATCCATTTCCGTTCGACGATCTCCCGTCCAAAGGACGACGTGCGCTTTCGAGCCACATTTGACCCAAAGTGGGAGAAATCTCAAGGACTCTTAAAGGTATCTAAATTACCTTTCTAACTATAATCCCTGTGCGTGATTAGGAATAATGAATTACGTTCTACGACCATTTTTCTAGGAAAATCTACATGAAACAGGTCCAGATCCCTGCATATCGACAGTGTCTCTAGGGTCACCTGTCGATTGGCAGGACAAGAGTTGTGCCAATAGGAAATACCCTGACCCTATAAAAGGAGGTAATGGCCTCAGTACCAAGCAGACCAAGACCTCAGATCCATCAGCATCAATGATCTCATCAACATTCTCTAGAAATCAGCGAAGTCCCTCCATGTGAAGTTCTATTCAAGTTTACATTCCCATCCTTTTCATACCCAATTTAGTAAATCACATTCTCTCTCATCCAACATCCATCTCACATTCAAGGGAATTCACACTATATCGAAGACCAAGCTTCAAAGAAGGTCCAATTCGTTCCCTCTCTCTTGAAATTTCTTGTTTTGGCATAAATTTCATTAAATTCATAATCTAGTTCCTACTTTAGTTCATACCCATTTATATCGACACTTTTATTAGTATATTGCACATACTTTTATTTTCTATATATAAAAAAAAGAGGGTTACACCCATATATTCCGAATAGGATTATCCATTGCACTTTTTCAAAACTAAAAACACATTTTTCTACACACACACACATTTAATAAAATCCCGCTCGGATCTATGGGATAAACCCCACCCTCATGCTGCATCCTAACTTCGTGGACTTTGATGCCTTTATAGGCTACGTAGGCGTTTCAGATTAAAACCCGAGACTCGAGTCAAATTTTCTAACTTTCCTAAATTCCTCATTTTTATCATATTCTTGCATTAATATACATATTATGTTCGTTAGCATTTCATCCAACACATATTGTCGTTTTATAATAACGATCATTATCGCGATAAACACACAGATCATATTTTCTATATATACTATTTTAGGTACATTCCTATGGATGTCCTCACTCTATGTTTCCCATGGTGTGAGTTGAAAGATTCTTATCTCCATTATATATACACTCACACACACTTCACGGAGAAATAAAGGAAAATAACAACACTAGCCCATGAGAGACCGAAAGGGCGGGATAAGTGCTTAACACCTTCCTATTCCGTAACTTAGCCCCCGAACCTTCGAACTATTGGTTTCGTATGCATCAGTTCATTTTTGATGTCGTCCTCTTGAGGCGGTGACATGCTATTTTTTCTGTTTTGAGCAAAATAGACTGGAGACTTTATCTTCTTACATTCACCCCACATCGACGATGACCGAAGCTCCCCCGAGCGGGATGCGAGACCTCTCCGAGCCACCCCCAAGCTCAGATGGGGATGTCCATAGTACTGTAGTGGGGAAATCTGCATCATATTTTGTAACTCGACAATGATCGGGATGTGCGGTTGGTGGGCCTTCGCCAGACTTCTTTCTTTTTCCCATAATGGCTTTTGCGTCAAGTGGGCTAGGAGCACATCATTCCTCCATGTATAATCATTTTTTTCTCGTGGAGGATCTAACTGAATAGTTGGGAATGATTTTAGGGGCTTTGTAGCAGCACCGTTGACTGTTTACCCATCTGTCTCAGTCTATTATGGAGGCTAGATTCGTATCCAGTTACTATTTGAAGTGGCTATGGAAGCAGGTGATTATGAAGATTTGTAATGGTTTATTAAATAAATCAGCTAATTGCAATTCAGTAGGTAGGTAATTAATTTCTAACTCCTTAGATTCAACTAACTCGCGTATAAAATGATAACTGATTTTAATATGTTTGGTACGAGAGTGCTGAACTGGATTTTTAGAGATATTAATCGCGCTTTGATTTTCATAATAGAGATGTAACTTATCTTCAGTTATACCGTAATCTTTCAGCATTTGTTTTAGCCAAAGTAATTGAGCACAACAAATTCCTGCAAAAATATATTCGAATTCGGCAGTAGACAAGGAAGGGCAGTTTTGTTTCTTAGTACTGCATCCTACCAAATTATTACCAATGTAGTGACACGCTCCTGAAGTACTCTTACTATCATCGATACAACCGGCCTAATCAGCATCGGTGTAACCGACTATAGTACTAGAAGTGTCTTTAGTGTACCAAAATGCTAAGTTTAGAGTGCCTTTAATGTATTTGATAATTCGTTTAACGCATAATAGATGACTCTCTTTAGGATTATTTTGATAATGAGTGCACACGTAGACAGAGTACGTGATATCAGGACGGGAGGCAGTAAGGTAAAGTAAGCTTACTATCATACTACGGTATAAGGTAGAATCAATGGTTTTACCATTCTGATCTTTTGAAAGTTTGACTGAAGTACTCATAGGAGTCCTAGCTTCTTTAGCTAATTCTAGGCCAAACTTCTTGACAATCTCTAAAGCGTATTTGGATTGCGATACAAATAATCCATTTGAATTTTGTTTAACTTAGAGCCCTAAGAAGAATTATAACTCCCCCATAAGTGACATTTGAAATTCTTTGTGCATAATGTCCAAGAAGGTCTTAACTTCTAAAGGGGAGGTGGGTCCAAAAATGATATCGTCAACATAAACTTGGGCTATAGTAATATTGTTGTCAAAATGTTTAATAAATAAGGTCTGGTCATTCCCTTATCCCCTAAAATCATTGTTTAAAAGAAAGGTGGATAGATGTTCATACCAAGCTCTAGGAGCTTGTTTTAACCCATAAAGATCTTTTTTGAGACAATAGATATAATTAGGATGGTGAGGGTCAATGAACCCTTTGGGTTATTCTACATAGGTCTCCTTAGTTAAAATTTCATTAAGGAAGGCTGACTTAACATCCATTTGATATAGTGTGAAGTGCAAATGACAAGATATTGCAAAAAGTAAGCGAATAGATTCGAGGCGAGTAACATGAGCAAAAGTTTTCTCAAAATCTATTCCTTCAATCTGAGAGGAGCCCTGGGCAACTAATCTAGCTTTATTCTGAATAATCATCCCAGATTCATCTGTTTTATTTTAAAAATCCAACGTGTGCCGATAACCTTTTTATTTTCAGGCCTGGGTACAAGATACCAGACATCATTAATGATGAATTGAAGAAGTTCTTCCTGCATATCATTTATTCACAAAATGTCATTTAAGGCTTCATTTAGAGTCTTTGGCTCAATAAGAGACATAAAGAATGTAAAATGAGCAATGTTACGAAGTTGAGATCTTGTACGAGCAGGCTAAGTAGGATTACCAACTACACTATCTAAAGGATGATCTTTGAAAACCTAATTAGGTACTTCAGGGGTCAGCTATTTCTGGAGAGTCATAATTTAAAATATTTTCGGAATCATCCATAATAGTTGGTTATTTTAACAACCACAATAATGGATTCCATCATAGTTTTGGTACGAAGATTATAGACACTGTAGGCTCTACTATTTGGAGAATATCCTAAGAAAATGGCTTTATCTCCTCTGGTTTCGAATTTAGACAAATGTTATATGTCCTTATAGACATAACAGGTGTTACCAAAGGTTCTAAAGTATTTTAGGTTAGGTTTCTTCCCATACCAAAGCTCATAGGATGTTTGTTTGGTATTTTTCCTTAAGTAGACTTGATTGATTATATGACAGGCGGTACGAATTAATTCTACCCAAAAATATTTTGGTAGGTTCTTTGTATGAATCATCACACGGTCCATTTCTTAAAGAGTGCAATTTTTATGCTCAGCAATTCCATTTTATTGAGGTGTCTTAGGAGCACTAAATTCATGTTTGTAACCATTATAGTCACAGTATTTGATGACACCTGAATCTATGAATTCCCCCCTCTGTCACTTCTAATTCTATCTACCTGGGAATACTTTTCATTTTCTATATGAACTAAGATTTTCAAAAACTGACGGAAGGTTTCTGACTTGTGTTTTAAAAAGGTAACCCAGATAAATGAGTGAAGTCGTCAACTATAACATGGATGTAATTGTTGTCGCAAAGACTAACAGTACGAGAAGGACCCATTAGGTCCATATGGATGAGGTCTGGATATAACTTCTTTAACTTTCTTATGGGGAGCCTTAATAATTTTCCCTTCTTGATATGGACTACATACGATGTTTGAAATTGGTTTGATCTTAGGAAACCTCTAACTATCTCTTGAGGGCACAATTTGCTAAAACTTTCATAATTAATGTGGCCCAACCTATTATGCCATATCTCATTGTCATCCATTCTGGCAATGTTACAAACCTCTGTACTTAGATTGACTGTGTAACAGTTATCTGAAGTACAGAGTCCTGTAATAATGCAATCACCTTTTTTATTTAAAATTTTGCAATTGTTCTTTAAAAAAGTGAAAGTATGGTTTGAGTGACAAAACTGTGATATACTTAGTAAATTGGCTTTAAGACCTTTTACCTAGAGAACATCTTCAAGAATGGGCAATCCTTCTTCATGGAGTGTTCCTTTACCAATTATCTGGGCTGATACACCATCTCCAAACTAGAATTTTCCTCCAGAGAAGTTAGTTTTATTTTAAAGTTTGGAATCATCCCCAGTCATATGTTTGGAACATCCTGAGTCTAAATATCATCCAGTTATCATATGTTCAACTTTAAAAGTACTGATCATAATTTTGCATTTCAACTAGGGTAATAGATCATCTTTTCTGGCCCAAATTGCTTTAGTTTTCAATTTGCGCTTATTAGTTCGTATTTGATAAAATTTGCAAGCTTCTGTCTTTTCTTTAAAAGATTTTTGCGTATATTATTTAGTATTATAAACATTTTGAGCAATTGGTTTAGAAAAGAATCTAGGATTCCTTCTTATCGATGGTCTTTTAGTATTAGTCCTTCTCCTTCTATTAAGATAGTTAGAATTCTTGTATGGCTGTCTAGGAAGGACATAGTTATTTCGGTTTCTTCTCGAATAGTTGAAGTTATGGTAAACATGAGAGTTATAGACTGGATTACATAGACATTTGTAATATCAACCATTAAGGGAATGTCCATAAACATCACAATAGGAGCAATAAAGATGGCACGTAGAACTCATAACCTTAGGAAAATTAATATTCAAAGGCTTTTCTTATTTTTGAGCTCCAGTCTTGTTCCTAGGTAGCACAGGATGAAATGACGAATCAGCTTGTCGAATAGGGGGCAGACGTATTTAGCCTTTTGTTCAACATTATGCTTAGAGTTACTTGATTCACCAATGTCTAACTTCAGTTGTTTTATATCAAACTCATTTTTCAAACTTTGAAAGTCTGGACAAGTTTCAATAGGTCTTTTGCCACCAGACACAAACTTTATTATTTCAAAGTTTTTAGTTTGGGTCTTAGAGTTGGGACAAAATCCTATTCCAGTTATGTCATCAGTAACACAATCTTTAAAACATTTAGAATTATTTTCAAATTTTGTAAATTTTTTAAAGACCGTGGATGTCTTTTCTTTTGTTTGTTTCAATTCTAACAACGTTCCTTTGTATTTCTTTTCCACAATTTCATTTGAGATAGACAACTCTTTCAGTTTTTGTTCAAAAATTTTGGTCTCATTCTCATGAGTTAGACATTGAGTAGTGTACTCTTCAGCATTATATTTGATCATCTGACTTAGTGTTTCTATCTTTTGGGTAAGATCCTTGACAAAATTTTCAAGTTTAGTGCTTTTCTTGAGAGTTTTTGTGTACAGTGTGTGAATGTCAGGAAGGTCATCATTGTCGGAGTCACTAAGTGTGCAGTGTCCCCTAACGGTTCATTTTTAGGACTCACACACCCATTAACATCAACAATAGAGATTTCCCTTTGACTCACACATATAACTTTTGAAGCATTATCAACATTCTCAAGTAATAAGGCAGATAAACCAGTAGGCATAGTATTAATTAACATAGCATGATCAGATTCCCCATCATCAATGTAGATTATCTTAGAAAAGAATTATATACAAGGGTCAAAAGAGTTGCATGACTCAAGCTCATCATTTTCAGAATCACTTGAGTCATCCCAAGTCTTGCATAGATGAGCCCTATTATGTTTGATTCGTATCGAATATTGCATTTAATTACCCTCAAACTTATGCATTTTAGCGCCCTCGGGTACTTTAATGCCTATAATTATGCTCGTTAATCAGACAACCTCCGTTTTATATGCTAAAATCTTATTTGAGGTAAATTTGAGCTTTTATAGGTGTTAAAGTGCTTAGTATGAAGTTTGGGCACGTTCCGATTAAGTTTCGTCGCGATTCGCACGTTCAAGGGCATTTTCGTAATTTTACACTTTGGGATTTTTGCCCGAAATCTTCACGTAAATTGTAGCCCTCGGGCCAATCTTCGCGTGGCCGCAAACGGTGCGCGAATCGGAGTCCGAACGAAGGAAACACGGAGCTTTAATCGAAAAGAATTATAAAAGATTCATTAACAATTTAAATAATTCCATTCATGTCCCCTTTCTTCTTTAATAACAAATCCATTAATTCCATCCATGTCCCTAAAACGTTTTTTCAGCAAATGAAGATGGCGATTTGGCCCTAGGCTCGAGTTTGCTTGGGTTTTGGTTTCGACCGAAATTCGAGCCTTTCGTTCGAAATTGGAGCTTGATTTGGGACCACACACGTAAATGGGTCTCTTTGACTTTTTTTGGAGCTTGGGTTTCATGGCTTTGGCCATCAATGGAGTTTTTTGGACATGGATGTGGGTATTGTTTTTTGATGGAGGTTTTTGGCCAAAAATGGTGCAACTCTTGGGTCTCGGCTAATTCAGCCATGGTGGCCTCGGTTAACACATCAATTTGGGTTTCAGATTGTTCTCTCATGGCAGCTCACAAGTTATTCATCCATGGATGTGGGTTTGTGGGATGTTGGTGTTTTCATTTGTACTGCTACGAATTGGGCTTGGAATTGCAGGCGCGGTCGACCGGCCTTGTACCACCGGTCGACCGGAAATTTGGATTTTGCCTTTGTGCCGAGAGGGTGTGCCTCTCCATTTTTGCGCGGTCGACCGGCCCAATATGCGGTCGACTGGTACTCTGTTTCAATCAGAGATCTTTTAATGTTACTTCCTACTTCCTACTTTCTTTTTCTATTTTTCTTTTTTTTCCTTTATTTTATTTCTAAATTGTAACTTAACCCCTTTTCTTTTCTTATTTCTTTTTCTTTATTTCTTTTTGACAACTTAGTATAAATAGAAACTTTAGTTATTTTTGTAAGATATCTAGTTTTATCTTAGTTTTTTTGTTCCTTTTCTCTCCTTAGATCTATGTTAGAGAAATATTGAGATTTATTTGTGGAGACACCCCTCTCCTCATTTTGTGTTGGTTTTCCACCATTAATGTAAGTGTTACTATTCATTGTCTCCTTTAAGTTGTATTTGCTTTATTTTCCATGCTTAATTAATTTTCATGCCTAGATAATTTTAGTTGTTAAATTAATTAGTTGTGCTTTAAATATTTAGTTAATTTATTTATGTCATTTAATATGTGTAGGGGCTAATTTAAATTAGGGTGCGATTAATGGAACTCACGTAGGGTTGATTTGTTACTTCGCTTTGGTGATGGAGATTTACGTATTTATTTCGAGTGCGTTGTCCTAGTTTTTACGCCTAGGAAATTTAACGATGTATATCATGTATGCGCCGTATTTACGACCTTGCGTGCGTTATTTTCGGGGTATTTGTTGACGCCAAAATCTTAATAATCTTTTATGCGAATTTAGGGGCGTGACAACTCTTAATTTAATTAATTGACGAAACGAGATGCAATCCTAATAATTCGCAGTCCTATGTAACCATTTATACGCATTAACTCAATTTGAGGGATATTAGTCGCATCCTATAGTTTTTATTCGGTTTGTTAATTTTAGTTTAAATACACTCATGCCTAGTTTATCTTTTATTTCTTTTTAGTTAACAAATTACCTTTTACACTTTTATTCAGAAGTATTAAACTAATTAAATTCTAGCAACTCGTCTCTGTGGATTTTCGATACCTGACTTACCGCTATACTTGTATCGCAAGTGCAGTCATAATTTAGGTTTTTGTATTAATGCGGTGAAAAGAATTCAACGATTAGCATTTTGACGCGACGCTACTTTTCACGCTTAATCAAAATGGCGTCGTTGCCAGGGACTTGTTTGCTTTAGAATTTATTTGATTTAGCATTTTGTAGTATTTTTTTTCTATTTGTATTTTTTGCCTAACATTTTTGTAGGACTTCTACATTTGAGCGCCAAGAACCGCTTGAATTTTTTCGCGCGCGCATCACTTTGTGGATTTCGCCCCTTCGATCCATTCTTGGGCTAAGCATGTCTTACTCCAATTCTTTCGACAATCCTTGTTATAATCCTCAAAATTCCCGCAAACCTATGACTTTCGGTGAACACTTAGAATCCCAAAAATTTGAAAATTCACATATCACTTTGGGTGTGTATAACGAAAGTAAAAATTTGGGTTATTGGAATTTTGATGATGATGATAGTGATTTTGGGCCTTTACCTCCTTATAATAGGAATTTTGAAACGAATTCGAATAGTTTTCAAAATTCCTATAATAATGAGTTTTCGTTTAAGTTCGATATTAATTTTCAAAGTTCCCATTTTCATGCATCCGCACCTCGACCCATGACATTCGGTGAGGGCTTGCGTATGTATGAAAATGAGAAAATTGAAACTCGTTATCGGGATGAAAATCGTTCGTGGGAACATGAGTTGGATTTATTATTTGAGTCCGACGACGATTTTGCTTCCAAGACTTTCGAGGTCGAGGAATGTTTTAAACTAAATGAGGTACTTGTGCCTACTTTGGAACAAGACATTATAGACTTTGCCCATTGCGTAATAGATATTGAAAGTGAGGATGATAATGACATAATAGCTATTTACAATGAAATGATTTCTTCTTTGGCCCCCAAAGAACAACATTTCATTGAAAATGATATTATTTCATTCGAAACTCAAACTTCATGCGATGATGATTCATCTCATGAGTTTGAATTTCATTCATCCCCATTTTCATTTTCTATTATCACATCGGAACAAGTACCCGATGATTCGGTTTCAAACTTTAATGTTTTAAACCCTATCGCCGATGAGGAGTACTTTCTCGAGTCGCCATCCACAATCGCATCTTTGCCTTTGTGTGCGCCGCCTCCCATTCCAACTTCAAAATCCTTGGGAGGATATTCAACTTTCGTCGATCCACACATGTTTTTTTCGCCCGTTCAATCCAAACCCTCCATCATCCCTCAAAAACTTTTAATTGACGATGGTTTATTTCTTCCACCTTACACATGCCTTCCGTTGTTCAAACGGAATTCATATTTTTCGGAGGGCATGCTTGTATGTGAGGGTACACCGATTATCCTCCAAAGTCAAATCGTTTTTTCAGTGGACCCTCAACTATTTAGACTTCTAGTGTACAGTTAGTGTGAAGTCTAAATAGTAGGTTGTATATAGTTATCTTTCTTTCGTTATTTTTTTTCTTTCCTTTTTAATTTAGTCTAGTGTAATTAGTTAACTTTTCGTTATTTGTTTTTGCTATTCTCGGTACTAACTTGTTTTGTAGATTCTTTGGACTTGTTCTTATGGGGATCGCTCCACTTTTGGGTAATATCGCTCTTTTCCTCTCTTTGACTTGGTTCTTAATTTACATTGAGGACAATGTCAAGTTTTAAGTTAGGGGGTGTGGGATATTCTATCCATTTCTTATTTTAGTCCATGTTTTTGCTCACATGTTAGTTACTTAGTATGCTTTTCTTATAAAAATTCAAAAATTTCAAAAAGATTTTCTTTCTTTTTTCTCCTTTTTTGGGCATTTTGCCTTTGTTTCCGATGATAAATTTTAATAATTGCCCGATCCAATTGACAACTCAATGATGCATGTTATCGATTTTAGAAGTTATTAGACTTTAGTCCTAAATCATTGATATTATGAATAACTTCACGAATTAAACTTTAATCCCATGAGCACATGCACTTTTATTGTTCTATTGATTTGGTTTAAGATTTTCATAACTCGGTATTCTTTTGTTGCATTATATATACTTACACCAAGTAAGCGTTGTACCTTTCGTAGTTTGTGAGTGTATACACTACTCTTTTCTCATTGAAAATGTTGAATTCGTCGGTAATCTCACTATTCTTTCATTTGACCGTTCATTAATTGAGTTCATACTTCAAATGTGTTACTTGATCGTGATTTTCATATATTGTTTTGATTCGAGAATTGTGTAAACTTTTGAAAATGATCATAGGCCATCTTTGTTATATCACCCATATTAGCCTTGACCTCACCCTTATATGTTTACCCTCGTTAACCCCTTTGAGCCTAAATATAGCCGTTCGTTTCATAACCCCAATCCCATAACCAACTCTAAATTGGAGTTATAAACCATACATACACTTTCCATACCTTTGTTTGGAATGTTACTTGGGATTGAATGATGTTTTTATGATGTCAGTTGCAATTTAGGCATATGAGAGTTTGACAAGTAAAGAAAAGAAAGTAGTGAAAAAAGTGAAGAAAAAGAGAAAGCAAAAAAAATAAAAAAAAACAAAAGAGAAAATGAGAAAAAGAAGAAATGAAAAAGAAAGAGAAGTTTGTAAATGTTGTATAGAGTTCAATAAGCTTTGATTACTCTCCCCGATGATATATCTAATGCCTTTTTGGAACTTGTTTTCTAATTTTGATATTGTCCAAAAATTTCCATTATCCCGAGTTTTCATCCCGAACACTTTGAATACGTACATACATTCCCTCGTTTCGTACTCTAGCCTATGTGACACCCCGACTAATTAAATACCGGGTAGCTACTCCTTTATTAAATTAATACAAAATGTCAAGTTGGTCCAGTTAACAGCATCACTGTCGAAAATATTTTAATCATTACTAACCACCTAGTATTTAAAAAGTAAGATGTCAAATTTTAAATTAAGTCTGATTAACATACAATAAGAGAATTATGAAAGAATATCATAACCATACACCATAAAGTCTCAATAAAGTAACCAACAAATAATAATAAGTCCGGAGGAAAACTCCTCACAACAATCCAACCACTGAAATAAATAAAACAGTATCTCTTGAATTAATTACATGCCAACAATCTGAATAACTGAAATATGAAATGTCTCTAATAGAAATGGGCGACATGCCCTACAAATGATGAAAACTGAATAGAGTCAAGACAAAAGAAGCGTCCACTAGCAAGGCCCTATAACTTCCACAAACAGCTACAGCTCGTCACCTGAATGGAAATCCTATGCATGGTGTCCTTGTGGCTGGGCACCTAAAAGGTTTTTACAAAAATAGATTTGAAAGCAAACGGGTCAGAGCCCGAAAGTGGAGAGTATTTTAAAAACAACAAGTGCTTTAATAACATTAAAACAATGAATGCAAAATACATGTTAGGACGTGCTCTCACATGAAATACTCACCTCTCGACTAATTGTGCACTCCTAACGACCAGTACCCATCTAAGTGGTATTCATATCTAGCTAAACCGACATAAGATCTAACCCATCTACTCGATTCACAATATAAATTCCCAATGTTATCACTTGAATAGATATCATTACTTAAACTTGGATTCTCAATTATTAGCATTACCATTTACAGGAGGTTATCCCCTTATTTATCTTCTCAAGGAGTTACTATAAATTATTCTCATAATTTAACATGACGAGTCTGTTCATTTAACCGTATATTATTCACATCATAAATATACAATACAAGCACCCCGAGACTAAGCTGCGGTGCACACATACTCTGCTATCCATCCCGGTACCTCACGTACATAAGGATCACGCATTTCGAATCTCTCAGGAATCGTTCTCAGATAACAACAATCACAATCGATGGAGGCGAACACAGTCACATCACATGGGTCACGCACATACCTACGCTCCCATGATCAGCAGACTTATTAACTTCCCAATAAGTCCTTCTCTGACCTATGTCCTCGAGGTACCAATCTATATCCCCCCGTAGGCACACAAAGATTAGATGGCCCTAAGCGAACGCAAACCTCCCGTGATAGCAAGTATGGTAGGTATGTCATACACATAGAATCATATACATATACTAAGCATTCACACATCTTAGTAATTACCATAATTTATTAGTGGTATACTTCTCATTCACATACAAACTTATAATTTTACACCTTTCATATGTTTGGTTCGTATGTATTTAAGTCATCAATTATTATCACAACAAGATTAGTCACTTGCGTCCTAATCCACAAATATTATTTGGTTCCAATCACACTTCTATATTTTACTCCTCAATATATCCCAAATATCCGTTAATACAAATATTTAAGCCGTCACTTGTTCTCACATCGTAATAGTCACTCACGTACTAATCCACAATTATCATTTGATTCAAATCACACTTCTATGTTTTACTCCTCAATATATCCCAAATATCCCAACTATATCAAATAGTTAACAAGGGAAGGTTATCTCTACAATTAAATATGGTTACGGGACACTAGAAATCAAATCAGGCCAAAAAGGCCAATCTGTCAACTCGTTAGAAGTCTCGTTCGAACGAGAGTTCGTTCGAACGAAGTGGGCATATAATGAACATCCAACTCGTTAGAAGGAAAACTGTCAACTCGTTAGAAGCTCATTCGAACGAGCTCGTTCGAACGACCTGGGCAGGTCTTCTAACGAGGTGACAGTTTCGAGCCCAGAATTCCTAAATTCATTTTTCCTCCAACTTTCTCTTCTCAAAACTCATCCAAATATTATCCCAATAGTGTTTTAAGGTTCCTAGTCATTCCTAAACATACTTAGGTCGTATTTTAACATATTTATGGGGTCAAGTCTCCCTGAACAACACCCAATTATCAAATCTCCCAATATTCCCCCAACCCTTATGAATATGAACCCTAGAAAATTAAAGTCATCAATATCCACAATTAAATCCGTTTTTGTAATATAAAGGATGTATTTCTAACAATATAATCTCCCAAACATAATTCTACATGCAATCTCTTTATTAAAACATGAATTATAACTCCAATTACATGGGTTTTTACAAGTCTCCCAACAAAATGCAATTATATCAATTTCTAAGCATGGAAGGAGCATTCGCTTGAAATTAACGTAATTAAACCACTTGCCTTGGATTTGTTCTCTGAATTTGATGTTGGATCTAGGATGTTGTTCTCTTTTCCTCTACAATCTATCACAAGGTTGAAGGTTGAAGGTGGTGGTTAGGGTTTCTCTTTTGGGAACCTCTCCTAACTTCTCCTATAACTCCCATTGCCCTTTAGTTGGTTAAGTGCTAGTAATGGCTTAGTGGGTCACTAAATATCCTAATATTTAACTCCCAAAATTCGTTGGTTAATTATCCTAAAATTTCAAAATTACCAAAATACCCTTTTAAGTTGCCGGTATGGCCCAAAAATGCCCCGAGACCCAAACTAAACCCCCGGCTAGTGTTTTCTGACTATTTCGACCCTTCCGGACTCGTTGGCACACTCAAAATGACCATACGATTGATAAAAATAAAATTCACTTTTTAATTAAAATAATTACATTTTTGACGCGACTGTCACACGCGTCCCAACAAAATTTCTCAAATTGCCGTATTTCAATCTTGCGATAATTTCAATATTTCCAATATTCATATATTGCCATATATACACATTATAATCAAATACCAACTCACATCTCGTTAGTATTATATCGGAATTAATTCTCAATTAATTCACATTTAAATTAATTAATCCCTTAAATGAATATCCCTAAAAGTACGGGGTATTACATACTTCCCCCCTAATAACAGAATTTCGTCCCGAAATTCGGATAAGTAAGGCACACCTGGAAAAATTAGGTATCCTCCAGTATACAAAACAATTATAAAGAAAAGCCCGAATCACTAAAACCCTTGTTCACAACAAGCTTGTTTAACAGACCTGATACCTTATCAGAATACACTTCAATAAATGTACCTCACATTGCGCTCTTATTAAACAACAATCGAAGAAAAATGGCCTATACATCGTTAGACGCATCATTTCAATATTATTGTTAGCCCGTGCCTTTCTACGCATTACTTTTCGCGTTTAGCAACACACCAAACCCCCACTGGGAAGAATTAATACACAACTGACTACTTCTTGTCCATTCCTTGAATCTCTGTTCCCTGCGTTGTGAATTACACAAGGTAAAAATACATTCGGGTGGTGTTTCACAAAACAATTCTCGGCACCTTGTCCACAATAAAATAGATACGGGTGGTTTCACCCAGCTCTACTATTAGATAATATTTTCTTCCCATTACCACAATGCACCTTCCTTACTAGTTTCTCGATTTGGAAATAAAAATATCGAAATGAATTCAACATTCTTTTATACAGCCCACCAGTCGTCAATCACCTTGCGCCTACACCTTGGGCCATAGGTGATACAGCCTAGTCCAAGTGAAACGTATTTCCACTACTTCTTGTTACCCCAAGTTAAAGGTGGATTTCGGGGATTTCATCCCAGTTCTAAATAATACTACGTCGAACTACGTACCGACGTGTTCACTATCTAATAGTGTAAATCACCCCAAGTATATAACAATTTCTCTCCTTCTGAACAACATGACTCACGTATTTGAAGGAATTTGTTACCCCTCAAGGAATTTACTAACTTGACTCTTCCATCCCTGGTATCATCGGTTGGATACAAAATTAATTGGTTAATCATCTAACACCCAACCGTTCTACTACTTACTACACCCCTTTAAATGCTGACTTTCTTGTAAATGTTCCTTCCCGTTAAGTGATACTTAACGATCCTCTGCTTCTCTTGGCGTATGCCAAAGTTTCGACCCTTACACTTTCTCACCTCTTTGTGAAAATCCGGACTCCTTATACCTTATTAACATTCTCATTCTATTTACTCTTGAGTCACCCTCAACATTCGATTGATCGGAACTCTACTTTAAATTGCTCATAATAATTTATTCGCCTTCTCAAGAGATATCCTTTTATTAAATGGCTTTCTACTGCCTTTCCTCCAAATTTGAACGTGCTACACTGACTACACACGAGTATACTCATTAACACCTTCTTTTACGACGCTAAATCCTATAAGTAATAATTTCACCCAACTATATCCCTTCTTCTGACGATACTACTTTAGTCAACCAGAATATCTACAGCTTTTATAACCCATGCATATGGCGTTACACATCATATACGCTATACGTATTCCAAACTCTTTATTGATCTAGTATTTCCAACGTGGCCATACCACTTGGGCGTTCTAGATCACCTCGGAATTTGAAATCCTAAATACTTCTTAACCTCAATGCATCCTTCAACCTGCCGAAATAAAACCAAAATTTTCAGTACTTCTTCACCACACCACTGGCTCTACTGACCTTATATCGTAATTCTCCTAACTAACTATTTTTGTAATTATCGAGGGATTCCAAATTATGGACGAATGGTTAAATATCCCCCTACTACCAACCTTAAGCTAGGTTTCATGCGTGGGATGTCTCGCAAAGCGAAATCCAAACAAGGAACCCCCCCGATACACTACTACCTAACCTTGACGGTCATCGAGATTTATTAAGCCCTCAGTCCATAACACATACCCCTATGTTCCCGTCTCTTAACAAAAAAGTTACATCTCCTTTCTCAATTTAACTTAAACAAGGAACTCTTTCCGAAAGACACTTTTTCTTGACATTGATGGTAATTACATTCCATATACACTATGCAATTATACTCGGGGCTCTCAAAATCCCGTCCCCAGGTACACAACTATGAGTATAAACTCCCAGATCTCTAAATGGCGATAAAATAATGCACTATACTTATTACGACATCCTGAGTGTTAATTTCAATAACCAGCTAAACCGTTTTGCTAACTAGTAAATAAATTACATACTGATCATATCATTTAAATCTCCGCGCATACTAGGATTAAGTATCCGAGACCATTATGCCTTTGAAATCACAGCAATATTTATATATATATACATATATACAATAGTACAATTTAGAGCCCGGCCCTCTCACAAATAGGGCCTCTCCAGAACCAAAACATTCTATCCCAAGGTAGTAACTTCGATAAACTTGTAATACCAGCACACTATCGGTACAATTATATAAAAACACAATTTGGATAATATCATACTTGTATAATACAGCACTACAACGAGTAATTTCAATCAATCAATCATGTACTGCTATCAATATACCCATTCATCCTATACGGATAATAATACAAGGAACCCCACACAATCAGCGAAAAATGTTCACATCGACAAAATTGCCGATACCCACTAAACTCAACTCTCAAGCAAAAGTGACAATAACAACAATAACCATTGTAGTAACCTGTTTATATCACAACCATCATGCAACATCATCTGAGGATATAACTCCTACTTCCATCCTGACAATCGTCCTGGCTGCTCTAATGGTTTCTGGTCTTAATACCTGTCCGTACCACACCAAATATTTCAATAACTGTCGCCCTCGCCAGGCATAATACCTTGATCCCTACTCTTGTATCGGGAAAAATTTATAATGTACGGGTTTTCACTCCCACAAAGTACCTCTACACATACTCCACTTATTTCCGGTCACCCTGACCATGTTAAAGTGGTCCTTTCCTCGGACGTTAGTAGTCTTAGCTCTGAAGACTATCTCCATTGTTCCCTTAGCTTGATGTACCTAAGGAACACGCTATTAGTTTTTCCACCTCTCTTACTGAAATTACCATCGCTCGGTAGTAATTTTGCTATCGAATTATTTTAACGATTTCTCCATTGGGTCTTCCTCCTTGTGGTGTTTCTCCAACACCATTTTCCCAGTCTTATTCTATAAATTTTTTTTCGATTTTTGTATCCCCCTACCCAAGGGAACATTTACCTCCAAATTTACACCACGCGATATAATTACTATCTGTATTTATCATCCAAGAAGAATTCCCCATAAGAGCTAACAATTCTTCTTGTATGTAGATTCTCCCTTTAACATCCTCTTCTCCATACCACCTTCTCCACCCGGTGTAAGGTTCGCTACAACATTAAATTTCTCCTCACAAGTTGACCCCTGTTTGGCCCTCTTATGTGAGTTCAGAATAACATTCGCCTTTCAACCTGAACATCTGATGAAGGAACTTATGGTCAAACCATACGTGTACACCCTCTCGACATCACATTCCACTTTTAAGTGGGTTGCTTGTTTCTCACCATTGAATCTCCGCTCTTACGAGTCAAGGAAAAATTTCTCTAAATTTTCACTCTCAATTGGTCATATCCTGACATATGTCCAAGACTTTGGATACATTGCGTTCGTTTGGCTAGCACATGCCGTCTTCGCCTTTCGAGTATTGCTACTGCTGGTTCTCTTCAATGTTACACCTAACTCTTTCTCTCCCATTCCAACCTTGTTGGATGTGTCTAATTTAAACCCATTCCTACTATAGCTGTACCCAGAAGTCTCAAGTCGCGCCTTAGCCTTCTATATCATACAGGACTTCCGTGCCATAATATCGGTGACTTCAACTACGGCCATCCTTCTTTAAATAAATCAATTAACCTCAATATATTTTTGCCTCCTGCTGTTCACCCAACTGTCTTCGCCTGACGTACTACATTATTCGGCACACGAATACACCCGATCGCAATATGATTCGCTATCATATACATCATAGCAGGAGAACTAAATTTTACTAAAGGAATCAACAATCCTAAACATAGGGCTCTATATCAAAGAAAGTTACGCTGGAAGCATAATAGGCCGCACAGATCCTAAAGGACACTAGAACCTGATGCTCTGATACCACCTGTGACACCCCGACTAATTAAATACCGGGTAGCTACTCCTTTATTAAATTGATACAAAATGTCAAGTCGGTCCAGTTAATTGCATCACTGTCGAAAGCATTTTAATCATTACTAACCACCTAGTATTTAAAAAGTAAGATGTCAAATTTTAAATTAAGTCTGATTAACATACAATAAGAGAATTATGAAAGAATATCATAACCATACACCATAAAGTCTTAATAAAGTAACCAACAAATAATAATAAATCCGGAGGAAAACTCCTCACAACAATCCCACCACTGAAATAAATAAAACAGTATCTCCTGAATTAATTACATGCCAACAATCTGAATAACTGAAATATGAAATGTCTCTAATAGAAATGGGCGGCATGCCCTACAAATGATGAAAACTGAATAGAGTAAAGACAAAAGAAGCGTCTACTAGCAAGGCCCTGTAACTTCCACAAACAGCTACAGCTCATCACCTGAATGGAAATCCTATGCATGGTGTCCTTGTGGCTGGGCACCTAAAAGGTTTTTATAAAAATAGATTTGAAAGCAAACGGGTCAGAGCCCGAAAGTGGAGAGTATTTTAAAAACAGCAAGTGCTTTAATAACATTAAAACAATGAATGCAAAATACATGTTAGGACGTGCTTTCACATGAAATATTCACCTCTCGACTAATTGTGCACTCCTAATGTACAGTACCCATCTAAGTGGTATTCATATCTAGCTAAACCGACATAAGATCTAACCCATCTACTCGATTCACAATATAAATTCCCAATGTTATCACTTAAATAGATAGCATTACTTAAACTCGGATTCTCAATTATTAGCATTACCATTTACTGGAGGTTATCCCCTTATTTATCTTCTCAAGGAGTTACTATAAATTATTCTCATAATTTAACATGACAAGTCTGGTCATTTAACCGTATATCATTCACATCATAAATATACTATACAAGCACCCCGAGACTAAGCTGCGGTGCACACATACTCTGCTATCCATCCCGGTACCTCACGTACATAAGGATCATGCATTCCGAATCTCTCAGGAATCGTTCTCAGATAACAACAATCACAATCGATGGAGGCGAACACAATCACATCACATGGGTCACGCACATACCTACGCTCCCATGATCAGCAGACTTATTAACTTCCCAATAAGTCCTTCTCTGACCTATGTCCTCGAGGTACCAATCTATATCCCCCCGTAGGCACACAAAGATTAGATGGCCCTAAGCGAACGCAAACCTCCCGTGATAGCAAGTATGGTAGGTATGTCATACACATAGAATCATATACATATACTAAGCATTCACACATCTTAGTAATTACCATAATTTATTAGTGGTATACTTCTCATTCACATACAAACTTATAATTTTACACCTTTCATATGTTCGGTTCGTATGTATTTAAGTCATCAATTATTCTCACAACGTGATTAGTCACTCGCGTCCTAATCCACAAATATTATTTGGTTCCAATCACACTTCTATATTTTACTCCGCAATATATCCCAAATATCCGTTAATACAAATATTTAAGCCGTCACTTGTTCTCACATCGTAATAGTCACTCACGTACTAATCCACAACTATCATTTGATTCAAATCACACTTCTATGTTTTACTCCTCAATATATCCCAAATATCCCAACTATATCAAATAGTTAACAATGGAAGGTTATCTCTACAATTAAATATGGTTACGGGACACTAGAAATCAAATCAGACCAAAAAGGCCAATCTGTCAACTCGTTAGAAGTCTCGTTCGAACGAGAGTTCGTTCGAATGAAGTGGGCATCTAACGAACATCCAACTCGTTAGAAGGCAAACTGTCAACTCTTTAGAAGCTCATTCGAACGAGCTCGTTCGAACGACCTGGGCAGGTCTTCTAACGAGGTGACAGTTTCGAGCCCAGAATTCCTAAATTCATTTTTCCTCCAACTTTCACTTCTCAAAACTCATCCAAATATTATCCCAATAGTGTTTTAAGGTTCCTAGTCATTCCTAAACATACTTAGGTCGTATTTTAACATATTTATGGGGTCAAGTCTCCCTTAACAACACCCAATTATCAAATCTCCCAATATTCCCCCAACCCTTATGAATATGAACCCTAGAAAATTAAAGTCATCAATATCCACAATTAAATCCGTTTTTGTAATATAAAGGATGTATTTCTAACAATATAATCGCCCAAACATAATTCTACATGCAATCTCTTTATCAAAACATGAATTTATAACTCCAATTACATGGGTTTTTACAAGTCTCCCAACAAAATGCAATTATATCAATTTCTAAGCATGGAAGAAGCATTCGCTTGAAATTAACGTAATTAAACCACTTGCCTTGGATTTGTTCTCTGAATTTGATGTTGGATCTTGGATGTTGCTCTCTTTTCCTCTACAATCTATCACAAGGTTGAAGGTTGAAGATGGTGGTTAGGGTTTCTCTTTTGGGAACCTCTCCTAACTTCTCCTATAACTCCCATTGCCCTTTAGTTGGTTAAGTGCTGGTAATGGCTTAGTGGGTCACTAAATATCCTAATATTTAACTCCCAAAATTCGTTGGTTAATTATCCTAAAATTTCAAAATTACCAAAATACCCTTTTAAGTTGCCGGTATGGCCCAAAAATGCCCCGAGACCCAAACTAAACCCCCGGCTAGTGTTTTCTGACTATTTTGACCCTTTCGGACTCGTTGGCGCACTCAAAATGACCATACGGTTGATAAAAATAAAATTCACTTTTTAATTAAAATAATTACATTTTTGACGCGACTGTCACACGCGTCCCAACAAATTTTCCCAAATTGCCGTATTTCAATCTCGCGACAATTTCAATATTTCCAATATTCATATATTGCCATATATACACATTATAATCAAATACCAACTCACATCTCGTTAGTATTATATCGAGATTAATTCTCAATTAATTCACATTTAAATTAATTAATCCCTTAAATAAATATCCATAATAGTACGGGGTATTACAGCCTAGCCTACATTATAACCCTATACAAGTCCTATGTGATCTTAAGTAGATGTAATTCAAAGGTTTAAATAGTTTTGATAATCTGTGAAAATGCATTTCGCCTCCTTTAATGAGCGATATCATTCATTGAGATTACAGTTTTTAATTTCATATATTGCGTTCTTCATTTGTGACATGTGTGCCGCCTAGTTTCCATTTACATTTACTCTTTATGCCCGCATGTTCTGTGTGTTACCTCCCTGTTTCGAGTGAATTCGCTTGATGAGCGTAATGCCCATGAGGATTGAATATATGATTGCTTTAATTTATTATCCGATTTATATAAGTTTTTCGCCAAATCACACTTTGCATGTGCTCGCTCCCCTCCCACATTTTAAGGTTTCAATTCTATGAGGTGCATTCTATAATGTTAATGATTTGGACTTTTGTTTGAATTCATTCAATGTGCTAATAATGCGTATGAAATCCTTTTCGCTTTTGTTGGGCTTGTCGCATGTTGGGTTGGACATATTTTGAGAAAACCATGTGATGTTTGTGGGTATCAACACTGAAAACCCTCACGAGATGACACTCGTCCACTAGGGTGACCTAGGGGTTTAACGGGTTATTGCATATGCTAAATGCAATCGAATCTCCAGCGAAAGTGGCCTTTTGCTTTTATACCATACTTTTGTACTATCTCCTGCTTTTGATTTTCTTATAGTTCTTCTTGCGTTGAATTTCATTACTAGGGACTAGCAATGATAAGTTAGGGGGTGTGATTCGTATCGAATATTGCATTTAATTACTCTCGAACTTATGCATTTTAGCCCCCTCGGGTACTTTAATGCCAATTATTATGCTCGTTAATCAGACAACCTCCGTTTTATATGCTAAAATGTTATTTGAGGTAAATTTGAGCTTTTATAGGTGTTAAAGTTCTTAGTATGAAGTTTGGGCACGTTCCGATTAAGTTTCGTCGCGATTCGCACGTTCAGGGGCATTTTCGTAATTTTACACTTTGAGATTTTTTCCCGAAATCTTCACGGAAATTGTAGCCCTCGGGCCAATCTTCGCGTGGACGCAAACGGTGCGCGAATCGGAGTCCGAACGAAGGAAACACGGAGCTTTAATCGAAAAGAATTATAAAAGATTCATTAACAATTTAAATAATTCCATTCATGTCCCCTTTCTTCTTTAATAACAATTCCATTAATTCCATCCATGTCCCTAAAACGTTTTTCTGCAAATGAAGATGGCGATTTGGCCCTAGGCTCGAGTTTTGGTTTCGACCTAAATTCGAGCCTTTCGTTCGAAATTGGAGCTTGATTTGGGACCACACACGTAAATGGGTCTCTTTGACTTTTTTTGGAGCTTGGGTTTCATGGCTTTGGCCATCTATGGAGTTTTTTGGACATGGATGTGGGTATTGTTTTTTGAAGGAGGTTTTTGGCCAAAAATGGTGCAACTCTTGGGTCTCGGCTAATTCAGCCATGGTGGCCTCGGTTAACACATCAATTTGGGTTTCAGATTGTTCTCTCATGGCAGCTCACAAGTTATTCATCCATGGATGTGGGTTTGTGGGATGTTGGTGTTTTCATTTGTACTGCTACGAATTGGGCTTGGAATTGCAGGCGCGGTCGACCGCCCTCGTCCCACCGGTCGACCGAAAATTTGGATTTTGCCTTTGTGCCGAGAGAGTGTGCCTCTCCATTTTTGCGCGGTCGACCGGCCCAATATGCGGTCGACCGGTACTCTGTTTCAATCAGAGATCTTTTAATGTTACTTCCTACTGTCTTTTTCTATTTTTCTTTTTTTTTCCTTTATTTTATTTCTAAATTGTAACTTAACCCCTTTTCTTTTCTTATTTCTTTTTCTTTATTTCTTTTTGGCAACTTAGTATAAATAGAAACTTTAGTTATAAGATATCTAGTTTTATCTTAGTTTTTTTGTTCCTTTTCTCTCCTTAGATCTAGGTTAGAGAAATATTGAGGTTTATTTGTGGAGACACCCCTCTCCTCATTTTGTGTTGGTTTCCCACCATTAATGTAAGTGTTACTATTCATTGTCTCCTTTAAGTTGTATTTGCTTTATTTTCCATGCTTAATTAATTTTCATGCCTAGATAATTTTAGTTGTTAAATTAATTAGTTGTGCTTTAAATAATTAGTTAATTTATTTATGTTATTTAATATGTGTAGGGGCTAATTTAAATTAGGGTGCGATTAATGGAACTCACGCAGGGTTGATTTGTTGCTTCGCTTTGGTGATGGAGATTTACGTATTTATTTCGAGTGCGTTGTCCTAGTTTTTACGCCTAGGAAATTTAACGATGTATATCATGTATGCGCCGTATTTACGACCTTGCGTGCGTTATTTTCGGGGTATTTGTTGACGCCAAAATCTTAATAATCTTTTATGCGAATTTAGGGGTGTGACAACTCTTAATTTAATTAATTGACGAAACGAGATGCAATCCTAATAATTCGAAGTCCCATGTAACCATTTATACGCGTTAACTCAATTTGAGGGATATTAGTCGCATCCTATAGTTTTTATTCGGTTTGTTAATTTTAGTTTAAATACACTCATGCCTAGTTTATCTTTTATTTCTTTTTAGTTAACAAATTACCTTTTACACTTTTATTCAGAAGTATTAAACCAATTAAATTCCAGCAACTCGTCTCTGTGGATTTTTGATACCCGACTTACCGCTATACTTGTATCGCAAGTGCAGTCGTAATTTAGGTTTTTGTATTAATGCGGTGAAAAGAATTCAACGATTAGCATTTTGACGCGACGCTAATTTTCACGCTTAATCAATGTTTTTGAATTTTGTCTAAGTTAACTCTACAGTCACTAGCCCTGTGTCCTAACTTCCCACATCTATAGCATTTAATATTTTTAACGTCTCTCTCAGGTCTCTTGTGATTATCAGTCTAGTGTTTGTCTTGTCTTGTCTCATGAGTTCTATTATTATATTGGTTTGGAGAAGTAGGTTTGCTGTGTCTTTTTGCTATTTTATTTCGAAAGTTCACAATTTTCTTAAATTGTTTAGTCATTAAGGCAAGTTGATTATCCAAACTATCTAAATTACAGTCATCATTAGAGTCTAAGCAATGTTAGGTATGTTAAGTTCAGGTGTGGTAAACTTAGATGAAAAAATAATATTGGAGGCCGACTGTCTTTTTTAGGACTGGGTTAATTGTTTCTTAAATTCTAATTCCATTTCCACAGTTCTCAATTTGCTACTGAGGAGTTCTGGTGTGAGATTTTGATCATCCATCTTCTCAATTACGTATCTCTTATTATCAAATTCTTGTGGAAGTGATCTTAGTATTTTAGAGACAATTTCTTTTCTATCATAAACAATCCCATTAGCATGCAATTTGGTCATAATATCTGCCAATCTAATATAGAAGTCATCAAATGACTCAGTCTAAGTCATGATCAAGGAGTTGTACTGTCGGATTAACATTTATGTTTTAGCAGCTTTAACTCTGGTGTCACACTCATGTGCAGTCACTAAGGTGTCCCACGCTTCCTTAGAGGTAGAACATAATGATATCCTCTTAAATTCATGTTCATTGATAGACATGAATATGTCATTTTTGCCTTTGTTATTGTTAAGGGAAATCTGTTTCTCTTCTTTAGCGAATTCACTCGGTAACTTTCTAATCCTCATAGGACTTCCTTCAACGGCTGGTTTAGTAGGAAAAGTATAACCATTTTCAATAACTTCCCAGACATTATCTCGCAATGTGCCTTGGATGAAAGCAACCATCCTTACCTTCCAGTAAGGAAAATTGGTTCCATCAAAGAGAGGCGGTCTGGACAGGTTACCTAGTCTCTCAAATTTCTCGTCCATAATTTTTTTGAGAAAATAATTTCAGAAACTCAATATCTAAAAGATTTTGAAAAAATAAAGCTCTAATACCAATTGAAAATGTACCACTTAAGTCGTTTAATAAAAGATTAAACTACCTAAATGGCTCCGAACAGTTTGTTGAAGAAACTCTTTTCTTAAAACAAAATTCTTAACCCAAGATGTGTAAAACAATATGAACGAGTTATTTAAAGTATAGGCTTACCAGTTTTAAAAACCAAAACTTATAAAGAAATTAAATCAACACAGCCTTAAGAAAGGGATGAGAGGAAGAAGAAGTATACAAGTACAATTTTAACGTGGTAAAACCCCACCCAATTGGGAAAACATCCATGGAGTCCCCTACACCTCAAAAGTAAAAATCCACTAAAATAGAGTAACAATTTACAAACTATATAACAACCAAGACACATAATCAGACCTACTTCTAAGTTCATAAATGTACCAACTCTTCTGGATTTTTTTACTTCTCCTAAGGCTCAGATGTTGTTGATGTTCTCTCAGCTTTGTAACTCCACTCCTTTTAGCTTTACGTTAACTCAAAAATCTAAAATCTCCATACCAACACTTTTCAGTGTAGTAGTATGAAGGTGTAATTGGTGATGTGCTCTAAATCACATGCATGCAACTCACACACACATAATTACAGGCAGGATGCAAATCAAATTATAAACAGATCACAAATATGTAAAAATTTCCAAAATCAGTTTAATCGAAACTATCAGACTTTGGATCTTTCAGTATATCCACAGATCAAGAGGGAATCTTATTATATACACGATCCAAGATCCTAAACACTTTCTTATTTTGAAAATATACAAACTATTTCATAAAATGTGAAATATGTGAAAGTGTAACTCCCCAATCAAGATCTTAAACTAGATCTGAGTCTGAATGTTCAAAGAAACTGAAATCCGAAACTGTTTTATTGGTTTTAGGGTTTGAAAACACAGAAGTTGAAAACAACCAACAAAACTATGATTTCTCAAAACAAGAAATCAAAACTAAGAAAGACAAACGTGAATGTATCACAAAACTTCAATCTCAGTTTTCTATAAAAGAAAATGAGATCAAACTGTTGTGAATTAAGTTGGAAAAAAGATTAAGGACAGAAGACGAATGATCTACACAACTCTCGAACTAACACACTCTCAGAAATGATTTTCTGGTGAGATTTGGCCGAAGTTTAGTTTAGGGTTTTGTTTCTCTCTTTTTTCTTTCTCGCTCCCTCTCTTCTCTCTTTATTTTCTCTCAGAACTGAGATAAATGAAATATTGTAATCGCAACACATATGGCATCTATTTATAGTAAGCCATGGAAACCTCTGGAACTTCGAAGCAAATGAATGGTCACGATTAAGTCTTAAAAGATCAAGGTATATCTGATGGCTACCAATGAACCAAAATTATAAAGACTTTGATTGGTTTAAATGTAAACACAAGGATCAAGTAAGAACGCATGCAGGCCATAGTTTAAAATGATCTAAGGGTTCACAATCAAACACGGGTATGTGAGGGCAAGAAAACACAAATCCTACCATTGTGAGTCTAATATGTGTACGGCTGAGATGGCGTATATAACGCGTGTTTTTGATCTTATAGAAATACAATTTGCATCCACACAATTATCAATCGCATTGGGTTTCTACCCAAGCAAGTTTTTAATAGCTTAAAGAATTTACAAATCAGCTCACAAAATTTGTAAAAGCCAATTTTAAATATCTAAAAATTATTTTAAAAACTCAGAAATTATTTAAAATATGCCAAAAATTATGGAAAAATTATTTTAAAGGGATTTAACTCACACACACACATATTATGAAGAGTGAAATCTCATATGCAACACATAAATGATCTTAGGTGTGTTGTTGGTGTTTATACGTTTGAACTATTAAAGGAAATTGAATGTAGAGTCTGAAGGCTTATTGGTTGAAAGGGGTATGACTCAATTTTATCACTATTTCCAAACTAGATGAGCATCTATATAATATAGACTCAAGTGAGTCAAAGATATAAGGTGCTTCATAGGTTAAGTTTTAAGTGTTTTGTTTGTGTAGTGTTTATAAGAGTGTTGGTTATTTTTTGTTCTTGTTACTGATGTGTCATATAACTACCTTATTTCATTTTTTAATAAAAAATGATGATTTTGATGTATTTTAGCATGCCTTTTGATGAATTTATTTTGTTTAAACTATCTATATTGATTAGTAAGGCATACATAATCCTTTTGTTCGTTTCAATGATGAGAGAGAGACTAATGTTCTCAGAGTGAGAAAAGTTTAGCATATTGTGAAAGAGAAAGAACCATGACCAAAGTGTCTTATGGGTTGCCTACTTACCTCTGTGGGGTTTGAAAATTATGATTTTCTCTTTTTAAAAGGTGATTTTTTTTAAAGGAATCGGGTCCTACATAGTTCTGAGTAGAGAGGGGGGATTTTTTTAAAAATAGGAGGGAGGTTAGAAGAGTCGTAGCACGAGGAGAGTTCGGACTAGGGATACAATTTCTTAAGATGATCCAGATTGACTGGTCGTGCCTTCTCCTCTCCATTGAGTTCGTGAGCACATCGGCGCCACCTGACAGGATCTTCTTTACAATATAGGGACCGCTCTAGTGGGGCTTAAACTTTCCTCTCAAATCCCAGATGCAATACCCCGTATTTTTCTAAGATATATAATAAAACTATATTTTTGAGATATAATAAAAATTTGTGGAAATTGGATTAAATGGGTGAATTTAAATTTTAATTGTGAATAAATAAATTTTGTTACGTCGTAATTATGTGTGATGGATTTGTGTTATGTTAAGGTTTATAATAATTGCATGTGTAGTTGGAAATTCATAAATGGAGTGTGACACACTTATAAAAAAATATAATGTTGGGATAAAATAGTTGGAACTTGTTTTGGGGAGTATACGGGCTCGTTTAGGTGTTTTAAACCTTTAACAATGGTCCCGGGGGCGCCCTGAGGTATATATGTTGGGAACGAGTTCATCGGGTCTAATATGTTGGGAAACTTTTGGGTGATGCCCAAAAATGGTATATATGTTGGGAAACTTTTGGGCTAATCTGGTTATGGGTTCGGTTCCATCTGGGGGCCCAAAATTTGGGATTTTAACCCAACTCGAGATTTGGTGTTAATATATGTTTAAGGGAAGGATTAACAACTCCCCACTACTGATTAGAAACCTAAACATAACTGCTACACCAAGATAGAAGAGGAGAAGAACCAAAGGGGAGAAGAGTCAAGGAATTAAAGGGGAATTCAAGAGGTTTTCTTCAACTACATATTAAAGCAAGAATTTTCTTGCTCAATTTCAATTCCATTTTACTTCTTGATGCAATGAAATTATCCCATGTGATTTTTAGGTTTTAGATTATACTTTTATGATTAAATGTTAGGAATTAAATCTCATGTATGTAGAGGATTAATTATAACATAGGGTGTTAACCCAGAAATCTAGGAATCGATTCTTGAAGTTTAATGATAGTTGCCTTAGGGTTCTTGAGTAAAATTGGGGAAATCTTGAATTCGCATGTAGAGGATTTTAAAAAATGTAATTGATCTGTAGATTGGTGATTTTAATTCCATGTTATATGCCACATAACCCATTTTGTACAAGTGGTGATTGTGGAATAAATCTGAGTTAAAGTTATTGTTAAAACTCATATGAAATCTGGGAATCGGGGATGGGAATTGGTGTAATTATATGGAAATTACTATTCTTTGATGTGAACCCAAGTAATAAGAATCCATTCACATATTGATGGAAAGGAATTAACGATTGGAAGAAACCTTGGAAAGGAATTAAGAAAGTTCTTAATAAGAAACTAGAAGAACTGGGCATCTGTGACGAAATGAACCGATTCGGCCTTGAACCTAATTGATTCGGTTGGACAAATTGATTCAGCCAAGAAATCGAATCAATTCGGTCTTGGTGATAGGGTGAGTTCGGGCTAGAATTAAATGATGAATATTTTTAGAACCCCGTATGAGTTGGTAGGATGATGTTTGGGGTAATGAGGAAATTATTTAAAATGTAAATGTGACCCACATATTAATTGAAATATTATACTTAACTAGATGGTTAAATAATTGTTAAGGAAAATGGAATTAATAATGAACTAGATGATCAATTATTAATTGATGAACAATTGTGGGTATCATGTGGGACATTTAGGTAATTACAGAGTAATTACCTATGCATATTATATGGGAATAATAATAATATGTACTTATGTGTATCTGTGTAGACATACCGATGTTAGTGGACAGTCTTATCGACTTAGGGTTTCGTGTGCTCGAGATCGTAGCACACGTCGGCACAGGCGGGATAGGCGTTGTGTAGGTCATTTAGGTACTACATAGCAGCGTCATCTACGAGAGGCAGGTGTTGATGCTGGGATCCATTATCACCACTCGGTATGGCCGTGAACTGGTGTACTGCGTAGGTACCACCCCACTTATGTGTGTTTTGTGATGTTCGATTTGAATAAGAGATTCCTCCGGACTTGTCGATAGAGCAAGAACGAGACACCACTGGTAGATGCCCTTGTGTGTCGCATATATGAAAGGATATATATATATATATATATATATATATATATATAAATTACTCGACTTAAATGAGATTAATTAAATTGTCTAAGAATGTAGACATAAATCACATACCTTTACTATGTTGTGCATAATAGATGCTTATGCCATTTTTTATGAGGTATATAAGACTGGGATACCTTGGGATTGGGTAATCAAATATAGTCGGCTTCATTGTAGCAATTTATTATAGTTAATTCCATTGTTATTAAATTAATACGGTTGTCTCATATTTTATTTCGGGACTTGTTGGGATGGGGGTAATACCGCACTTAGATGAGGGGTGAGATGTTAAACGCATGTGAGTGATGATGGGAGATATTTACTTTATAACGACTGTATTTATTGCAATTTAAATTGATTAAGTTAATTCTTTCACATCTAGGGCTCTGACCCAAATTCAAATGTTTTCTCCCCAGGTGCTCATAGACAGGGATAGCGGGATTGTTGACTTGGCTGCCTTGCATTCTCATTTGGCTCCTCAGGCATTCAAATCAGTTGATTCTAGTTTAGGTTCTTTTCAGACTCAGTATTTATTTTCATTTGGGATTACTGTATGGGCATAAACCCGAGACTCATTTACTTTATATTGGTTTGGGATTTATTATTATGTCGGACTTGTTACACTATTTATGTTGGATTGGATTTCTTTATTATTGAAATGTTGATTCAAACCAACTTATGGGCCTTTAATATATAACTTATTTTGCATTGATACTAAGAATGGTATTAATTGAGAAATAAGCCCCATCTTCGGCGTATCGTGCCTGGCCAGCCTTTACGTGAGAAAATGGGGGTTGTTACACTAGACGGATTTTATGATTTCCTTGAGGGCAAGATCACCTTCTTGGACACCACGGTACTTGACCTTTTTATTGAATGATCACACAATACAATGATGGTACGCTTGTATATAATCTCATTTCTTCTAAGAGCGCAAGTTCGTCGTAACGGTATTACTGCCAATATTCTTTACTAACATGACTTTCAAGCATAACCTGTAGGGAAGGTATTTCGAGTTGGACAGGTAAAATCGCCCCAATGACATATACTAGAAAGTAAGGAGTAGCCTCATTGGGAATTCTGTTGGAGGTATGGTATACCCAGAGGGCGTATGGGATCCGATCAGCCCAGTCTCTGCAGCTTTCGTTCATCTTGACTTCATAGTGGTAGATGATGTTCTTTCTAAGTTATTTAGCTACTTTCTTTGCATTTAATACTGCGTATGACTCAGATTCAACCCATTTCATGAAGTAATCAATGGTAACCATGATGAACTCATGCTCGTTTAATTCCTTGGAAGTGATTTTCTATATGATGTTTATGCCCCAAGTGGAAAAGGGCCAAGGAGAAGTCATGTTATACAACTCTCAAGGAGGCAAGTGTTGAAGGTTGACAAATTATAGGCATTTGAGGCATTTTCTGACGTAAGCGGCCCAGTCTTGAACCATGGTGGTCCAGTAATACCCCTGATGGATTAATTTCTTGGCAATCATATGACCGTTCATATGGGGTCAACCTTTCCCATTGTGGATCTTTTGAATCATGTATTTTACCCCACCCCTGTTATGCAATGCTAGTGGGTTCCATCGGATTTTTTTTACAAAAGTGCCTTATCATAGATGATGTACCGAGCACCCAGCCTTCTCTAGGTCGCACAATCTTTCTTGTCCGCATCTTGAAGATACCTACCATGCTTGAGGAGGCGATAAATATCACAATAAAACAATCCTACCAAGTACGAATCTCCGTCTTAAATGAAATCGATGTGATAGCATTGAGTGGGTGTTGCCTATTTTTGGACTAGAAAGGGGGCCATTTTTATTCCCACGAGCATGTCGACCATAAAGGCCGAGGTTGCTAGTGCATCAATTAGGCTGTTTCTTAAGTGAGTAAGGTAGTGGAAGGAGACATCTTCAAATTAAAAGGTGAGTTGTTTTACGTGAGCATGAAAGGGTAGGAGTTTCTCATATTTGACTTTCCATTTTTTGAGTATCTTCCCCACGTGAGGGCTGAATTTCATTGACATCAATGTGCTTGATTCCTCTTTCGAGGGCGATCTTGAATCCTATGGTACATGCCTCGTATTCCGTCATGTTATTGGTGCAAGGGAAGTCCAATTTGATGGCTGTGGGAGTGTGAAAATTATCAGGAGCAATCAAGAGTATCCCAATACCATATCCTTTCTTGTTAGTAGTTCCATCGAAGAACATCTGCCATTTAAGCTCTTCATGGGAGGTGTAGAGAATGACTTCATCTAGGAAATTGAAAATCAAAACCTCATCTCCTCCCATGGGATTATCGGCAAGGTTATTGGAAATGACCCTTCCCTTTATGGATTTCTACGTGACATACGTGATGTCAAATTTTGCTAGTAACATCAACCATCGGGCCATGCAACTAGACAAGGTGGGCTTCTCAAAAATTAATTTTATTGGATCCATTCGGGACACTAATTTGATAGGCAATGCAAAAATATATTATTAGAGCTTCTGTGTGATCCAGATTAAAATGACACATGCGTTCTCCTTACGTGATTCTGTGATGTATTGGTCTAGAATAGCCCTTGCTACGGTGTCGGTGACAGTGAGGTATAAAAGGAGGAGGAGACCTTACTGCGAAGGCATGAGCACATGAGGTCGAGTGAGGTATCGCTTGATATGATCGAAGGCTTCTTGTTATGTCTCATTCCATACTTTGGTCTAATCTTTTCGGAGAAGCTTGAAAATGGGCTCACACATGGAGGTTAATTGGAGGATGAAACAACTAATGTATTGAATCTTACCCAGGAAACCATGAACTTCTTTCTCCGTTCAGGGCAATGGAATTTCAAGAATCTCTCTGAGTTGTGTAGGGTCTATTTCAATCCCTTTTTGGTAACCATGAAGCTGAGGAGTTTGCTTTTTATGACACCAAACACGTATTTTTGTGGGTTGAGTCACATCTGGTATTATCGCTGTCGCTTAAAGAATTTCCTCAAGCCAGGAATGTGACCTTCTCAATTTTTAGACTTAATGATCATATCATCAACATAAACCTCAACCTTCTTATGGATAATATCATGTAGAATGGTCATAACGACCCTTTGGTAGGTATCCTCGACGTTTTTAAGACCAAACAATATTACTATGTAGTTAAAGTTCCCCACGGTGTGATGAAGATAGTCTTCTCCTGATGGTAAGGATGCATCTTGATCTAATTGTGCCCGACGAAACTATCGAAAAATGACTTGAGGGCATGACTTGCAATGTTATCGATGATCATGTCAATGTTGGGTAGAGGTTAATCATTCTTTGAGTATGCTTTGTTTAGATCTTGATAGTTGATGGACATGCTAACTTTTCCTTCTGATTTTGGCATAGGAGTGATATTTGCAAGCCATATAGGGTATTCAACCACACGAATGAAGTCTACGTTCATTTTTTTTAACACTTCGTCTTTGACTTTGAGAGACCATTATATTCGGAGCTTTCTCAATTTTTGCTTGACAGGTTTACTTTTGGGGAAAGTAGGAATCTCATATTGTGCTATTTTCAAGTCAATATAGGTTATGTCAACATAGCACCATGCGAAAACGCTCATAAATTCCTTCATAAGTTCTTTAAAATGTAATCGTTCAGGCTCATTGAGGATGGACCATATCCATATCTCACGCGGATGGCTACTAGAATCGAGATTGATAACAATAGTCTCATCATCGTTAGTTTGAATGCGATTATGTTGTTTAGTTTTTTCTTTGTTGAGATCAGTTAAGAATTGTTCATTTATTACATCATTTTCATCAGTTGTTTGATTAGAATCAAGGAAATTAATGCAAGGTACATCAAGATACTTGAAGTCATCATTCATTTTATTAAAAACATTTTTCAGGAAATACATCGTGAGGACCTCATCAAAGGAAGCCTCAATCACAATTACAATAGAATTAGAAGAAAAAGCACTAGATACATGTGTTTCTTGGAGGGGATGAATAATAGGGTTCAGATTAACTTGGGGAGGCTTAACAGGGATATCATGCTAATTAAGGAGTGGTACATCAGGAGTGGCAACCATTTGGATGGGTCAGATGGCTCGACTTTTAGGTGGATCATGCAGATATTTAGCCCCGGTGTATGAAGGTCTAACGGATCACCAGCGTCACTGTCCTTGAAGTTTTTGGTGCTTTCCAGAGCTTTGATGTTCAGAGGCTTCACCTCATGCTTCGGTTCTTCATCCCAAACGACTTCATCTTTAAATAAGATTTTCAGCCTCGATTTCATCTTTTTCTCTACAGGATCGTACCATGGCTCGAGGAAACCACAGAAGGGGAAGACTGAGTCGGCTTCTTTAATGTTTAATTCATTATCTAAGTTGTCAAAACCTCCATCCGGTGGCAACAATGTCATCTTTCCCCAAAAAGTCGATGCACTCTATGGCCTCATCATAAAAGTCTTCTCATTCACCAGGGAAGTGTTTAAGGGAAGGGATTAGATTCCCTTGGAGTTTTCAAATCGTGAGTAGCTCGGAGAAAATGCATATTTTATGTTTCTTGACGAAATATCAAACACAATCTGCATAATATCATCTAGACTGAATTCTTCTACCGATATAAACCATTCATCGGATTGTTGAGCCCACTTTCGAGCTTCCATGAATATGGTGCTAATCTTTTCGCAGTTAATGGTCATCTCTGAGGGAAATTTTAGCCCAAATTCCTGAAGCTTATCTAAGATCGCGTTCAGTTTCATGCCTCCACCTTCTGAATGAGTACAAACGGCTATGCAGGCCCTGATGAGGAAAGATAGAACTTGGTCGGAGGGATTCTCATGATGTAGGAGAAAGGAAGGACATACTTTGATGGGTTTGGGTGAGATTGTGGATGGACCAGGTGTTTGAATGGGCTAGATTTTGGTGGTGATGACTTAAACTTTATGTGTATGTCATTGTCTTAAAAAATCAAGCTAATCAAAATACCTTTAATTACCTATAAAAATTGTTAAACAACTTGTATTGTGGTAATACGGGTATCAATACAACTTTCAAGACTGACACATGTTGAAATGAGAAGATAAATGCATTTAACTTTCAATTTTTTTTATTACTATTTTTTTAATTTTCTTTTAAAACAATTTTCAAGGGTAATTGAGACTAAGTAACTATGCGATTAAAAATCAAAAGAATTCTAAGTAATAAGATGATAAGAAATAACACAAGTGGTGTAATTAATATGAGAAGGAAATCAAGGAATGAAATCCACCCCGGCTTCACACAATTAACACTAATTTGACTATTTTAAATTGATTGATTTCCAAAATATTCATTTAATTTAAAAGGTAATTCTCATTACACTAATGAATTAATTACATATTCTTTTAGAAAAGTAATTTTAATTCCCACAACACTACTCAACATGAATTAAAATTAATCAAATGAATTACTTGCTAGGAACGATTCACCCAACTAATTTTAATTAGACAAAATAAAAATAAGAGTAGAATAAAATTATATTATGATTTTAATCAATTTAATAAGCCTATCTCTTTTTTGAATCAAATGATAAAATGATAACACGATTTAAATACTTTCTTAAGGATGAATTTTCATTTCTCAATGTGAAAATACGAGTAGGAATTAAATTTACTAATCAAAGGAAATTAAACAAAAGTAAAATTAACAAACTAAACCAATTAGATTCATGAGGACTTCAATTAATCCCTTGAATGGGAGATTATCCATCCATAATCATCATCCAAGAATAAGTTGAAACAATAAAGAGAATGCAAGGATTAAAACAAGAGGAATTAAAGAGGAATAGATTAAACCAAATGTTCTTGAATTCAACTAATTCTCCTTTAATTGCATCAACACTCCTCTCAATTTTTAATTACAATCACTCACTAAATATATTTTTTTAAATAAAAACTAAAAAAATAGCTATCTCTATCTACTAATTTTATTATAAAACTAAGCTAAAACTAACTCTCTCTCTCTCTCTAATGTCTTTTCTCCATGTTGTAGTAGCTCTTGGTTCTTCTTTTGTAATAGGCACATGTATCTAAGGGGTAACATTGTAATGGGGAGGTTTGGGTATGAATGTGGGAAGAGGTGATAAGGGTATTATGGTAATGCACATAAGTGCTTGTTGATTAAGAATCTGTGAGGGGGCACAATTGAGAAAAAGGGGGAAATGGGGTTTTAAACATGTGGGTTTTCTTTTTATTTTTGGTCTTGGGTGTTTGTTTCTTTGCAGAATAGGGTATTTATGGCTTGGGTTGGAAGGTTTGGGATTTGGATCTTAGTTAAGAGTGCTGTATAATCGGGTTTTCAGGTGGGTTTAGTTTTAAGGGGTTATGGACAGAGTTTAATATGGGTCGATGGATTGGATGAAATGGTAGAGTAATCGGAGACATCCGGGTTCAGGTTATAGATGTCGCCAAATTTGGGAGTGAGTTGGTTCATGGTTCAAAATCAAGGAGCTATATTTGCGGGTTTAAGGTTGAAACGGGTCTGCCCCAATTTTGGGATGAAATGGGTTTGGGGAGTTAGTGGCTGGATTACGGGTATATATGGAATGGGTTTGGGTTTCTGTGTGGAAGAGGATTTTGATACGTCGAAGATAGGGTTGGATATTTATTTTAATGGAGGGAGGGGAGATGATGAAGCTTGGTGAGTGTGAGTGTTGGGTGAAGAATGTAGGTGAGTTTAACGGTGGTACAAGATAGAGAATAAAATGGGTGTTTTATTTTAATGGAGGAGAGAAAGAGAATGTGGGTGAAGGTTGAAGGTTGAAGGTTGAAGATGATGAGGGTGTGTGTTTGGTGTGGTAAGGTGTATGGCAGGGGTGAGAGGAGATTGTTCGGGGGGGGGGGGGGTGTTATAATAAGACACGTGGCAGTTAGTGTGTGTGTTTGTATTTAATGTGAACCAAAAGAAATTAAAATAAAACTACCTAAATACTTATGACTCGTCTAAAAAAATACTAAATTAATAATATATTTTAAAATTGTAAACAAAAAGTTAAAATTCTATCCTATTAATAAAAGACTAAATACAAAATAAAATAAAATAATAAAACTAACCAAATAAAATTAAAAACAAATAAGATAAAATAAAATAAAACTAAAAAAACTAAAAATAAATAATATAAAAATCTAATAAAATGCACACCTATTATATTTACATAAAAAAATAGTCGATGCATAATACGAACTCTAATATATACAACTCTACGCACAAATAAATCCTAAAAACATACACGACTCGAAATAAAATATAAAATAAATTCTAAAAATTATATACAACATAATTAAAAATCTAAAAAAATGTAAGAAGTACAAACTAAACACACTCGAGGGTCGGGATTGGTTTGGACTTGGTTTAGGCTTAGGTTCAAGTTTGGTAATACGATTTAGGGACAGGTTTGAGCTCTTTTAACGCGTGTTTGCCTTGAATTATAGCGTTTGAATACGCAAATGGCATTTGACCTACAAGATAGACATGAACGCGCATAAGACCAATTTTATCGAGAATCAACAATTAAAAATTGTTTATTTGGGATTTTATTTAAACACTTTTGGTTGCTTATCACGCCACCCCCAAATACAACAATGCTAGTCCTCAAGACAAAATAGAGAGAAAGAAAGATAAGAAATCAAAAGTGTAACACTTTCTCAGGCACTTGCGATTGCACTTAGCATGCAAAATAATCCTTTAAATCTATAGGTTGCCCTGTAGGATGAGTTTTATCTCGTGACGGTTTTCAAAGAATATACCGCAAAATTCTTTATTTGCAAATGACAGTCAATCTCTTATTAGACGTTGAGCAATCGCACAATCCACCAGGAGATAAAAAATTTAAGGAATACAAACTAGAAGTGTATAAAAAGTTTAGCTAAGTGAATACTGAAGGCACATGCTTCCTAGAACTCAATGTGTTGGTGTTAATCAGTCAAAACGGGTTGAATATCATAACTGTAATTCCTGGATCGCCTTTTTGGGTAAGTGTATCGCTCTTGTATGTGAGGAGTTGAGTAAATGTAATCAAGGTCAAACATCTTACACACATATAATAAATAATGGACATTTTAGAAAGAAAAATAATCTCATGAAAGAATGCTAATTACTATAGTGAGAATGTCGAGTTATTTACCACGTTGAGATTAATTTGCCCGAACACCTAGGGGATAATATTGGATGTTTATGGGTGAGGGAGGAAATGAAATGAGAAAGATGAGATGAGATGAGGTAGGATGGTGATATGATGGATGTTTTGATAAATGCTAGAGTAGAGTGTATCACACTTGAGAAACAACTGTCTTTATTTCACAAGAACTTTATTACAACTTTCTCTTTTTCCTTTTCTTTTCTTTTTATTTTTTTCTTTTCTTTTCTTTTTCTTTTTTTCCTCTGTCTGAATGAACTCTGAGAGAGGTATTTGCTAAAAATGCAAACACTCCTTATGAATACTTTTCTCTTTTATACTCTCAACACTCTTCTCTTTTTCAAAATGGTGGGTGGAAATGGAGTTGATATGGAAATGGGGATGGTATATGGTTATAATATGAAAAACAAAAGGGTGTATGGATGTGGAATTTGGTTATTGTATGGGTGAAAGTCTGGTGATCGAGACAAACTTCAAGACACGTGTTTCTTACAATTCGAAAGTGATGTAGTTCTCAGTGATCAAGGTAAAAATTTAGTGAAGAATAATGAGATCATACAGCCATTAAGTGCGGACCCAAAGGAAGTTGAATCAACTTGTGACTCGGAGATTGCATAAAACTCTCTAAAAGGTGAAAGGCACGATTCTCACAAGCTAAAATCTCCACTGGTGATCCTTAAGGTTTTCTTGAGAATTGTACTTTTCTTCAACTCCAAACCGTAATGACGTGATAAGTGAGAAAGTTTTGTTGAGTCTAGAAATTCATGGTGCAAAATGCCTTGGTACGTATTACATAAGCTTTTTAGAAAAAAAATATCCTCTGGCTTTATTCCTATACTTAAAAGATGGATGATAGAAAATTCACGTCAATGAGTGAGATGAAAGAAACTACACGAAATTGTTTTATAAATTAAATCTAGTATATGATTTTTTTTTTCAAAATAGGTACGATTTTGATAAAATTCACCACCCTAACAAAAGGAACATTATCCTCGATGTTAAAATTAAAATTAAGATCATAGGGTAGAAAAGAGATTACCATATTCAACCGCTAATGAAGTGGACCATACATTGTAAGGACATTATTTTATTAGTCCGTTATCAATTTAGTATGTCGTATACCGCTACACCGTCGAAGAGCATTCAAGAACATTCAAGCATCAAAGACGCATCCGAATATCAAGATCTTCAACATTCAAGCCTCCGTGAGGTTAAGTTTGGTAAGGTTATGTTTTAAATACCTTAACTTTACACTTAGAGCTTTTGGGATATTTTTATAAAAAAAATTCTAAGTATTGGAGCGGACTTTTTCGTCAAAATTTGAGAATGAGTATTTTTTCTAAGTATTGAAGCGGACATAAAAATAATAATTTTTTTGACGCAACAGTCGTTCAAACTACATAGCAGTATCATTCGCGTGAGATAGGCATGTCGCGCAATCTTGTTCTAGCGATAGCTGTCCTTCGTTCGAGCGACAAGCTGATCTCGTTCGAACGAGCACGTATTTCGAGGTGGCGCATTTTTATTATAAATACTCATTAAATGGTATCATTTTCTTTAACAAGTCCCAGACCTCTGTGTCGCTATCACTAAGTGTGGCAGGCATAGCCACTTTCTTTCCCTCTCTCCTAGTGGTACACTTATACGCCTTATGCCCTTTACCCCCACACTCAAAATACATCAAATTTTTTAAATTTTCTTCACTCTCCTTTTCTTTTTCTCTATCCTTCTCTTCATCACCGCTTTCTTTGGCCTTTTTATTTTTCTCAAAAAATGTCTTATTGAAAGAATTAGTTTGTTCATGTTGAGAGATTTTTTAAAAAAATTCGCAAACAAGGCCATATCTTTAAAATCAAAATCTTCCTTAGAATCGGACTCACAAACCTTTTCTTTCTTTTTCTTAAAATGAGTCCTTAAAGCAATGCCAATATCCTTAGCCTTAATGGTTTGGGGAAACATATCAATCTCAGAGGTTTGAAGATCTCCTACAAGTTCTTCCAACTTAAGTGATTTCAAATTTCCCAAAGAGTTCAAAACAGCGACTTTAGGAATAAAGCGTTTTGGAAGAGATCACAAAATATTTTTAACGGCATGTGTGTTATCAATCACCTCACCCAAATTAAAACATGTGTGAACAATGTCCGACAAACGTGCATAAAAATCATCAAAGCATTCAGACTCAGACATGGTGATAGTCTCAAATTTTTTGATTCGGGTGATGAAAAAGTGCATGGTATGTGTGTCGCGTTTTTAGCTAGTCGGGTTAGCCCCCCTAGTTTGGATGGAGGTGAGGGGACTAGTTCTAGTGAGACCCCCGAGGAGCATGATTTGAGTGGTTCTAGTGGGGATGAGAGTGAATTTGATAGTGGAGATGAAAGTGAGCTCCAAAAAGCCTTTAGAGATTTGTACACCGAGACCTTGAAAACAAAGATATATAATAGAGATTTAGGTCATTGGGTTTTAGATTTGGTGAGAGAGAAGGAAGTTTTAAAAAGGGTAAAGTGTGATTTGACCAACACGGTGTTTAGTCTGACGACACGTGTATCCCAACTCGAGAGTGATCTCGAACGTGCCCGGGAGGTCAAAGTCCCTTTAGAGAACGCATCTAAGAAGGTTGGAAAGATGGTTCTCAATCCCATTTTGGGTAAAGGTGAGAATTTAGGAATAAGTCATGACGGTGCCTCCACTTTCCAATTAGCACCCGAGCCGGTTTCGACTTTAGTGTTAGATTAACGTGTGTCTCACCCTAACCCACCTAGGCGTCCCGTTCCTATTAGGAGAGTGCGTCCTAGAGTTGTTGAGAGAGGTGTTCCTAGGCCTATTTATGTTTGTTCACATTGCAAGAGGAGAGGTCACCTTAAGGAATTTTATTTTAACTTGGGTTATGTGTCACATTTTGATTCTACACGTGTTTCTGACACACATGCACCCACACATGATACTTTACATGCTCCTGGAGACTACATGAGAGAGTTTGCACATTTAGGTGAGCAAGTTAAGTTTTTGGTCAAAACTTCACAAGATTTTATGGAGGTTTTTCATAAGTTGGCACCACCTTTGGAAAACCCCTCCGCACCTAACGATTGAGGTTTACTTGGAAACTTGCGAATAATTTTAAATCGATATCACACACCGCGTTTATTCGGGTTTTTTCAAATTGGTATCTGAGCGGGTTACCCTAATTTATCGCGTGATCCTGATTTTTCAAGGATTTATTTTTTTGATATAATTTGACTTCTCACGTCGTCAAATTGGTATTAGAGCGGGTTACGCTAATTTATCGTGTGATCTTTGTTTTTCGCAAAAAATTGTGTGATATTGATTTTTTTGAAAAATCAGTTTTGTGAAAAAGCGCAATTTTTCCAATGGAGCATTTACGTAATCGGATCCCCCCTTTTATGACACGAGTCAGAGTTTTGATAATATAAATCAGTTGAATTTGACGTTTGCTAAAAGAATTGATTTTTTGAAAAAAGAAAATTCTCGTTTTAAATCCGCGATGGATCTTTTGCAAACGGTTCAAAATCAAAGAGATTTTTATCATGAGAAACTTGTTTCTTTAGACCGAGACTTTAATGATTTAAAATTTTCCAAAAAAGAGAGTGATGATAGAGTCCTATTTTTAGAAAAATAATTGGAGGACTTTAAAAATTCTAGTGTTTGTATTTATGCCAAAGAGGACAAAAATATTTTAATCAATGAGTTTGTGGCACGTGAAGAGACTCTTAGGAAAAAGTTTTCTTTAATTGAGGAGGAGCGAGATAACCTTATAGGTTTGATTGATAATTTGAAGAAGGAGTCCCTTAGATTGGAAGAGTCTAATTCTTTGCTCGAGTAAAAAATTTTGAAGTAAAAAAATAATTTGACAGACTCGAGTAGGTTTGATAGTGATGGTAATGGCTCATCTTGTTCTCATGCTTCTAGTGCTTAAGCCGAAACCATTATTTATTTTAGAGGGTCAATTAATCCCAAGAACGTTAGAAAAAATCACACTTTAGGTAACATTCCACCCGTTTACACATGTTCACATTGTGGTAGGAAAGGCCACATTAGGAGATTTTTTTTATATATTGAAAAAAGTCCTAGGAAGTTTATGTCTAGTGTTCCCTTGGTTCCTAAATCCCCCACACAACGTTTCACATCTATTTGGGTTAGGAAATCACTTATAGAGGAACTAGATTTTAGACAAGTTCATTCCCGTTTGATTGCACATGATTCTTCTCTTGCCATATCATATAGATGATTATGTTCACATGTTGTCATACGCTAGTCTTTTGTTTCATGATATTTATGTTTGCTAGCATTGTGACATTTACTTTTTGTATGTTTTCCATTTTTTGAAAAATTTTGAAAAATACAAAAAGATTTTATTTTGATAAAATTTGTGAGAAAATCCAAAAAGAGTTTTGTATTTTGTTTTACACCTTGTATGGATAGACACTTATGATGACCGAGTCACAATTTCATTCCATTTATTCATGTGACTATTTGATAGTGTTTTGAGACAATATATCATGTCATCTTTGTGATTTATAATCTTTGGAATCATTGAGATGTAATTAAGTGTTACTTCCTACATATTTGACTCATGATTTCCTTTATTGCACACATGCACGTATTTGTTTGATTATTGTGCTTGTCTTATCACATGTTGGTTGGGTGTTTTCACTTCAATCCTGTCCTTAAAACGAACCAAGCGCGATAAAATTTGATAAGAAAGTTGTGGATGTAAGAGTCGTTTGTGAGTTTGTGTTCTTTAATTGAAAACGGGGAAGGGCTACGAAAGGTTCACATTTGACCTTCGCGAATACTAAGCCACCATTATATCAGTCCTAAAAAATTGAGGAATTTTATTATCCGGGGTCCAAAGAGATTTAAAAGAGCCCGAAAAAAATTTAAAGGCAATAAAAAGAAATTCATGCCAAAAAAGGGCCATTAGGTTTTTGCACCAATTCTCCAAAGTTTGAGAATTTAGTTTATACACCTCTAAAAGAAAATATATATGAAGGAGTTTGGATGGAGAATTAAAACGGATTTGCACGTCCTTGAAATTCTTAAAAAGGCGTTAAATAGTTTTGGACGTTATTGGGGTGGGAATCACTTTGACTTTGATTTGTTGATTTGCATAAGATGATGTCACTAAATTCAATAGTTTTTACACCTTAGGATACTTTTGATGTTCATTCGTTAGGGGTACACATATTCATCGCGCACATATGATTGATTGAGTTAATTTTCCTATCGAATGTGTTCACACCCATACATTCCGTTTTCATGACTTGTTTGTTTTAGTTAAATTCATGGTGTGATTTTTTCTATCTTATTTTTGTACGAAAATTTTGAAAAATTAAAAAATTGTTTGTGAAAATTTTTGAGATACTCCTCTGAAGCACATAGTTTGATTCATGTGTGCTATGAATTTTATCGTGACACTCCATATTTTAGTTTGTTTCTTTTTATCTGTCTATTTGGGGACATAATAAAAAGGGGCAGAACGAATTATGATTTTATGGGGGCGTTTACATTATGGGGGAGATTTGATTATATTGATTGATTTATTCTTATATCATTTCAAACTCGATGCGTCACAAAGGTATTTACTTTATCTCATGTGTGTAGGTATAAAAGTGATGATCATATGTTGCACACCCTGATGAGAAAAGCTTAAAGGTTTGAAGATTTGAACTTGAAGATTTTTGAAGAAAATTTGAAGACTTGCAAATTTTAGTATTTTCCATTTTTTGGTTCATGAGGGATATAAGATTGGTATAGGCACTTTGATTTGATAATTCAGAGTTTCTATTTTTTACCGGCATAGACATTGGGGGAGATTTGTAAGGACATTATTTTGTAAGTCCGTTATTAATTTAGTATGTCGTATACCACTACACCATCAAAGAGCATTTAAGAACATTCAAGCATCAAAGACGAATCCGAATATCAAGATCTTCAACATTCAAGCCTCTGCGAGGTTAAGTTTGGTAAGGTTTTGTTTTAATTCCTTAGCATTTCACTTAAAGTGTTGGGATATTTTTATCAAATATTTTTCTAAAGATTTTGTTCTCGTACACCTTTCCATAGAAAAATCATAACTAATTCATAAAAAAATCAAAAATATACAAAACTGGAGGCCACACATTCGTATCGAAATTATCTACAAGCACGCGTGAAATCTCATTTGATAGGTCATTCAAACGACCTACTTTTGTCATTTAAATGACATTTGCCACGTGTCATGTTTTTCATTCGAGCAACATGCTCTTGTCATTCAAACGACATAGCATCTCGTTCGAGCGACATTCAATCTCGTTCGAACAACGAGTCTCCTGGTATAGCTGCGTATGAACCACTATTGATTTCTAGTCGACGCTTTGAAGGTTTGACGAAGACACCGTGCGTTACTCTTATGGGCGAAAGCAAGATGGTATTTAAGTCAATGGTCTTGTAAACTTTTCAAAGTTCTAGAAACCTACTTTTGTCATTCAAACGACATTTGCCACGTGTCATGTTTTTCATTCGAGCGACATGCTCTTGTTGTTCAAACGACATAGCATCTCGTTCGAGCGACATTCAACCTCGTTCAAATGACGCGTCGCCTTAAGTTTTTTATAAATCTGTTTTTCATAAGGAGACCTGCATAATTTTCAAAAACGAATCTGCTACTGTAGAAATGATTTTTGTCTTCTTCTTTTAGGTTTTAAACCTTTTGTTTTCAATTCACAAAACATCCCAATCTTTTAGTGAATTATTTTGGAACCCTAGATTCAACTTTGTTGAAATTTACCTTTGTGGGAAGAAATCTACAACTGGAGAGATGCGTGCTACTGTGGAGGGAGTCTCTATGAAGTTACTCTTGTGGGGAGGATTACCTACACTGTGAAGACTGCATGTCTAGGACTGTGTGTCCTTGTGGTATAGCTACGTGTGAACCACTATTGATTTCTAGCCGGCGCTTTGAAGGTTTGGCAAAGACACCATGCGTTACTCTTGTGGGCGAAAGCAAGATGGTATGTAAGTCAATGGTCTTGTAAACTTTTTAAAGTTCTAGAAATAAAAGGTTTTGCCCTGCGGGGATTTTTCCTGAAATTTGTGTCGTATGCTTTATTTATTTATGGGTTGACACACACACACACACGTAGTTGCATGTTTAGGGGCTAAATTGATTTGGTTTAAAAATAGACTCTAATTAAATAAGTGTGCCAAAATAGAAATTTATGAATTTAATCAATTATCACACAGTCATATACGTTTTACATACGTATCCAAGATAAAACTTGAATAAGTGAGTTAAAAATGCGTACAAGTCTATAAACATGGTAAAATATTAGGTCGTGTGAAACACCACTACCAAACAGGATAAAACTCATACTCAGAAATAGTGGGTTGCCTCCTGGTAGCGCTAAGTTTAATGTCTTCATCCAGACCAAATGGAACTCACCCTAAAGATAAGAACGATGAAAGCGCGGGGTGGCAGAAAAATCAGGTGATGATAATCACCCCAAACAATACTGAAGCGTTAGTTTTATTGGATAAAGTCTACAAGGTCAATGCACTTATATGAAGTGATTCACGCGATGCAAAGCATCGGTAGACGATGAGTGTATATAGAAGAAAGGCAAGGGTGAGGGTGAAGAAGCACCGACCACATGCCATATTGAGCGTAAACGTAAGGGAAATAAGGGACCTATAAGCATGGTGCACTAATTGGATGAGAAGGCAATAAGGTTTGGAAAGTGGGATGCGATGGGGCTCATATAATTCACATGACCGTTCTATAAATGGATGATGATAGTGGTCGCGCCGTGACACGTTATAATTCACGAATGGAATCATGGAGAACTAGGGTGGAGGGTGGGTTTAGGTGAGGATACAAATACATGGATGGGACATGAAAGGTATAAGATCAAGGTCCAAGTCAGATGGTGGGGTGGTAGGTTAATGGGTGGGTTGGGTGGGGTAAAAGGGTGGGATAGGTGAAATTAAGGGTAGGGGAAGATAATCCCACTCAAGAGTCGGGGACACACACTCATCATGAGGCTCAGGGTGATCCTCAAGGGCACTCATAAGAGGAAGTGTGGTAGTAAACGATTGAGTGATCAACTTAGCCACTTATAGGTCACCATTCGAGGTGGTGGGAAAATCAAACGAGGCATCCAAATCTTAGATAGAAGAATCATTAATATATGACTCAGAGTGAGCCAAGAATGTGTGGGAATGATACTTATTCGGAGAGGTAGGAACCATCTCGGATTAAATACCGGGGATTTTGTAAAGACTCATAGTCGGAGCTAACCTATAATGAAGTTACTCTTTGGGAACACACATGGTGGGCTCAATAGGTGTAGACTCAGTCATTTTTTTGGATTCTTCCAGAAGGGGAATGTGAACCTCAATGATGGGTTCTGTAGACACCACATTCTAGGACCCCCCTAAGTCTCTCTTTAGGTCCTTAGCACTTCCCCATTTCATTACAAACCCTAGGTCATACTCCGAGTACCGATCTAGAGGCCATCGGGCGCTCCTAGGCCCGGTTTGACTCCAGTCAACTCTATTTTTAAAGAGAAATATTAATGAATCTTTGAAGGTCTCTAAATCCCCTTTTCAATGGTTCACCTTGTGCGCAAATCGGCATAACGGTTCGGACAAACGGATCATTTTACCATCGAAAATCGATCTGGAAGCCAACGGACGCTCCCAAGCCCCGATTTGACCCCAACCAACTTCATCATAAGAGAAAAATCTCTTTGAATCCTCGAAGGGAACTGAAACCCATTTCCAATGGACCGCCTTGTGCAAAAAATGGCATAACCATTCAGACGAACGATCCATTTTCCCCCAAAAATTGATCTAGAGGCCACCGGGCGTTCCTGGGCTCCGTTTGACCAAGATCAACTCTTTAGATTGAATGAAACTGAATAAATCTTTAAAGGGCACTGAATAAACTTTCCAATGGTCTACCCCGCACACGAATTATCCTTACGGTACGGACGAACGACCCGTTTTACTTCATAAGGTCACTGGGTGCTTCTGGGCCCCGGTTGACGAAGGTCAACTTTTTGAACTAGGCAAATATATTTGGAATATCGAAGTATCTCACATAAAATTTCCAACGGTCTGCCTCGTGCGTTATTCTGACTTACCGTTCGAACAAACGATCCATTTCTGTCTGATGATCTCCTGTCCAAAGGACCGACTAGCACTTTCGAGCCATGTTTGACACAAAGTCAACTCTTGGATCCGGGAGAGGCCAAAGGACTCTTGAAGGTCTATGAATTATCTTTGTAATGGTATGTCTCGTTCACGATTTGGATCAACGAATTTCTATCTACGACCATTTTCTAAAAAATATGCACGAGACTACTGATTGGCAGGTCCATTTCCCTGCCTGTCGGCACTGTACCTAGGGTTACCTGCCAATTGGCAGGGCTAGGTCTATGTCGATCGGCACCCACTTACCCTATAAATAGAGGGCATGACTTCATTCCCAATGAACACCTCATATCCATCAACATCAATGATCTCAACAACATTCCCTTGCAATTAACAAAGCTTCCTTACGTAAAATTCCTTTCCATCTTACATTCCCATCCTTTTCATACCGAATTGTGAAAAATCTCATTCTCTCATATCCAACACTCAACTCAACATCCAAGGGAGCTTATCAAAGATCAATATCAAGCTTCAATTCTTCAAAGAAGGTCCAAAATTCTCCTCTCTTTAAATTTCTTGTTTTTGCATTAATTACATAAATTCATAATCTAGCTTTTATTTTAGTTCATATGCATTAACATCTCGCCCTTTTTATTAGTTATATTTCACATACTTTATATTCTATAAAAAAAATGGTTATACCTATAAATTCCAACGAGATTATCCATTACAATTTCTCAAAACTAAAATAAATTTTCTACACACACGCATATAATAAATTACCGTTCAAATGTATGGGATAAACCCCACCCCTATGCCGCATGCGAGCTACGTGGACTTTGATGCCTTTATAGGCTACATAGGCATTTCGCGTTAAAATTCGAGACTCGAGTCCAATTTTCTTGATTTTTTAATTTTCACAATTTCCCCATTTTCGCATTTGTCTCCATTTCATTTATACACTATTTTAATATATATTATATTTATGATCCATATTGGCATTTTATCCAAACATATATTATCGTTTCACCATAACAATAGATATCTTAGTAAACGCAAAAATCATTTTTTCTAAATATTATTTCGAGAACATTCCTATGGATGACCTCACTCTATCTTTTTCATGGTATGAGTTGGGAGATTTCGATCTCCATTTATATATACACGCACACACACTTCATGGAGAAATTAAGAAAAATAGTAATACAAGCCCATAAGAGACCGCAAGGGCGGGATGGGTTCCTAACACCTTCCCATTCCGTAAGCATCATTTTGTCTTTGATGCCGCTCTATTAAAGGGGGGATATATTCTTTTCCCTTTTTTGTGAAAAATAAGTAGGCGAATCCATCTCTTTACATTCACCCCACACCGACGACGACCGAAGTGCTCCTAGAGTAAAGAGGGCACGAGAACTTTCTCCCCCCTTTTCCCCCACACGGGAGGAGAGAGAGGAACGATACTGGGATGGCCACATGTTCGTTAGGACAAGGCGGTGTTTGATCAGACTCATAAATGTTGGGTAAATCAACACAAGTGTCAACTTGAGGCCCGAACCACGGGGTGGTTTCAAATTTGAGATTCTTAGGGTTATAAGGTTGGTCACAATCCAAATTCATGTCACAAGATGACTCGTCATCACTCTACATGGGTGTAACAATGGGTTGAATTGGGGTGAAATCCGACTCTCTTGCACACTCAAATTCATTTAACCTTTGTTCAAGCCGTTGAAGGGATTCATTTTGATATTGAGTAGCTTGCTCTTATTCGAGGATGAATTGTTCTAAGAGACTTTTGAAAGTAGATGTGGATGGTGGTGGTGGTTGAGTTGGACACAACTCGCTATTAACATTAGGATGCCGAGAATACTCATATGAAGAGTGAGGAATGGGGTCAAGTTTGTCATAAACGAGAGAAGTGTCTCCATGAGAGAAAAAAGGTTGATAATCAGGGGAGCATAGTGAGGGGAATGATCGGGATGGGGTGCACTAGGTTGCCATGATGACTGCCAAAAATCGTGAGGATCCACAACATGGAGTTGGGAGTTATATTGCATATGAGGGTGATCAAGCCTCCAAGAATAGCTTGGTCACTCACACCACTCGATATTGGATATATCATTACAATAGGTCGAGTTAGGTTTCGAAACAGTGTCATATGGATACACTTGGGCCATGGGTGGTTCAGATGGATATGGAAGGTATGGACACTCATGGGACAATTGATTGGATTGAAAGCAATAGGTGCACTACGAAGCATTGGGTGCATTGACACTCATCATCATAGGCGATGGAATATGAGATTCATGCGTGGACAACGCAAGAGTATCAACGGTGTGCATAAGAGAGTTTAAGTCACTAAGTAAATTATGGAGGTTGGGCACAGGCTCAACGCCAAACATACTTCGAGACGATGGAAAATGACCAAAGTAATCTCTTAAAGAACGTTCGTCGACCATGACGAGAGAAATTTTTTTTTTTTGGGGGGGGGGGGTGAATGTTTTTAAAAAGGAAAGAAAATATTTTTGCGATTTTTTTTTTTAAAATGAGGACTAAAGAATATTTTGGAGTTTTTATGGAGTTACTAAAAATATAATTTTTTTATGAATTTTTAGAAAAAGAAAGGAAGAATTTTTTATTTTTTTTTGGAAGAAAATATGGGAGAAAAATATTTGGACTCTTGAATTGGACGAACTCACTAAAACCAACATCTAAAGATTGAATTAAACACACATAAGTAAAGGATAAATCCTACTTGGCATGTAGCCAATTTATATCTTCAAAATTAGTGAGAGGGTAGCCAAATTTTAAAGAAATCCGTGGGCGATAAAAATCACGGAATTTATCTTTGTAATCGCCTTTGCAAAAATTGTGTTCCTACTTGGCTATCTAGATAATTGATTTTAAATTTAATGATAGCTGGGGGAGCACATAATGGATAAGCGAGTTAATCGGGTGATGAAATTCCTTCTCGTTTCAATGACCATGTATAGATCTTAGGTTCATTAATTCATCAAACCATTCAAAATAAATACAATGCGATAATAAAAATCACATAGGAGAAATTAAGAACACAATAATGGACCCGCTTGCAGGAGATTCGCAAGTGATAAAAAAATGTACCTCCCGTAGATTTTACACACGTGGGGTGAAGATCGAGTTGAGTCGACCGGGGGGAGATCGCCTATCTCAGTTCACCCTGGGAGTCCTACCGAACCAAAGTAGTGAGTATTATTTCCCTTACCTTTGGATGCCCTCTCTCTACCTTGTCCTGTTTCCTTATCACTATTTTCTTCTTTTTATGAATTATGACAAATATAAATAAAAAAATAAATGATGTTTCCAAGCACCGCAATGCAAGCCAAATGGTAAAATCCTAATACAAAACTTCTAATAAAATGAAAAATGGTACTAAAAACTAAAAAGATATAACAAATTATTTTCAATCCAAAAATCTTCTCGAGTTCGTCAATCTCCAAAAAGTGGCATTGGCACCATTTTGGTGACTTGAACTTTGTTTGTGTATTCCCGACAATAACGCCATTTGATGACTTGAACTTTATGCGTATGCCGTTGTCTTCAAAAGCCAAGCTAATCAAAATCCCATGAATTATCTACAAAAATTATTAAACAATTTTTATTGTGGTAAGTACGGGTATCAATCCAACTTTCAAGACTCACACATACTAAAATGAGAAGATAAATGCAATTCACTTTCAACTATTTTTATTTCGATTTTTTTAATTTTCTTTAAAAACAATTTTCAAGGGCAATTGAGACTAAGTAACTATGTGAATAAAAATCAAAAGAAATCTAGCTAGCAATATAATAAGAAATAACACAAGTGGTGTAATTAATATGAGAAGGAAATCAAGGAATGAAATCCACCCTCACTTCACACAATTAACACTAATTTGACTATTTTCAATTGATTGATTAAAAAATATTTATTTAATTCAAAAGGTATTTCTCATTACACTAATGATATAATTAAATATTCTTTAAGAAAACTAATTTTAATTCTCACAACATTACTCAAAATCAATTAAAATTAATCAAATGAGTCATCTGCTAGGATCGATTCACCTAACTAATTTTAATTCGACAAAATAAAAATGAGAGTAGAAGAAAATTATATTATGATTTTAATCAATTTGCTAAGCCTATCTCTAGTTTGAATCAAATGATAAAATGATAACATAATTTTTTATCATTTCTCAAGGATGATTTTCCATTTCTGAATATAAAAATATGAGTAGGAATTAAATTTACTAATCAAAGCAAATAAAAAAAAATAACAAACTAAATCAATTGGACTTATGGGGGCTTCAATTAATCCCTTGAATGGGAGATTATCCCTCCATAATCATCATCCAACAAGAAAGAGCATGAAAGGATTAAAACAAGAGTAATTAAATAGGAAGATATCAAACCAATTGTTTTGAATTTAACTAATTCTCCTTCAATTACATTAACACTCCTCTCAATTTTTAATTACAATCACTCACTAAATATATTTTTTAAAACAAAAACTAAAAAAAATAACTATCTTTGTCTACTAATTTTATTATAGAACTAAGCTAAAACTAACTCTCTCTAAGGTCTTCTCTCCATGTTGTAGTAGCTCGTTGTTCTTATTTTATTATAGGCACATGGAGCTATGGGGTAATATTAGAATGGGGAGGTTTGGGTGTGCATATGGGAAGAGGTGATAAGGATATTATGGTAATGCACATAAGTGCATGTGGATTTAGAGGGTGTGAGGGGCATTTTTAACTTTAAAAAAAGGGACATGAGGTTTTAAACATGTGGATTTTCTTTTTATTTTTGGTCTTGGGTCTTAGTTTCGTGGCAGAATCAGGTATTTATGGCTCGAGTTAGAGGGTTTGGGATTTGGGTCTTGTTTAAGATGGGCTGTAGGAATGGGTTTTCAGGTGGGTTCGAGTTTAAGGGGTCATGGTCAGAGTTTGATAGAGGTCGACGGATTGGATGAAATGGTAGAGGAATCGGAGGCATCCGGGTTCAGGTTATGGATGTCATCGGATTTGGGAGTTGGGTTGGGTTGGTTTATGGTTTGAAATCAAGGAGCTAGAGTCGCGGGTTTAAGGTCGAAACGGGTCTAACCTGATTTTAGGTCGAAATGGGTTTTAGGAGTTGTTGGCTAGATCGCGGGTATAGATGGAATGCGTTAGGGTTTTTATGGAAGAGGAGTCGGGTACGCCGAAGATGGGTTTTGGATCTTTATTTTAATGGGCGGGGGGAGATGATGAAGCTTGGTGAGTGTGAGTGTTGAGTGAAGAATGTAGGTGGGTTTAACGGTGATAGAAGAGAGATAAGAAAATGGTTGTTTTATTTTAATGGAGGAGAGAGAGAATGCGGGTGAAGGTTGATGATGATGATGATGGTGTGTGTTTGGTGTGGTAAGGTGTATGGTAGGGGTAAGAGGAGATTGTTGGGGGGTGTATGTGTAGGGTGTATGATAAGGCACATGGTAATTAGTGTGTGGGTGTGTAATTAATGTGCACCAAAAGAAATTAAAATAAAACTACCTAAATACTTATGACTCATCTAAAAAATACAAAATTCATAAAATCTATTAAAATTAAAAACTAAAAACTAAAATTCTATCCAATTGATAAAAGACTAAAAATAATAAAATAAAATAATAAAACTAACCAAATAAAACTAAAAACAAATAAGATAAAATAAAATAATAATAAAAACAAATTAAAAAAACTAAAAACAAATAATATAAAAATCTAATAAAATGCACACCTATTATATTTACATAAAAAAATAAAAATAGTTGAGGCACAATACGGACTCTAATATATACATCTATACTCACAAATAAATTCTAAAAATATACATGACTCAAAATAAAATATAAAATAAATTCTAAAAATTATATATGACATAATCAGAAATCGAAAAAAAATTAAAAAGTACAAACTAAACACGCACGAGGCTCGAGATTGGTCTCGACTTAGTTTAGGCTTAGGTTAGGGTTGGGGTAATACATTTTAGGGACAGGTTTGAGCTCTTTTAATGTGCATTTGCCCTCAATTAAAGGGTTTGAATCGACAAATGGCATTTGACCTACAAGATAGGCATGAACTCGCATAAGACCAATTTTATTAAGAATTAACAATTAAAAATCCTCTATTTGGGATTTTATTTAAACATTTTTGGGTGCTTATCAGGTAAAAGGGACAAATTCTTGGTTTTCTTTTAAGAGGATGGCATTCACCTCAGTTTGATGATTTGGGAGTGGTTTCTGAGTGATATTGGGCTTTGGATTGGTTGGTGGGGCGATGATCCCCCAGTTTATAAGGCTTTGGATAACATTTGTCAGATGAAAACACTGATCAGTGGTGTGCCTGACGATTTGGTGAAAGTCACAATGGGGATCATGCTTGAATTTTCGGGGAAGGGGATCTAGTAATGGTCGGGGTTCCAAAGGTTTAATTTGGTTTCAGTCTAGAAGGACTTGATAAATTTTTACCAAGGCGTGTGAAGTTCAGTATATTCCTTTCTGACTTGATTGGGATAACTTTCGGGTGTCCACAAGGTTGCAAGTTATGTGATGTTATTAATGATTGAGACTGAGGTATTGGTTGGCTTATTATACTTCCAAGGTGTGAATTACCCTGTCAGACTCTTCAATTTAAATTCAATTTTTAACTTTTGACCCCTTCTTCGATTTCTACCCCTCCATCTTGAAGGGCTCTAAAATGAGGGTAATACTGGCCTCCCATTGAAGTTATGATATAGGGCAAAAAATTCTTCTTCATAATGCTCACCCGATCTTCCTCTAATGGTCAGTTTGTCATAGTGGTAGCCTTAGCTCTCCATCTTTTGATAAAACTACTAACTAATTTACCGAGTTTTTCTTAAGTAGTTCCAGGTCATGATGGGTAACTTTCAGCTCTTTATTATATTTGTACTGATTCATGAATTCTCAGGCCACATCTTCCCAACTATGGATTCTAGACTCTTTGAGGGATAAGAACCATCGGAGGGCACCTTCGTTCAGATTCTGTTGAAACATATAAGCCATTATCTCTTCTGATACTCTTAGGAGAGTCATGGAACAATGGAAGTTGCGTAGATGCATAATTGGAGATCCGTTGCCTCCAAACTTCTTTGTATCTGGCATTTTGAAATTTTTTGGTAATCGGGCTTTAGGATAGGGAGACATGTGGGTGTAATCCACATTGTTCTTTTAAAATTTGACTTGGTCGAACCTTTTAGACATCAACTTGAGGTTTTCTTTAACCTTGTTCAACTCTTCTTCTTTGGGATCAACAAGCACTAACAGATTACACCCTGACTGGGCAAGATTCGATAGTGGCAGCTGAACTGGTGGTAGACCATTGGGCGTGGGGCACGCGGGGTATATTGGTACTCTTTTGGTACCCATACTAGTTCTAGATCTTGCGGACCCATAGAATGAGGAAAGAGGTTTGGTCTCATAAGCCTCGAGAGTCTGAACCCGATTTCGTTACATTTCCTAGACTTATGCTTGAAGGTTGTCAATCTTGGCATAAAGTTGAGCCAGGACTTCCATCAGATCTGGTTGGACCTTTGCATTCAGGTCATTGTTCTCCATGAATAGTGTTCAGAGGGATTGCTCAAATTCTTTAGAAACAGAAACTTCGGGGTGGCTTGATAAAAGATCGTAGCCAATTGGGAGCCAGGCTAAGACTGGGGTATACGATCGCACCTGAGAGGAAAAATTATTTTTTCTTTTATTTTAATGAAAAAAGAAATATTTTTGGTATATACATTTTTCCTTTTTATAAAGAGGTGGAAAATGGGAAATCATCAATATGGTTATTATTATTAGGTTTCACTTGTATTATGTTTCGCCTAGGGTGCAAGTGAAATAATGAACAGGACCCGAGTCAGGGTAAAAAATAGGGTACACGATGAAAGACACGGTTTGGATTATTTTCATACTCACGAACAATGTCCTATTTTAAAAACGGGTGAAATAGCGTGAAAATTTGGATGGTAAGATGACTCAAAATTTCGACAGGGTTTCGCATTGAAACCAGCAAGCTAGGTATAAGTGTCCTATGGTAGACACCCTATGGTAGACACCTATATGAGGTTGATACATTGGTAGGTTGGTGGAAAGGTTTCCCCATTTGGCATGACTTCCACGATATACCTCTTGACCATAAGGGCAATCATTCATCGGCACATGTGGAAAACCATTTGATATACCTGAGTGTATGTGAATTACCTCATGATATACCTTATGGATACGGTACGTGTGAGAGAGAATTCGATAAACTCGACGTACGTAAATGAGTTCCCTACTATGTACCCCTCGTCATGAGTTCGGTTAAGCGGTACGATATGGGGAAAACTATTCGATATACGTCGAAGATACTGGGCCAGTGGAAGGTAGGATCATATCGCTTAGGTTAACCGTACCCTGTAGTACTAGTACCCATTACGAAGTGACCCCCCACTATGAGACAAAATTTTGGTCAATATTTTAATGCTTCAGTGACGTAGTGTGAAAGAATGAATGAGTCTTAATTAGAATTTTATGGAGAACTTTATGTATGCTAAGCGATAGAAACACTACTACTATGAGGGACAGTATAGAATATACAAGTAGCATGGGGAGTAAAACTAGAGAATATACTCGAAGCATGGAGATTATATATACAAAGTGTGAGGCATGTGGATATACATAAGTGAGTAAGAAGTATGCGTAAACTGAGAGTGGCATGGGAACATGTGTGAGTGAAGAAAATATGTAAATATACAAGTGAGAGAAATATGGAAGTTTATGCTAGTGAGACTGATATCTATAAGTGGTGTGTGAAACATATAAGAAACATGTGGTTATGTAGAAGTGAGAAGAATGTGAGAGTATGTGCTAGTGACACTAAGCATAGATATTTACAAGGAATATGAGTCATATGCAAGTATGAGTAAGTGGAGTGAAACATGGTGACTATATACAAGTGAGTAAAGAGTGATGCATGTGGTAGGAAGATGGTATATACATGTGATAATAAAAGAGCATACTAGAGAGAAGGATATAAACATCATGATGTGAACAAGTCATATATACAACATGTACGTATGAGAGTAAGACGAATATATAAGTGAAGGTATATGTACGCATGTAGAAAAATAGAGAGAAAGGAGAGAAAAGGAAACTAAACCCTTGTGAAATAGAGTCTAGTACTTTAAAAATGAAGTCCTCGGCAGAGTCGCCACTGTAGCCATCCATGGATTTCTCCGGTGGAGGATGGTTCTGAAAGAAGAGAGAAAATATAGGGAAATCTCTCTTGGCGTGTGTGGGGATTCGAGGATAGGAATCGTCTTTCCACCACTCGCGTAGTATTCACGAACTGCCACATATATAAATCAATCATCATTAGAGAGAGAGGAAAATGCAGAAAATGGAGTCGTCAACCTATTTTTCTCAAAATAAGCAAAAGAATATAGCCATCCTCAAAAGAATGACATCCAAGACAAACTGATCCATACAAAACCAAATGATACGAGGGTTCGGGGACTAAGTCACGAATTGGGAAAGTGTTAGGCACTCATTTCGCCCTTTAAGTCTCTCATTGGCCATAATAATTTTCTCCTTTTTCTCCAAGATGTGACTCATGTGTATAATTTTTACAATGTGAGAAAAAGGAATCCTCCTACTCATGCCAAGGGAAGGACAGAGAGGAGTCATCCTAAGTAGTATACAAAAGAAAGAGAATAAGAGAAAATATGATGTTAGTGCCCACCGGATCACGATTCACTATGAGAAAGTGAATGTGCAAGTCAAGTGATAACACTAATATATAAGTGTGTACATATGCGCAATAATATTAAATATGATATATAAATAAAGTAACACATTGAGAAAAATAGGACTCGAATCCCGATAATGACTCGGGGTGCCTACGTAGCCAAAATAGGCAACAAAGTCCACGTAGTTTGATATATCATAAGATTGGGGTTTAACCCATAAACCCAAATTTAAGACTCCTCTTTAGTTGGTTTTGAAGAAAACGTGCTCAAGTGTAGAAGTGTAGAAAAAGTGAGAAAATCCGACTTTGGGGTTTATAAGTAAACCCCCTTTTTTGTCTTTTTGGTTTAATAAAGATATATTATGTGAATACTAGTAATAAAAAAGGATATTGAGATAATAGAACAAAACTAAAAGATACCAAAAATTGAAGAAGTGTAAATCAATAACACTAATTAAACGAAATAAAAAAGAGTGAGAATAGACTTCCTAGAAGATATTGCTACTGATTTTTTAAGAGAAGTAGGTTAATTTTATGGTAGTGGGATGATGGTGAAGTAAGGATGAGGTAAGTGGAAAAAGGTGGTATGAAAGTAAGGTAATAAAGGTGAAGGGAATGTTGAAAACTTAGATTTTTTGAAGTAGCAGTGCATTGATTTCAAGGAAGGAATGTTCTGATTGCTAAAAGAGGGGTCCTTATGAATGAAGTTATGACCTCCTTAAACAGTAAAATTTAGGGTTCAGGGGGTTGTCGATCGGCATATAACCTAGCCTACTTATCGACATACCCCTAGCTTGCTAGCTAAGTAAAGTACACGCCTACCTATAGGCAGGGAGTCTGGGTGCCTATAGCCAGTCCAAAAAGGACTTTTCAAAAAAATGAGTACAAAATGCAAATTATAAGTCTGAATTGTGCCTAGATGGGAATTTTGGAAAGGGGATTCAGATCCCTATGAAAATATATCAGTCCACTCCGATTTCGAGAGATGATTAAAATCAAAAGGGGCTTCCAAACGCCCGATGGCCTCTAGAAGGGGGTTCTCGAAGTAAAAAGGTGAGTACGCACAAACTGTGAGGGCAATTCGTTCACGCTATGTACCATTGAAAAGAGAATTCATATCCCTATGAAGGTGAAATGAGCTTCTCTTGGAACTTTAAATTAGGGTTTAGAGTAAAAGGTGAGTACAAACAAATTATGAGGCCGATTTGCACATAGTATTTATCATTGAAAAGGGTATTCAGAGCCCTATGAAGGTGAAATGAGCTTCTCTTAGGTTGGAGAGTTAACCAAAGTCAAACGGGACTTGAAAGCATCTAGTGGCCTCTAGATTAGGGTTTGGATAAGGGCTCAGGGTCTTAAGGTATTAGGAGGGTACTAGGATGGGGTGTCTACAACTACTACCTAGGTCCCTTCCCCATGTATCATCCTTAAATGTCAAAGGAGGTATAAATAACATAAGGGTTAAGATGATAATGTGATCCATGTAGACCTTTGAGTTAAAAAATTATTCGTCACCCAAAAAAGAGAGGGTATAGCTTTGAATGGACATAAGTGTATTCATTTTGTCTCGGATGATGATTTCGCTGAGAATGATATTGAGTTTAGCTTGTTGACAAAATAATTAAAGAATTTTATCAAGTCTAATACCTATAACTTTAGACCAAACAAGAAATATTAAAGAACACAAAAGCTAACAGGGTAAAAAATTATTTATTAAACTTGTCTGTAGTCTCAAATAGAAAATAAGTTGGGAACAGGTGTTGGTAAGTGCTATGAATGCCAAGGATTTGGTTATATGGAACGTGAGTATCCAAATAGGCTAAAAATAGGGATAATGAGAAGAAGGTAATGAATGCCACCATTAACAATAATGACACAGACTCCAATAGTAAATCTCCCATTGATCGTAACTTTACCGCGTTCACCACCACAGAGGATGTGGAAAGTTATCCTACCTCCCTAGTTGACTACAAGGTCAAGGAAGTTAGTATTTAGTCATTTCTAATAGAGATATTAGAAGAAGAGGAAGCTATTTTCGTTGAAGAGGATGAAGATCAACTCCAAGTGAAGTATGATAAAATTCCTGACATGCCCCTCAAAATAGAGAAGGTGAATGCTAATATTACTTTAAGATTAAGAAAGGTAGGAGAGAGATAAGTTTCAAAAAGGACAATAATTCACTCATGGAGGCTCAAAAATATACTCTGGTCGAGAAGTTGAGAGGGGGAAGAAGATTGAGTTCTTACACGAAAAGGTCAGTTACTTGAACTACATTCTGAGAAGTTAGGTAATACAATCCTTGCAGTGTCTCAATTCTTGTAGGATAAAACAATACTTGGTTATAACGGAACACACGAGTCCAAGTTTAAGAAAAAGATCATGTTAATCAAAGGTTAAACTAAGACACCTCCTCGCCCCTTTAAGAGTACCTCCCAAAGCTCTCTCTCAAACTTATTAGGATTTTGTAAAAATTGGGCTTCATACTCTAGAATTTGGGTACACAAAGTTATTTATCCTTTCCAGTAATTTAATAGCAGTATTAACTCGATTCCCTGAAAATTGCCCCTCGTTCAAATTAGTAAGCCCTCATTTGAATGAGGTCTTTCATATGAGAGGTCTCTCATGTGATGGTGACTTCTCACAAGGGGTTCTAAGAGTGAACTAAGGTCCTCGTGCGAAGGTGTTTTTATCACAAGAAGGACCTCGTGATAAGTCAACTTCAAACCAAGTTTTATGTTTGCATCTTGTGCCTCTCATATAAAGATCCCTTCAAACGAAGGAAAGTCTTGTTTGAATGAGAGTAAAAAATCTCATCCCCTTACAAAAAATCAGTTTAAAAGATAAAAACTTTTATTTAAATGAAATTGGTTTTATTGTATTATTTTCTTACTTATAAAATATACTGGAGAAAATACAAAACCTTAAAAATCTTACCGAACATATGATCATACGAATATGTTTCGTCCGGTAGCGGTTTGTCTCCATGCTTTATATTTGTCTTCAAGGTCTTCAATTACAACTCAAAAGAAAACTTAAAATAACACGTTGATATTTTTTGAAATAAATCCAAAAATAATAAATTACGCGATGTAAAATAATAATCTTATAGAGGGGGACTTATTATAAATTGTTACTTTGAATAAGAAGGAAGATTTTTTTATAATAAAGGAATTTAAATTCCTTTTAAAATGGTTCAATCAACTTTTATCTTATGAGGGAATAGTCATCTTTATCAATTCGGTAATTTCAACCTCGTCATTTTGTAATATGACTTTCTTAAGAAAGGTTTAGATGAAATTTCTAAAAATAAATTTTTTTTTAGAGAAAATCTATGGAAATGAAAAGAATCCAAGTGTTAGTTGGAAAATTACTTATTCACCTAAATACTTGCGGGTTGGGGATTTAAATATTAAAGATCATAAAATTTTGAATTCTACATTCATGTTGAAACTTGCATGGAATCTATTGCCAATAATTATAAGGATAGGGTTTTATAAATGTTTGTTTAGAATCTAGGAAATTTTCTTAGTGTCCTAGATCACAGCAAGTATGTCGTATATCGCAACACTTTGCACGTCAACACGATCATCCATGACGGCCTCAATATGAATCCAAAGCTTCATGTACCCATCATCTTCATACGTGCGTAGTGCCATATCATCGAGAAACGTGCAATGTGCGTCTTAAACCATTCCCATTAATTCCACTCACTAATATGGTAAACTATTTAATTTCGAGTTTTTAATGTTTTCGTATTTATTTGGGAATTTTTTTTTAAATATTTTTATAAAAAAAAATCGGGTTTTCTAAGTTAAAATTAATTTCTAAAAAGCTGAAGGTGAACTTGGAAAATGACGCTTCAGTCGTTCTTGCGACTAAGCCTTCTCGTTTAAATAACACGCTGATGTCGTTCAAACGTCCTTATCAAACGACATCACATGTCGCGCGACAGGTCGCTTGAAGCTCTCTTGAAGATGTCATTGAATGAACCCTTACTGTTTTGATGTTTTAACTTTGTTTGATGTGTCACACAAAGAGGGATTAAATGACATCATATGTCGTTCGAGTGACATCCCCTTGTCGTTTGAGCGACCTCACCGACTCAATTTTTTATATAAATACGCGCTTCTGCATTCAAGTTTTTTAAGTCTTTATAAACTCCATTTTCTACAGAATATCTATGATTTTAAGACTTCATCTTTTCAGTTTTAAACCTCTTTTTATTCACCAAATTGTCCCAAATATATATATATATATATATGAATCATTCTAAACCCTAGTTACTCATTCTACTCATCTGGAGTACTCTTGTGGAGAAGAAGGTTGTTTCTCCATTGCTGACTATTATAGATCTTGCGGGATATTTTGCCGACGATAATGAACCGACTCTTGCGAGTATTCATGTGTCATGCTGTATTTGTCTGTATTTGTAAGTCGTTACACAATATAGTGAAATGAAAAGGTTTTGCCCCTTTAAGGGATTTTTCATCAAATTTGTGATTGTGTGCATGCTTAATTTCGTATAATTAGCCAATCACAATTATTTGCAAGAGTTAGGGTTTTTATTATTAACCGGGCATAAAATTGGAATTCAATTAAACAAGTTTATTCATTGATTTCTAGCTAACTCTCAAATTGGTAACAGAGCCTATTACACAATTATACCGTGTAATTTTTTCGCAAAATTTTTCTGGATATCAATTGTTTTGTCTAAAAATTGATTTTTGAAAAAAGCGCAAATTAAATGGAAAACTTGTATAATCGGGTGCCAATTTTTACGGGTCAAACTATGCATATTGGAAAGCCCATATGAAATCCCATTTAAAGACCATTGATGAACGTGTTTGGGTTGTATGTGAAAGAGGGTGGACTCCTCCTACTGTCAGCGCTAATAATGTTACGAATCTTAAACCTGTAACTGACTGGACTGAGGACAAATTTAAATGGAGCACATAAAACTCACGTGGGCTAAGTGTAATTTCTGGATCCATCACACGCGACGAGTTTCGACGTATCATGACGTGTACCACGTCTAAAGAAGCATGGGAGGTTCTTCAACTTAGCCATGAAGGCACTAATACAGTTAAAGAATCTAAATTACAAAATTTAACTACTCAGTTTAAAATAATCACCATGCTTGAATCTAAATGTTTTGATGAATTCTATGCACGCTTATCTGATATTGTTAACACTAGTTTCAATCTTAGTGAACATATTCCTGATGCTAGAGTAGTTAAAAAGATTAAGAGATCATTGCCTAAGCGATTTATCCCTAAAGTCACTGTGCTAAATTATATAGGAAATTTGAGTAATCTGAAATTAGAAGAATTGGTAAGAGACCTCCTGACTTATAAATTTGACATGTTTCCTACGATTAAATCAAAAGATAAAGGGGTGGCACTTAAATTGAGGGGTCAGCGAGAAATAGGCATGAGTCATCTAAGAGAAAAGAGGAAGAGACATCAGATTCGGAGTTCGATTTTGATTTAGACGATTTGGCTTTGTTTGCAAAAAATTTCAAGAAATTTCTCAAATTAAAGAAAAAGAATGGTAACTTCAACGATAAAAAGAAATTTGAGAAAAATAAATTTAAAAATAAAAATGATAAAGATAAAAAGGACACACCTAGAAGAGATGAAGAGAGATGTTATAAGTGTGACGTTGGAGGTCATACGGCTTTTCAGTTTCCAACTAGGTTGAAACGTCAAGGCAAAGGCAAAGTTGCTTTAAAAGTATCCCTTAGTGACGAAAGTGAGGTTGAGCTGGTGGATTCCAGAGACGAGTCATCGCATGAATGTACTGATAGTGCACCTCACGGCGATGAGAAATCTACTTCGCATGGACACCTCGACAGTGAAATCAATGTGATTTAGGGGGAAGATGCTGCAAGTGAGAGGGAGAGTGATCTATGATGCACCTACGTCGATTTATATGCTCATTCATTTTAAACTAAAAACGTAACAAAGCGTTAGCCCTTAGGATCATCGCCTTGGAGAAAGATTTAGGAGAGACGAGAGAGAGAGAGAGAGTCCTCCATTAGCACTGCCTTGAGAGAGAGAGAGATTGTGTTGAGAGACGGAGAGTTAGTGTTGAGAGACACAGAGTCAGTTTAGAGAGAGAGAGAGAGTTTTTTAGAGAGGGAAAGGGGATTTGACCAAGCAGGTGGATAGTGTTACGAGTGAGCTCCATTCCTCCGTAGAGGCTCGGAAGAAACTTGAAGCCCTTGTATCCCAACTCACTCATGACCTTGAGAGAGCCCGGGAGGTCAAGGTAAAGATAGAGGACAGATCTGGAAAGATGGGAAAGATGCTCCTTGCCCCTACTTTAGGGCTTGGTAAAAGTAAGGGAATAGGTTTTGATGGCGCTTCCATGTCTCATGTTACATCAGAATTAATTCCTGAGTTTACTACGAATCCATACAGCCATTATCGAAAACCCCAAGGAAGAGTTAGGGCAAGAAAATCAAACCAAGGTCAGCCTAAGATTGTATATTTTTGTACCTATTGAAAAAAAAGGCCACCTTAGGGAGTTTTGCTATAGTTTGGGTCGGACACGATGTACTTTTTCTCCGCCATGTACCACTAGTGATCTTACTAGTCTTATAGAGCCGGTTGAGTGTCTAGTCGCCACATGTCGGAGTTTAATGAAAGAGTTCTAACGGATGTCTTTGTCGTTAGTGGAAACTTCCAAAATCCCAGCTATAACCAATAATGGCAAGGGCAGATAGAAGGTTACCTCTTCTTGGGTACCTATGCATGACGTAAAAGCCCTTATTTTTCATGTTTCTCTTAAAGCACATAATACCTCACAATGGTACTTTGATAGTGGGTGCTCCAGGCACTTGACACGTGACGTTTCATTTTTTACCTACCTAGAGGATCGTAAGGAATATAAAGTAACTTTTGAAGATGGGAGCAATCCTAGCATCGTAGGATAAGGTAAGATAGAGATACCAGGATTTCCTAAGCTAAAGAATGTTTTGTATGTAAAAGGTTTGAAAGCGAACCTCCTCAGCATTAGCCAGCTGTTCAACACTGACTTTATAGTAAAGTTTGATCGCAACAAGTGAAATATTTATGATTAAGTCGGTAAACTTCTATTGTAAGGGGTGAGGACTGAAGATAACTATTATGGAATTGAGCCCAAATCCTCATTTGTCTATAACATCGCGACAATCACTTCTATGGATCTATGGCATCAACTTCTAGGTCACGTGAATTTCATAGATTTGGAAAGATTAGCTAAAAAGGACCTAGTACATGGCTTATCATCACTTGGGAAGCCGACTTTTACTATTTGTGGACCCTGTCAGTTGGGAAAGCAAGTCAGTAGCCCCCACAAGAAGTTGAAGTCCATTACCACTTCACGAGTGCTTGAGTTGATTCACATGGATATTATGGGTCCTACTCGTATTGAGAGTTTGGGTGGTAAGAGGTATATCCTTGTGATGATAAATGATTTTTCTCGTTACTCCATAGTAGGTTTTCTGAGAGAGAAATCTGATGCTGTAGAATTTCTTACGACTAAGTGTCATGTCCTGCAAAATTAGCATGGTGTCACTATCAATAGAATGTGTAGTGATAACGGCACTGAATTTAAGAAGAAAAAGTAGATCTTTACTGTGATAGCCTCGGGATCAAACATGAATTTTCGATCGTGAATACTCCTCAGCAAAATGAGATTATTGAGAGGAAGAATCAGACGATTTAGGAAATGGCTAGATCTATGCTTCTAGGCCGTAAAGTTGCTAGGAGATTTTGGGTATACCTTAATCCACACACACTTTAGACGCCTTATGAATTGTGGACTGGAAAGAAGCCCAACCTTTTATATTTTCGTGTCTTTGGTATCAAATGCTACATCCTACGGGATAGAGAGTAATTAAGAAAGTTTGGCTCCCGAAGCAATGAGGGAATATTATTAGGATATTCATCGACAAGTAGAGAATACCGAGTTTTTAACATGAGGAGCTCTAAGGTTATGGAGTCAATAAACGTCACTATGTAAGATGATGAATCTTCGACGTTTGTTGATTCTAACCTTTTGTGTGAGGATGACGCACTTTTTGCTGATGATCCCATTATCCCTCACACAACCAAGGTGGATCCTACTCCTGATTTAGGGGACACACCTGCTTGGGTTCGCAAGAGTCATAACCCTTCTAACATTATAGGAGATCCCACCTTAGGAGTCAAGACTCGTGCTCAGCTAAAGAATGTGGTTAGATTTATGTGTTACACGTCTAAAGTCGAGCCCAAGAACGTCAAAGAAGCACTCAAGGATAAACATTAGATATCTACTATATAGGATGAGTTTCTTCAGTTTAGAAAGAATGATGTCTGGGAACTTGTCCCTCGACCTAGTGAGAAGAATGTGATTGGTACGGAGTGGATCTACAAGAATAAAATGGATAAGAATGGTACCATTATCCGAAACAAGATAAGGTTGGTCGCTCAAGGCTACATACAGATAGAGGGTGTATACTCTAACGAGAAATCTGCTCCTGTTACGAGGATTGAATCAGTCTGTTTACTACTCGCCACGGTATATCATCTGCGCTTCAAGTTATACCAGATGGATGTCAAGAGTTCCTTTCTAAATGGCATTCTATAGAAGGAGGTTTACGTGGAACAACTAAATGGGTTTGAAGGCATCCTGATCACGTCTGTTTTTTGAGAAAAACCTTATAGGGTTTGAAGCAAGCACCTTGTGCTTGGTACGAGAGGCTTACTTCTTATCTCTTAGCCCGTGGCTTTCAGAGAGGGGGAGTTGATATAAAGTTGTTTATTAAGAGAGGATACAGTGTTATTTTAGTTGCCCAGGTCTATGTGGATGACATAGTCTTTGGATCCACGTGCTCCTGACATGTTTATGACTTTGAGGAAGAGATGAAGAGTGAGTTCGAGATGAGCATGGTTAGTGAGCTTACATTCTTCCTTGGTCTCCAGGTTCTTCATCTAGAGGATGGGGTGTTCATCTCCTAATCCAAGTATGCTCAAGACCTGGTGATATAATTTGGTTTAGACTCCACTAAGCACGCACGTACCCCAATGAGTAACTCAACTAAGCTTAATAAGGACACTTTAGGCATGGACATAGAGCAAACCTTGTATCGTAGTATGATAGGTAGTCTTCTCTACTTGACTATCAATCGTCCTAACATCACCTTTAGTGTTGGAGTCTGTGCACGATATCAGGCATCCCCAAAAGAGTCACACTTACTCACTCTTAAAAGTATTATCAAATACGTGGGTGGGACTCTCTCATTTGGTATTTGGTATTCCTTTGATATCGATGACCGTTTATCCACCTATTCGGATGTCGATTGGGTCGAGGATGTAGATGGATGTAGGAACACTTCTGGTGGGTTTTTTTTGTTCTACTTTTGTCTCTTGGTAAAGCAAGAAGAAAAACTCCATCTTTTTATCCACTGCGGAGGCTGAGTACATAGCCGCCAGGAGTTATTGCACGCAACTTCTGTGGATGAAGAAGATACTGGAGGATTATGGGATATCAGAGGACACCATGACTATTTCTTGTGATAATACGAGCGCGATACATAGATCCCGCAATCCAGTTCAGCATTCGCGCACAAAACACATTAGGATATGCGAGCACTTTATCTGTGAGCTAGTCGAAGAGAAGGTCGTATCCTTGAGTTTTATGTCTACCGACCTCCAGATAGTCGATATTTTCACGAAGCCCTTAGACGCCCTTAGATTCGAGAGTCTTAGGAAGTCTTTAGAAATCTGCACAGTTGACTGGGGGGTGGTTACCATGTCTAGAATATGATGCATTTTTCATGTTCACATCATATGATTTCTATTTCTATATTGTATCATTTGTATTATTTTTATAGTATTTTTAATTTTTTCACATTTTTAAAAATATAAAAAATTATTTTCTTTTTATAAAAAATTTTGAAAAACACAAAAAGAGTTTTGTATTTTGTTTACACCGTCTATGGATGAACATCTAAGATAGCCACAGTCACAACTTCATTTCCATATTCCACGTGACTGTTTGATAGTGATTTGAGATGCTACATCATTTCATCCATGTGATTTATAATGTATGGAGTCTTTGAGATGTGATTAGTGATATCTTTCTACAAGTTTGGCTCCTTATTAGGGCTGTAAACGGATATTCGAAAATCCGCATCCGTCCGATATCCGAATCCGAATTTGCGGATATTTATCTGAAAATATGGAAACGGATACGAATATGGATACTCTATAAAAATATCCGAGAAAACGGATACGGATAGTACTAGTATCCGACACGGATAATCCGTATCCGATGCGGAGTATCCATTTTATCGGATATCCGTTTTACCGGATATCCGTATCCGTCAAACATATGTTTAAAATATTACTAATAATATTAGTATTAGTATTACTAATAAAATAATATTAAAAAAAACTTAATCGTTTATTACGTAAAACAAAATAAACATATACTCCGCTCAAAACAAAAAGGCCCTAAAGTTATTATTTTATTGGGTATGTTATAAAATGTCATGTATTATTATTTTATTGGGTATATTATCATGGAGTTATACTAAAGTTACAATACACCCTATCACACACAGCATACACACACTTAAGAACATATACTCCATTCAAAACAAAAAAATACTAACTTCATTTCATTTCTCTTTTGTACAAAACAATAGAAAAGAAACCCTCATGTGGTTGTTCATTAGTTTCCTTAATTATAAATAATTGTAAGAGAGAAACAGAAAAGAATATAAGAGAGAAACATAATATAATGTAAAAGAGAAACAGAAAAGTAAAGAGATGGTTTTGATTGTGATGAGAACTGAAGTTAACAACGGGTATATTATATACAAAATAAAAATATATACTTATTAAAATAAAAATATCAGTATGTTTTGAAAACAAAAGGTCCATGAGGTTATCATTCTCAATAAATTTGATTTAATCTAAAAGGTGCATATTTATTTCTACTGTCATGGAATGCGAATGTTATCTTTCTTTGAATTGCTTTAAGCTTATATGGATGGCTTTAACCATATTATCATTATGGATTGATACTATTATTATGGAATCCATAATTGTTAATGTTAGGAGGCAGTAATTTTGTTATATATTTATTTGGATTGGATTGGATATTTTAATAGTTATTTTTTGCGATGGCTAAATAATGTAAACGGATACGGATATTATCCGAATCCGAGGTATCCGAGCGGATACGGATATGGATAGTTGTTTTAACTATCCGGACGGATACGGATACGGATATGGATAGTACATTCAGATAGCGAATACGGATATGAAAAACATGGTATCCGATCCGTATCCATCCGTTTACCACCCCTACTCCTTATCTCCTTTAATGCACACATGCACGATTTTATTTGAATATTGTACTTGTCTATCACATGTTGGTCTGAGTGTTTCCATCTCAATTATGTCTATACAACGAACCAAATGTGATAAAATGAGAATAATAATAGTTGTGCATGTAAGAACCGTTTATTGTGAGGATTTATATTGCATATATAAAAAATGATAAGTGTTCGAGAGAAAAGGTTGCGAGTGAATAATAATCACGCCGTGAAAGTCACCGTTTAAAATAGCCCAAAAAAAAATTAAGGCAATCAAAAGAATCATATGCCCAAAAGGGGCCAATAAGAATTCTCTAAGTTGAGAAAAATAAAATCCTCAAAAGAACTTGAAAAAGGAAATGAATAGAAATTTTAGGGAGTTTGGTCGGATCTAACGACTTTGCACTTTCTTAAACATTTCGTAAAAAGCATTAAATAGTTTTAGACGTTATTGGTGTGTAAATCACTTTGAGCTTTGATTTGATGGTTAGATTGAATCAATTTCTTATAATTCCACCATTTTTACACCTAAGGAAGATGTTGAGTTCATTCGTTAGGACTATCCAAAATTCATCGTGCACATATGTTATGATTGTTTTCATTGATTTTCCATCGAATCTGTTCACATCCCTTCATTTTTTATGTCATTGACTTGGATATTTTCGTGTTCTTTCATGGTGTGATTCATTGTTGTATAATTTTTTGTGAGCAAATTTTTGAAAAATTTAAAAAGAGAAAGTTTTTTACCTTGGGAAATTCTCCACATGCATTGCTTTGTGTTTTTAATATTGCCTATTTAGGGACATCATAAAAAGGGGGAGAACAAATTATGGGGGAGATGTTGTGTTTGATTTTTGCTTATCATTATATGTCAAACTTTTACGCGTCACGGGTATTGTTTTTTGTCTCATGTGTGTAGGAACAAAATTGAGGATCATTTTTGCACACCCTGATGATGACAAAGAAATATTAGAGAGTTGAAGAATTGAAGATATTGAAGTTTTTTTAAGACATGTTATTTAGTATTTCCAGTTTTGGGGTTTATGTGGATATTAAATTGTATGTCATTAGTTTTGAGTTTGGGTAGCATAATTCGGATATTTTTATGTATGTATCGGCATAGACATAGGGGGAGATTTTTAAGAACATGATTTTATAAATGTCCGTTTAGAATCTAGGAAATTTTCTTAGAGTCCTAGATCACAGCAAGTATGTCGTATATCGCTAAATTCAGCATGTCAACACGATCATCCATGACGACCTCGATCCGAATCCAAAGCTTCACGCACCCATTATCTTCATATGTGTGTAGAATAACATCATCGAGCAGCGTGCAACATGCCTCTTCAACCATTCCAACTAACTCCACTCGCTAATATGGTAACATGTTTAATTTGGAGTTTTTAATGTTTCCTTATTTATTTGGGAATTTTTATAAAAAAAATCGGGTTTTCTAAGTTAAAATTAATTTCTAAAAAGCTAAAGGCAAACCTAAAAAATGATGCTTCAATCATTCAAGCGACTAAGCCTTGTCATTCAAACGATAAGATGATGTCGTTTAAACGACATTATCAAACAACATCACTTGTCGCGTGACAGGTCGCTTGAAGCTCACTTGAAAATTTCATCAAACAAACCCTTACTTTTTTTATATTTTAACTTCGTTTGATGTGTCGTGCGAAGAGGGATGAAATGACATCATATGTCGTTCGAGCAACATCCCCTTGTCATTGGAGCGATCGCGCCGACTCAATTTTTTTTATATAAATACCTGCTTCTGCATTCAGGTTTTTCAAGTCTTTACAAACTCCATTTTCTGCAGAACAACTGTGGTTTTAAGACTTCGTCTTTTCAGTTTTAAACCTCTTTTGATTCACCAAATCATCCCAAATATATATATATATATATATATGTGTGTGTGTGTGTGTGTGTGAATCATTCTAAACCTTAGTTACTCATTCTACTCATCTGGAGTACTCTTGTGGAGAAGAAGGTTGTTTCTCCTTTGCCAACTATTGGAGCTCTTGTAGGATCTCTTGCCGACAATAACAAACTGATGCCTGCGAATATTCGTGTGTCAAGATGTATTTGAAGCACCTTATACTCTTGACTCACTTGAGTCTACATTGTATAAGTGATCATCTAGTTTGGAAATAGAGACAAAATTGAGTCCCCGTCCTAGATACAAAAGATCCTCAGACTCTTCTATACAATTCATTCCTCTTGTTTGATTGATCAAGGTATATTCACTGTCACTCACACACTTTAGAACTGCATACATTGTTCACATATTGTTTAAATTGTTTGTATGTGTGTTGTGTGTTTTAATTTCCCTTAAAATATTTTTTATAATTTTTTGGGAATTTATAATGATTTAAAACATTTTCTTTCTTAATTAAAAATGGAATTACAAAGTTTTGGGGTCATTATATAAATACTGCTTATTGGTTTTTCCCTAAATTGTTCCTTTGGGTAGGAACCGAAAGCGCTAGAAAAGTCAGGGTGTCTATGTAATTAAGTTTGGGGCGCGCGTTTGATATCTGGTATTTGCCTTACACTTGTTGCTTCCTTATTGGATGTATGTGTGTTTCTTCTAAGAGAGTAAACTAGCGTGTTTTATTAGCCCTTGGATTAAGTTAATCGACGCTCTGCATGCGTCCTTGTCCCAATCCTGGCAAATATCTCTCATCCAATCAGAAGCATCATAACCAATCGCTTACCTTTAACCGTTTGATGGAAGTCAAGGTTGTTTAACTTAATCTCAACCCTCGATTTGCCTCTACCTTCTCGATCCTTCTCAATCACCTATATAAAGAGGGTAACCCTTAGCCATTAAGAGACTTTTTCCATTTCGTCATTTAGAGAGAGAAGAGAGAGGAGAGAGAAATGAGAAGAGAGAAGAGAGAAACCCCAGAGTTAGAAACCCTAACCCTATACGTCCAAACCCTTTTTCAAACCCTAATTCGTTTATCAAAACCAATTTTATCACAAACATAACCTTGAGTGTTTCAGAGTTTTGAGAGTGGTTTGTTAGTGGTTTCGTGCTGTAACCTCTTCATTTTAAGATCTTGTGTCCAACTTAACCATTATGCTATATCTGCGTTTTTGTTTCATATAAATTTTAGATCTAAGCATTTTATGTTACATTACACCTAGATCTGCATTTATTGTTTCTCATCTTAAGAAATTTGTTATTGATTGTTTTCTATAAATGTTTTCATACTTAAAATCAATAATAACATTTTTTGTTTCTAGTTCTTTTGAAACAAGACCTTTGACCTAGTTGGAATCACACTTGGCGATTTTTAATTTCAAAAATCTTTTCAAAACCCTAAAATTGATTAAGATCTTGAAACGTTTTCTGAGCAAAATAGCCGTGGATTCTGGGTTAATCTTAAAGGTCAAACAAGGTTCAAGTTTCATAAGAAGAGAGAAACAGAAAATCACAGCATATAGATCTGATTTGTAATTTGCTAAGACTGTTTGTAAAAATAAGCATGAGTGTGTGCATGCATGTGTTAAATCACCATCACAAACACTTACACACTACAACACTGAAAGTGTTGGTAATAAGATCTTGAAACAAGAGTCGACGTACAGATTAGGAAAAGGTGAAGTTACCAAACTGGGAGAACAACATCAGTAATCAGAACTGCAGAAAATTTAGAAGGACACTAGTGGGTACATTCCTAAACTTGTATAGGACTGATTTGTGTGCATGTGTGTTATATAGTTTGTAACTGTTATATTTTGTTTTAGTGGATATTTCTTTTTACTCCGTAGAGGGAGTTGTGGATGTTTCCACAGTTGGGTGAGGCTTTACCACGTTAAAAATCTCTTGTCATTAATCTTTCTACATCTCCTCATCTCATTCTGATTAGTGTGCTGATTTAAAATTGTTTTAGTTTTGTTTCTCAAAACTAGTTAACAAATCTTGAACTGATCTCATGCAATTTTTTAAACACATCTTGTGATTAAAACTGTTTTGGTATAAAGAAAAAAGTTTCTTCAAAAACAGTTCAGAGTTACTTAAATAGTTTAAGCTTGTATTAAACGTCTTTAGTAACAGTTTTTCAATTGGTATCAGAGCTTTGAAAATCCTTTTAAAAGATCTTGTGTTTCCGAAATTGTGTTCTTAAAATCAAAACAATGGAAGAGAAAAATTAAAGATTTAGTAACTTGACTAGACCCCCTTTCTTTGATGGAAACAACTTTGCTTACTGGAATGTAAGAATGGTTTCTTTCATACAAGGAACCTTGGGAGATGATGTCTGGGATATTGTTGAAAATGGATACACTTATCCTACTAAACCAGACACTGAAGGGAGTAATGAGAGGAATAAGAAAGCATTAAGTGAATTCACTCAAGAAGAGAATCAAACTTCTCGAAACAAGAACAAAGGAAAGAATGCCACCTTTATGTCCATAAATGAACATGAGTTCAAAAGGATCTCATCTTGTACCACTTCTAAGGAAGCTTAGGATACACTGATCACTGCACATGAAGGTGACACCAGAGTTAAGGCTGTGAAAACTCAAACGCTTGTCCAGCAGTATAACTCCCTAATTATGTCAAATTCTAAATCCTTTGATGACTTTTACATGAAATTAACTGACATTGTGACTAAACTGCATGCTAATGGGATAACATAGGAAAGATATGAAATTATATCTAAAATTCTGAGATCATTGCCACAGAAATTTGGTAATAAAAGATATGCTATTGAGGAAATGTGTGATCAAAATCTCACTCCTGAATTACTCAGTAGTAAACTGCGAACTGTGGAAATGGAATTAGAATTTAAGAAACAAATCACCCAGTCCCATAGGAAACAGACTAGTCCCAACTTGAGTTTTTCCTCTAAGTTGATGAAACCTGAATTTACTATTCCCATTGATGATTCTGATGAGGAATGTGATATAGATAGTTTGGATAATCAAATTGCCTTAATGTCAAAAAAATTTAAGAAAATTATCAAATTTAAAAATAAATTGGGAAACAAACAAGGCAAGATAAATTATCCAATTCAGTCTAACTACAAACCTCATGAGAAAGGTCAAGATAAACATCACAAGGACATAAGTCCCAACAAAGACTTCAAGAACATTGAGTGTTTTAGATGTGAAAAACTAGGACACATAGCACAAGATTGTAGAGTGAAACTAAACACTGCTAATAAACATACTAGGGCCAACATTTGCAAAACATGAGATGATTCAAGTGATTCTGAGAATGAGGAACCTGAATCTTCTGATGTTTTTTATCCTGGAATGTCTTTTTTTGCTAAGATTATATACAATGATGATATGCCTATGTATGAGAATGATGATAGTAACTTTACTCCTGTTGTTGTGAATCACGCTGCTACTGGTTTAAATGCTTTAATTTCTGAGAATATTGCTTATTCTACCACGGGGTGTGTGAGTCAAAGGGAATGCGATAATGACGATCTCAATGGGTTCGTGAGTTCAAGAATTGAATCCTTAGGGGTCACTTCACACACTGCACTTAGTGATTAAGACACTGAAGATCTCCCTGACATTCACATACTTTATGCGAAAACCCTCAAGAAAAGCACTAGACTAAAAAAGATAGTGAAATATCTCACTAAGAAATTAGAAGGCCTAAGTCTGATGGTTAAAGTTAACGCTGAAGAGTATACTACCCAATGTCTAACTCATCGAAATGAAGTTAAAACCTTTGATCAAAAATTAAAGAACTTAATTGAAGAAAATGAAACTCTGGGAAAAAAATATAAAGGGACATTATTAGAATTGGAACAATCTAAAGAAAAGACAGTAACAGTTTTCGAAAAATTTGCTAAATTTGAAAATAATTCAAACTGTTTTGATGGATTTGCTGCTGATTCCAAAACCAATTCTGATGATCGAACTGGAATAGGATTTTTCCCCAATTTGAAGACTCAAACTAAAATCTTTGAACCAATTAAGTTTGTGTCAGGAGGCAAAAGACCTGTAAAAACTTATCCAGACTTTCGTTCTCTGAAAAATGAGTTTGATAAAAACCAATCTAAGTTTGTTATTGGGGAATCAAGTTACTCTAAGTGTGAAAGTCAACCTAAGACTAAATATGTCTGCCCCCCGATAAGGAAGAATGATTCTGTCTTTCAAACTGTACTCCCTAGGAATAAAGTTCAAAACCAAAATGTCATGAAGCCTATGTTTAGAGACTTTCCTAAGGAGATACCAACTTCGAGCAACTTGTTTTGCTGTTACTGTGATCTAGATGGTCATTCCTTTAAAGTATGCTAATCTAGACGTGTAGTCAACCCTGTCTATAATTCTCCTGTGTACCAAAACTTTAACTATTCTAGGAGAAGCCGTAACAATTATATTTTTCCTAGACAACCAGACAAAAAATCTAACTATAAAAGAAGAAATATTAAACCTAAAAGACCATTTCCAAGAAGGATTCCGAGACACTTTTCTAAACCAAATGCTCAAACTCTTCATAAAATTCAACCTTGTGCACAAAACATTTTTCAACAGAAATTCAATGCTCACAAATTTTATCAGTTGAGAGCAAATAAGCGCAAAATGAAAACAAGAGTTGTTTGGGTTAGAAAAGATGAGCTATTACCCCAGAGGAAGTGTAATATTGTTATTACTTCTTTAAAAGCTGAACACACTCCATCTGGTTGGTATTTAGACTATGGATGTTCAAAACACATGACTGGGGATGATACCAAACTTTTAGACAAAACCAGCTTTACTGGAGGAAAAGTTGTTTTTGATGATGGTGTTTCATCTTAAATCATTGATAAAGGAACACTTCAAGAAGAAGGATTATCTTTACTTGAAAATGTTCTTCTAGTAAAAGGTCTTAAGGAAAACCTACTCTGTATCTCGTAATTTTGTGACTTAAACCATACTGTCACCTATTCAAAGAATAACTGTAAAATTTTAAATGAAAAAGGTGAGTGCATTATTATAGGTCTTAGGACTCCGAACAATTTTTATACTGTTCAAAACAGTGTTGAGGTCTGTAACATTGCCATAATGGATGACAATGAGATATGGCATAATCGTATGGGTCACATAAATTACGAAAACCTTAGTAGACTGTCATCTCAAGAAATAGTTAGAGGTATTCCTAAAATCAAACCTATTTCTAATATTGTATGTGGTTCTTATCAAGAAGGAAAAATTATTAAGTCTCCTTATAAGAAAGTCAAAGATATCCTTACCTCTAAACCGTTGGAGCTCATCCATATGGACCTTATGGGTCCTTCTCGAACTGTTAATCTCTGTGGACACAGTTTTATTCTTGTTGTGGTTATTGACTTCACCAGACTTAGGTAGCTTTCTTAAAATAGAAATCTGACACTTTCCAAACTTTTTTAAAAATCTTACTTCGCATTGAAAATGAGAAAGATACTCAAGTAAATAGAATTCGTAGTGATAGAGGTGGAGAATTCTTAGATACAGGTGTTATTAAGTATTGCGACTATAATGGTTACAAACATGAATTTAGTGCTCCTAATACTCCTCAACAGAAAGGTATAGCTGAGAGAAAGAATTATACCCTTCAAGAGATGGCACGAGTTATGATTCATGCAAAAATTTACCTAAGTATTTTTGGATAGAAGCTATTCGTACTGCGTGTCACATTATAAATAGGGACTATCTTAAAAAGAATTCTAAACAAACTCCTTACGAACTTTGGTATGGGAAGAATCCCAATCTTAAGTACCTTAGAACCTTTGGTAGTACGTGTTATGTCTGCAAAGATAGAGAACACGTATCCAAATTTGAGACTCGAGGAGATAAAGCCATCTTTCTAGGATACTCTCCTAACAATAGAGCATACCGTGTCTATAATCTTCGCACTAAGACCTTAATGGAATCCATAAACATTATTGTAAGTAACACTACTGTAGAAAGTAAGACTGGAGAACCAACTATTATGGTAGAGTCTGAAAATGTTTTAGAAAATGACTCTCCAGAAATAGATGATTCTTTACCAATTGAGACACCTGAAGTACCTAATTGGGTTTTTAAAGATCATCCCATAGATAACGTTGTTGGTAACCCTAGTGAACCTGTGCGTACAAGATCTCAATTAAGAAACTTGGCTCATTATGCATGTTTTGTTTCCCTTGTGGAACCAAAGAATGTTAATGATGCATTGAATGATCCTTATTGGATTTCTACAATTCAGGATGAACTTCTTCAATTTGTCATTCATGATGTTTGGTATGTTGTACCTAGGCCTGATCACAAAAAGGTTATTGGCACACATTGGATATTTAAAAATAAATCTGATGAAAGTGGGATAGTCACTAGAAACAAATCCAGATTAGTTACTCAAGGATACTCTCAAATAGAGAGAATAGATTTTAACAAGACTTTTACTCTTGTTACTCGATTATAATATGTTCGTCTTCTCTTTGCCATAGCCTGCTACTTACGTTTCACGCTTTACCAAATGGATGTCAAATCTGCCTTCCTTAATGGAATATTGACTGAGGAGACCTATGTAGAACAACCAAAAGGGTTCATTGACCCTAAATATCCAAATCATGTCTTTCGTCTTAAAAAGGCTTTGTATGGCCTAAAACAAGCCCCAAGAGCCTGGTATGAGCGCCTTTCCAACTTTCTCTTAGATAAAGGTTTTAAGAGAGGTGTAAATAATCAAACCCTTTTTGTCAAACATTTTGACAAACATATCATTATAGCTCAAGTATATGTTGACGATATCATCTTTGGATCAACCTCCCCTAATGAAGTTAAATCTTTTTCTAAAATTATGTATAAAGAATTTCAAATGTCTCTCATGGCGGAGTTGAAATTTTTCTCAGGAATTCAAGTCAAACAGAATTCAGAAGGATTATTTATTTCCCAATCCAAATACGCTTTAGAGATTATTAAAAAATTCGTCCTTGAAAGTGCAAAAGATGTTAAAACTCCCATGAGTACTACGGTCAAACTGTCTAAAGATGAAACTGTAAAATTCGTAGATCCGACTTTATATCGTAATATGATAGGAACCTTGCTATACCTTACTGCCTCAGGTCCTGATATTGTGTACGATGTTTGCATTTGTGCCCGTTATTAAAACAATCCTAAAGAGAGCCATTTATCTTGTGTTAAAAGAATTATAAAATACATTAAAGGCACTCTAAATTTAGGACTTTAGTACACCAATGATACTCCTAGCACTATAATAGGATATACCTATGCCGATTGGGCAGGGTGTATTGATGATAGTAAGAGCACAACAGGCGCGTGTTATTATATTGGTAATAATTTGATAGGTTGGAGTAGTAAGAAATAAAACTGCACTTCATTATCTACTGCTAAATCCGAATACATAGCCGCTGGCAGTTGTTGTGCTCAATTACTTTGGCTTAAGAAAATGATAAGTGATTATGGTATAAAAGAGGAACATTTTCATCTCTATTGTGATAATCAAAGCGCGATCAATATCTCTAAAAATCCTGTTCAACACTCGCGAACAAAACACATAAAAATAAGACATCATTTTATTCGCGAATTAGTTGAGACTAAGAAATTAGAAATCAATTATCTTCCTATAGATTTGCAACTCGCAGATATGTTTACCAAACCTTTGGATTATAATAGGTATATCGGCTTGCGTAAATCTATAAGAATGGTTTGTGCTGAATAAACTCTCTGTCTTATATATTCTATCCCTTTGTCCATTTGAGACAAACTGGGGGATAAATTGGAGTCAAATGAGTTCATTTATTTTGTACATATTCTAAAGAACGTGATCTTAGTGATTATTTGCAAGATTCTATACAGCTACTCTCTGTTATGTTCAACAGTTGTGTTAGGGTATTGAATTGTAATTAGTTGAGTTATGTAATTTTCTTTTCTAGGAAATGGGTAGATAGAATTTTTGTATAGGAATAGGTTTTTCCTTTTCTTTTTGTTTCCCTACAAGTCCAAGATGACTCAAAGGAGATTTTATCTCATATTTCCAAAGGGGGAGATTGAAGCACCTTATACTCTTGACTCACTTGAGTCTACATTGTATAAGTGCTCATCTAGTTTGAAAATAGAGACAAAATTAAGTCCCCATCCTAGATACAAAAGAGCCTCAGACTCTTCTATATAATTCATTCCTCTTGTTTGATTGATCAAGGTATATTCACTGTCACTCACACTCTTTAGAACTGCATACAATGTTCACATATTGTTTAAATATTTTGTAAGTGTGTTGTGTGTTTTAATATCCCTTAAAACATTTTTATAATTTTTTGGGAATTTATAATGATTTTAAAATAATTTCTTTCTTAATTAAAAATGGAATTACAAAGTTTTGGAGTCATTGTATAAATACTGCTTATTGGTTTTTCATGTTCCCTTGGGTAGGAACCGAAAGCGCTAGAGAAGTCAGGATGTCTATGTAATTAAGTTTGGGACGCGCATTTGACATCCGATATTTGCCTTACACCTGTTGCTTCCCTATTAGATGTGTGTGTGTTTCTTCTAAGAAAGTAAACCAACGTGTTTTATTAGCCCTTGGATTATGTTAATCGATGCACTGCATTCGTCCTTGTCCCAATCCTAGCGAACATCTCTCATCCAATCAGAAACATCATAACCAACTGCTTACCTTTAACCGTTAGATGGAAGTCAAGGTTGCTTGACTTAATCTCAGCCCTCGATTTGCATCTACCTTCTCAGTCCCCTATATAAGGAGTATAACCCTCAGCCATTAAGAGACTTTTTCCACTTTGTCTTCTAGAGAGAGAAGAGAGAAGAGAGAGAAGAGAGAAACCTCAGAGTTAGAAACCCTAACCCTATTCGTCCAAACCCTTTTTCAAACCCTAATTCATTTATCAAAACCAGTTCCATCCCAAACACAACCTTGAGTGTTTCAGAGTTTTGAGAGTGGTTTGGTAGTGGTTTCGTGCTTTAATCTCTTCGTTTTAAGATCTTGTGTCCAACTTAAACATTAAGCTAGATCTTCATTTTTGTTTCATAGAAATTTTAGAACTGAGCATTTTATGTTACATTACACCTAGATCTGCATTTATTGTTTCTCGTCTTAAGAAATTTGTTGTTGATTATTTTCTGTAAATGTTTTCATACTCAAAATCAACAATAACATTTTCTGTTTCTAGTTCTTTTGAAACAAGACCTTTGACCTAGTTGGAATCACACTTGGCGATTTTCAATTTCAAAAATATTTTTAAAACCCTGAAATTGATTAAGATCTTGAAACGTCTTCTGTGCAAGATAGCCGTGGATTCTGGGTTAATCTTAAAGGTCAAACAAGGTTCAAGTTTCATAAGAAGAGAGAAACTGAAAATCACAGCATATAGATCTGATTTGTAATTTTCTAGGACTGTTTGTAAAAATAAGCGTGGGTGTGTCCATGCATGTGTTAGATCACCATCACAAACACTTACACACTACAACACTGAAAGTTTTGGTAATAAGATCTTGAAACAAGAGTCGACGAAAAGACTGGAACAAAGTGAAGTTAGAAAACTGGGAGAACAACATCAGCAATCAGAACTGCAGAAAAGTTAGAAGGACACCAGTGGGTATATTCCTAAACTTGTATAGGACTGTTTTGTGTGCATGTGTGTTATATAGTTTGTAACAGTTATATTTTATTTTAGTCGATTTTTCTTTTTACTCCGTAGAGGGAGTCGTGGATGTTTCCTCAGTTGGGTGAGGTTTTACCACGTTAAAAATCTCTTGTCATTAATCTTTATACATCTCCTCATATCATTCAGATTAATGTGTTGATTTAAAACTGTTTTAGTTTTGTTTCTCAAAACTAGTTAACAAATCTTGAACTGATCTCGTGCCATTTTTTAAACACGTCTTGTGATTAAAACTGTTTTGGTTTAAAGAAAATAGTTTCTTAAAAAAACAGTTCGGAGTTACTTAAATAGTTTAATCTTATATTAAACGGCTTTAGTAACAGTTTTTCAGTATTTCTCTATATTTGTAAGTTGTTACAAAATATAGTGAAATAAGAAGGTTTTGCACCTTGGGGGGATTTTTTTTTCTCAAATTTGTGACTGTGTGCATGCTTAATTTTGTGTAATTAGTCAATCACGATTTTTTACAACACTTAGGTTTTTATTATTAACTGGTCATAAAATGGGAATTCAATTAAACAAGTTTAGTTCATTGATTGCTAGCGCACTCTCAATAATGATTCCTCTAGGAAAAGAGATAAGTATTTACATAATTCAATACTAGCTAAATTTACTAAGAATAATTCTTCTTTGTGGGCTAGGAAATATATTTTTAGGTTGCTCGATAATTTCAACAAAGGGTTACATTGATATATATGGATGGAAAAGGTAATCGCCTAATTGATAAATGGATTAAGAATTAGTTAGTTAAAAGAATTTGCAAGTCTTAATGCATAAATACTAGGACCATACACTTCAAAGGCTTAAACTTTAGTAACTGGAACGTGATTTTTTTATGATACCTTGCCTTTACATATTATTCCTTATATTACAAGATTTTATTGGTGAGTGATCCATTATATGTATTTGCCTTATTGACATCATCAAAGACACTACAATTGGCTTCTAAATAAAAAGCCTTAATTTTTTTTATATTGAGTATTGCAAGTTCTTATTTCTCTGAAATGACATTTTTTTTTTGTAGGACCTGATTCATAATGAATTACGAAGTGCAAACATTTTATTTGAAAAACATGTAATTTTAACAGATTTATGTTATCTTAGTAATAATATAGATTCAAATGAAATTTGTTTTTCAAATTGTGAATTCTTCAAAGATGTTCAAAATCTCAATCTAATGTATACTAGTTATTGAATGTTATAAACAAGTTAAATAGTAGGTTATCATGAAATTGAAAGGAATCATATTGCTAATTACTTGAGTACTATATAAGAAATTTGAAAGGGTGGAAATGAAACTATATTTAGTAATGAGCATCAAAAGGATAGAATTTTTTTTGTGAATTTAAGAGAGTTTAAAAGCATAAACAAAAATCTTTTTATGACGATAATTAAATTGATAAAATTTAACGTTCATTATATTCACTCTACTGTTTTTGAGTTTATTTCCTCATACTAAAATATAAAGACTGTCATTAGAGTTGTTGAGCTCGGCGCAATTTTAGTTTTTAGCGTAAGGGTTTCCACTCTAATAAATCATGCATGTGTTTGTGTGATTGCTTTTATTTCACCATTTATTTTTTTCTTCACCCATATTCTAGTTACAGTAATTGATTTTATCCATTAAAATTAGTACAATTAAAACAGGATTTAATTTTGCCATTGCGTAATTAATTAAGTAATTAATGAATTTGACTATTTCCTTGGGTGCATACTTTTTGAAATTGCTATAAGAGCAGGTTCTGACGATGAATACCGAGAGTATGTTAGTTGAGGATCGGTCTGTTATGCGTCTACCTATGTTTTACGGTAGCAATTATGCGTATTTGAAGTTTTTTTTCTAAAGTCCCAAGACGAGCGAGTTTGGTTAATCATAATTAGGGGTAGAAACGTCCCATGAAAAAGAAAAGGGATGTTGATATCCCTAACACTAAGGAGTCTTAGTGTGAGGATGATCATAGTTTATCGAACTATAACTCTAGGGGTTAAATTCCCTTTCTGCCGAGTCACCCAAGAAGATTCTAATGGATCTCTAAGTGTACTATGTCCAAGTAGGCGTGCGACAATATCCAAGTCACCCTTGAGGATACCAATTATGTACGGGTAACAAATCCTCAGCATCTTGCCACCCGATATGAGTTGTTGAAGATTCTATCTAATGAGAACTTTAATCAGTTTTACGCAGAACTCTTCGATATAGTGATCCCCCACTTTAATTTGGTTGAGATGATTTTGAACTATAGGTTTGTTATGAAAATCTTTAGGTCACTATCACCTAGGTTCCTTCTTCGCGTATCATCCTTAAATGTCATAAGTGGTATAAATAACATAAGGACGGGGATGATTATATGATCCATCTAGACCTTTGAGTTAGAAAACTATCAATCACCCAAAAAAGAGAAGAGAATAGCTTTTAATGGACATAAGAGTTTTCCCTCTATCTCGGATGATGATTCCTATGAGAATGAGGTTGAGTTTACCTTATTGACAAAATAATTAAAGAAGTTTCTCAAGAATAATCCGTATAAGTTTTAACCAAACAAGAAAAGAGTTGAGAACACAAAAGCCAACATGATAGAAAAATCTTCTAGTAGGCGTGTCCGTAAGTCTCAAAGAGAAGATAAGTTGGAAGAAGATGTTGTTAAGTGTTATAAATGCCAAGGATTTGGGTGTTTGGAACGTGAGTATCCCAATAGATTAAAATAGGGATAATTAGAAGAAGGGAATGAAGTCCACCATTAGCAATAATAACTCAAACTCCAGTAGTGAATCTCCTATTGACCGCAACTTTAACATGTTCAACCCCACAGAGAATGTGCCAAGTTATCCTACCTCCCTTGTTGACTTCAAGGTCAAGGAATTTAGTATTTAGTCAATTCTAGTAGAGACATTAGTAGAAGAGGAAGTTATTTTCATTAATGAGGATGAAGATCAACTCCAAGTTAAGTATGAAAATATTCATGAGATGCCCCTCAAATGGAAAAGGTGATTGATGAGATTACATTTAATATTAAGAACGATGAGAGTTAGCTAAGTTCCATAAAGGAGAATGATTCACTCTTGGAGGGTCGATAATATACTCTAATTGGGAAGTTGAGAAAAGAGGAGAACGATATTGAGTTCTTGAAAGAAAAGGTCATTTACTTGAAATGCATTTCGAGAATTTAGGGAAAATTACCCTTGCAGCGTCTTACTTCTTATAGGATAAAATGTCTCTTGCTTATGATTGAACACACTAGTCCAAGTTGAAGAAAAATATCATGTTCATCAAAGGGTAAACTAAAACACCTCCTCGCCCCTCCAAGAGTACCTCCCAAAGCTCTCTCTCAAACTAATTAGAATTTTGTAAAACCGGGCTTCATACTTTAAAATTTGGGTATACAAAGTTATTTAGTATTTAGATAACAACCTTAACATGATTCCCAAAAAAATGACCTCTCGTTCAAATTAGGAAGCCCTCATTTGAACTAGGTCTTTCGTATGAGAGGTCTCTCGTGCGATGGTGACTTCTTACAAAGGGCTCTAAGAGTGAAATATGGTCCTCATGCGAAGGCGTTTTATCACGAGAAGGATATCATGATATGTCAACTTCAAACAAGGTCTTGTGTTTGCATTTTGTTCCTCTCATACAAAGATCCCGTCAAACAAGGGAAAATCTTGTTCGAACGAGAGCCAAAAATCTCAGCCCCTTATAAAAATCAATTTAAAAAATAAAAACTTTTATTTCAATGAATTTGGTTTTATCATCTTAATTTCTTACTTAATAAAAAATTGGAGGAAATACAAAACCTTAAAAATCGAACCAAACCTTCGATCATATTAATTTGTTCGGTTCAGTAGCGCTTTATCTCCGTGCTTTGTATTTGTCTTCAAGATCTTGAATTACAACTTAAAATAACACATTGACATTTATTTTAAAATAAATCCAAAACCAAAAAATTATGTGATGCAAAATTATGTCCTTATAGAGGGCGACTTTCTTAAATTATTAGTTTGAATAAAAAGGAAGATTCTTTTATAATAAGGGCATTTAAATGCCTTTTAAATCGGTATAATCAACTTTTATCTTATGCAGGCGTAGTCATCCTTATCAGTTTAGTAATTTCAACCTTGACATCTTATAGTATGAATTTATTAAAAATGGCTTAGATGAAATTTTTAAAATACATATTTTGTCCAAGGAAATATATGGAAATGAAAAGAGGCCTATTGTTAGTTGGAAAATTATTTGCTCACCTAAATACTTGGGGGTGTGGGGATTTAAATATTAAAGATTATGAAACTCTAAATTCATGCTAAAACTTGCATGGAATTTATTTCCAACAATAATTCCTCTAGGATGGAGAGATAATTATTAACATAATGTAATACGAACTAAAGTTACTAAGAATGATTCTTCTTCATGGGCTAGTAAAGATATTTTTTGGTTTCTCGATAATTTTAACAAAGGATTACATTGATATATATGGATGGAAAAGTTAATCTCTTGATTGATAAATGGATTGAGAATTAGCTAGTCTCAATGTATAAATACTAAGACCAAACACTTTGAAGACTTAAACTCTAGTAACTAGAACGTGATTTTTTTTTCTTATGATACCATGCCTTTTCATATCATTCCCTTTATTATAAGATTTTCTTGGTAAGTGATCCATGATATGTATTTGCCTTATTGAAATCATCGAAGACACTAACAATTGGCTTCTAAATAAAAAGCTTCAATTTTTTTATATTGAGTATTGCAAGTTCTTGTTGCTCTGAAACAATAATTCTTTTTGGTACCTGATTCATAATGTTTTTTGAATTGCAAACATTTTATTTGAAAAATATGTAATTTTTACAGATTTGTGTGATCTTTGAAGTAATATAGATTCAAACGAAATTTATTTTTCAGATTTTGATTTTTTCAAAGATGTTCAAATCTAAATCAAACGTTTACTAGTTATTGAATTTTTAAAGCAAGTCAAGAAATAAGCAAGTTAAAAAATAGGTTAGCATGAAATTGAGAGGAATAAGATTGATAATGACTTGAGTACTTTATAGCAAATTTGAAACGGTAGAAATTAAACTATATTTAGTAATGAGCATCAACATGACATAATTTTCTTGTGAATTTGAGAGAGTTCAAAAGCATAAACAAATATCTTTTGATGACAATAATATAATTCATAAAATACAAAGTTCACTATCTTCACTCTAACGTTCTTGAGTTTATTTTATCATACTCAAAGCATAAAGGCTTTCATTATAATGAAAGGAAACATCGTCATTGCAACCAAAGATATTCAAGGGGAAACTCATGTCTTCGAGAAGATTCATGTCCAATCTCAATGGAAAGGACAAGAGAATAAGGAGGATTACAAGAATATAAAATTCATCAACATTAATATCAACAAAGCTTCAAGAATACCCAAGAAGACTTGAGTGATTTAGGAAATATTGTAAAAGGGTATTAATCTCTTAACTTTTTTGTTATAGTGACTATGGTAACAATTATTATGCAACACAAATAAATACAAGAGAGGCAATTACCAAGGAAGAACAAGGAATGAAAAATGACAATCACACAACAAAAGATGTACGTGGTTCAGCAAATATGTGCCTACGTCTACGGTGGTGCAATCGATATTATTTCTATATACTCCAGAGAGTGGTTACAGAGAATACAACTTGTCCTTTTGCCCCGGACCTAGGGTTTAATATATACATGTATGTTTAGGTGAGTGGGGGTGATGGGTTCCCCCATGTCTTCCATCCTTCCTATAACTTCCCTTCAGGGGAATGTGGGAAGAGGCCGAATCAAAATAAGAGGTGGGGGGCTTAGACTTTGGGCCGCCAGAACTGGGCTACTCGTCTAGGCCCGTGGTATTAATTCTGGGTACCCACAGTGACTTAAACCCTCAAAGAATTTTCTACATATTTTTAAAAAATTCAAAACAAGCTATGACGAGATTAATGGTTTTAGTTGGCTAAAACTAGTTCAATTCACTAAAATTGTGTAAATAAAGGTGAGTAGCCTTCTAGTTAACCGCTTGGAAGTTTAGTCAGCCAAAGAAAATGTTTATTCGAGTAAAATTAATTTAGTTGACTAAACATCAGTAAATGGAATCATAACGGCTAGTTTTTTTGAAAAACTCAAAAGCTACTTTTTTCGACTCATAACGGTTAGTTTGCTTAACCAGTATACATATACTTAACCAAACATAATTTTTATTTGCACAATAGTTCATAAATTGTCACAACACTCACACAACTTGAGCCATTAGTTTGATAACAAAATAAGCATGCGACACCCCGCCTAATAAAATACCGGGCGATCACTCATATATTAAATTAAAACAGGAGTCTCATATGGATCATTCTTAGCATCACTGTCGAAAATCCATTTAATTACTAATAACCTATTAGGTTGGCATCAAATTTTTTTTTTTACTTAACTACTCTTTTTTAAACAACTACTAATAAAAACACACACACAGTTTATGCGTAAATGAAACTGAAATGAAATAAAATAACCGAACACTCGGTAGAAATATACAACCATATCGAATACTGTACTCAAAGAATAAATAAATGCAATTGGACCATTTGGCCCGAATGTGTGTAGAGTACCTCCTATCTAGATTACAAAGATAGAAGGGTCTATTGAGTATCCTCCACGCATCCACAGCTGCTGCAGCTGACGTATGACTCGAAAGAAATGTCATCCAGGCGTCCCTGTGTCTGGACACCAATAATATATATATATATATATATAGCAAGAGAGGAAAAGTAGATAAACGGGTCAGAGCCCGAGTTTTGAAAATATTTAGCAAGTGCATAAATGCCTTATTTTTAGAAAAAGGTTTTATCTCATATTTAAGTTTGGTATCGTACTCCCATGAGATACCCCTAACCTCCCCACTAACAGTGCACTCCTAGCACATCCCTCTAAACATCCTAGTCAAGCTACCCTGCTAAACTAGTCTAACACCCAACTACTATCAACCCTAGATATTCCAAGCAATGAACTAAGGGCTAAACTTCTCCCTAGTCTCAACACTAAGCCATGTTCGTGTGTGGGGTGTCTCAAAAAGAGAAATCCAAACAAGGAACCCCCCCGATACACTACTACGCAGCAAGTTCGATCGTCGAGATCCGTCAGACCCTCAGTACACGAAAGATATATATATATATTCATAGATCATATGAGAAATACTAATATTAGAGCACTAAGGATTAAACTTTTCCCCAGTCTCAACGCTATGCCATATTCGTGCGTTGGGTGTCTCGTAAAGCGATATCCAAACAAGGAACCCCCCCCCGATACACTACTACGCGGAAAGGTCGATCGTCGGGATCCATTAGACCCTCGGTACTCGATTTATCCATATGTATATATATATATATATATATACATATTACCATATACATCCGGATCTATCTCCCGGAATGAGAATTACTTCATTTTTATCTCAAAACTTTCCATTTCCTTTCTTATACTCAGGAAATGTTTATATAAAATCCAATTCATTATCATTAATTGCTTTAACATAACATATAACTTTTTAAAAGCCAATTTTATTATCATAAAAATGCTTTTCCGTTTCATATGCTTCCACTTCCCTTCTTCTATCCGGGAAATGCAATTAAAGCCAAATCATTTATCCCATTTCCCTTCTTCCATCCAGGAAATGTAATTAAAGCCAATTTATTATCATAAATTGCTTTAATACCAATAATGTCCCACATTATTGAAAACAGTTATATATACCATATAACGCATTCTAAGATCGCCCGCCTGGGCGTGCCCCTAAATGACCATCATCTTCCAGTGCCTATCAATTACGACACCTGGGCACCTATACGCAAGACGTCGGGAAGCGACCATATGCCTGCGGGCTAGTCATAACCACACCCGGAATTACCTAACCATCGCAGAAAACATAACATAAACACTCATATGGCCTAGGACTATATCCACCCTACATTCACTAGCCAGGGGGCTTCACCTCACGCGCGAACTTCCCTTATGATGTCATTTAGAGAGGGTGTGAACCATAAATTATTAATTATGAAAATCATTTCTTTTCCATTTTGAAAACATTCATATTTTATTTTCAAAATCATTAACATCATATCATATATATACTTTAATCACATAGTATACATATACCATATATTACTCCTCGAATATATATATAAATGGCCATATTTGTCAAACCATCTAACGATGACCAATAATCCCAAAGATTCTCTCAAAGAATAATAATCATGCATTCATATTCGCATGATACGAAACCCAAAGTATTTCCTCACTTTGATTCTAATAAATACCTTATTCTCATTTAAGGACTTATACATAAACCCGAATGTCTCTTGTCCCAAAACATTAATTAACTCCATACCCCGGATCACACTCTAAATTAATCCGAGGTTTTCTTATCCTCCTCAAATAATCATCTAGGAGTCCTAATATTCTATTTAGAAACTCCTATAATAGTCTCCAAAACCATACATTAAGTCTCCCTAAACTTAAAAGGAGAAAACCTCAAAAATCTACCAGGACCGAATCGATTCGGCCTGTCTGAATCGATTTGAAATGGTTCTACTTTCAAACTATCTCATACCGAATCGATTCGGCTTGTCCGAATCGATTCGGCTGGTCCAAAAATCCTAATTCTGCTTTGGGTTTACGTATACCCCAAAATCCAAAATTCCATCCAATATCCATTTAAATTATAACTCGGACATATTCCTACAAACCCAAAGTTTTCATATCTCCTCAAGTCCTTTAGAGGTCCTAACACTCTATTTGAGAACCCCTAATGTTTATCTCCAAATAATTTTAGCCGTAGTTTCTGACAAACTATTTTGATCTCGGACAGCTTTCCGTAGAAAAATCACTATAAATCCAAAAAAAATCATAAAAATGCGGGTTGGTTCCCACGTGACCGCGTCGAAAAGATCTACAAATTTAATTTTTTGACCAAGAGCCGAATCTATTTGCCCTGCCCGAATTGATTCGATTAACACGCAGGTATTACTATTCATCGTCTTCTCCGAGACGGTTTCGGCCATTAAAGCTTCTCCCAAGCTTTTGCCGCCTCACCCAACATCCTACAACCTCAACCAACTACAAATACACATATATTAAGGGTTCTAAACATCCTAGAATCCTAAACCACCAATTTATTTCGATTAATTTCTAAGTTTCTCCAATTATGAAATTATAGGGGTTTATTCGTTTTAACTCCCGATAACCCGTTTTATCCATGAAAACCCAACCCAAAATATTTAGGGTTTGTTAATACCAAACTACGGTATGAGATTTATGCAAAAAGTAAATAAAGCAAGTAAACACTTGCCTCGTGGATAAAATTCGACGACCTCGAGCCGAATCCCGCGGAGTTTGGACGGAACCTCCCTTTTTCTCCTCTTTTCTCTCTTCCTCTCTCTCTTCTCTCTCTTTTCTTTCTTTCTTTCTCTTTTCTCCCTATCTCCCTCTTTATATAGAAAGAAAAAGGGTTTAACCCCTTAAAACCCAAAAACTACTCGTTTACTCAACTACGAGCCCGTTTAACTCCAAAATTCCCCGAAACTCAATTTCGACAATCGAACACTCTTTTCCAACTATCTCAGACATTTCGATACTTACAGCGCAGTCGAAATTCCCATCCGAGGTACTTGATTGCAAATCACTATTCTAACCCAATATAACTTAATGCGGGTTTCTAATAAAAATCTTACATCTTTTGTCGCTATACTCTACGGCGACATATAATTTAAAATACTTCGACCTATTTAGTCCCAAAAATAATCACAACACCCATCGAAAATCATTAAATCTTCGAGAATCCCCAAAATCACTATTTTGAGAAATTCCTCAAATCTCCAATTTATATCTAATTATGGAATTTAAATTGTCTCCAAAAGGACGGGTTGTTACATACTCCCCCCCCCCCCTTACAACAGAATTTCATACTCGAAATTCAGATACGACCCACACCACCAATCTTAGGATCGCTCCAAATCCTAATATCTCAAGGGGAACGATACTAATCACAATGGTTCCCAACCATACACTACCATGGTCGTAAAGTGACTCCAATAGTGTCACATTTCACTCATCATTACTAGTTCTTCACGGCATAAACTTCAAATTTATACACTACGCCCCTTCTATTTCAGACGGTATATAAACCAACTCACTAAGGCACCCATACACCTTTCTAACATGTGCACATCTGCACATCCATAGTGAACGTCTGACACGTAACACTCTCTCCCAATAAGGGTCTCCTTTCCTTGGTGCAATACTCACACATGGGTCCTCCGAACCCACGAAATTCCATTCTCTTAACCTCGGCGCCACTAACTCTACTAAACTTACATCCTAATGATACTAAGGTCTATGCGATGTCCTATCTATGTGAAACGAATGTAATCCTAAGTATGCCCCTAGTGCCCAAGGCCTCTCTCAACTTTCGACATTTGCTTGGTTTCATGCGTGGGACGTCTCGCCAAAGCGAAATCCAAACAAGGAACCCTCCCGTTACACTACTCCCTCGCGTTTTCATTCATCGAGATATAGCGACCTAAGGCACACCAGCGGGACATCCTAAATCCTACCATGTTAACCTATGAACGCATTCCTATTATTCTATCCTTCTGCCCATACGAAAGGAAATCTAACTAATCGAAGTGCCTACTCTCTGTAAAAGAACTACGTATACCATACCCAACACATACCTTCTCAAAATTTGCCTTTTCATTAAGGCCTGGCCATAATCCTCAAATCAATTCCTCTAAGTCCAACTCCACCCACCCACTTGTCGTGAAAGGACTACTTTAGTGCTTTTCCATAGCACATTATTTCCATAAGCATACCATCATCACATGGCTCATAGTCTATAGTGGTTCATCCACACTATAAGACTTTTCCACAAAACTAACATCCTTGCATCCTATAACATCTCTCCACTCTCGATACCGTTAAGGTTCATGTGTGGAGCGTCTCGCAAAGCGAAATCCAAACAAGGAACCCCTCCAAACACTACCACTTAACTTCATCAGTCATGGAGGTCCGCTATTTCAAACATGCAACTGGGATAACCCTATCCCCTTTTCCAATAAAAGGTGGTCTAAACTCATATCTCTAACTAAGAGTCACACCATCCAGTGCTCGTACTAATATTAAGTCCTTGCGCAATCAATAATGAGCTTAATCCTACAGCTCATCAAAAATCAGTCGGCCTCAAATCATATCTATAAGGTCGCCACATACTCAAATCACGATAATGAAACCTCTGCTCATCGAAGTTCCATCTATGCACATACTAAAGGCGAACTCAACCTGTATCCAGGTGAGATATCGCAACAACAACTCGTTCCACCTTGGAACTGTGGACACGATTGTCTTGCCATCATTAGCCTTCTATCGCTCCGAAAATACCATTACATATATACTCACCATATCACCATACTCATATAGACATATAAAATGAGCATCCCAAACCAAATATATATATATTCAATATATCAACACCCGCCTCTATGGCAAATGAAGAAAAATAAAACTCCGCTATCGCGAAAAACACACAAGCATACATGATATACTGTTATCGATACGGCTATAAGTCAAAATACACACACGAGTCTAGGGATAACGAAACATAGCAACTTTTTCTAGTCACACCAAATATACCTCTTCCTTCTGAGCTGAATCTCATAACAACAACTTCGTTTAACAAATTCCCCAGGTGGATGTCCACCAATGGGGTCCTCAAACATACCCATTCTCCATAAGTGTTAGCAACACTTTTCTAGCGAGCCTATCCTTCCTGGAAAGGACTTATTATTTCTTGTACCTACCTCACCTCGGTACAAGGTTCACTTCTCCATAATACTCTTTATTCACTGTCGGCCTCTGATCGAACCTTATGTGAATAATTCAGAAACTGCATCCTTCTCATTCCTACTAAATCATGGGGACTCACGGTTAAGACTATCCGTAAGATCCCTTTCGAACCCTCAACTTCAATGAGGAATTCAACTTTAGTACCACTCTCTACTTCAGCGGTACTGCGGTACTCCTAACTACCATTCTTTAGTAGTCGCCACCAAAATCCTTCACAATTACCATAAGGAGAGTGACCTCTACTAATGTCCTCGTCCCTAACTTCTTCCAGCTGCTCCAGATAAGCCCCATCTCCGGCAGCCATCCAATCCCCGCACCCGATTCTCAAACGAAACACATCGACTTTATCTAGTCACACCCAATATACCTCTTCCTTCTGAGCTGAATCTCATAACAACAACTTCGTTTAACAAATTCCCCGGGTGGATGTCCACCAATGGGGTCCTCAAACATACCCATTCTCCATAAGTGTTAGCAACACTTTTCTAGCGAGCCTATCCTTCCTGGAAAGGACTCATTATTCCTTGTACCTACGTCACCTCGGTACAAGGTTCACTTCTCCATAATACTCTTTATTCACTGTCGGCCTCTGACCGAACCTTATGTGAATAATTCAGAAACTTCATCCTTCTCATTCATACTAAATCATGGGGACTCACGGTTAAGACTATCCGTAAGATCCCTTTCGAACACTCAACTTCAATGAGGAATTCAACTTTAATACCACTCTCTACTTCAGCGGTACTGCAGTACTCCTAACTACCATTGTTTAGTAGTCGCCACCAAAATCCTTTACAATTACCATAAGGAGAGTGACCTCTACTAATGTCCTCGTCTCCAACTTCTTCCAGCTGCTCCAGCTAAGCCCCACCTCCGGCAGCCATCCAAGCCCCGCACCCGATTCTCCAAAGAACGTGCAAAGATCACAATAATCTTATGTCATAGAAGGAGAACGAAACCTCACAAGAGAAATCAACAATCCTAGTCCTGAGGCTCTATATCAAATCGAGAGCAACGCGGAAAGCGTAGTACGTCCGCACAGATTCCTAAGGACGCTAGAACCTGATGCTCTGATACCATCTGTGACACCCCGCCTAACAAAATACCGGGTGATCACTCCTATATTAAATTAAAACAGGAGTCCCATATGGATCATTCTTAACATCACTGTCGAAAATTCATTTAATTACTAATAAGCTATTAGGCTGGCGTCAAAATTTTTTTTTTACTTAACTACTCTTTTTTAAACAACTACTAATAAAAACACACACACAGTTTATGCGTAAATGAAATTGAAATGAAATAAAATAACCGAACACTCGGTAGAAATATACAACCATATCGAATGTTGTACTCAAAGAATAAATAAATGCAATTAGACCATTTGGCCCGAATGTGTATACAGTACCTCCTATCTAGATTATAAGGATGGAAGCGTCTACTGAGTAGCCTGCACGCATCCACAGCTGTTGCAGCTGACGTATGACTCGAAAGAAATGTCATCTAGGCGTCCCTGTGTCTGGACACCTATAATATATATATATATATATATATATATATATATATATATATATATATATATATATATATATAGCAAAAGAGGAAAACTAGATAAACGGGTCAGAGCCCGAGTTTTGAAAATATTTAGCAAGTGCATAAATGCCTTATTTTTAGAAAAAGGTTTTATCTCATATTTAAGTTTGGTATCGCACTCCCATGAGATACGCCTCACCTCTCCACTAACAGTGCACTCCTAGCGCATCCCTCTAAACATCCTAGTCAAGCTACCCTGCTAAACTAGTCTAACACCCAACTACTATCAACCCTAGATAGTCCAAGCAATGTACTAAGGGCTAAACTTCTCCCTAGTCTCAACACAAAGAAATGTTCGTGCGTGGGGTGTCTCGCAAAGCGAAATCCAAACAAGGAACCCCCCCGATACACTACTACGTGGCAAGGTCGATCGTCCAGATCCGTTAGACCCTCAGTGCACGGAAGATATATATATATATATATATATATATATATATATATATATATATATTCATAGATCATATGAGAAATACTAATATTAGAGAACTAAGGATTAAACTTCTCCCCAGTCTCAACGCTATGCCATATTCGTGCGTGGGGTGTCTCGCAAAACGAAATCCAAACAAGGAACCCCCCCGATACACTACTACGCGGCAAGGTCGATCGTCGGGATCCATTAGACCCTCGGTACTCGATTTATCCATATATATATATACATATTACCATATACATCCGTATCTATCTCCCGGAATGAGAATTACTTCATTTTTATCTCAAAACTTTCCATTCCCTTTCTTATATCCAGGAATGTATATATAAAAGCCAATTCATTATCATGAATTGCTTTAACATAACATATAACTTTTTAAAAGCCAATTTTATTATCATAAAAATGCTTTTCCGTTTCATATGCTTCCACTTCCCTTCGTCTATCCGAGAAATGCAATTGAAGCCAAATTATTTATCCCATTTCCCTTCTTCCATCCAGGAAATGTAATTAAAGCCAATTTATTATCATAAATTGCTTTAATACCAATAATGTCCCACATTATTGAAAACAGTTATATATATCATATAACGCATTCTAAGACCGCCCGCCTGGGCGCGCCCCTAAATGGCCATCATCTTCCAGTGCCCATCAATTACGACACCTGGGCACCTATACGCAAGACGTCGGTAAGCGACCATATGCCTACGGGCTAATCATAACCACACCCAGAATTATCTAACCTTCACAGAATACATAACATAAACACTCGTATGGCCTAGGACTATATCCACCCTGCATTCACTAGCCAGGGGGCTTCACCTCACGCGCGAACTTCCCTTATGATGTCATTTAGAGAGGGTGTTAACCATAAATTATTAATTATGAAAATCATTTCTTTTCCATTTTGAAAACATTCATATTTTATTTTCAAAATCATTAACATCATATCATATATATACTTTAATCACATAGTATACATATACCATATATTCCTCCTCGAATATATATAAATGGCCATATTTGTCAAACCATCTAACGATGACCAATAATCCCAAAGATTCTCTCAACGAATCATAATCATGCATTCATATTCGCATGATACTAAACCCAAAGTATTTCCTCACTTTGATTCTAATAAATACCTTATTCTCATTTAAGGACTTATACATAAACCCGAATGTCTCTTGTCCCAAAACATTAATTAACTCCATACCCCGGATCACACTCTAAATTAATCTGAGGTTTTCTTATCCTCCTCAAATCATCATCTAGGAGTCCTAATATTCTATTTAGAAACTCCTATAATAGTCTCCAAAACCATACATTAAGTCTCCCAAAACTTAAAAGGATAAAAGCTCAAAAATCTGCCAGAACCGAATCGATTCGGCCTTTCCGAATCGATTCGAAATGGTTCTACTTTCAAACTGTCCCGTACCGAATCGATTCGGCTTGTCCAAATCGATTCGGCTGATCCGAAAATCCTAATTCTGCTTTGGGTTTACGTATACCCCAAAATCCAAAACTCCATCCAATATCCATTTAAATTATAACTCGGATTTATTCCTACAAACCCAAAGTTTTTATATCTCCTCAGGTCCTTTAGAGGTCCTAACACTCTATTTGAGAACCCCTAATTTTTATCTCCAAATAATTTTAGCCTTAGTTTGTGACTAACTATTTCAATCTCAGACAGCTTTCCGTAGAAAAATCACTATAAATCCAAAAACAATTAGAAAAATACGCGGTCGGTGCCCACGCGACCGCGTCGAAAAGATCTACAAATTTCATTTTTTGACAAAGAGATGAATCGATTTGCCCTGGCCTAATCGATTCAGTTAACACGCAGATCTTACTATTCATCATCTTCTCCGAGATAATTTCGGCCATTAAAGCTTCTCCCAAGCTTTTATCGCCTTACCCAGCGTCCTACAACCTCAACCAACTACAAATACACATATATTAAGGGTTCTAAACATCCTAGAACCCTAAACCACCAATTTATTTCGATTAATTTCTAAGTTTCTCCAATTATGAAATTATAGGGGTTTATTCGTTTTAACTCCCGAAAACCCGTTTTATCCACGAAAACCCAACCCAAAATCTTTAGGGTTTGTTAATACCAAACTACAGTATGAGATTTATGCAAAAAGTAAATAAAGCAAGTAAACACTTGCCTCGTGGATAAAATCCGACGACCTCGAGACGAATCCCGCGGAGTTTTGACAGAACCTCCCTTTTTCTCCTCTTTTCTCTCATCCTCTCTCTCTTATCTCTCTTTTCTTTATTTCTTTCTCTTTTCTCCCCCTCTCCCTATTTATATAGAAAGAAAAAGGGTTTAACCCCTGAAAACCCAAAAACGACTCGTTTACTCAATTACGAGCCGATTTAACTCCAAAATTTCCCGAAACTCAATTTCGACAATCGGACACTCTTTTTCGACTATCTCGGACATTTCGAGACTTACGGCGCAGTCGAAATTCCCATCCGAGGTATTTGATCGCAAATCACTATTCTAACCCAATATAACTTAATGCGGGTTTCTAAGAAAAATCTTACGTCTTTTGTCGCAATACTCTACGGCGACATATAATTTAAAATACTTCGACCTATTTAGTCCCACAAATAATCACAACACCCATAGAAAATCATTAAATCCTCAAGAATCCCCAAAATCACTATTTTGAGAAATTCCTCAAATCTCCAATTTATATCCAATTATGGAATTTAAATTGTCTCCAAAAGGACGAGTTGTTACAAAGCATTATACTTATATAGAGAAGAGAAGTTTGTTGCCCAAAAAAATACCTAAGAGGAGGGCGAATTAGAATTTTGTAAGCTTTTCGAGTTAATTAAAATTTCAAAAAATATTTAATTTAAAACACTTAATCAAATTTCTCGCATCTATAAATAATGATTAAAACCAAGAATATCAAATAAATACAAACAATTAATTTAAACAACCTAAATTTAAATATTTAAACACCCCCAATAAATATATAATCAATTTTCATATTTAATAAAAAAAATATTCTGGAATTAATTATTTAATCCAAAAATATTTATTTTAATCTCAAAATAATTTTGTTAAATTTCGAAATTAAATTATTTGCAAGTTTAAATGTTGAAAAATATAAAATCATGCAAGCACCCGTAAATAAGCAAAAATAAAGTGCGAAAATTAAATGACACCAAAATTTAACATGGTTCGGCCAAATCTTGGCCTACATCCACGCGCCTAGAGCTCTCATCTCCTTTGCGCTTCAATAAACTGATCCACTTGTGGGTAAGATCAAACCACCACATACAACGGTTTGCAAGATAACTTCGATTTTCAAATCCCGTGGTCCACTTGCGGGTAGGAACCAATCACCATTTACAACGCGATCCAATTACGAGTAGGACCGAGCACCGTTGTAACCGAACTGTCACAAAGCATCAAAAGGTTCTAAATTTATAGTATAAGGTACAATAATGAAACTCCTTAAAATATAATTTGTAATATGAGTTTCTTCTTCAATGAGATTTCAATAAATGAATCTTATTTGGCTCTAGTCTTCTCAAGTTGAGGCAAGAGATTTTCTTTAAAAATCTTCCTTGTTGCAAAATTATTTATTGATACGTGCCTTTTAATATTTGAGCGGAATATGAAATTAATTGCTCTCTTAAATAATAAATGCTCTTTAATAAATTCTCAAGGTCTTGCTCATACTTTTATGATCTTCAATGTATCACTTGAATGCTTAAATAGCAATTTTTAAAAACTAACGGTTAGACACATTTCTTCATGGCATTAAATGCTTCTGATTTTGCTTAGATGAAGCAGTTTAAATTTTTGATCTTCTGATTTCTCATTTTTCTTATCAATAAAAATATAACTATTGAAGCATGAAAATGGCATGCTGAAAATATAGGACTGAAGGAGCTCTTGTTCATATTCTCAAAATATCTCGTGCAATAATATGTTAGTTTAAAAATAGAGATAGAACTAATCTGATATAAAGAGTGATCCATTTTAGTGTAAAAGATAGTCCTCTGCAGATAAAAAATTTATCCAAGATAATAGGCACATAATGTGTAGAAATACACAATGAGTACATAAAATTTGATGTATAAAAGATCTGTCCAAAATGACTTGCTATATCAAATTTTAAGAGGCACTAAATCTTTTGATTTGGGATTGTCGAGCCAAAGTTTAGAAAAATTAACTTCTTTGACGTTATAGGACCGTAAAGAATGACGTGTGGTTAGAGAACGGGACAATACAAAATGAACAGCCCAAGGCTGGTAGAAGGACAGGCGGACGGCTTGAGGAAGAAAAAACAACAGAGTTTATATGCATGGATTAAGAACCAATTAAAGCAATAGGGTATACGATAATAATAATAATAATAATAATAATAATAATAATAATAATAATAATAATAATAATAATAATAATAATAATAATAATAATAATAATAATAATAATAAATTTGTACTAAAACAAAATACGTGCTTTCTAAGTACAGTCTGACCCATATCTCGGACTACAATTCGGCAGTGAGTTGCAGATATAAAAAAGTTTAAACAAAACAAGCCTCCATCAATAATAGAATCTGTGACAGTGGCGCGTGACTCAATATGGCTAATAACTGTTATAAACAAAAAATCGTTTATTAATATAATTTGAGAAAGAAGAGAAACTTTGATTCTCTTTTTATTTCAAACGCGCGGTAAGAAAAGAATTGTGGAGGACAACTCAATTTAAAAAAAATAACTATATAGAGTAGATATATATTATAAAAAAATGGCATGTATATAAAAAATAAGAGTAAACAATATAATATAATATAATATAATATAATATAATATAATATAATATAATATAATATATAATTATATAAAATATATGTATTAAGTATTTAACAAATGTCATAGAGATATAAACACTAAATATATAGTATAACTAAACAATTATTTAGACATGTAAATGTAAATATGTACACGAGAGAACTATATTAAAAATATTTATATAGACACTTGTTACAATTTTGTTTGGAATCATTAAAATCAATGTATTACATTAAACAAAAATATACAATAATTACAATTAAACTAATTAAAGGAATAATTATATTTTCGTTTAACAAAGTTCTTATTCAATCAAAATATTTCCCTAGAACAACAATTTTCTTTTTTATCGTTATATTAACTTCATTGTATCTTCAAGGTTAGTGGTTCCTTTATAGAGAAGTCAATAAGGAGTCCAGAATCTTGGTCATGTCTGCATGGTCAAGGAATGAGTTCTCTTGTTGGTTGAGGTCACAAGGTGTGTAATATCATTGGCAGTTGTTTACTCAACCTTGGTGAGCATAAGATAATGAAGTTCCCAAAGGTCGTCTCAATGTTGATGTATGCAAGCCAATCAATGTTAAAAGATTGGTTGGTAAAGTCTTGTAACTCCCTAGTTATTTCCCATATTTTTGATTGATTATTTGTTTACATATAATTACCTTAGTAATTATTATTACAAATGAAGAATAAGAAAAGTTTATTTTGCCATTAATTTTAGGAAAAAACAATTCACCCTCCTCTTGGGCTACTTCGCTTGGCCAAAAATTGGTGTGAGAGCCTAGATCATAGATATTTATTTTAAAAATTATATTTTGATTTTAAAAATTAAAATAATTGATAAGTCTTCCACATGGCTAACAATAATCCACCAATCTTTACAAACGACTACTTAAAACTATGACATTCAAGAATGAATTGTACAATCTAATAAGTATTACTTCTGGAAGATAATTAGTAATAAAGATAACCTATAGTTACAAGATTAACTAAAAAATAAATTAATTAAACCTCGAGACTTATAAATTTTACATGTTTCTCTAGATTACATTATTCTAGGAAAGATCGTGTCTTGCAAGGATGCAAGTGAATTTTTTCCTTTCTTTTAAACTAGTATGTGGACAAAAATGTCCCAATCGATAACAATGAAGAAAAATAGAAGAGAAGATTCAAGAACCAGACATTCAATCAAGTGGAGATTATTTCTCACAATCCTTTCAATCTTAAGATGAAGAAGAGGAAATACTTTGTTTAAAACTCAAATAAAAGAAAAATTGATTATGGAAGATTGTACAAGATTTTTTATTAAAAGATGAAGCAAAAAATCAAGAAATACAATAACAAGATCAAATGGATAGTTAGGTAACTTCTAATTTACTCAAAACTCGTGGTATTGATAGATTCTCAAAATAAGAAGTTATGATAAAATTTGGTCATTTAAGTGAGTATTATGATGCATTATTGTTACATATGAAAAAAAATTGTTATACCTATATTGCTATACCAAATGACAATAATGAGGTCATTTAAATGAGAATTATGTTGCAACTTATCTCAATTAATTAGTTTTATATGGAATAATCAATATTTATGCAATAAGATAACAACACCAGGACCCATTTTTATAAGACAAAAATATAAGCAATATTATCACACTTACCAAAATTCAAGTTTTATGTCCAATGTTCATAATCAAGAAAATATTATCCATAAAGGGTAATAGTGTGACGAGTGCATTAACTAAGAACGTAAGATCATATCTTATACGTGAAAAAAAAACAATAAACACCACTGAAAGAATAAACCAAGCTTGGGTTCGATTAAGAATAACAATTCAAGAAAAAATGACTCAAAGCATCAATAGTAGTAAAAATTCTCAGCACCTTTTAAGATATTTTCAACTAACTTTTATCTTCCTCAATGAGTGATTTGGTTAAAACCTTTAGTTTCACATCCTTGGTATTACTCAATTTTTTATAAATATATATCTTCGAAACATCATTTTGTTCAACTTGTTTTTGCGTGTGGAGACTTTCACTCATTCGTTACTAAAATGGGATAGCATTTTTGCTTTTCAAAGGTAGAATCATCTAATTAAAGTTGTAGACCTAACCACATGATGCTCATTATTTTTGTTGTAGCTTTTAGATTTTTAACTCCTTCAAATCATGACAAAATCTCACACATGCCCATCTGAGGAGAATGAACTCTCTCACATAAATATTTGAAGTTTGAACCGTTTGTAAAAGATTATACAACTTTATCATCCCTAATAAAGTGGTATATATATAATGTGTGGTGTGGTATAAAGTGAAACAATATATGATAATATATTCTCAATCATAAACTTTGTCAAACTTTATAAGACTTAAAATAAAATAAAATCCATCTCATGAAGCACAAGTCACATGCCGTAACAAACGAAAAAATAATCAAATAAGCCATTTTGATATACGAAAATGTGTCATGGAGTATATCATCTAAAAAGGCATAAGCGTGATTATACAAAAAAAACTTTTTGAGTTTTACGGATAAAGATATATACAGTCAAAAAGATCATGATATAGGATCAAAATAAATACATAAAGTACATAATTGTAAATATGTTATAACAAACTCAATCAATCACAAAAATAACCAATGAAGTCCTAAGTAATCAATCTAGAGAAATCACAATGTTACGACTAAAAAATCACGTAAAGCCTAAGAATAAAAAAATAAGCCAACCACGGATAATATGTATAAGAAAAAATATATATCCAAGATAAAATGAAAACACTTTTAGTATGCATACGAATAAATATACATGGATCAACAAAAGATCAACTAGATGTGAATATCCTAAACATACTTTTATAAAACTAAAGCAAAGTATTTAAAAAATAAAATCCTTTTGAATTATTCAAAACATGAACCAAGAACAAGTCAAGAAGATAAACAATCCAAATATGAGTTATCAAAGATGATACAAATGATATACAAACTCAAATATTAATCAAAAGTACGTAGCCGAGTATAAGATATATAAAACATCTAATGTTTATAGGTGAAGGGGACCAATTTTGGAATCTTCTTATTCTCCCAAAATGTCCTTACTTACCCATATATAACTCACACGAGGAGCCTTAGGTTTAAATTGAACTTTAGGCATATTTTTCTTCACTTTTCCTCTCTTACTATGGTCATTTTTCTCAACAACGTTTTGATTATTCTTAACCCACATTTTTCTTTCAACGGGCTTATGGAAAAATTTCGTTGAATAAAAAATGTTTTGACCACTGTTATCCCTCACAAAAGTCTTATCATTCTTACCATGATGTAAAGATAAGGTTGGTTTGAGTAAAAAATAAAACTCCCCCAAATGACGAATTTTGTGACAACAATCACATTTAAAGTTTTTTAATCTAGTCATTTGGGGTATTAGTTTAGGAATAACCTTTTCAAAATATTGAATATTATTCAACTTGTGACAAAAATATCTAAGGTGACCTTTTTTATGACAATAAGAACAAACAAATTTCTTCTTAGATCTCTTATGACTATGCAAGTATTTTTGTTAGCACAATTAGGAGGAATTATATTCTTCCCCTTTAAATAATTGACAATATGTTTCCATTTAGGTTGAGAATTTTGGGGAGAAAATTCAAGAGGTTTTGTCTCATTTGATGATGAAGGTTTAATAAATATTTTCTCTCCTCAAAGATTGTATAGTTTTCTAGAATCCCAGTCTTTTTTAAGTTTAACAGTTTTCTTGAAAAGACTGACATTGGATTCTTCACAAAATTGATAGTACTTTTTCAACTTGTCTAGTGACATGGTCAAATCATTTTTTTCTTTTATCAATGTGGACATACATTCATCCACTTCTTTATTGACTTCCTTTTGATCTTTTAACTCATCAATGAATTCTAGGAAATTACTAAAGTCAATGTCAAGGGCTTTAGTTTAGAAAAGACGGAATGAACCTGAGCTTCCAAAGCTTAGTAAAATTCATTTTCTTCTTTTACAAAAAGAAGCTCGTTGGAAATTTTGGTTTTCTTATTATCAAGAGTTTTGATTTTTTAAATAAAATATCCCTTTCAATGGACAACCGAAAAGATGAATCATTTTCATTCTTCTTAATGATATTTCCTTCTTCAAATCTTTTTAACTTGAAGATAGACACACATTATTTTTCAATAATATTTTGGATTCTATGTAAGGCTTATCGTAAAAAGTTTGAAGATCATAATTTTCACTATAACTATCACTACTACTAACATAAACATCTTCAATATTAGAATTATAGTGATTCAAAAAATAAGATTGGGTAACAAGTTCGATAAAAGCATGACAATGAGTTGTACCAATTAAATTAAGAATACTATCACACATGTTAAACTCCATTTTCAAATGCACTAGACCTATCTCAAGGTGATTAAATCTATAAAAATGAGGTCCAGCACTGATACTAGTTGAGAGTGAGTGTGGTCGAAACCAAGATGGATAAAAAATACCGATTTGAAATTTTTTGTCAAAAAGAGACAATGTTTTTCTTTGATTTTTGTAATGGGTAAAAGATAATATCTAAGTTCTATGTAACAAATTATTTACCATATAAATTACACCAAATTTTATCTTCAATATTAGGTGATTTAATCAAAGTGTGGATAAGGTAAAAATATATCATAACACTAAGGCATACAAAAAAAACTCAAAACGGGAAAAAACCTTGGGCCGACAGAACGACAAATGTAATATGGTAGAGTATTACAACTAGAAAAAGACTTAAAGCCACACGATGCTATGACTGGATAAAAACTCTTTCCCACCATATCCTCTAAAAAGAGTGCTGACAGCTGAAGAACGCTACACAACAGTCACCGTTTTTGGTCTGCGGTCAATGTCATCAAATCATATGCCAACGGATTCTTCTTTTAAAGTTTGAATTAAACTTTGTATGTTACAATGTGATGGAACTATTATAAAAAATAAAATGTATTTCTACTTCCTAGGATTTGATATTCCTAATAGTTGATTAAAGTTTTAAAGTGTTTGACTAATAAAAAATAAACTCACAAGTATTTTTAATATAACAGAAATATTTAAAGTCTCTCAAGAATTTTTTTGAAAATGGTTGTTAAAGTCTTGAGAATAACTAATAAAACTTCAAATGATTTTAAATAGAAATAATATCAATATATATCTCAAGAACAGTAAAAATGCTTGAAGATAAATTCTTATGAATAGTGATTTTCAGCATATGTTTTTCTTTCTAAAAAAACTCAAGCTTTCATAAAAAAAACTCTATTTTGTGTTGGAGAAGAAGACCACATTAACTAGACAAAAATATCTAAATTAACTAGTGAACATAGTCTTTCAAAGACTTGGAGGCTTCTTGTCCACATAAAAAGGTCAAAAGAAAATCTACACAAAATATGTGGATTAAAAGGTGGTTTGCACAAAGTTTGGGGTCAAAAAGTGTTTGAAAAAAGCATCTGATTTCCATCACTCTGAATGCCAGAAATTCATGTGACCTCTTTTTCTACTGATAGTAAATTCCCCTCTGATGCGATGCCCAAGCAAAAGAGGTCAAGCCAATGACTAAATTTTTCAGCGACTGAGTTTTTGCACACAGCGCGACCAAGAAGTACAACTTCACTGCAACGGCCCAAGGCAAGTTTTTTTAAGATATTTTAAAATGTAAAACAAGTATTTTTAATATACAATATGATCTTTTCAAAGTGTGTCTATATAAGAAAACTATATGGAATGTGTATACAATAAAATTCCAAACACCATCTCAAACACATACACACACTAGTTTAACACATTTTCCAATTTAAGAAAATCCAATTTAAGTAGTGTTAAAACATGGGTGTCAGATGTCATATAAGTACATTTGCCTTAACCTAAATTGTAATTCTCATGGATATGGAAGTTAATGATATCGGCATAAAGTTTATGAAGTACGGTGAATAAGTGTTTGCTTAATGCTTTTCGAAATGACCTCTTGGACTGGAGACAAAAAGTGTGTTTGGGTCAACGGGATAAGACAACCTAATTGTATAAGGAATTTTGAGTATTATGCATACTCTTAAAATCTCCCCATTTGTTTATTTTGTGACAAAACATATAAAATAAAGATTACAAATAAATTAATCATATCAATCACCTATGAAACGACTTGCCCAACAAAGGCATAAAAAGATAGAAATACACACTCGAGAGCATTAATTGAGAACGTAAGATCATATCTCATACGTGAAAAAAAATAACACTATTGAAAGAATAAAACCAAGCTTGAGTTGAATTAATAACAGCAATTCAAGAACAAATGACTCAAAGCTTCAATAGTAGTGAAAATTTCCAACACCTTTTAAGATATTTTCATCTAACACTTTTTTAAGGAGGAGATGAAGAACGAAGAGAGAGAAATGTATTATTTTGATTGCCCAGGTCTATATGGATGACATAGTCTTTGGATCCACGCGTTCCCGCCATGCTTACATTTTTTAAGAGGAGGTGAAGAGTGAGTTTGAGATGAGCATGGTAGGTCATCTTACTTTCTTCCTAGGCATCCAAGTTCATCATCTTGAGGATGGGATATTCATATCTCAATCCAAATATACAAGATACCTTATGAAAAAATTCGATCTAGACTCTACTAAACATGGACACACGGACCCCTATGAGTTCATCTACAAAGCTTAGCAAAGACGCTTTAGGCAACGACGTAAAGCGGACTTTATATCTTAGCATGATAGGTAGTCTTCTTTACCTTACCACTATTTGACCCGATATTACCTTTAGTGTTAGGTTTTGTGTTCAATACCAGTCGTCCTCGAAAGAGTCACACATGAATGCTCTTAAACATATTATTAAATACGTGAGTGGAAATATATCATACGATATTTGGTATTCCTTTCATACCGATGACCGCTTGTCCGCCTATTCGAATGTCAATTGGACCGGAGATGTTAATGGGTGTAGGAGCACTTCGGGTGGGTGTTCCAACTTTGGGAGTGCCCTTGTCTCATGGATGAGCAAGAAGCAAAACTCCATATCTTTTTACACGCTGGAGTATGAGTAGATAGCCGTCGGGAGTTGTTGTACACAACTCTTGTGGATGAAGCAAATGTTGGAGGATTACAGAATTTCACAAGGCACGATGCCCAATTCTTGTGATAATATGAGTGCCATTCACATTTCACGTAATCCAATCCAGCATTCATGCACAAAGCACATTAGGATACGCGAGCACTTTATTCGAGACCTAGTTGAGGAGAAGGTCATGTCATTGAGCTTTGTGAGCACCGATCATCAGTTAGCCGATATTTTCACGAAACCTTTTGATGCACTTTGATTTGAGGATCTTAATAAGTCTTTAGGTATGTGCACCGTTGATTGAGATTGGATATATTGTCTAGTATAGGATGCTTTTCATGCTTATTCATATTTATTCATATTACTAGATTGTACTACCATTATATTTATCTTTTTACTTTTTGATATATTTTTCGAAAAATCGAAAAACAGTTTTGTTTTTCTTGAAATTTTTTGAAAAATACAAAAAAGATTTTCGGTTTCTTTTAAGAAAAAGTGAACAATCCAAAAAATATTTTATTTGTGATAAAATATTTTGAAAATTCCAAAAAGAATTTTGTACTTTTTTACACCATATGTGAATGAAAATTTAAGATATTCGAGTCACCCATTCATTCCATATCCACATGACTATTTTGTAGTCTTTTGAGACGTGACATCATTTTATTTTGTGCTTTGTAATATGTGGAGTCATTAAGATGTGATATCATGACTCCTTGCTACATGTTTAACCCTTTATCACCTTTAATGCACATGAGCACGAACTTATTTGAGTATTGCACTTACCTTTCATTTGTCGATTGCAGTATTTTCATCTCAATACTTCTTTTAAAACGAACCGGATGCGATAAAACGAGATAATAAAAGTAGTGCTTGTAAGAACCATTGCCCGAATTGGAGAAATTAAAAATAATATCTCCACTAAATGTATTATATTTAAAGCAATGGAATCGGGCCTCGAAAGACAGGTTGTCTTTGCGTGAATAGCCACCATTTGCAAAAAGAAAAGAGCTTAACACATATAAAGAAAAATAATAAAGTGCCAGACCAATTTCATAGAAAATTGATGCTTCGCTACATATGAGCATTGATTTCTTCAAAAATAAAAGATTTGAGAGAAATATTCGAATATGTGAGTTTTGAGAGAGTTTAGTTGAAGATCAATGGGTTTGCACATCCTGAAAAATTCTCGTAAAAGCATTACATAGTTTTGGGCATTATTGGTGTGAAAATCATGCAATATCTTAATTAATTGAATAGGTTGAGTCGATTTCAATTGAGTTCATCATTTTTACACCTAAGGTAGACTTTGAGATCTTGCGTTAGTGGTGTCTCATTCCTTCATGCACATATACTATGTTTGTCTACGTTGATTTTTTTATAGAATGTGTTCACATCCCTCCATTCGATTTCTATGATTCGGTTATTTTTGTGTTTCTCCATGGTGTGTTTGTTTTTGTAAAAAATTACTTAAAAATGTGAAAAATCAAAAAATAGTTTATGAGGTCTTTTGGGATTATCATTACATGATTATTCTTTCATATCTTTTTGTAATGATATCTTTATATTCTTAGTGATGTTCCCTATATGTTTCATGATTAGTTTTACTCCTTGTCTATTTCAGACAAAATAAAAGGGGGGGAACAAATTATGAGGGAGTTTGATTTTGGGGGGATAAATTTCATATCTTTATGCATTTTATTTGATATATTTCAAACTTGATGCATCACGATGTATTTTCTTTGCTTCATGCACGTAGGTATTTGGAAGATCAAATTTGGATTACACTCATTGAAGAAAAAGTGCCCAAGATAAGTCAATGATGAAATGAAGATTTAAAGACTCTGTTTTGAAGACAACTATATCTTTGTACCTATCCATTTTAGGGTTTAGGAGGGTATTAGGATGTTGTATTCGTCTTAGGGGATTATTTTGTAATTTGTAATTTTGGTTTTATATTTGTATCGGAATAACCAAAAAGGGGGGGATTGTAAGATCATGATTTTGATCACTTGCTCATAGCTTAGGCTACATTTAGTTTTTAGCATATCCCGCTTCCAATTATTTCGAGCCGTCACGAAAAAACGATTTTCATCATCTCCAAATTCAAGAAGATCTTCATTAAACAAAGGTATAAATAATTTAGGATTTAAGTGTATTCGCATCTATATCTGGGAGTTATCTTTTATTAATATCGAGGCATTTTTCCTAAACATTTTTTTGTTTTAAAAAAAATCAAAAAAGCGTGCAAATTGTTCTAACGAGATTCACATCTCATTATAACGAAGTGTCAACCTCATTCGATGTGGTCGTTAGAAGGATTCCTCAATCAAACATGTAATGAGGGCTTACTATTTTGTCATGTTTGAAGCTCATTCAAACAAGATTAGGTTGTCGTTCAGACGACCTCAGTGTCGTTCAAACGATAGTCTATTCTCGTTCAAATGAAACCATATTTTCGTTCAAACGAGCCTAACTGCCTCGAATTTGTGTCACCTTATAAATACTCGTTTCATGCAGGAAATTGTTGAGACTTTTGCAAAAATGAATTATGTAAAACTACTGCAAAACTACTCACTTTCTTTAGGTTAAAAACCTATTGTAATTCACCATCATCACTCCCATATATTTATATGACTCAATTTAAAACCTTTGATTTATATATTTGAGTTATTCTTATGGGGAGATTCTCTTCACTGATGACCCGTTATGGTTCTCGAGGGTATCACTGCTGAAAGGAAGATCAAGGCTGATCGGTGTATACAAATAGGTGGGCCGCCACCTGTGGATGACTCTAGACTGAGTTGTATTCTATAGAAGTTTTTGTAAGTAGAGTCTTATAAAAACTCTTTATAGTGCTAATAAAAGGTTATACTCGAAAGGTTTTTTTGCAATTTGCCTTGTTTGTGTTTGAATGCATAATTTTATCTCCTTATCACCTAGTTTATTGTTTAGGGTAATAAAGATAAAATTTGGATTGTCTCTCTCGATCCCCATTTGACTCTGGTTAACTTCCTCATATGAGCAATAGCTTAATAAATTTTAAAAGGGATCTGAACTCCCTTTCCAACGGTCTGCCTCGTGCACGAATCGACCTTATAGTTCGGACGAACGGTTCGTTTTACCTCAAAAACTAATATGGAGGCCACCGGGCGCTCCCGGGACCCGTTCAACCTTGATAAATTCTTTAAATTGAATGAATCTTAATTAATCTTTGAAGGTATCTGAATACCCTTTCCAATTATCCATCCCGTGCCCAAATCAGCCTTGGGGTACGGAACTCACTTTACTCCGAAGGGTCATCGGGCACTTTTGAGCCCCGCTTGACCTAGGTTAACTCTTCGAACCAAATGAAGATTAATGAAATATTGAAGGGTTATGTATACCCTTTCCAATGGTCCATCCCATGCACAAATTGGCCTAATAATTCAGATGAACAACCCGCTTTCCTTCAAGAATTTCTCGTCTAGTGGCCAACGAGAGCTTTCGGGAGTCATTTAACCTCAGTCAACTCCCGAACCCAAGAGTGTCTCAATGGATTCTTAAAGGGATCTGAATACCCTTTCCAATGGTCTGTCCCGTGCATGATTCTAAATTATAATTCGCTTTTTACGACCATTTTTTCAAAAAACCTGCATCAGACTGCCGAATGGAACCCCCAGGACCCTGCCTGTCGACAGTGTGTCTGGGGTTATTTACCGATAGGAAGGTTAAGGACCCTGGTGATCGGCACACCCTTAGCCCTCTAAATGAAAATGATGACCTCACTTTGAAAGGCACCCATGAACATCCATCTCAGCAATTCACAGAACATTCTCTCAAATTCAAAGTTACCAGATTAAATGCATATTTTACGATCAGATGCGTATTTTCTATTACCACGGTGATTTAGAAAATAACTGATTAAGTTTTATTAAAAAAAAATGTTTTGAACAAATCAAAACCAAACACCTCAACCAAACCAGTATGTTACCAGATCTAAAGTTTAAACACCATATTTGATTTTATAAAAAAAATTATTTTAAAACAACAGCAACAACATCTAAACTACAAATGGTATCAAAGAAATATGAGGCAGTATATATGTATAGAAGTATATACGTATATATGTGTGTGTGTATATATAACGTGTATATGTATATATATAGAGAAATAGAGAAGGTATCACAATGCAAGCCTAAAAAGGCTTTTGCAGAAACATTCGGAGGAAGAAAAAAAAACAAGCCAAAACGTAGATAACAACAAAAGACTTCAAACCAGAAAGCTTCGTTCGATTAAGAACAAAAACATGGTTTGTTGACGTTTCCAAACAGGACCCCTCAAATGTATAGCCTCAAATAAACCAACGAAACTCAAACAAATGGCCCTAAAACACAACTAGACAGCAAACACCCAAAACATAAGCCCTCAAAAACTCCAAAGTGTACAACTGTTGATTTGAGGGAGTTAGGAGGTAAAGGAACCAATTTAAAAAACTATCTCAAGGCTTAATCGCCCAAGAATATTAGAAAGAGAAAGTGGAGAGGAAAATCAAGCAGAATTTCGCTTATTTTTGCAAATATCAAACCCTAAAAAATCTCAAGCCCACATTCTCTATAAATAGGCAACCTTAAATGGCAGCTGTTGGTAATTAAATTACCACGAAGCATAAGGGTAATTCAGTCCTTTCACAGAAGAGATAAGGGGTAAAATCGTACAGACAAATCAAAGGGAGACATGCGTAAATTTCCATTGCAATAGGAGGGGTACAATGGTCATATAACATTTCAAATGGTCTACTGCCCCACGTGGTGAAATCTTGAGAACAAAGGAACCATACCTCATTGGTTGGAATGGATATACATGGATCAAGAGAGGAAACACAAAATCATGTAATCTCAGCCATCCAAATGAGACCAAAAAATCACAGCCTTTGAATTTTTGTTTAAAGCTTAAAACTAAACAAAATTAGATTTTTGTTTAATTAAACAAAAGTTTAAATTAAAAAAATAACAGAAAATAAATGCAAAATAAATATATTAAAAATACATAAAATATTTTTAAATATACACCTGCTACTAAAAATTAATTTCAAAAAAATCAATAAAGATAAATTTTAAAATAAAATATATAATGCAAATAATAAGTATAGAAAAAAAATAATCCTTAAAGGGGCACAAAATGTTGTAACCAAAATATTAAGTCTCAAAATTGAGACAAACAACCAGGGAGAACTTCAGTTCCTCTCTTGAAAAGCCCATTTCGCACATTCCTTCCATCATTTTCATATTCCATTTAGTAAGTTCTCACCCATCTCCTCATACCACCATCACCTTGTTGTGATATCAGCGCATCTACGATCAAGATCCACTTCAAGTCATCATAAGAAGGTCCAATTCTCCACCCTTATTTTTAAACTCTCTTGTTTTATTATTAGTCACTTTATTTTCACTTTAGTGCTTTATTTCATTACATCATATCTTTAATTTCAAACCTTTATTATTAGTATTTTCACAAACTTTATTTTCATAAAAAAACAAGAAAACGAGGATTTACTTGTAAATTTCAAACAGGGAATTCTCATCACCTTTTCTCACACTAAAACACTTTTTTTCTACACACACATATAAGAAAAGTCATCGGTTGGATTTATGGGTTAAACCCCACCTCCCGTAATATTCGAACTACATGGACTTTGATGCCCTTGGGCTACGTAGGCGTCTTAGGTAAATTCCTAGACTTGAGTCCTCCCATATGCACATTTGTTATCTTATTTTTATCATATATTCTTAATATATTTTATAAGCTTTATTGCTTGTGTCTTGTCCGATGTACGCATTTGTTCTTTCATAGTGACTTGTGAATCGGCAAACATTTACATTATACTTTGAATTACTATTTTGGGATACCCCTAAGGATGACCTCACACCGCCTTTGTCCATGACGCGAATTGAGCAATTCCATTCTCCATTAATATTATACATGTAAGTACACATTTCACAGAGTTTAATAGGAGAAGATTAACACGTTCCCAAGAGAGACCAAAAGGGTGGGATGGGTGCCTAACACCTTCCCATTCCGTAACTTAGTCCCTGAACCCTTGAACTACTCGGTTTCATGAGCATTGGTATTGTCCTTGATGTCGTTCTCTCGAGGCGGCAATATTTCTTTCGCTTGTTTTGTGCAAATTAGGTTTATGACTCTCTTTTTACATATTACCCCACATCGACGACAATCAAGCGCCCAGATAAAGGGCGCAATCCCACGCGCATGCCTAAAGGGGAGGAGAATCCCTCCTCGGAGACCCCCAACCCTCCTCGGGATGGCCACAACGACCATTGCACTTGAGCTCCTGGGCTCATACGAAACCTATTCCTCACTTTGAAACTAGTTCAGAGTCAAGGAATCCAGTTTCAATATTAAAGGCTTTAATGGATTTTTTGAAGGTTTTTTCGAACAGGGGTTGTTTCAAACGTAAAGGGTTGGTTTTATTGATTGGTATGATCATAATAATAATGCAGAAAATAAATGGAATTGAAAGAACGAAGCTTAACATATAAAATGACAGTGTACCAGATTGGAGGGAAAATTTCAAACTTTGGACGGGCTCAAGGGTGGTTTTTGTTACTGGTGATCGTGGGGATTTTATAGTAGAATGTAAGGAGGGTTAATTGGTATAAAAGGGAGTGGATTCTCCCTGGAATTAAGTTGATAAGTTTGTGGAAACTTGAAATACACATGGTTATATGGTGTAACCATGTGATTTTCGCTTGTTCTGCCTATGTTGAGGCTGATGTGGTAGGGGACAATATATAAATATTAAGTTTTGAGTTTTGGTTCTTCGCTGGAAAGTTTTACATATATTTGGTACTAAATATGGGGTTTTTTCAAGTTTGAGGGAAATTTTTGTAAATTCCTAGTAGTTTAAAGGGTTACGATTGTAAATTCTAATTAGTTAAAATCTAGAGATATAATTCAGTATAAAGTTTGGGTTTAGGGGTTAAGTATTGATCAAGTTATGCTTCTTTCAAAAGTTCAAGGGGTATTTTGGTAAATTTAAAACTTTAGGCGATACTTGGGTAATTAAGCAAAGTTATAGGTTTAATGATGTAGTTTTGACTTTATTTTAGATTGTTTTTGGATTTTAGTATTCTGTAAGCGAGATAAAGTGCAATGTTGGTTCAATTAGCTCGGTTGAAATGTATGAGTGTTACATGGATTAACATACATGATGCCCATTAAGACGGTGGTTGTGGTGGTGGTAGTAGTGGATGAGCAAGCGGATAAACTTGAAGAATCCAGTGAAATTGAATAAAGTTTGAAAGAGAAAGAAGTTTTTTTTATCAAAATACATTTGAACACAAACTCGGAAATTTTCTCTCTTTAGAATGATAAAGGAATAAGGTAAAATTTTTTGAATTTTTTAATAGGGTATTTATACCCATGGAATACTGCAAGGCACCTTCAGTCTAAAAAAAGGGTAACCATTAGCAAATAAACATGACCCTCCCCAACACGACATATGGCAGTTCATCACATGGATAAATGTGTTACACAAGCCCAAACGTTCTGAAGTATTCAATATCCCACATACATAATGATGGCAAATATTCATTAAAAATATTTTTAAACTTTTTGTACACAACTCTCTCTTTTCACAAAGAACGAGAGACTTCTGTACGAGGGGGCTAACATAGAAGGGTACATGAGCAACCCCACACTAACTAAAGAGGGAAGCACGAACAACCCCTTAGTAACTATAGAGAGATGTATGAGCAACCCCCATTAATGGTAGAGGGATGCAAGAAAATCTTCTCATTAATAATGTAAAAGGATGCACGGTAAACCCCTCATTAACACGTTAATAATCTATGTTTTGATAGGTTAACTCAGCAAGAGGCCTTGGTCGAGCAAGCAGGGCTCGAGCAACCAGGCAGTACTGGGATCTTTTGAGAGTTTTAGTTTGAGGGCTAAGAGGTAAAACTTGTTGAGTAAGCCAAGGCTCAGTTAGGTTACTCACATTGTCAATAGCCACACAATAAAGCGAGTGACCTAAAAGGTTGCTCGCAAACTAACATAAAGCAACAATAAGGAGTGACCCTTGGGGTCGCTTTTAGAATTTCATAATTGAACAACAAGTTTTTACTAAAAAATAAATTGCACTTTATTGGATATTTTTCGATAAGATCACCTTTATATCACCATTGTACCAAGTATCACACCTCTAAAAGGTAATAGCACTAACAGTGATAGACAATTGTAGGGAACAAAATGTTCCCATATAGTTATAACAAATAATATTTCAGAGGCGCACAATGATACATCAACCCTTAAGTTTGCCTATAAATAGAACCTCAGCTACACACTTAAGGACATGACAGAACATAACACTATTATATTGCAAAAAAATTCATAAAAAGCACAAATATATTCTCTCACTGTTTCTCTCTCACATTTATTGAAGTTCTTACTTATCCTCTCTCAAAGAATCATCGTTTTCAAGAGGGCCGTACTCTTTATTTATTGTCGTAAAGTTGCTTACGTATTAAAAGTGTTATATTCCATCATTTATACTCCTCTGTAATAGAAATCCAAGTAATGGTAAAGTAAAGTTCCTTTTTAAGCATTATTATATTATTGCCATAGAAAAGTGTACTATAAGTGTGGGTCACGTCTTTCCATTAATAGATATTCACAGACCCCAATACCACTACCCTCTTACAAGTATATATTAGGAAATGGTCCACTTTGCATAGGTGTGATCGAGTAATAAAAGTGGTCAGTCGAGTCGTTTTACATAGGTCCGTCCAAATCTGGTAGATATTTAAGTGACATACAAATGCATTTATGCACTCTGGGGTGATTGTGTAGGTTTAGTAAATATAATGATGAGTTAGGTGTGAAAGATCTCAATATTTTGTACTATATATCATTTAAAACCGGTATGTAGATTTTTGGGCCTTAGCTATAATATAGGTAACACCCCACACAATCTGACAAGCGAGGTGGCCAGCCGCCGCCACCAAACTACGTCGGACATCTCTAAATAAGTAATCATGCTTAGCACGTGACAGATATGAGACATATAAAAATTTATTCTACAAGATAATAATTAAATTGATCCAATAATAATAACCATTCATTCAAATATTAAAATCTATCACCATGCTAATCTCCAAACTAAATCCAACTCCAAATAAATATAAACTCAAATTATAAATATCTTAATAAAATCGTAAACAACTGCGGAACCGAGTGGCCCACTAAATCCATAAATAAAGTCTCGTAATAAATGCAACAAAAAGGAACATAAATCTAAACAACTAAAACATTTAAAATAAACTCCAGTTGCACCTCCAAAATATCTCTAATCACTCCTATGCAACTACTTCAGTGATATACCTGAAATGTTAGTCAACATAATGGTTGAGAGCCCATCGCGTGAATACAAGCTACTCTCACCAATTAGGGCACGTGAACCAATACAGTAACATTATATATAATAAACACCACAATATAATATTTTAATTTAAACGAGATAATTAATAACATGCGAGTAAGATAAACTGCGATCACCTAATCACGTAATTATGCCACCCAAAGTTTAAGTCCAACTTATGTTATCATAATCCGGTCATTTCTCAAAAGTGACCATCTTTATTTAAATTGATTTATCACATTATTATTATTATTATTATTATTATTATTATTATTATTATTATTATTATTATTATTATTGTTATTATTATTAATATTATTATTATTATTATTATTATTATTATTATTATTATTATTATTATTATTATTATTATGATGATGATGATGATGATTATTATTATTATAGTGGTGTCGTCATAGTCAGCCGATCCTACTATATGTCATGCACTTATTCGGGTCCGTCTCAAGTTTACACCACACACCTTCCTCTCGCTATAGCCAGTAGGCTTGTATTCTGTCAGCCCTGCACTTATGGACGAGGTTCCACCCACGACACATCGTAATAGCCAGTCAGCCCGTATTCTGTTAGCCCAACATTTATTGATGACGCCAACACACCGACACGTCGCAATAGCCAGCCAACCCGTATTTTGTCAGTCATGCACTTATTAAAGACGCCAATTTATTTTAATACCTATTTATTATCTTAGGCATTGATTCTCAATTTCTCATGTTCTCATTCTTTTAAAATTAGCCCCACCCTATTATAGAGCATAACTCCTCAAATCTACCCCTAGTCCCATACCTAAAAGTCTCCAAAATACAAGTAAGCCCTACCCTATTTTATAGGATGAATTTCTATCATTTATCTCTTCCTAGTCTTGCGCCTATGTTATCCAAATCAACGGAACGACACCAAAATCAGCCCCACCCCGGAATATCCCATTTGTAAAATATTACACTAACTAGTCCCATATTTAGAAAGTGTTAACACCATCTAGGGCATACCCACTAGTCCCATACCAAGCAAGTATTCCTAAAATTAAGGTAAGAGCGTACTACCTAAAGTCCCGTCGTCCCCGCAATTGGTGAATATAATTATCACAATAATATGCACATTCCAATTTATCAACAATTATGCAAATTTCTCATGCGATCACAATTAACTTAAATTTTATTCGTTCAACCCATTGTCATAATTAATGAAACTTATTTTATTCAACAAGTATAATTTCAACATCATGAGAGTGTACAAAGCACACAATAATAATTCACTTTGATCATATCTACATAATTTCATATGATTGCATAAGTCCCTTTTTAATTTAAATAACGTGACTATGGTTTCTACAAGCAAATCTACCCCTATATTAACCAAAAGTCCAATTTCCACCCTAGGCACATAAGGGTTACAAGTCTTAATTCATATTAAGATTTTTCACAAAAATAGTCCCAAATTTGATTTCACCTTCCCTAATTAAGGTTGCAAAATTATTTTAAGAAAAATACGTAAATTAATGTTTAGGCAACAGTTAAAATGCATAATATTAAAGAGAGAGAATATAAGTATTCAAGCCTGCCTTAAAGTTAATTTAAAATTTTGATTAGATAGCTTCGTTCCTCTCGAAAAATTAATAAGTATCCATTCTTGAACAATCTTAAGAAAATACCAATTAAACCTTCAAAACTTGAGTTGAATCTTGATTAAATTTGGGGCTAGTTTGTAGATGAAAGGTAATAAAGATGTAGAAGTATTCTTGTTGAAAAGTTGGTGAAGAGGTGTTTAGAAAATTCTAACCCCAAGTTATTTGTGACACCCAGCCTAATTAAATACCGGGTGATCAGTCCTTTATTAAATTATAACCAAGGTGAACGGTTGGTTCGTTCTTAGCATCACTGTCGCAAAAATAACTTTTCAAATTAAACACCCTAAATAATTAATCTAAGTGACAAAACCATTTTTAAGACATCAATTCCAAATTTAATTTAAAACCAACATTTAAAACCTTTCATAATCCATAGTTTAAGAATCACTAAACAACTAGACCGGAAAAGATAATCCAAGCAATTTAAGCATTCAACTAATTAATTCCAACTTTAAAACTTCAAAGGGAAAACATCCTGACAGTAACAATCCCAAAGTATAAATACTGGAAGTAAACGAATCACAATCTCTGATAAAACCAACTGAATAATGGAAAAAGGGTGACACATGCCCAATTGGATAAAATAGAACTAGAAGTGGAATCAATAATGAGGTCGTCTAAGCAAGAGGCCTATAACTCCCACCTAAGCTGCAGCATATTCCTTCCAAAGGATCCTATGCAAGACGCCCCTGTGGCTGGGCACTTGTAATATATAGATATATATACAAGAGAGAAGAGAAAATAGGAAACGGATCAGAGCCCGATCGTAAAACAGTTTAAAATTTAGTTAGCAAGTATTTAAAAGGCTTACCGGCTAATACAACAATCATATTAGTATGCGGCACTCTCTTGAGGAATTATCACCTCTCTTTTAATGTGCACACCTACCACACTATTTATCCCAACAATTTAGCTTTTCTTAAAATTCTCATTAGGTTTCATGCAGACAATTACTAGTGCTAAGATAGTAAATTTCTAAAGGCAAAGTTTTTACATAACTCTCATTTTATTATAAAATTTCTCAGTGTTGCCTCAAACTTTTCACACACTTTTAAATATCGAAATATTTATTCATTACTCAACTACTTTTAATCACAGTAGAAAGTTTCCCAATTTAATATATATATATATATACATATACTATCAGCACCCCACATAATTTTATGGTGCTGGCATACTCTGCTATCAAGTCCCCGTATCACTCGTACTAAGGGAAATACTCGTTCGGAATCACTCTCGAACTTTATTAACACAAAACACATACAAATTTAGGCAAAGCATAGTTCCAAGTCACTAAGAGGTCAGCACATACCCTCACGTCTCTTAGGACCGTCTGACTATCGATCTGATAACCTGTACCAAGAATTCCTATGTTCTAGGGTACAAGTCAATATCCCCCATAAAGGTCCCATCGAGATAAGACTGTCCCGGCGCGGTAACCTCAGTGATAGCAAGTAGCGCGGGCATGATTTTTACACTATATAGTATATGCACAAACACAGTCATTTATGTATACTACCATTCCCATTTCTAATTTAGGTACACCCATGACCCATACTTATGATATTTATTCTTATTGCACATTACTAGATTATCCCGTATAACGGTTCGTCTCTTTTATTCTTATTTATGGGATTATTCCAAACTTACTTCGTAACACTCGTGAAATCCTATCTCCCTAAGTGTAATTTCCGTAGGTACTCTTTTATTTTATGACGTAAATTCCTTACGAGTCTCACCCTTTAGACACACGTTCCCACTATTTCTTAAGTGTAAAACCCCTCCTTTAAATGTAAATCTCGTCTTACATTAAAGGTTCCATTTTTATAAGGTCCTACTGGTCTTCTTTATATCTCAAAATGTTCTAACAATAATGTCCAAGGATTTCTATTAATTTAAGTTGGAACAACCTATTTAAAAAGGGGAATGTGAGTTTTCCAGGAGGGGTCAATCGATCGATGTCGATCGATCAAGCAGTTATGGCGAAACTGCAGAAATACCAGTTATGGGAATCCTATTCCACAATCATCCAAATCATCATATTTGATTTACAAACTTCCGACAAATGATACCATAAGTGTTATATCCCCCAAATAATGAATATTCTACGTAAGACATGCGAGTTTTCATCAATTATAACGAATTAAAAGGGTTAAAATCCATAAAAATAATAAGAACCCTAATAATTTCTTTAACTTAGTTCTTCCGATTCTTTTCCCAGATTTTTCTACTCCTAACTCAATGAAATTTCATGGTTCAACCTCTACATATGAATTAGATTTCCAAAACGCGTCTTTTACCTATACATCATGCAAATTCGAGTCTCCAAAATATGCTTTCTTTCACAAAAACTAGCTTTAATCAATCCTAGACTAATATCATTGAAGCATTAACTAAAATAGAGTAAGATAGATACTTGCCTGGAAATATTTGGCTCAGATTTGTGGAAAATATTGGTGTGGTTGTGATCCTCGTTGCGCGATCTAAAGTTTGGCGGCGATGGCGGTGCAAACGGTGGAGTTCTTAGCCTAGAACTCCTTGGAAAGCTTCACCTCTTCCTCTCCAATGGCCATCTTTGGTTCTTGGTTATACTAACCCTAGAAGACAACTCCTACCATCCGATATAACCTAGGAAAATTCGTGGGTTTCTATGCCCAAAAATACGAAATGTCTAAAACGCCCTCCCGGGATGTTAATTAAGCCTAGAAACACCTCGAGACCCAAATTAAACTTTCGAGTACATTATTTTGACTATTTCGACCCTCCCGGACACATTGACGTACTCAAAATGACCATACGGGTGACTTATAATTTATTCACTTTTAATAGTTCGAATTAAATCTCAACACGACATAGGCGCGTTCCGATAAATTTCCAAAATTATCAAATTAGATTCTCGTGATAATTTTACTAAATTCAATTACACCTCCTACTTTACCCATAAAGTAACTTGCAACAAAATTCCAATAATTACTAACTCTCTTCACGCTAATAAGTATTTAAATGATTTTTTGAATTAATATTAAATTAATATCTCTAATAAAATTTAATAAATCCCCAAAATTTAAAAGTCATAAAAATACGAGGTATTACATACTTCCCCCTAATAAAGAAATTTCGTCCCGAAATTCGAAAAATAAAGTATACCTTGTAACAATAACTCTGGGTGTTTCTCACGCATATCAGCCTCACGCTCCCAAGTGGATTCCTCCACATTATGATGCTCCCACGGGACTCGTACAAGTGGTACTACTTTCGACCTCAATCTCCTTTCACTATGGTCTAGAATAGCCACTGGCCTCTCCTCGTAAGAGCTATCAGGCTATAAGTCAATCTCCTCAATTGCGATGTGGGTACGGGCCATGTCATCCCGAAGGTATCGTCTCAACGACAAGATGTGGAATACATCGTGAACGCGGTGTAAATGCTCTGGCAGTCCCAATTTGTATGCTACCGGCCCAATCCTCTCGATAATGGGAAGTGGTCCCACGTACCTCGGGGCCAGTTTCCCTTTCTTACCAAACCTCGTCACTCCTTTCATAGGAGATACATGTAGTAATACTTGGTCCCCCACATTAAATTCTCGGAATAACCGTTTTGCATCGGAGTAGCTTTTCTGTTTCTCCTGGGCTACCCGAATGCGACTCCTGATAATCTCAATCCTGGCGGAGGTTTCCTGAATCATCTCTGGTCCGAGCAACTTGTTGTCCCCCACCTCTAGCCAATAAGTTGGAGAACGACAATGTCTGCCATACAATGCCTCAAATGGAGCCATATTAATCGTGAAATGATAAGAGTTATTATAAACAAACCCCACCAGTGGAAGATGTGGCTCCCAACCTCCTCCAAAATCAAGGACACACATGCATAGCATATCTTCCAACATCTGGTTGGTACGCTCTGTTTGTCCATCTGTCAGTGGGTGATAAGCTAAACTCAACCTCAACTCTGTACCCATGGCCTCCTGAAAGCTCTCCTAGAAACGCGACACGAAAATCTTGTCTCTATCTAACACAATATCCAGGGGCACGCCATGTAGTCGAACAATCTCATCAATGAACAACTGAGCATACTGGCCCATGGTGTAGTCTGTCCGTACTGACAGAAAATAAGCCACCTTGGTCAAATGGTCTACAATCACCTAGATGGAGTCGTGGCCCCACTGTGATGTAAGCAACCCAGTAATAAAATCCATGGAAATACTCTCCCACTTCCACGAGAGTATTTTCAATGGCTGAAGCAACCCCAACGGTTACTGGTGGTCCACATTTACCATTTGGCAAGTAGAACACTTGGACACGAACTCAGCAATGTCCTTCTTCATCCCACTTCACCAGTATTGCCGCCTTATATCCTGGTACATCTTATCTCCCCCGGAATGCACCGAAAATCGGGACTCGTGAGACTGGGTCATCATTGAGTCTGCTTCTTCTGGGACCACCAATCTCCCATTAAACCTTAAACCTCCATCGAAACTAATTAAATAGGACTCAGTACCCTCGGCTAAAAGCCGTATAATTTGCTCCTGGAAAAATGAGTCTGTTATCTGTGCCTGTATTACCCTCGTAATAATCTCGAGTGTCACTGTCATGACAGATATGAAGGAACGGGCTACCGCATCCTGGTGACCCAACTCTTTCCACTTTGCTTTCCAGATGTTCGCTATATCGTCTACCGGTCTACGTCTCAACGCATCAGCAACTACGTTGGCCTTCCGCAGATGGTACTGTATGTCGAACTAATAGTCTTTCATAAACTCTAACCACCTGCGCTGACGTATTTTCAGTTCTCGCTGAGTGAACAGGTACTGCAGTGACTTGTGGTCTGTGAACAAGCGAAACTTCTCCCCCAATAAATAATGTCTCCATATCCTCAGTGCAAAGATGATCGCTGCTAACTCCAGGTCGTGAGTGGGGTAATTTCTCTCATGTGGTTTAAGCTTGCGGGAGGCAAAAGCTATAGCCTTCTCCTCCTGCTGAAGTACTCCCCGAGTCCCCGTACGGAGGCGTCGGTGTAAACCAGATACTCCACGCTCGGCTTGGGTAAAGCAAGGACTGGTGTCGAATTGAGCTTATCTTTCATCTCATCGAAAGCCAATCCACAAGTATCGTTCCAAATATATGGTACCCCCTTGCGAGTCAGGTTCGTCAATGGACTCGGTATCTTGGAGAACCCTCGGATGAATCTCCTGTAGTACTCGGCTAACCCCAAGAAACTACGCACTTCCATCGGTGTTGTGGGTTGTCCCCACTCCCTCACTGCTGACACTTTACTCGGGCCAACCACTATCCCCAGTTCAGAAATAACATGTCCCAAGAACTGCACTTCCCGTAACCAGAATCCGCACTTCTCGTACTTAGCATACAACTGATGCTCTCGTAGAGTCTGAAGAACCTGCCTCAAGTGCTCAGCATTCTCTTCTTTAGTGTGTGAATATATCAGGATGTCATTTATGAAGACGATGATAAATTGATCCAAGAACTTTCTGAACACTCGGTTCATCAAGTCCATGAATACGGCTGGAGCATTTGTGAGCCCAAATGGCATCACTCTGAACTCATAGGACCCATATCTTGTCAGGAAAGCAGTCTTCGAAACATCCTACTCCCTAATTCGTAGCTGATGGTATCCTGACCTCAAATCTATCTTCGAAAAGAAAGTTGCTCCCCTCAGCTGGTCGAACAGATCATCGATTCAAGGCAACGGATATTTGTTTCGTATCGTGACCTGGTTCATTTCTCGGTAGTCCACACATATCCTCAGTGAACCATCTTTCTTTTTCACAAACAAAACTGGAGCGCCCCAAGGTGAGGTACTCCTATGAATGAAGCCCTGACCTAACAGCTACTATATCTGATCTCGTAACTCTTGCATTTCTGTCAGAGCCATACGATATGGAGAGCATGCTATCGATCGAGTATTCGATAACAAATCTATGATAAAATCCATCTCTCGACTGGAGGGTAGTCCTGGTATCTCCTAAAATACATCAGAATACTCACGAACAACTAGGATCGAGTCTAAAGGAATCACGACCTCCTTAGAGGTATCCTCCTCTATGTAATACAAATGAGCAGTAGAGTCTCCCTCTGGGCGAGGCATTATCACTACAAACATCTCCTGCCCCGGAATGGCAAAGATAATACTCCCACTGAAATAATCTATCATAGCTCTGTATGCTGCGAGCCAATCCATACCAATAATAACGTCATGCTCATGCATATCTAAGACTAACATGTTTGCTGGTAAGATTAAACTACCAATATATACTCCCACACCTCGACATATAAAGAAAATTAACGATCCATTTCCCAGTGGTGAGTCTACGCATGTCAGAGTGCTCTTTGCTGTGGCTAATAACCCTAAGGCCTTCGTAAAATGAGTAGCTATAAAATAGTGTGTCGCCCCAGTATCAAATAAAACCCGACCCATAGTACCATGGATAGGAAATATACCCTCAATCGCGAGTGGCGCCTGAGGAGCTGTTGCCTGGTGGACGTTATAGACATGTCTGTACTGTAACAGTCCCTGCTGTGCTGGAGCTACTGGGATGGCTGGTAGGGATGGTGCCTGAGCTGGTGCTGGGAGGGAGGCTGGAAAAAGTGGTTTATGTGGCTCATTACGGACACCCTGCTGTTGTGGGGCCCTATCTCCCTATGGACAATCATAGCACTTGTGGCCATTTTTACCACACCCGAAGCATCGGCCCCTAAAATTTCCTCCCCTCTGTCCCTGCTGATTACGGCCCTGCTGGCCATTACCTCCCCATCATTGGCCCTGCTGAAAACGCTGTTGGCCCTAATGGCCCTGCTGTTGACCCTGCAGTTAACGGTGTTGGCCCTACTAGCCCTGTTGATTAGACTGGCCCTGTTGGCCCTGCCTAAATCCTCCAAATCCCTGCCTGGAGTCACCTGATCGGAACCGCTTGGCAGGGTCCCCCTGATGGGAACTCTGCTCATGCTGACGATTCTTCCCCTGGGATATCGGTGCTCCACTAGTACCATTACCCCCTGTTCTTCCCTACTGGATGGACTCTCCTGCTCGTTTACTTCCCTGCAGATGGAAACGGTGATCCTGGCAATGTAATAAAGAAGCATTGAGGCGTCTGTGTAGGTACTCAGTGACAGATTGCCTGTGAGGTGCTGACGGATCCTCTAAGTCAACCTGTCCACAAACAACAGTATCTTCTTTCCCTCAGTGGGTGCCTCATATGGCACTATAGTGAGAAGTCTAGTGAACTCCTCCTCGTACTCAGCAACAGTCATATTCTCCTGATTCAGATTCAGTAACTTCCGCCTCATCTCGGTCTGCACGGCGGATGGAAAGTATTTGCTGTTAAATTGCACCCAAAATGACTGAATAGTGATAATATCCCTCTCCTCCAAGGTGGTGGTGGATTCCCACCAATACAAAGCGGCCCCCACTAGCTTGAAGGAAGCCAACAGCTATTTTTGCACGTCCGAGCACTCGTACATGCGCAAATGCCTTTGGATATCTTTCTTCCATTGGCTGGCTATAATGATATCCGAACTACCCGCAAACTCTGGGTGATGCGCCTTCTGGAATGCATCCCTAACTCGCTCCCATGCAGAAGGAAGCTATGCCGGTACTGGAGCCACTGCCTAAACCTGGGGTAGATCTTACTGCACTACTGCCAACGCGGCATTCACCGCCTGAGAAACGATAGCGGCTACCTCTATTGCGTTCATCGTTCCCTGAACCAAAGCTGCTGGCTTCTCGGCCTGGGCACGTATGTCCTTGGGTGCGCGTCTCGAAGGCATCTGAAATGTAAAGAAATTTATTAGTCTACAGTTATTAGAAGATTCCCAAATAGCTGAAGACGTAAGCGTAAAAGAAAGAATACAACAATCCTAAAAATAGGGCTCTATAGCAAGAACGCTAAGCTGAAAGCGAAATAGACCGTACAGATCCTAAAGGACACTAGAACCTGATGCTCTGATACCACCTGTGACACCCCGCCTAATTAAATACCGGGTGATCAGTCCTTTATTAAATTATAACCAAGGTGAACGATTGGTTCATTCTTAGCATCACTGTCGCAAAAATAACTTTTCAAATTAAACACCCTAAATAATTAAGTTAAGTGACAAAACCATTTTTAAGACATCAATTCCAAATTTAATTTAAAACCAACATTTAAAACCTTTCATAATCCATAGTTTAAGAATCACACAATAACTAGACTGGAAAAGATAATCCAAGCAATTTAAGCATTCAACTAATTAATTCCAACTTTAAAACTTCAAAGGAAAAACATCATGGCAGTAAAAATCCCAAAGTATAAATACTGGAAGTAAACGAATCACAATCTCTGATAAAACCAACTGAATAATGGAAAAAGGGAGACACGTGCCCAATTGGATAAAATAGAACTAGAAGTGGAATCAATAATGAGGTCGCCTAAGCAAGAGGCCCGCAACTCCCACCTAAGCTGCAGCACGTTCCTTCCAAAGGATCCTATGAAAGACGCCCCTGTGGCTGGGCACGTGTAATATATACATATATATACAAGAGAGAAGAGAAAATAGGAAACGGGTCAGAGCCCGATTGTAAAAGAGTTTAAAATTTAGTTAGAAAGTATTTAAAATGTTTACCGGCTAATGCAACAATCATATTAGTATACGGCACTCTCTTAAGGAATTCTCACCTATCTTTTAAGGTGCACACCTACCGCACTATTTATCCCAACAGTTTAGCTTTTCTTAAAATTCTCATAAGGTTTCATACCGACAATTACAAGTGCTAAAATATTAAATTTCTAAAGGCAAAGTTTTCACATAACTCTCATTTTATTATAAAATTTCTCAGTGTTGCCTCAAACTTTTCACACACTTTTAAATATCGGAATATTTATTCGTTACTCAACTACTTTTAATCACAGTAAAAAGTTTCCCAATTTAAATTCTCTTCCCCTCTCTCTCTCTCTCTCTCTCTCTATATATATATATATATATATATATATATATATATATATATATATACATATACTATCGGCACCCCACATAATTTTATGGTGTTGACATACTCTGCTATCAAGTCCCCGTATCACTCGTACTAAGGGAAATACTCGTTCGGAATCACTCTCGAACTGTATTAACAAAAAACACATACAAATTGAGGCGAAGTATAGTTCCAAGTCACTAAGAGGTCAGCACATACCCTCACGTCTCTAGGACCGTCTGACTATCGATCTGGTAGCCTGTACCAAGGATTCCTATGTTCTAGGGTACAAGTCAATATCCCCCATAAAGGTCCCATCGAGATAAGACTGTCCCGGCGCAGTAACCTCAGTGATAGCAAGTAGCGCAGGCATGATTTTTACATGTATATAGTATATGCACAAACACAGTCATATATGTATACTACCATTCCCATTTCTAATTTAGGTACACCCACGACCCACACTTATGATATTTATTCTTATTGCACATTACTATATTATCCCGTATAACGGTTCGTCTCTTTTATTCTTATTTATGGGATTATATCAAACTTACTTCGTAACACTCGTGAAATCCAATCTCCCTAAGTGTAATTTCAGTAGGTACTCTTTTATTTTATGACGTAACTTCCTTACGAGTCTCACCCTTTAGACACACGTTCCCATTATTTCTTAAGTGTAAAACACCTCCGTTAAATGTAAATCCCGTCTTACATTAAAGGTTCCATATTTATAAGGTCCAACTGGTCTTCTTTATATCTCAAAATGTTCTAACAATAATGTCCAAGGATTTCTATTCATTTAAGTTGGAACAACCTATTTAAAAAGGGGAATGTGAGTTTTCCAGGAAGGGTCGATGGCAGGGGCTCGATCGATCGATGCTCTTGGGTCGATAGATCGATCAAGTAGTTAAGGTAAAACTACAGAAATACCAGTTACGGGAATCCTATTCCACAATCATCCAAATCATCATATTTCATTTTGAAAAGTGAGACTATGTGATAATTGATTAACTTTGCAAATTTCTAATTTGACACACTTATTTAATTTCAGCCCCTAATCATGCATCTAAAGGCAAGTATCAACCCATAAACAAATAAAGCACGCGACACAAAATTAAGGAAAAATCCCCGAAGGGCAAAACCTTTTATTTCTAGAATTTTAAAAAATTTACAAGACCATTGACTTACATACAACCTGATAATCGCCCACAAGTGTAACGCACGGTGTCTTCGTCAAACCTTCAAAGTAACGGCTAGAAACAGTGTCGGCTGGAATCTCCAGCAGGAACTCCAGGTGGTCAGCAATGAAGAAGAGAGACAGCTTTTCCACAATGGTTTAACAAACTAAAGTTGTGTTCTTGGGTTGTAAAAGATTCACAAAGGTATGAAAATTTGTGGGAATCAAAACATGAGTCTTGGGACTTAAAAAGGTTAAGACTTTGAGTATTTAGGAGTCTTAAAATCGTCTATGAAAGTCTTAGAAACAAACTCCCCGAAGTTGATTTAAATAAGATAACCTTGGCCGAAAAAATCTCGAACAAATCTGATCGAATTTATCTCAGGCGGATTAGTCCGCTTCTGATGCCGGACCGGTCCGATAGCGGATCGATTCCTTTTTGAACAAGGCCTCTTCGATTTGCAATCGATTCGGGGTATACTATTTCTTGAGCAAAGCGGATCGGTCTGACTTGAGGTGGACCGGTCCAGAGGCGGATCGGTTCTTTTTCCAGAAGGGCGGATCGATCTGGGGCGGACCGGTTCCTTTTTTAATGGGGCGGACCGGTCCGGTATATGCAGAAAATTGATTCCTTATTTATGAAGCTTTGACATTCGGATCCGTTGATGTAGAAGTGATCTTGAATTTCTTCAACGGTGTAACAGCGTACGACATACATATAGATAATTGATAAAAAAAAATGTCCTTACAAATCTCCCGCTATGTCTATGCCGGTACAAACATAAAAAAATATCCGAATTATCAAATACCAAATTTCCTGTACAAATCTACCCTTCCATGAACCCAATACTGAAAAGATACAAATTAATAAGACTTCATCGTTTGCTCCTCAACTCTTCAGGAATCTCAACGCTTTTCTCATCAGGTTATGCAAGTCAGAGATCATCAAAGAAGTGCCTACACACATGAGATAAAGAAAAATACCAAGTGACATATCAAGTTTGAAATGAGATAAACATAGATACCAATTTATGATAAAACCATAAGTCAAATCTCAAAAACTCAAAACTCCCCCTTAATATGATAATTCTTTCTCCCCCTTTTTATGATGTCCCCAAATAGACAAATGAGAAGAATAAATCAAACAAACAAAGACAGGGTGTCACGGTATTCAAACCAAGGCATTAATCAAATGGCAAAACGTGCATGTTGCAAGGAGATGCAAAAACAATTCACAAACTCTTTTTGATTTTTTATTTTTTCATACAAAAATAAGATACATTTGAAAAAAAAAATATGCTACAAAAATCACACCATGGATTTAGACTCAAACAACCAAGTCATGGAAATGGAATGAATGGGTGTGAACACATTCGATAGGTAAATCAATTCAATCAATCATATGTGAACGATGCATATGTGTACCCCTAACGAATGAACATCAAAAGAATCCTTAGGTGTAAAAATTTGTTGAATTTAAATGACATCGTCTTATACAAATCAACAAATCAAAGTCAAATGATTTCCACACCAATAATGTCCAAAACTATTTAGCGCTTTTTTCAAGATTTTCAAGGACGTGCAAACCCGTTTTAATTCTCCAACCAAACTCCCTCATATATATTTTCTTTTAGAGGTAATCTAAATTCTCAAACTTTGGAGAATTGGTGCAAACACCTAAATGGCCCATAATTGGCATGAATTTATTTTTATTGCCTTTAAATTTTTCGGGGCTCTTTTAAACCTCTTTGGACCCCGGATAATAAAATTCCTCCATTTTTTAGGTCCAATTTAACGGTGGCTTGGTATTCGCAAAGGCAAAATGAACCTTTCGCGTCCCTTCCCCGTTTTCAAACAAAGCACACAAACTCACAAAACGGTTCTTATATTCATAATTTCCTCATCAAATTTTATCGCACTTGGTTCGTTTTAAAGACGGGATTGAAGTGAAAACACCCAACCAACATGTGATAAGACAAGCACAATAATCAAACAAATCCGTGCATGTGTGCAATAAAGGAAACCATGAGTCAAACATGTAGGAAGAAACACTTAATTACATCTTAATGACTCCAAACATTATAAAGCACAAAGATGACATGATATATTGTCTCAAAACACTATCAAATAGTCACATGAAGAAATGGAATGAAATTGTGACTCTGTCAACCTAAGTGTCTATCCATAAACGGTGCAAACAAAATACAAAAATCTTTTTGGATTTTCAAATTTGACCAAAATAAATATGAATGGACACTCAAAAAATAGAAAATCTTTTTGCATTTTTCAAAAAAATTCAAAAAACAAAAATTTGTACAAAAAGTACATGTCACAACGCTAGCAAACATAAATATCATGAAACAAAAACTAGCGAATGACAAACATGCAAACACAATCATTTATATGATATAGAAAGAGAAGAATCATGTACAAGCAAATGAGAATCAACTATTCTAAAATCTAGTGTATCCAAAAGTGATTTCGTAGCCCAAGTGGATGTAACACGTCGACACGGAGTTTTGGGAACCAACAAAGCACTAGACTTCGAATTCCTAAGACCTCTTCCAAGATCAAAACAAGATCTCCTAAGGTGACATTTCCTACCACAATATGAACATGTGTAAACGGGTGGAACGACACCTAAAGTGTGATCATTTCTAACATCCTTGGAATTAGTTGACCCTCTAAAACAAATAATGGTTTTGGCTTTAGCATTAGAAGCATGAGAACACGATGAGCCATTACCATCACTATCAAACCTACTTGAGTCTATCAAATCATTTTTTAACTTCAAAATTTTTTACTCAAGCAAAGAATTAGACTCTTCCAAAGACAGGGATTTCTTTTTCAAATTTTCAATTAAACTTAACAGTTTATCACGCTCCCCCTCAATTAAAACAAACTTTTTCCTAATAGTCTTTTCATGTGCTCAAACACATTGACTAAAATATTTTTATCCTCTTTGCACAAACACAAACCATCGAATTTTTAAGGTCCTCCAATTCGTTATCTAAAAATAGGACCCTATCATCACTCTCCTTCTTGGACAATTTTAAAGCAATAGAGTCATGGTCCAAGGAAACAAATTTTTTACGATAAAAATCTAGTTGATTTTGAACCGTTTGCAAAAGATCCATCGCGGATTTAAAACGAGAATTTTATTTTTCCAAAACTTTAATTATTTTTGCAAACGTCAAATTCAAACGATTTATATCATCAAAACTTTGACTCGGGTCATCAAAGGAGGGCATCTGATTAGATAAGTGCTCCATCGGAAAAATTGCGATTTTCAAAAAACTGATTTAAAAAATTAATATCACACAATTTTTGTGAAAAATAGGAATACACAATAAATTGGCGCAACCTGCTCTGATACCAATTTGAAAACGTGAGTAGACAAATTGTATCAGAAATTAAATCCTCTAAAAATTAGGATCATGCAATAAATAAGCGTAGCCCGCTCTCACACCAATTTGAAAAGTGCGACTATGTGATCATTGATTAACTTTGCAAATTTCTAATTTGACATACTTATTTAATTTCAGCCCCTAATCATGCATCTAAAGGCAAGTGTCAACCCATAAACAAATAAAGCAAGCGACACAAAATTAAGAAAAAATCCTCGAAAGGCAAAACATTTTATTTCTAGAACTTTAAAAAATTTACAAGACCATTGACTTACATACAACCTGATAATCGCCCATAAGTGTAACGCATGGTGTCTTCGTCAAACCTTCAAAGCAACGACTAGAAACAGTGTCGGCTAGAATCTCCCGCGGGAACTCCAGGTGGTCAGCAATGAAGAAGAGAGACGGCTTCTCCAGAAGGGTTGAACAAACCAAAGTTGTGTTCTTTGGTTGCAAAAGATTCACAAAGGTATGAAAAGTTGTGTGAATCAAAATATGAGTCTTGGGACTTAAAAAGGTGAAGACTTAGAGTACTTAAGACTCTGAAAATCGTCTATGAAAGTCTTAGAAACAAACTCCCCGAAGTTGATTTAAATAGATAACCTTGGCCGAAAAAATCTCGAACAAATCTGATCAAATTTATCTCAGGCGCATCGGTCCGCTTCTGATGCCAAACTGGTCCGATAGCGGATCGGTTCCTTTTTGAACAGGGCCTCTTCGGTTTGCAATCGATTCGGGGTATACTGTTTCTTGAGCAAAGCGGATCGGTCTGACTTGAGGCGGATCGGTCCGGAGGTGGATCGATTCTTTTTCTAGAAGGGCGGACCGGTTCCTTTTTGAATGGGGCGGACCGGTCCGGTATGTGCAAAAAATTGATTCCTTATTTATGAAGCTTTGATATTCGGATCCGTTAATGTAGAAGCGGTCTTGAATTTCTTCAACGGTGTAACAGCGTACGACATACATATAGACAATTGACAAAAAATGTCCTTACAGATTTCAAAACTTCCAACAAATGATACCATAAGTGTTATATCCCCAAATAATGAATATTCTACGTAAGACATGCGAGTTTTCATCAATTATAACGAATTAAAAGGGTCAAAATCCATAAAAATAACAAGAACCCTAATAATTTCTTTAACTTAGTTCTTCCCATTATTTTCCCAGATTTTTCTACTCCTAACTCAATGAAATTTCGTGGTTCAACCTCTACATATGAATTAGATTTCCAGAACACGTCTTTTACCTATACATCATGCAAATTTGAGTCTCCAAAATATGCTTTCTTTCACAAAAACTAGTTTTAATCAATCCTAGACTAATATCATTGAAGGATTAACTAAAATAGAGAAAGATAGATACTTGCCTGGAAATATTTGGCTCGGTTTTGTGGAAAAGATTGGTGTGGTTTTGATCCTCGTTGCGCGATCTAAAGCTTGGCGGCGACGGCGGTGCAAACGGTGGAGTTCTTGGCCTAGAACTCCTTGGAAAGCTTCTCCTCTTCCTCTCCAATGGCCGTATTTGGTTCTTGGTTATTCTAACCCTAGAAGACAACTCCTACCATCTGATATAACCTTATAAAATTCGTGGGTTTCCATTCCCAAAAATACGAAATGTCTAAAACGCCCTCCCGAGATGTTAATTACTCCTAGAAACACCCCGAGACCCAAACTAAACCCCCGGGTATATTATTTTGACTATTTCGATCCTTCCGGACACATTGACGTACTCAAAATGACCATACGAGTGACTTATAATTTATTCACTTTTAATAGTTCGAATTAAATCCCGACACGACACAGGTGCGTTCCGATAAATTTCTGAAATTATCAAATTAGATTCTCGTGATAATTTTACTAAATTCAATTACACCTCTTAATTTACCCATAAAGTAACTTACAACGAAATTCTAATAATTACTAACTCTCATCATGCTAGTAAGTATTTAAATGGTTTTTTGAATTAATATTAAATTAATATATCTAATTAAATTTAATAAATCCCTAAAATTTAAAAGTCATAAAAATACGGGGTATTACATTATTTTAATGTGGGAAAAGATTAAGAGTTTAAGTGCAATTATAATTCTATTAAAACTAAAACACTGTCAGATCTAACCATTTCGAATTGATTCGCCCTCCAGGCCGAATCGATTCGATCTATATCAGGTTGGCAGTTCACCCCAGATTTTAGATATAAAAGTAAATATCTGATTTCTTTATTGATTTTAATTCCGATTAAAATCTTACTTTCCATAAACCAAATTTAAAATTTTAATTTGCTAAAAAGAATTAAATCCAAAAAAATTGTTTTTTTGAATTTTGAATTAATTTAATTTATTACCGGCTTAAATTACATGGTGTTATAATATCCTAATAATAAGCAGTAACAAATAACGAAATTAACGCCATCAACTTTCCAATTTGGGATGAATAGAGAAGGATAAGAGACAAAGAAGAAAACCAAATACTAACATGGTTCAGCTAATGTGGTGCTTACGTCCACGGGTGCATGTAACACCCCGCCTAATTAAATATCGGGTGGCCAGTCCCATACCAAATTAAAACATAATATACAGTTGGCTCATTCTTAGCATCACTGTCGAAAACATTTACAACTCACCCAATACCCAATTAAGCTGGTGTTAAAAACTTTCCAAATTTGAATTTCAACAAAACCATTTTTTAGTTTAAGAATAACACAACACATTTTATTCTACAACACTGATAACACAATAAATAACACAAAAGAATTTAAATGCAATTGGAATAAACATTCCCAAATAATATAAATCCTTTACAATAATCCCAACAATGTTAAATGTATTAAAAAGTCCCGAATACAATAGTATTTGACCTCGATAGAAAAGATAACTGAATCTTTTGGGCGACATGACCTAACTAAGAATACTGTGAATCAAAAAGATGATAGGCGTCTAAGCAAAACTCCATAGCTCCATAGCTCGTCACAATCAACTAAGGTTGGCGTCCCTGTTGTTGGACACCTGATATAGAGATACAATAGAAGAGAAAATATGCAAGGAAACGGGTAAAAGCCCGAATGTGTAGATGATTTTTAAAACAGCAAGTATTTAACAAGTGCAATAAAGCATTTATTATGTACATGTTAGATCCAACTCTCACTTGCTATTCTCACCTCTCAACTAGAGTGCACACTTAACGTTTCCTATTAACCTCCTAGTTAATGGTTCCTCTTTTCTAGTCTCCATATTATAATTCCATTCCCATATCATAATCTCTGTATGTCCCATACCATACGTCACATTATTATTCATTTACATTTCTCCTTTATATGATTAGTTTCTCATTAACATGAATCATTACTCATTAATATGAATCGTTTCTCATTAACATGAGTTAAGCTTTTCAATTCTACAAGCATAAACATTCATTAACTTAATTCCATTATCTTTATTTATTCACCGTTATCTACAATTATCATCGTAGATAGATTTAACCATAATATATCCATTCAATCATTTAATCCATTATATATATATTCATATATAATACAGCACCCCGAGTCACAGCTGCGGTGCAATGCATTACTCTGCTATCATGTCCCATCATCGCATGTCGCCGAATAAGGGACTAAAGCTTCGGTAAGATTCCACGAACCACAATCAACAACAAACAAATTGGAGGCGAACATAGTTCTCGTATCCATGGGTCACGCACATACCTACGTACCCACAGTCAGCGAACTTATTAACTCCCCGATAAGTCTTTTATAGACCTATGTTCTCGAGCGACAAATCAAAGATCCCATGGATTCATCAGGATATGACTGCCCTCACGCGCAAACCTCCCACCGATAGCAAGTAAGCTAGGTATGTCATACACATAAATCATCAATCAATCAAATAGGTATTATCATACCTATAATATAATATCAATAAGGTAATTATCACTACCCTAAGATATTTCACATACGTAGCATTATATCTCTTTTAAATTCCATGTATTAAATATCATATCTTTACTTCATAATTTAATTATCCTCGCATCCTATAACTTCTCTCCACTCCCGACATCGTTAAGGTTCATGCGCGGAGCGTCTCGCAAAGCGAAATCCAAACAAGGCACCCCTCCAATACACTACTACTTAACTTTGTCGATCGAGGAGGTCCGACAACTTCAACTATGAGATCGGGATAACCTCATACCCTATTTCAACCAAATGTGTTTTAAACTCCCATCTCTATCCAGGAGACACACCACTACGCTCTTGTATTACACTCAGTCCTTGCGTAATCAATAATGAGCTTAAACTCAGTCATTGACGTTCAAACTGTAACCCTAAGGCTACCCTCACTCAATACACAAGATTCAAATAGGTTTTTCCTCAACATATATTCAGTAAGAAGTCACTAATATCCTACTGGTCCATAACATCATTTCTCCCGAATTACTACGAGTTTAGTTCTCCTTTTAATTAAGGTTAAAACCGATACTTTCGAATCTCTTATAAACACATCTTCTTTCACTTAAGATTAAACCCTCTTATAAACTTAAGGATACCCAGGTGTTACATTCAATCACCCCTACTGGTCTTATCTTAAATCCTCATACATCCCCATTTGTAATTTAAAAAATGAATCTAGCAACCGAAATTCCATTCAATATAATTTTCATCATTTAAATCACTTGAATCCAAATCAAATTAATTCAAATCTTATCAAGGGTTTACTGATATTTTCTAAGTCTCATAATATCCAAATAATAATCACCAAAGATCCACAAAAGGTTTGGGATAAGAATCAACATTTAAAAAGAAGCAACTTTACATATTCTGGGGAGGTCGATCGATCGAAGGCAGGGGTCGATCGATCGATCCCTCAGGTCCAAGCCTAGTTTTCTGCATTTTCTGCAACTACGGGTTTCACCATTTTTACTCATTCAAACCTTCATATTAACCTCCAAAATGAGTTATAATTATTTCTACATGATATATCAACATATATGAACGATTTCCAATACTCTAAACATCCTAGAATCATCAAGGGATTGGATTAAAAGCATGTTTCTCTCCTTATTTCCAGAAATCATCAACATATTAACTTCAAGAACACCACAATGGTTTTTCAGATTTTTCTTCAACATATTCATGATCATTTCGTGGATTAATATCATCCTACAATATAAGTTTACTTCCTATATTATTTCAGTTTCTATAAATCCATATAACAACTCCATTATGTCTCCCAAACAAGAAAATCATCTCTTTTCATAATTATTCTAACATGGACAATATACGAACTTATGTTGCAATTATCAAGCACTTGCCTTTACTGAAGGTCTGATCCTTTGGTGTAGTATATCTCAGTTGGTTGTCCCTTCTCCGGTCAAACTCCGGTGGTGGTTGGTGGTGGTGAACCTTGGTTCTTGTTCTTTTCCTTCCCAAGTAGGCTTTTCCCTTCCCAAGCACTCTTTCACTCTCTCTAGGAAGATGACTTCTCTAATTTGTGTAGAGGAGATGAATTACCCCCATACACTTAATCTACCAATACTTATAATAGTACCAAATCCGAAATCACTATTCATCCCCCTTAGAAAAATGACCAAAATGCCCTTTCGGGTTGTCCATTCATTTCCAAATGACACGAGACTCAAAATTAACATCCCAATAGACTTTTCTGACTATTTCGAACCTTCCGGACGCAACGGCGCAGTCGAAATGACTATAAGGTCGATAGAAAATAAATTTCCTTTTTAATTTAATAAACTAGTCCCGACACGTCCCATACCGCGTCTGACTAAAAATATAAATTACCGAATTTATATCATACAGTCATATCAATGACATCACATTCATATATTACCCAAATATCTTTAAGTAATATTCAGAATCATCCATTTTAATATCCACCGTCTGGATAAAACCCAAATGAATTAATTAATAATAAAATCTAATTAATCCATTAATTTAAAATATAACCCATTTTAAAAGTCACTTAAAATTACGGGGTATTACAGTGCAGTGCTTATTGTATGCATTTCAATGGGGAATAACCATGAAAGAAATTATTACAAGTTCTCAAAGGTATCTCTAGGGTTTTGCATATAGTTTGGTAGAATATTTTTTGGATCCCATATTCTGTGGGATTTAGTGTTATTTATAGGTAGTTATTAGAGAGAGAGTGGTGGGACAGGTGGAGTGCCTTTATAGGTTAGGTAGTTACACCTTTTACAAGCCATGGAGTGAATCATCATGAGTTGGTTATAATCTACTTGTAGACACCACATTTTAGGACCCTCCTAAGCATCTCCTTAGTTCCCTAGCACTTCCTCTTTCATCATGAAACCTAGGTCATACTCTGAGTACTCATTTGGAGGTCGTCGGGCGCTCCCGAACCCGGTTCGACAGCCGAACAACCCTTTCACCTCAGTGAAAGCTCATTGGATCTTTGAAGGTATATGAATTCCTTTTCTAACGGCCCGTCGCATGCAGTAATCGACTTACAGTTCGAATGAACGGACCACTTTCTCCTGAAAACTAATCTAGAGGCCACCGGGTGCCCTTTGGCTTCGTTTGGCTCCGGTCAACTCTCCAACTTGAGTGAATCTCTTTGGATCCTAAGAGTGTTGGAACACGAGGACCCTAATTGTTAGAATCTTACCAAAAGTAATTTCCTTTAATATGCGAAAGTGAGATAGTTCAAATAAACACACACAAATAATTTCTTTCAAATTAAAATTAAACTTAACTTAAAGTGACATTAAATTAATCTACAAATACATTTTTCACTTAAACATATTAACTCAACCCAAGTCCTAGAAATTTGCCTAACAATAAATATTCAATTTGCAATATTATGCAATATTAGGACAATCCAAATATATCCAATAAAATTAATGACAATAACTAAATTAATTAAACATTACCCAAATTAAATTAGCACCAAATTAATCATGAGTAGTGATTTAAACCAATTTTATAGTTTTACCTAAGCATGGGTTCTAGGTGATTTTTTAAAAGATAAAATAAACAAATAACCACTACGCCGCGATGTACGAGGAAAAACCCACAACGGGAAAAAACCTCGGACGGCCCTAGCCTTAAGTCCACTAAGTATGGTTTTACAATTACCAGACAGATGACTTACTTCCTCGACTCGACTCCTTTCAACCCTTGACGCGTATTCTTGTAAACACCTCCGCCTAGTCGATAACCCCGGAACTCTACCAAAACCATGGAATTAACCAATGAGACTTTAGGAACACCGTCAACCACATATGGTGTCTTTCACCATGTGAGAATGCCGCAGGAAAACAACGAGACTTCTTCTTTGAGGGATGTATAAGTAAACCCAAACAAACTCTTCAACTCTGTAGAGTAAACCCGGTGCCAAACACTCCAAGCAAGATATTTATATGAAAACTTGGAACAAACAATATGGGTGTAAACCAAAAGTGTTTTAGGGTGATTTTCTAGGAAAGCAAAACACTTAAACCATTAACCTTTTCATAGAAAAGTTAAAGTCTAAAAACTCTCTCTAGGAGATGGAAGAATATGAAAAAGTTACATTCAAAAAGTTGGTTCCTGCACTAGATAAGTCTGTCAAAAGTTAGTGGGGAAAAGTAGTGGGAAAAGTGGAAAAACTGTCAAAAACTGCCAAAATACCTGTTCCCGCCAAATCTCGTTCGAACGAGATTTTCGTTCGAACGAAGTCTCGTTCGAACGACAATTCGAACGATATTTCAGTGGCCAAACAGGGAACTCATTGGCAAACCTCGTTCGAACGAAATTCTCGTTCGAACGAAAAACTCGTTCGAACGACAATTTCGAACAAAAAAACAGAAAGCTTAAAAATTCGATTTTAGCCCAGAAACTTTATTTTAAAGTTTTAAATAAACCTTCTGAAAATACCCATCAGTTTAAAATAAAAAAATTACCCAATTAAAATTTTTCCCAGCTCCCATATAGATATATAATGCATTCATACCGTAGGAGTAAATGCAACACATGTTGTTGACGTAGAAACGAGGCACAACAAACTCGGCATTTGATAAAGCTTTAATCTTAGCCGCTACGTCTTCAACAAATACGTCATAGGCTTGAATGGATAAACTTGAGCACTATCCTATGACTCAAATGTTTTTGTACTTAATTGAGTCAATACAACATTGAGACTCAATCGAAGACTTGTGTCCTTACAAATCTCCCCGTTTGGCTATTCCGGGACGAAAACCAACAAAAATCCTAAAGGGCCATCAAACTCTACTAGACTCAAACATTCCACCCAAACTTCACTCAAGACCCAAGGATCAATATCTTTACCGATGAAGAAAGTGGCCATATTTAGAAGAATTCCTACACACTTAAGCAAAATATCAAACGCATAGGAAATATCAAGAATATCAAATGCAACTAACAGAAATACTCCCCCTAAATTAATTCTCCCCCTTTTTTTCTAACACTGACATACTTAGAAACACGTCTCCCGCTAAGTTAAATCTCCTAACCTAAGATATGATTACAATAGGATTTGATACCATTTATGCCCCTATCATTCTCCCCCTTTTTGTTCAGGAATAGACAAAGGTTAAAAGAAATTTAACAAAATGATGCATAAGGTGATAAGAACATGAAAGCATAAGGCAACAAAATCATAACTAATCCATACAAAGAATAAAGGATACCAACTTAGATGCAAGAAAATGATACCAATATGATACATAAAAAATTAAGCATGTGACATCAACAAGATATGCAACTAGATAGATATCAATCATGAAGTAGAAGCATAGATGGACTAGCAAGCAAGGAAAAGACAAATAGAATACCTCGTCTATGAGTACATAATAAATATCATTAACGCACACGCTCATATACTAGTTATAAACACCACACATTACACAAAATAAAATAAGCTTTTCACACTCGTATGGCAAAAATATGTCATATGGAAATGGAAGTGTTGGGGTGTGAACTAGTAACAATTAAATTTAGACTCAATCACTTAAAACATATTCACGGAGTTCTCATTTGATTGCAAACTTTATCACATTTGAATATAACCTCATGTGACAATATAGATTGAACTCAATGAACAAACATACACAATGCATACAAGTCTAGAGTTCTGATGATTTTATAAACCAATAGAGTCATGGCATTCAAATAACAACTAGGCTAAAAGGACATTGTGCAAACCGTTGATATACCATCCAATCTCCCTCAATAAGCATATATATTTTTGAATGAATATGTCAATTAAATGTAGGCGTTGGCAATGATTTTTCTTTTTAATGCCATGTTTTATTTTAGGAGTTTGAACCATTTATTTCTTTTAGGTCCAAGCAAACGGTGGATTACTCGCAAAGGATGATATTTTCTTTCGGAGCCCTTCCCCGTGAACATTTATATATATTATTTTTATATCTCACATAAATCTCACGTGCAACGGATTTTAACATGCACTAGTCCTCCTAGGTCACATAACATGTAGATGACAAGATTGGTAAGAGAACACCTCACAAAGCTCAAATATACATATGAAGTTATAGTTTCAAATGAGTTCGTGTATCTGTGAATTGAGGCATATAAAAATATAATCCATTATAACAACACAAAATCCAACTACTCCATGTAAGCTTGGTAAAGAACATAATAAGGATTGACAATCTAAACCAAAAGTTCTAGCCACATGAAAGCGAAAAAGAAGGGATTCTAACACAAGTGTATGCCATATAGAGTGTGTCAAACTAAAATACCACACAAAAAAATCTTTTTTGAGTTTTTGGTAATTTTTAACCATAAATAAAAATATTTACTCAAAAGATACAAAAAAAATATTTATATTTTTCATTAATCTAAAAGGATAAAACACAAATGATAAACAAAATCTTTTTGTATTTTTCATTAAATTCAACAAAAAAAGAAAAAAAAATACAAAAGATAAACGAGAATCACAATTCTAGCTTGTGATTAAGCATGGAGCATAGACTAGAAAATGATTAAAACAAGCATACAATTAGCATGGTGATATAGCATGAGGTACAAAAGCTAAAGTATGCAAACAACTAACAAATTCAGCCTTTAGATTTAGCAAGGGAGGAAGCATGTGAAAGTAAATGAGAATAAAAATTCTATGTTGTAAAGCTACCAAGTCGGATCTCCTAACCCAAATTAATGATGAATGACAATCTCGGGAAGTAGGAATCTTGGCTACCTCGGTTGCCTTACGTAAGGATTTTCTAGGATCTCATTTAAGATCAAAACAAAATTTCTTAAGATGACCTTTTCGACCACAATGTGAGCACCTAAAGACTCGGCGAAAAGAATTACCTAAGGAATGATCTATAACATTGTTCCTAGAAGATTCTCCTAAAACATCGATTTTGGATTTATGAGTTGATTCATTACAAGTATCGAAGCCTAAACCACAAGTGTCATTTTTTATTTGAACCGTTCCTAATATTTTACCTAATTTCTCCGAACGACACTCCAAATCAAATTGGACTTTACTAGAGTCTTTTAGTTTATTTTCTAAATATAAAATGTGAGACTCTAATAAAATATTGCGCCCTTCAAACGCGAGAAGCTCCTTTTTCAAGGATTCCATTACACCTTTAAGGCTATCTCTCTCGCCTTCTACATATTCAATCTTCTCACGAAGAGCTCTCTCACGTGTTCTAAGGTCTTCCACTAACGCACTCTCATCAATGACCTTAACACGCTCTCTTAAACTAGCTTCAAACTTCAAATTTGCTCTTTTTAATTTAATAGATTCTTCATATAGTTCTTGAAATGCAAATTGAAGTTCACTCACATCAACCTCATTTTCACTTTCACTTTGTCTTTCTTATCCACTCTCACTATCATAAAAATTAAGGGAATCATAAACTTTGACCTTGTAAGTGTCATGTGTTAAAATTTCATTAATAGATGAGTGATCATTATCACTCACATGACTAGCCATAAAAGCCACAAAGTTTGGCTCAGTGGGAGAATCGGGTCCCTCTTCATTATCACTATCACTAAGGGTTGCATTAAAAGAAATTGGTTGCTTACCCTCTCTCCTTAGTTTAGTGGGACACTCTTTCGCCCTATGGTTATACCCTTCACAACTCTAACACCTATTTGACTCGTCCCTATTTAAATTTTCATTAAACGTTTTAGGGATCTTCCCGGCTTTGTCATGCTTAGATTTTTCAAATTTCTTAAAATATTTTTTAAATTTATCTTTGTTAAATTTAAGAAATTTTCGAAACTTCCTAGCAAACATAGCCATATCTTCCTAGTCGCTCTCACTTTCATTCCCTACTACTTATTTTTCCTCCTTTCGAGCTTTTAAAGCAATGCCCTTATCTATTTTCTTTTCAGTTTTAGAGGTAAACATGTCTAGTTCATAGGTTTGTAAATCACATACGAGCTCTTCTAATTTTGTAGAGGCTAAAGTAGGTAAAGAATGTAACACGGTCACCTTAGGGATAAATCTATAGGGTAGGGACCTTAAAATTTTCTTTACTACTCGGTTGTCGGGTATTTTCTCTCCCAAATTAAAAGATGAATTAACTATATCGAAAAGTCTAGCATAAAATTCATCAAAAGTTTCTTTTTCATTCATTTTGATGGTTTCAAATTGAGTGGTGAGGTTTTGGAGTTTAGAAGCATTTACTACACTAGTTCCTTTATGAGTGAGTTGTAAAATATCCTAAGCTTCTTTAGCGATTTCACACGTCATAATGCGACGGAATTCATCCGATATGACTGCACTAAACAAGGCATTTAAATCACGGGAATTAAAGTTTGCAAGTTTAGATTCATTCTCACTTCATCTCTCGGTGGGTTTGGGAACACGTTCATTTTCAGTTAAATGTGTAGATGGAGACCACCTGTTAACGACAGACAACCAAACCCTCTCATTTAGAGACCTAAGTACTGAACACATATGTGCTTTCCAATATGCGTAATTAGAACCATCGAAAATAGAAAATTTTGAAAAAGGAGAAAATTTCATTTTTGTCAAAAATATTTAAAAAGGATCTTAAATGCAACAATTTAGCGATCCCGCTCTGATACCACTTGTTGGAACATAAGGACCCCAATTTTTAGAATCTTACCGAAAATAATTTCCTTAGAGATGTGTAAGCGAGATGGTTCAAATAAACACACACAAACACCAAATTTTAATTTCTTTCAAATTAAAATTAAACTTAACTTAAAGTGACATTAAATTAATCTACAAATTCATTTTTCACTTAAACATATTAACTCAACCCAAGTCCTAGAAATTTGCCTAACAATAAATATTCAATTTGCAATATTAGGCCAAACCAAATTTATCCAATAAAATTAATGACTTGAACTAAATTAATTAAACACTACCCAAATTAAATTAGCACCAAATTAATCATGAGTAGTGATTTAACCAACTTTATCTTTTTACCTAAGCATGCGTTCTAGGTGATTTTGTAAAAAAAAAAAATAACCACTACGCCGCGATGTACGAGGAAAAACCCACAACGGAAAAAAATCTCGAACGGTTTTAGCCTTAATTCCACTAAGTATGGTTTTACAATTACAAGACAGATGACTTACTTACTCAACTCGACTCCTTTCAACCCTTGACCCGTCTTCTTGTAAACACCTCTGCCTAGTCGACAACCTCGGAACTCCACCGGAGCCTTAGAATTCACCAATGAGACTTTAGGAACACCGTCAACCACATATGGTGCCTTTCACCATGTGAGAATGCCGCAGCAAAACAACGAGACTTCTTCTTTGAGGGATGTAGAAGTAAACCCAAACAAACTCTTCAACTTGGTAGAGTAAACCCGGTGCCAAACACTCCAAGCAAGATATTTATACGGAAACTTGGAATAAACAATATGGGTTTAAGCCAAAAGTGTTTTAGGGTAATTTTCTAGGACAGCAAAACACTTAAACCATTAACCTTTTCATAGAAAAGTTAAACTCTCAAAACTCTCTCTAGGAGATAGAAGAATATGAAAAAGTTACATTCAAAAAGTTGGTTCTTGCACTAGATAAGTCTATCAAAAGTTAGTGGGGAAAAGTAGTGGGAAAAGTGAAAAAAATGTCAAAAACTGCCAAAATACCTGTTCCCGTCAAATGTCGTTCGAACGAGATTTTCGTTCGAACGAAGTGTCTAACGAGGTTCCAGTGGAAAAAATGTAAAGTCGTTAGTAAACTCGTCAGAATTCTTGTTTGAACGACAATTCGAACGATATTCCAGTGGCCAAACAGGGAACTCGTTGGCAAACCTCGTTCGAACGATAATTTCGAACGAAAAATCAAAAAACTTAAAAATTCGATTTTAGCCCAAAAACTTTATTTTAAAGTTTTAAACAAACCTTCTGAAAATACCCATCAGTTTAAAATAAAAAATCACCCAATTAAATTTGTTCCAAGCTCCTATAGAAATATGTAATGCATTCATACCTTATGAGTAAATGGAACTCATGTTGTCGACGTAGAAACATGGCACATCAAACTCGACATTTGATGAAGCTTTAATCTTGTCCGTTATTTCTTCAACAAACACGTCATAGTCTTTAATGGATAAACTTGAATACTATCCTATGACTCAAATATTTTTGTCCGTAATTGAGCCAATTCAACATTAAGACTCAATCGGAGACTTGTGTCCTTACAATGGGCTCTGAATCTCCTTTATAAGGGTCTACCTTGTGCGCGAATCAACCTTACGGTAGAGATAAATGACTCGTTTTACTCCAAAGGATCATCGGACGCTTCCAGGCCCCATATGACCTTAGTCATCTCTTCGAACTGAGTGAATCTATTTGAAACATCAAAATTCCTTACATAACCTTTCTAACGGTCCATCTCGTGCGCAAATTGGCCTTACAGTTCGGCCGAACGATTTGTCTCCCTCTTGTCTAAAAGACCATCGGGCGCTTCCGAGCCCCATTTGACCATAGTCAATTCTCAAATCGTGGAGCGACCTATTGATTCTCAAAGGGCTCTGAATACCCTTTCTAACATTTCACCCCGTGCATGATTCAGACTTATGGATTGCATTTTATGACCGATTCTCCAAAAAATCTATAGGGTACTACCGATTGGTAAACACATTTCCCTGCCTATCGGAAGTGTATCTGGGGTTGCCTGTCGATTGGCAGGTCAAGGATAATGCCGACCATCTCCCCCCTGGCCCTATATAAGTAGAGCATGACCTGACTTTGAAAGACACCTCAAAAACAACCCTCTCAGTGATCTCAACAACATTCTCTCAAAGTCAGCATGGTTTCCATATTGAAACCTCCTACCCACATTCCATTTCCATCCTTTCCTTACCTAATTTGGAAAATTCCCTTCTCTCTCCTCCTACCACCTTCATCCACATGCAAGATCAACCTTTAAATAATTAAGATTAACTTTAAAGCTTCAAAAGGAGGTCCAAACCTTTCACTCTCTCTTCGCATTAGTTACTTGATTCTTATTTTAGCATTTCATTTTATCAGATCGCACCTATTAATATCCAACTCTTTTATTAGTAGTATTGCACATACTACATTTTCAACAAAAAAAACAAACACAAGAAAAATAGATTTTGCTTGAAAATTCCAAATGGGAATTTCTCACTACATTTTATTGCATTAAAACATCCTTTTTTCCACACACACACACATATAAGAAAACTCCCCGGTTTGATTTATTGGATAAACCCCACCCCGTGTTATATGCGAACTACGTGGACTTTTATTCCTTTTTGGGCTAAATAGGCATCTTGGGTAAAATTCGAGATTCGAGTCCTCTTTAATTTTTGTTCATATATTATTTTCATCTCGTATATTTGTGATTCATGCTTGTGTTTTGTCCAACCTATACCATCGTCTTTCCATAAACGATCGGTGACCCGGTGAACTCATACCTTATACTTTTAATTACTATTTTGGCAACACTCCTAAGTATGACCCCACTCTGTCTTTATCCATGACGCGAGTCGAGTAATTCCACTCTCTATTTATATATACATGCACGCGCTTCATGGAGTTATAAAGAAGAAGAATAACATATGCCCATGAGAGACCGAAAGGGCGGGATGGGTGCCTAACACCTTCCCATTCCGTAACTTAGTTCCCGAATCCTTGAACTAATTGGTCGCAAGAATTAGCATGTCTTTGATACCGTCCTCTCGAAAAAACAACATTTCTTTTGCCTATTTTATGAAAAATAGGTTGGCGACTCTATCTCTACACATCACTCTAATTGATGATGGCTGAAGCATCCCAAAAGAGTGCGAACTCCTCGCACGTGTGCGCCAATCGGGAGAGGGATGGCCACAATAGTGACTCCGCTGGGGAATTTATATTAGAGAACCAGATTCTATTTTTACATGGGTGTTATTATTGTCTTCATCTGTGCGTATGCACCTACCTATTACTTCGTGTATATATCTACCTCATGTATATATCACTTCTCACTCACTTTTCACTTCACGCACTTGTAAATACCCTCCCTGTACACATCACACTACCTACACTTATAAGATCACTTATACACACATGCTTTACACACCACTTAGAATATCCATGATTAGGCTTCACTATCACACACCTCCACTTATCACACTTGTGTATGTCCATGATCACTTGCACATATCACGCGCCACTTATAGTTGATACATGATTAGGATCATTACCACACACTCACTTGTAGATATTCACACGTATCCATGCATCGTGTAGTCTTCATACTCCATGCTAGATTTACTTTTCATGATACTTATACATTTTCCCCTATTAGTATAGTGCTTATTTTACTCGTCATGCCAAACAAAACTCTCCCCATAATATACTAATTAAGAATCATGCATTTCGCACACTACATCACCAAGAGCATTGCTATATTAACAAGAATTTTGTCCCATACTGGGGGTCACTTTATGATGGCCATTGGTCCGACCGATCGCAGTTAGCCCAAGCAATATGACTCTCACCTTCCATTGGCCTAGTACCTTTGACTTATATCGAACGGTTCCCCCCGCATCGTACCGCTTGACTGAACTAACGAGGGGAAGTATATAGAAGGGAATTGATTTATGTACATTGAGTATATTGAATTCGCACTCACACGTATTGTCCCCACGAGATATATAATGAGGCAATTCACATACACTCGGGTATATCAAATGACTTGTCCACATGCACCAATTGCCCTCAAAAGCAAGAAGTATATCATGAAAGTCAGGACAAAGGGGGGAACCCTACCACTATCCCAACAAACTGCATAAACCTCATATAGGCGTCAAACCTAGGGCACTCATATTTAGTTTATTGGTTGCTACACAAAACTCTGCTGAAATGTCGGGCGGTTTCCCGCCCAAATTTTCATGTTATTTTGTCATTTTTCAAAATAAGACCTTGTCCATGAGCCTGAAAACAAGTCAAAACATGTCTTACATACTTTTCAAACCTAATTTTCCCAGGCTCGGGTCCTGTCCGACATTTTTTGCATTTAGGTAAATCTAAAACAAGTGAAAACATAATAATAGTAATCATGCTGAGATTCTTCTCTTATTTTTTTCCTCCCCTTTTCTCAAACAATCAAAATGCTAAAAATATTTTTTTCTCCCTTTATCAAAAAAACCAAAAATATTTTTCCTCCTTTTACTAAAATACCAAAAATCTTTTTTCTCTTTTTCAAAGATACAAAGAAAAACCTTTTTCCTTCCATCTTTTAAAAAAATAAACTTGAACCATTTTTCCTGCTCAGGTTGATCGCATACTCAATTCTTGGTCTAGCTCCCTATTAGCTTCGATCTTCCATCAAACGGCACTGAAGATCCTCTAGTTCCTATGCTACTTCATTTGGGTTTGGAGTATACCTTCACTAACCCTTCATGGAAAATGTTGATCAAGCACCGAACGTGCAGCCTGATCTGATGGCAGTTCTAGTCCAACTCAGTGTCGAGATTGACAACCGCCAAGCTGAGGTCCATGAGATGCAGTGAAATTGGGTCCAGATTCCTAAAGAACCTGAGGTTTTCTTTCCTAGTGCTATGGTTCCACCTTCTCCCGAGCCTGTTTGAGTCCTAGAAGAATATCATCATGCTCTGTGTGCCCCTCCTGCCAATGGGTCACCGTTAGCTCAGCTCCCTAGGCCAAACCTTACCCAACTAGAGACCAACTTGTTAATACATGTTTATCCCAAGGAGGAAGAACTAAACAAGGTCAAGGAAGACCTCAAACTTTTGTTTAAGAAATTTGACAAAGTTAGGATATCCGGGAACTATATAGACTACACCTATATATCCCCCCATCCCAAAGTAAGATTGCCTGAGAAGTTTAAAATGCCAGTCATTGAGAAGTTCGAGGGTAGCAAGCCCCCAACTGTGCACCTTCGTAATTATCACTGAGCCATGACCCTTTTTAGCACCTCTCAAGAAATAATGGCCCATATGATTCAACAGACTTTGAAAGAAAGTGCCCTCTGATGGTTCATATCCTTCAAAGTATCCAGAATTCGTAGTTAGGAAAATGTCCCCCAGAAATTCATGTCTCAGTACAAGTACAATTAGGAGCTATACTTACACGTCATGATCTGCAACTTCTTAAATAGAACCAAGGAAAATAATCAGTAGCTTCATAAAAAGATGGAGAGAGAAAACTGCCACCATGACCAACTGGCTCTCCAAAGAAGAATAAGTCAGTATCGTGAAGAAGAATTTCTTACCCCATATCCGAGCGACTATAGGAGGTCGGTATTATCTACACTTTAGTGCTCTCCGGTAAGTGGGTGTAGAAATTAAAGAAAGTATTACCAAGGTAGAAGTCTAACAGAAGAATGTAATCGGATAGTTCATTCTCAATAAGTATGAGAAACCTGCCAATGTTACAGTCTCAACCATTAATAATATCTCCAAACCTACTACCTCTTGGGCCCTTGAAAGATGCCCCAATCTCACTAGAGAGGAATACACCGAGCTCCATGTTCCCTTATAAAAAGTCTACCAGGCCTTGTTAAGATTAAACCTCATCAAACCCTTGGACCCCAGTTCATTACCAAACCCACTTCCCAAGAACTTGAAAATCGATGTCCACTATAACTTTCACCAATAAGAGGGCCACACTACTGACCGATGTTTCCATCTCAGGAACGTGATTCAAGGCTTGATTGATCGGGGTCTCATCGCTCCACCAAAGGATCCTAAACCCAATACCACTCATAACCCACTTCTCGCACATGAAAATGCCATCTTTCTAGAGAATAACCCAGAATTTGATCCATCAACTCAAATTGTGCCCAGTAAAGCACCCATCATACCCGTAATTTCACCCAAACCGCTCAAAGTTTGCCCGTTGTTTCTCTTACACCCTACTTGCTTCGCCGACCAAGCTATGTCACTCCTCACAAGGGCCTATATTACCATCTGCACCCAATTCGAAGGGAAAGATATGGAGTTACCAGTAATATTGAACCAACTTTTAGAGTTTAGGTTGAAATTACCGATCGAAATGACTATTGACTATCAAAACTTCAGTGACCTATTCATGAAATCCCAAAAATGGGGTCGGGAATCAGACAAATGGGTGGTACTGACTGAAAAAGTCAGTTTAGACGACATGGTATAGATCATGGTAGACATGCTTCATTAGACTAGCAAGATTTACAGTATTTCCTAACTACTCACTACTTCTTGGTCCCTTCACTCCTACATCTCGATGTTGAGTGGGAAGATTTATATCAGGAAGTTATTGAGGTCATGGAATGCATTGATTTCTCTTGGCAAAAAGATATCATTGCCACCGGATCGGGACGAATTTAATAGCTCAGATAGTGAATCGAGTCGTGAAAAGGTCAGTTCAGTAATCAACATATAATGAATGATATCTTTCGAAGACCTATTAGGGAAAATCAGTAAAGTAGCCATTCATTCAAAAATAGATAAAAACATGGGGTTCTTATTATTCCCTAATAAACCATAAGACCAGATTAGGGAAACATTATAAGGATCCAAATCCTCAATCATCGAGAACAGATAAGGGTAAGGGAGTTATTGAAGAACTTCCCATGCCATAAATAACGATTGAAGAGAGCAAAATCTTCAACCAAATCAAGAAGACTCAAGCTAACATCACCTTATGGGAACTCTTCATGTATTCGCAATTACATCAAAATTCTCTGATAAAGCTTTTCACCGAGCCCACGATCCCTCCTTCCATCACTCTCAAAGAGAGTGGAAATCTGGTTGGGCCATTAACCTCCACTAGACTCATTTCCTTCTCCGAAGAAGAAATTTCGAAGATTGGTCCCAGTTATAACTATGCCCTCAACATATCCGTTGAAGTAATAGGAAAGGCAGTCCCACTCCGCCCTCAATGTTTGCCCACTCAAAACCTTAAATTGCTTGGGGTTGAAAGCAAGTGACTTTACTCCTACTTTTTCGTAGTGCACGCTTATGATAATACCCGCCGAGAGATAATGGGATCCATAACACTCACAACAGGGTTGGCCCTATTAATCCTACCATTGAGTTCCAAGTTATTGGCATATCAGCATGTTTAACCTACTACTTGGTCGATTGTGGCTTCATAGAATCTAGGGGTATCTTCCTCCTTTTAGCGAAATTTGAAACTTTTTGCCAAAGTATAGTTCATCACCATTTTAGGGGATGATAATGGTATAGAAAATGCTAGCACCAGCCATCCGATCTTGGAAATAGGGTAGGGGATGAATGACATGCCCCTCTCTGGCTTCTGAGTTGATCCACTTCCCCTTCTAGCACGGGATAATTTTAAAGATCGAGTTTATCCCTAAAACAACCCTCACGCTAATGTCAATGTAATACAAATGCTCAAGAACATGCATTTTATGCCCGAATTGGGTCTGGGACGACGTCAACAAGGGTACTTGAGCCTATAGTCCTGAAAGAAACATTTCCCCCATGTAGCCTGGGTTATCAACCTTCACTAGAAGTGCTGGTATACTGCCACTCGAAGTGCTCGATTTAAAGTGTTCGATTTTACTCTTTTAAAGTGTTCGATTTTACTCTTTTGTTATAAAATCGAGCAGTACGATGTTGGTATACTGCCACTCGAAGTGTTGCATGTTCTTTGACTTCCTCTACCAAATTTAAATCCAACCTCCTTATCAGTTCGCTCTATGGTGACTCGAAATTGAAGATGCGGTGGCTGGGCACACTAATTTTTATTGGGATCACTATTTCTGTTCTGAAAGCTAATATATAACGTTTCTCACTCGTTGTTATTCTCGAAGTTGTTCTCTACGCCCAGAGAACACTTTGGAGATTTTTTATCCAATTACCCTTTGTGTTATCCAATCTTTTCTGCATCCCATCTAGCAAGGTCTTGTTGGTCACCTCTATCTGTCTATTATACAGCGAATGAACCAGTGCTAAATGTAGTTTCTAGATTTTAGATTGTATGAAATAATATTTGAATTATTAGTTATCGAACTGAGTGTCGTGGTTAGAGATGAAGGCGTATGGAATCTCGTATCGGTAAATGATGTTCTTACATATAAAGTGGAAGACTTTCTCGTACGGTATTTATACTAGGGTATGCCCCTACCCATTTAGTGAAGTAATCCACTTCCACAAATAGATACTTGAATCTGCCTATGGTCTTTGGTAGCGGACCAACCAGATATATCCCCCATATTACAAAAGGCCAAGGGATATGATTGGCGTAAATGATGCCCCTAAAGTCTTGAGAATTGTGGCATATTTCTAGCACATGTCGCATTTCCTTACGTAGTCTGCACAATATGCCTTTATGGTGGGCTAGTAATAACCTTGCACGTCCACTCGCTTCACCAGTGATCTACTATGCCAGTCAAAAATTGGTCGGGTATGAAATCAAATACACCGCCTTGGAGAAAGCATGTATTGCCCTAGTCTGGGTCACTCAAAAATTATGGTATCATATGCTCGCTTTTCCCATTAGATTAGTATCCTTAATTGATCCAATCAAGTACTTGCTTAAGAAACCCGCCTTATCTGGATGAATGGCCCGGTGATTGATGTTGTTAGCTCAGTTTAATATCATGTATGTTACAAGAAAGCCATGAAAAGGAGAGCCATCTCCGACTACCTTATTGACTACCACATGGAAGAGGTCGATGTTTGGATCTCTGAATTACTAGATGAAGATATTCTCTATACTTATCAAGAAAACCAGAGATGCCAAATGTTCTTTGATGGATCTTCCAATAAGAAAGGAGGCACGGGTATACTCCTGATCTCCCCTGACAACTCTCACACTCCTATTTACATCAAGCTAGATTTCCCTTGCACTAACAATATGACCAAATATGATGCATGCACTTTTGGCCTCAAAGTCTCCCTCAAGAAAGGTATCAAACACCTAGATGTCCACGGGGACTCTGCCCTCATCATCGGTTAAGTCCTTAGAAGATGGAAAGTCAAAGATGAAATGCTTTACCCTTCCACGCCCACCTAGAAAAGCCAACCCTCCAGTTTCGAGATATCACCTTCGACTACCTACCTCGCGCAAAGAACAGCTTAGCTGGTGCTCTTTCTACCCTGACCACCATGGTTGACATTGCCCGAGGGGATAATAATATCCCCTTTCCAAGTCCAAAAATATGATATGCCAACCCACTGCTACCACATTGAGCTCACCGCATAAGAGGATTTTGATATGGTCGAGTTTTAGTACTACTACAATTGGCGCCTCCTCAAGCACGATAGGTATCTCCAAGATGACAATAAGAACGACCGTGCGATCCTTCGTAAACAAGTTGCCCGGTACATCATCTGCAACAAAGCACTGTTCAAGAAAAACTTCGATGGAACCCATTTGCACTGCATTCTAGAGGCTGACATTGAAGAAATGCTACAGAAGATCCACAATGGGGAATGCAAACCCCACATGAATGGTCATCTATTTGCCAAAAAATCATCTGTCTACTATTGGACCACCATGGTTCAGTATTACGCTGCTTATATCCGAAGATGCCTTAAATGCTAGCAGTTTTCCAATTTCCAACACTTACCTCCTCGGGAATTATGCAAGATGACTTTTCCCTGTCCGTTCTCCACTTAGGTCATTGACATCATAGGGAATGGCACAACCAAAGCTTCAAATGGGGATGAGTTCATCCTAATCTCTATTGATTACTTCGCCAAATGGGTCAAAGCCGAGTCATACGTAGTACTGAATGCCAAGAAAATGGTTAAATTTATTCCAAAGAACACCATCTGTCGATTATGGGTTACACTTCAGAGCCGAGGTCACATAAATGGTTGTCGAGTATGGGATTCAGAGACACAAATATTCTCCCTACCGACCCAAAAAAAGTGGTGTTGTCGAAGCCGCCAATAAAAACCCCAAAGCCATCATCAGTAAAATGATCGAGAGTTGTAGAGATTGGGATAACCGGGTACCTTACGCCCTCTGGGGCTATCATACTTTAGTCAACACGTCTACTAAGACTACCTCTTACTCTTTGGTATACGATATGGCGGCAGTCCTACCGTTGAGCTACAAATACCTTCCCTATGTGTCATACTCGAGAGCAAAGTTAGCAAAAAAGACTAGCATCAGAGTCATTTTGATGAACTGTCACTCTTGGATGAAAAAAGGTTGAAGGATCCATACCACATAAAAGGTTACCATCACCCGATAGCGTGATCATTCAACCTAAGAGTCAAGGACCGTGGTGTCCAAAAAGGACACTTGGCCCTCAAGGAGATCATCAAGTCCGTCTGGGACCCCAGATGGAAATTTAATCCGAATTAGAGAGCTCCCTACACAGTGAAGAAGGTTATCTCAGGAGGCACCGCTATGCTCGCTGAACTCTAAGGAAAAGATATGGAAAGTCCATTCAACTTGGACCGTCTCAAGAAGTTGTACCCTTAGTCCAAAATCTCGGTGTGCTATAACTCTTCTCATATCCCTTATATTCTAAAAAAATATCTTCATTTATCTCTACCTGAAACTACGTGGGGCATGTCCTCTCAAAAACCCTTTTTATTTCAAAACTAAACTCATAAGAAAAAATTTCAAAACCCCCAGAGTTACGTAGGCATCCCATACACCTTACATGGGCACGGTTCCCTTCTTTCTCACAAAATGTTATTCTTTTCTAACCTCCGAGAACGACGATTCATTTTATCATTTACATGAATAAAAATATTATGTATAACTTAGCGATTGGTATAGATAACTTAAATGCAAAACTCATCAAGAGGCACAATAATATGATCAAAATAATTTTTTATTTCAAAAAAGGAAATGCGGCATCATTACATGAAGTCTCAGAAAAGGGAGTTAAAATAAACCACCCCCCTTTTTTTCCATTGACTTGAAATCAGCCCTAAAACAACAAACATATCAAGGTACACCAAATTAATTTCAAAAACAAAAAATTAGAAAAACACAAAAGTTTCACACATATTTGCCTCATCTTCACAAAAATATTTCTCCCGCCTTCACAAAATCCTATCCACGGTTGCTAGAAGACCCAACCTCATCATCATCAGCCCCCGAAGGTCCCTATATTTCCCCTGCCTAGTTAATATTCTGAATGATCTCCATGGAACGGTACGCCCTGACTAGTCTGGAAAAAACCACTTCTCCCTCTTCCATGGTGTCAAAAAGAACAAACCACCTCTGGCCGGTCTCTTCCTCTAGGATCTTCGCTACTACTCATTTCTACAATCACTTAAGATAGTCCCCAAACACATACCAGACCCTTCCTACAGATTGATATGGACAGGAAATGAATGATGACTCTCCCACAAAGAACCCATAATCATGCACCGGGATTCAGTCAGGTCCTCCACCGAAAAGAAGTCTTGTGTGCGAGGAGGCACTATTTGATCCCATCTAACTTGGCACAGAAGCCACCAAGGGAAATAGAACGAAGTTTGTAATAGGCCAACTAACCACGCATATCGATACTCTCCCAGCTTCAGAATTGTAATTCCCCCCATTATGGCACCATCCAACGAATGCACCAAGATCCATGCTCCACGAACCAGTTGACCTAGTTCTCCATAAATGGGGTTAAATTGAATAAGTACCGAGCAGGGAACTTCGGCACACCCGTTAAAAGATACTCAGGAGGAGCCTCCATATGAAACCTCTCAGCAAGCCACATAAACAACTTCACCGAGCTCCCCCTCAGAAAATCATAGAGACATTCTCTACAAGATTCAAGACCATTAAGAGTCTTAACCAGTATCACCGCCGCATAACTGCGACGGTAAGACATCAACACTATTATCGCAGCCAACTGGGATTCACCATTAAGTCCCCCATCACCAGCAAGAGCCTCAAAATAAGACCCAAGGCAACAACTCCGATATATCTTGCATTATTAAAATCCCTCAAGCACACAGAGTGCATGACAGCCTGAGGTAAACCATCCCCCTAGTAACCAATGATCGATCCGCTGAAGGGGAAATACAGAGCAACTTCGCTAATAACGCCCAGGGAGAATGAGAAAATTCAGACATAGTTGTTATTACACTGGGATTAATTCCCAACATGGCCGAGAATTCTTCTTAGGTCAGACATACCTTATCTAGGACGAAACAAAAAATATGGTCTTCGAGGTACCAAAACTGTATTGTCGTCGCTAGTATATTCCAGCCAATGGCTCGATTATGCCATAGAGAGACTCGATGCAAGTTGAAAGCCTCGTAGTCAACATTATACAAGCACATGGCATGTAGACCTTCGAGATAGGAAGAAAATTCTGCATGCATCGAAAGGGACATTTGGGAATAATAGAAGTAAGAAGCAAGAAAAAGAAAGTGGGTATGGATGGAAGAACCACACTCCTTACCTCTCCTTTTATACACAAAAGACTTGGCAAAAGACAAAGGATCTAAAAAACCCGAGTAAATACCTGCCCTATAAATTACTCTGATTTGCAGGGAAGTGTAATCAAAGTCTTAGAATGATTTGACTTGACCCATATACCGATAGACAGGACAAGGGGTATGCCAATCGGACTCCCTTCTTTTAGAAAATTCCATCTTTCCTCTTTTGACAAAATCAAATTCTAAAAAATAAATACTTATTTTAAAATACTCCCAGGTCATTTCTTCTTGCTTATCCATTTTTACTTATCATTTCTAAAAAAATAAATCTTTTCCTTGGGTTAATTAACTCATATTTCCTAAATAAATAAACATTCCGTCATTATTACAGTCTCAACAGAAAAGTAAAAGTGCATGTAGAATAAGTCATTAAAGTAAGAAGAAATAATAATTTCCTTCATATATATATATATATACTATCATTTCTTGATTACATCTTTGTAGAAAAAAAAAGAAAAGAAAAAAAATAGAAAATACAAAACAATGGGACTCATCCCAAACCCACAATTCTTTCTCTCAAACCCTCTCCCTCTGTGGTGGATACATTTTCCCTGCGACGTCCAATGAAAACTCCACTCCCAGAACCTGATCCCTCATTCGAGGAGGCAGACGGAACTAAGCAGGAAGGAACGAAATCCTTGATGTAAGCAGTCATAGAGGCCACCCAGTTCTTAGTATCATTCATCCAGTTGGTCATCACTCGAACATACTGCAAGCAAAGAAACAAAAGAAAAAGATCAATCAGTCAGCAAAAAGAAAAGAAAGAATAAAAAGAGACAAGAAAAGAAAAGAGCAGAAGAATATACTTCAGGCTGAAGGACATCATCCGTAAGTCCCATTAACCCTGGCACAAACTCATTAGGACGGTGCAATATGCTCAATGACCACCCGCTAGTCAAACGAAAATAATAAGAAGGGGGAGTGACCTCAATGATTGGAGCCTCCTCTATCGCTGCTGCCGTCGATAACGTACCACCACCACCCATGTGGTGGGCGGATCCCACTAGCCTACTGGTACCCCTACCTGAAGTCGTAGGAGGTGGAGGCATATTCACCACATCATAAATGAAAGAGGGCATCAACCAGTTCGTCACGAAATCTAAGTAATCATAACTCGCCACCATGTTCGTATAGAGCATGTAGGGCTCGCCAACCAACATTGTCGCCCGAGCCTTAGCAGTAATCTCCCCCACGTGCCTCATATACATCGGGGGCACCGACGGTGGGACCACCACCTTATGCTCCACAATCTGCTACACCACTCTCTCCCCAAGGCACCAGATGTACCCAAACTTGTGCGACATCAATACCCGTCACCCTCGTATGCTGAGAATCCATACCCAAATGGTAAAAGGTCACGTACAATACCCAAGAAAGAATAAATATTCATGCAAGAAAGAAAATGCCAAAAAAGGACTCGGGAGAAACATGGAATAACCTAATCACTCGTCAAGGTGTTCAAATCTTGTCGTACTGCTGCCAACGACAAAGACTGGTTCGATCGACTGTCGAACTTCTGGCACCGAAACATCCGGAAGAAGTCCCCCAAATCCTCATTCTTCAGGGCTATCACCTCATGTTTAGATCAATCACCTCAAAAGACATGAATCAATAAATAAGAAGCTAAAAAAGAATGCAAGGAAATACATGAGATGAAAAATAAATACAAAAGTCACCTCCAAAATATATGTGGCCCCTGTAAAAGTCTATCGGCATCACCGGATGAATGCATCCAAAGAAGAATAAAGGGTCGCCAAAACTAGTCTCCCCTAATCATAAAATTGGACATCGAAAAATGTCCTCAGAATTGGTAAAAACCAAAGATGAACGACGTGGCTATTTGTCGTCACTAGAAATCCTCTAAGCAAAAGCAAAATGAACAACCGAACCATCTGTCTCACATGTCCCCGTCGGTCTCATCCACTCTCCTCCTCAAAAGCACCTCCCTAAGAGAAGAGATGCCGATAGAATCCTCATAAACGATCCTTCCCACATCCATCAACGCCGTGAACCGCCTTCGGCGTTACCCTTATTATGTGATCCACCTCTATCTGCACACGCTCACAGTCTATCCTCAGCAGTTGTTGAACGTCAATGAGAGTAACAGTTATCTCCCCGAAGCCCAAATGTGATGTCTCATCCAAGGCGTGCGCCAGATGAATAAAATAAGTTGAATTAACCATCCAGTGCACCACCGCTAGGAGATGCTCCCAAACATCAACCCCATCGTCCACCAAGAATGCATGCTTGAAGGAGCTATATCAGTCTGCCAAAGCCAAAAAAGAAGGAAAAACCATTCATCAGCACAAGAAAACAAAAAAATAAAAAAATAAAAAGAATACCAAAGGTCACCATACTTACATAGCCACTAGGGTTCCTCACCCTAGACGAAAAGGGGTGTGCAGGCTCGAGCAAAAGGAAGCACTCTTCAGCTACTATCTCAAAGGGATTAAAAGAATTCTCGTTACCCAAGGCAAGGGTCACCCAAGACTGCCACTCCAAGCCGGCCCAGTCATTAACGCTCAGCCACTCCAAATCGTATCTCTCGTTAGAACAACCCGCCATTTCAAAAGGACTTAGGAACATTTTTTAGAGGGAGAAAGTAGAGGATTCAATCACTTGAAGGTGTGAAAATTGAGGAGGGATATCCCCCTTTTTATAGGAGACTAAACGGCATGCCAATCGACAGACCCCTGAACATATTGATCGACACCTGCCTGTTAATCTTCCCAAGAAATCATAGGAGTCCATGCCGTTGCCAAAAGGTAACCCCTATAGCATACCGATCGGCTGATCCCTGCAAATTTTGTACAAAAATGTCAAAAAATGCTAGATTGATCCAAAAATTAGTCGAAAAAATCCTAAAAATACTAAATAAATATTGGAACATTTCTTCCTCAAGAAAACCATTTTTTGGGAAACTAAACCCCTCATAAGCTCCCAAAATCTCAAGGAGTATTAATATTACCCTCTTATCCCCAACATAAACCCTAACCACACCAACCCTCAACATATTTCATAAACATAACCAACAATATGCCCGCATCCAAGTCTACAATAATTTCCCTATGGAATATAAAATCTTAAGTCTTCCCAAGAAAAATATCAACCTCAAATCAAAAGCTTCCCTGACGAAATGGCAAGATAATACCTTCCTAATTCCCCAGCGAAATCTCCATGCTAAACTTTCTCCCCATTCATCCACCGGCGGAATTTTAAGTTACGCCTATAATTAAAATCCCCACGGCTTCCTCAGCGAAGTTATCCCCTCTCAGGATAACATAATCACCAGCCATATGTCTCGAGGATAAATCCTTCCCCAGTAGAGTCTTAAAAAACACAATCCCCACCAGAACCACAGATGCATCTGCATCGCCAAGACAATTTAAATATTTCCCATGAGAATAACTCCCCACATTACATTAGGTACGCAGAATTAACCTCGGCCCTCAGAAACGGTCGCCATCACCTTAAGTCAACAAAATTGATCTCAACCCTCAGAAACGGTCATCACAATCTTAGGTCCTCAGAATTGACTTCGACCCACAGAATCAGTCATTATAAGTTTAGGTCCTCAGAATCGACCTCGACCCTCAAAAACGGTCGTCATAACCTTACGTCCTCAGAATCGACCTCGGTCCTCAAAAATGGACATTATAACTTTAGGTTCTCGAAATTGACCTCAGCCCTCAGAAACGATCGTCACAACTTTAAGTCCTCAGAATCGACCTCGACCCACATAATTGGTCTTTACAATCTTAGGTCCTCAGAATCGACCTCAACGCGTAGAATCATTCGTCATAATCTTAGGTCCTCAAAGTCGACCTCGATTCGTAGAATCGGTCCTTACAACCTTAGGTCCTCAGAATTCATATCGATCGGTAAAATCGGTCCCTATAACTTTATGTCCTCATAATCGACCTCCACTTGTAGAATCATTTGTCACAACTTTAGGTCCTCATAATCGACCTCAACCCGTAGAAATGGTCGTCACAATCTTAGGTCCTCAGAATCAACCTCGACCCACAAAAACAATCGTCATCACCTTAGGTCCTCAGAATCGTCCTCAGCACTCAGAAACGGTTGTCACAACTTTAGGTCCTCATAATTAACCTCGACCCGCAGAATTTGTCCCTACAACTTTAGGTCCTTAGATACGACCTCGACCTGTAGAAACGATCACCATAATTTTAGGTCCCTAAAATTGACCTCGACCCGTAAAATCGGTTCTTATAATATTAGGTCCTCAAAATTGACCTCGACCCGTAGAATCGAATATCCCCAGCACAACCTTAGGTCTTCTGAACCAACCTTGACCCTTGAATCGATCACCTTCATCCATTTGGTCTGCAGAATTGACCTTAAGCACTCTTTATCCCAAGGTCAATGTGGTGTTTATTCGACGGTCTTCATTTGTTCCAAGCTCACCCGTCGAGGGGCTCCATAGACACCACATTCAAGGATCCTTCTAACCATCTCCTTAAGTCCCTAACACTCCCTCTTTCATCATGAAACCTAGTTCATACTTCGAGTACTAATTTGGAGGCCGCCGAGAACACTCGAGCTCCATTTCACTACGGATTAGCCTTCTCACCTTAGTCATAGGTCATTAGATCTTCAAAGATCTCTGAATTCCCTTACCATGGTCCACCCCGTGCGCGAATCGGCCTTACGGTTCGGACGAACGAATAATTTTCCTCTAAAAACTGATCTAGAGGCTACCAGGACCTCTTGGGCTCTATTTGACTCCGATTAACTCTCCAACTTGAGCGAAGATCTTTGGATCCTTGAAGGGCTCTAAATCCCATTTTCAACGATCCGCATGTGCATGAATCAGCCTTACGATATGGACAAATAACCCATTTTACTTTGAAGGGTCATCGAGCTTTTTCGAGCCCCATTTGACCTTAGTCAACTCTCTGAACTGAGCAAATCTCTTTGGAACATCGAAGGGCCTTGTATAACCTTTATAATGATCCATTTCGTGCATAAATCGACCTTACGATTCAGACGAATAATCCGTTTCACTCTTGTCTAAAGACCGTTGGGCTCTCGCACTTCCAAGCCCCGTTTGACCACAGTCAATTACCAAATTCGGGAGCGAACCAATGGATTCTTTGAGGTCTCTGAATAAACTTTCCAACGGTTTACTTCGTGCACAATTTTGACATACGGATTGCATTTTACGATCATTTTTTGGGAAAATCTGCAGGAGACTGCAGAATGGCAAACCTATTTCCCTACCTATCGGTAGTATGTCTAAGGTTACCTGTCAATAGACAGCTCAAGGATGATGATGATCGACACCCCTCTTGACCCTATATAAGGAGAGCATGATCTCACTTTGAAAGACACCTCAGAAACATCCATCTCAGTAATCTCAGCATCATTCTCTCAAAGTCATCGTGGTTTCCATATTGAAACCTCTCCCCCACATTCCATTTTCCATCCTTTCCTTACCCAATTTGGCAAATTCCCTTCTCTCTCCTCTTACCACTTTCATCCACTTGCAAGAGCAACCCTTGAACAATCAATATCAACTTTAAAGCTTCAAAAGTACGTCCCAATCTTTCACTCTCTCTTTAAATTCTCTTATTTTTGCAATAGTTACTTAATTCTTATTTTAGCATTTCATTTTATTAGATCGCACCTATTAATATCCAACTCTTTTATTAGTAGTATTGTACATACTATATTTTCTATAAAAAAAAAAAGAAAAAGAAAAGAGGATTTGCTTGTAAATTCCAAACGGGAATTTCTCACACCAAAACATCATTTTTCCACACACACACATATAAGAAAATTCCCCGATTGGATTTATGGGATAAACCCCACCCCATGTTATATGCGAACCTTTTATGCCTTTTTAGGCTACGTAGGCGCCTCAAGTAAAATTCGAGATTCGAGACGTCTCCTATTTTTGTTCACATATTATTTTCATCTCATATATTTGTGATTTATTCTTGTATTTTGTCCAACCTATACCATTGTCTTTCAATAAACGATCGGTGAACCGACGAACGCATAAATTAAAGTTTTAATTACTATTTTGTGAACACTCTTATTGATGACCTCACTCCGCCTTTATCCATGGCACGAGTTGAGTAATTCCACTCCCTATTTATATACACGCGTGCACACTTCATGGAGTTATTAAGGAGAAGAATAACACATGGCCATGAGAGACCAAAAGGGAAGGATGGGGGACTGACACCTTCCCATTCCGTAACTTAGTCCCCGAATCCTTGAACTAATTGGCTTCACAAGCATCAGTATGTCTTTGATGCCGTTCTCTCGAGGCGGAAACATTTATCTTACATGTTTTGTGCAAAATAGTTTGGCGACTCTATCTCTACACATCACCCCAAATGACGACGGCCGAAGCACCCCAAAAATGCTCTAACACCCCACGCTCGCGCACCGACCAGGAGAGAGATAGCCACATTACTAAAAAGTGGACTATTGCGTATATCACCCTACATGCGCAACGGTGTGATTAGGACTATTTATACCCCTTCACTTGATATATATATATATATATGTGTGTGTGTGTGTGTGTGTGTGTGTGTGTGTGTGTGTGTGTGTGTGTGTGTGTGTGTGTCAACTAACAATGTTAACTGGCATTATCACTGTCCAGCTGAGCAGAATCATCACCAAGTCGACCTAATTGCTATGGTTAACCAAGTTTAATAGACAAGTCGAGCTCCTCTTGGCACCTTTTAATAACAGGTGTCACAACCTGATTGGTCCGTTCATTGTCCCATATTTATAGTATAATAAAAGCCCCAAGACTTTACTCATGGATGGAACATTGTAGCAAATTTCTAGAAGTGTTGGGTCTTCTGAGCATTTGCTAAGTGACTTGAATGAGTGAAGTGTTAATTACACTAAATGTTGTCGGCCTCCTGAATTCTGGTCATCTTGAATTCTTCTCGGTGCGAACCGAGAAGAAATTCTTGTAAAATTATCATTTGTGTATTATGCATTGTAATAAACACCTTCACTTAGGCTTGTTTAATATTTAAAATAAAATGTGGTTCCCTTTTTTTTGTTTTTATGCATGAATGTGTTCAACTATTATGTTTTTGCCTATTATTTTGCTCGACTAAATTTTTTAGCCACCACATGTGATTAGTATTTGTGAAAAAATATTTTTTTCAAGTAAATGTGGTCGGATCCCGTTGATCTCCCAGTTAGTTCTAGTCTTATGGGCTCATGGTATGAACTTTTCTACCTACTATGCCGACTTACTAGCTATTTGGTATTGAGATAGGCCAGCTACTAAATTAGTCGTATGATCATATGGGTGCCTTTTGCCAATCTAATCTTCCTTCCTAGCTACCATTTCTGGACAAACTTGATTTGTCCTGACTTAAGTTCCACCGATGCTTGTGCCAGCTTACTAGTTGTATGGACGGATCTAGTCGTCATGACCATATATCAGCATTGGTTACTAGAGTCGACAAAATTCACTAGGATATATCCATCCATTAGTTAGGTATGGTGGGATCCTATCATTCATATGGCTGTAACGGATTTCCCAAATTTACTAAAATTCTTATTTGTGGCCTGTCCGGAGATGAGGTACTGCATGAAGTTAAACTTCTTACACGTGTCATGTCCGAAGATGAGATCATACATGAAGCTTAGTTTTAGTTGTGCATATTAAGACACGCGGCTGAGATAACTTCGTCCTAGGCTTCTTACACTTGAAATGACAACATGCATGGGGAAATTTTTTATTTACATTTATCGTTATACTAAATTACAAAGGAATGAAATGACTTTACATTTTTTTATTTTAACCCGCCCGATGCCACTAATGGTAGTATTTCCTTAAGTGTTCAAATCTCCATATACTCTTGAATTGTTCTCCTTCCAAGGTTTCAATCGAGTAAGTTTCTGGTTGCACAACAGCGGATACTCTGTACGGACCATGCCAGTTAGGTTCCATTTTGTTCTCCTTCTAGATGATCGTTTTCAGCACATAGTCTCCCTCTTTTAAAGATTTCAATTTGACTCTTTTGTTATAAAATTGAGTAGTACGATGTTGGTATAATGCCACTCGAAGTGCTACATGTTCTCTGACTTCCTCTACCAAATCTAAATCCAACCTCCTTATCAGTTCGCTCCGTGGTGACTCGAAATTGAGGATGCGGTGACTGGGCACACCAATTTTTGTTGGCACTATTGTTTTTCTTATGAAAGCCAATGTATAAGGTGTCTCACTCGTTGCTATTCTCGGCGTTGTTCTTCACACCCAAAGAACACTTTGGAACTTTTTTATCCAATTACCCTTTGTGTTATCCAATATTTCCTACATCATATCTAGCAAGGTCTTGTTGGTCACCTCCATCTATCCATTATACTGCAAATGAACCGGTGCAAAGTTTAGTTTCTAGACTTTAGATTATATGAAATAATCTTCGAATTATTAGTCATCCAACCGAGTGTAGTGATTAGTGATGAAGGCATATGGCATCTGGTAAGGGTAAATGATGTTCTTACGGATAAAGTGGAAGACTTTCTCATACGGTATTTTTACTAGGGTATGCCCTCTACCCATTTAGTGAAGTAATCCGCTTCCACAACTAGATACTTGAATCTGCCTTTGGTCTTTGGTACCGGGCCGACCAGATCTATCCACCATAGTACAAAAGGCCAAGGGATATGATTGGCGTAAATGATGCCCCTGAAGTCTTGAGAATTATTGCATATTTCCAGTACTTGTCGCATTTTCTTACGTAGTCTGTGCAATCTGCCTTTATTGTGGGCTAGTAATAACCTTGTATGGCCACTTGCTTCACCAGTGATCTACCCGTTGAATTCATTTCGCAAGATCCTTCATGTACCTCTTTTATTAAATCACTAACTTCGGCTGGGCAGACATAACTGAGCAGTGAAATGATGAACCCTCTCCAAAATTGGATTCATCCTTCTATAATATATCTCGTGACTTTGTACCGGAGTCTCCTTATTTCTTTAGGGTCAATCGAAACAATATCGGTCTTTAAATATGCCTTTTATTGGATCCATTCACGATGACACCAAACCCAGTTCCATAACATTAACATTATCCTCGTTGGTACTACAATGCATGAGGATTTCCACTAGAACTGTTCTTCTCAACTCTGTTCTTGTGGTGGATTCCAATAGACCTAGCTCATTTGCTCGTGCATTTTCTGTCCTTGGAATTTTGACCATTCTGATTGCTACAAATTTTAATATAAATTCTTTAACCTTATCCAAATATTTCGTCATAGATTCTTCTCTCGCCTCATAAATACCCAGGACTCGGTTCACAATGAGCTGATAGTCACTGGTTCGGCACCTAGAGATGATAAGAGAAAGATGTTACGATTTCTCATAACTTAGGCATTTTTGTATTTTGTCATATCCCATTAATTATTAGAGTTTTAAATTGAACACTGCATCTGCATTTCCTCCACAATCATTCGAAGATATGTTAGTGACCAATTATATTTTTTGGATTTCAAGATATTAGATTTATCACCGATACTTTACGAAGGTATACGACTTGTGGTTTATATTTCTCATACGAATTATATTATAGGATGTTTACTTTTTAAATCAATGCTTTTTGATAAAATGAATTTTAAAAATAACATTTTTATTTTTTAATCTCGTTCAAACGAGATTATAATCTCATTAACATGAAATTTCCTATTTTTGGAACGAGCTTCGAATGATCATCAAATGACAATCCTCTATTTAACAGACCCAAAGTCGTTGGAAGGTCGTTAGAAGGTTGATCGAACAAGAATAGGTTATCGTTCAAACGAGACTTAATATCATTAGAACGAAACAAGTGTGTTCGTTCGAATAAGATGTCATTTTTGTTAGAATGAGTTTGCCACCTCAAAATTTGTAATTTTTCTATAAAAAACTATTTTGACGAGTTTTTTCCAAAACTTAGCGAAAAGGAATTGTTAATATCTGAACCAACGTTCTCATCTTTTATTGTAGAAAAACACTTTTATTTCCTAAATCATCCATCCCATATATGATTTGTTGAGTTTTTTCAAACCCAGGTTTCCATACATTTTCATCAAACCCTTGAAGAGTTCTACTCTACTGCTGATTTGTGGAGCTGAGGCTCTACGACTGAAGAAGATAGGATCGTGCATCCTGAGGCTGATCGATGGATACCGAGGGAGGACCGTTTCCTGTGGGTGGTGCTTGATTGTATCACATTCTGTAGAAAATTTGAAGGCTCTGCGCATTATGCTTAGTGGAGCTAAGTAGTGTGTAAGTCGATTAGTGTCTGTCAAACTCTTTACAGTGTTGAATACTAAGTTTTGCCCGAAAGGGATTTTTTCTTATCTTCTTTTCATATTTGGTTTGATTGTGTGATTGGAGAACATAAATTGGACATTATATTGCATGCATAGCTAATTGCTAATCAAGATAAAATTTGTGTAAAATTTAAATTTGTGTGTTGTTAGACTAAGATACGAATAAATCCGTAGAAAACGTTGTCTTGTTTTCTTAAATTAGTGTCAGAGCTGGTTACACTAAGTTTTTATGTGATCCTTTATAATTTGGGTTTTATGGATAATTTGTATAATACGCTACCTATTTTTTATGGGTTAAATTATGCATATTGGAAATCTCGAATGAGGTCGTCTCTGAAAGCGATTGATGAGCGTGTCTGGCTTATTTGTGAAGAGGGTGGACACCATTTACTGTGACCAATGGCGATATCGTAGGTCCTAAATCCATCACTGATTGGATGGATGAGGAACTAAAATAGAGTCAATTTAACTCACGCAGTTTAAGTGCCATTTATGGAGCCGTCATCCTTGATGAGTTTCGTGTATTATGATGTGCACCACATATAAGGAAGCAGGGGATACCCTACGTCTCACTCACGAGGGTACCAATGCTGTGAAAGATTTTAAGCTTCAAAACCTCACCACATAGTTTGAGGCTATTACCATGCTAAAGTTTGAGTTTTGTGATGAATTTGATGCACGATTGTTTGATATCGTTAACTCTATTTTTAATTTGAGTGAGAAATTCTTGAAACGCACGTAGTGAAAAAGATTTTAATATCCCTTCCATCCCGATTTATTCCTAAGGTTAGTGTACTTAACTCGTTGGGTATTTTAGATTTGCTTAGGTTAGAAGAACTTGTAGGAGACGATCAAGCTTATGAGATCGACATGTGTTCCCAAAACTATTAAACCTAAGGAAAAGGGAATTTCGTTAAAAGTTCAATCTAAAAAGAAAAATGAGGTTTCTTCTGACTCCAAGTATGATTTTGATCTTGATGATCTTACCCTTTTTTTTAAATCAAAATAATTCTAAAACTTAAATAAAAAATACTTCAAAAGAAATAAAAAGTTTTGAGAAAGATAAAAAATCTAAATTGGGTAAGAAAATTTTTAAAAGGGAAAGAAAAAATTATCCTAAGAAAGATGAAAAGAGATCTTATGAGTGTGAGGGTAAAGGTCACAAATCTCACACGTGTGCTACGAGGTTAAAGAGACAAGGCAAAAGCAAAGCAGTCTTTAATTCCACGTTTAGTGATAGAGAAGTCAAGTCGATGGATTTCGGGGATGAATCACCGCATGGACGTAACTTCAACGCGTTCATGGCTAGTCACGTTTGTATATCGAGTACGCCTCACGTTGATAAGGAAGTTTCTAAACATGAAGACCTCGACAGTGAGTCTAATCATTCCGAAGAGAGTAAGAGGGGTGAACTTTTTAGTGAGGGAGATAGTGACCTTCAACGTGCTTACGCCAAGTCCTTTATAACCATAAAGTAAAACAATGGTTTGGCGCTTAGAGTTTTATCTTTAGAGAAGGAGTATAGATAGTCGAGAGAGAGTGAGTCCTCGTTGAGATCTTATTGGGAGAGAGAGTCATTTTAGTGGAGATGGAAAATGGTGACTTGACCAATAAAGTGGCTAGTCTTACGAGAAATCTTCAAGTATTTATGGAGACTCGTAAGAAACTTAAAGCCCCTGTATCCTAACTTGAAAAAGATCTCGATTATGCCCGGGAGGTAAAGGTTACTATAGAGTATACATCAAAGAAGATTAAAAAGATGTTCCTCGGGCAAGGATTAAGTTAAGATGGTGCATCCACTTCCTATACCACACCGGAACCGGTTCCTAAATTTGTGGTAGATCCTTATGGGCCTCGACTTAAACCACAAAAGAGAGTTCAACCTAAAAGAGTGAACCAAGGTAGACCCAAACAAGTCCATGTTTTCAGCCATTATAAAAGGAGAGGTCACCTTAGGAAACTTTTTTACAAGTTAGGTAGAACTAAATGTACATATATTATTATTCATGGCTATAGCAACTTTGCTAGCCTTAGAGAGTAAGTTGAGTTCTTAATCACAACTTTGCAAAGCTTAGTGTAAGAATTTCAAAAGATGTATATGCCTTTTGAGAACGCTTCTAACACTATGACTAAAGCCAACAATGATAAGGGCAAACCAAAGGTTACCTCCATTTGGGTACTTAAGCAAGACGACAAATCCCTTGTTGCTCACATTGCTCTTAAAGTTCAAAATACTTCCTAATTGTATTTTGATAGTGGGTGCTCTAGGCACATGACTGCTGACAAGTTGTATTTTACCAACCTTGTGGATCGCAAGGAAGGCAGATTCACATTTAGATATGGGAGTAGGTCTAGTATTTTAGGACGTGGATGTGTTGTGATACTCGAATTTCCTAAACTAGATAATGTATTGTACGTAGAAGGATTGAAAGCAAACTTGATTAGCATAAGCTAACTTTGTGACGCAAACTTTTAGGTAAAGTTCGATTGGTCTGAGTGTAACCTATATGATCAAGTTGGTGAACTTTTTCTTTAAGGAGTGAGGACAGATGATAATTGATATGGGGTTAAACCCAAATCCTCCTTTATGTACAATAGTTCCACGGTATCCTTTATGGACCTTTGGCATCAACAACTAAGTCATGTGAAGTTTAGAGACATTGAGAGATTAATGAAGAAAGACCTAGTATATGGCTTACCATCACTTGAGAAACCAACTTCTTTGGTTTAGGGTCATTACTAATAAGGAAAATAAATTCGAAATCCCCATCGAAAGTTGATTACCATTACCACTTTTCGTATGTTGGAGTTGATACATATGGATCTTATGGGTCCTACTCGTACCAAGATATTAGGTGGTATGAGACACATTTTCGTGATGGTTGATGACTTTTCGAGATACTCTATCGTAGGGTTTCTTAGAGAAAAGTCTAATACGATTGAGTTTCGAATAACCAAGTGTTGTGTCCTATAAAACATACACGGTGTCACTATTATTTGAATGTGTAATGACAATGCATTGAATTAAAAAAGTCAAAGTGGATAACTATTGTGATGGAGTGGGAATTAAACACGAGTTTTCGATCGTTTATACTCCTCAATAAAATGGGACCATACGATGAATAGGGTATATTTTCTTCCACAAACGTTACACACGCCTTATGATTTGTGGGGAGGGAAGAAACCAAACCTATCGTATTTTTGTGTCGTTGGCAGTACTGACTACATTTTGAGAGATAAAGAGCAATTTGGAAAGTTTAACTCCCGGAGCGACGAGGGGATATATATTATGAAGCTCTCATACTCTTGACTCACTTGAGTCTATACTGTATAAGAGTTTATCTAGTTTGGAAATTAAGACAAAATTATGTCTATCCTAGAAACCAAAGAACCTCAGAGATTGGATTGCTATTTCATTCATTTATCTTGTAGTGGTCAAGACCAAATTACCAACACTTACACACAGTAGAATGCATCATATACATGTCATATTGCATATTAATGTGTGCACATATGTTGAGTATGTTTAAATTCCTAAATTTGATTTTTAAATATGTTTTGGGATTTTATAAAAAAAAATTAAATAAAAGTTTTATTAATTAAAACTTAGTTTTAAAAGTTTGTGGGTTCAGTCTACAATTATGGTTAAAGGGTTTATTGGCTTAAAGTTGGTTTGGGTAGAAACCAAAAGCGGCAGAGAATTCAGGGTGTGGTTGTAATTACTTTTAGACGCGCATTTTATATCGCCTTACTGATCAACACCTGTTACTTGCTGATTGGTGCATTTTGTGTTTCTTTACTGAGTATATAAACGTATATGCTTAAAACCGTTGGATCAAACCTTATCAACGACATGCATGCTTTCTTTGGTAATCCATGTGTATCCCTCCTGAACCAATAAGGTGAATTTTAATCACTGCATGCTGTGAGCCCTTGGATTTAAGTCAATCCAGCTTGACTCAATCCTGACCCTTGTTTTTGAACCTGCTTCTCGATCCTTCTCTTCGTCCTATAAAAGGGACCCTCCTCTCAATCGTCTAAGACTTTTGGCCAGTTCATTCCTGAGAAAAAAAAAAGAGAGAGAAGAGAGGGAGAAGAGAGATAGAGAGTTAGAAACCCTAACCCTAACCCCTGTTCGTCAATCATCTTTCAAACCAAACACTTCTCTAAAACTCCTACATACCCAAAACACTACCCTGAGTGTTCTTGAGTTTTTTAGAGATATTTATGTTTTTGTAACCTCTTGTTCGTTAGATCTTGTTCCCAACTTAAACTGTTTACTTAGATCAATTTTCTTCTTCATAGAAATTTCAGATCTATGTTCTGCATGTTACATCACACTTAGATTTACATGATTTATTTCTCATCTTGGGAAATATATTGTTGATTCTTTTCTGAAAATCGTTTTTATCTTTAAATCAACAATAAATGTTTTATGTTTCTAGTTCTCTTAAAACTAAACCTTTGACCTAGTTTGGAGTCACACTTGGAGGTTTTCAATCTCGAAAATCATTTCAAAACTCTGAGATTGATTAAGATCTTGACTGTCTTCTAGGCAAGATATCCGTGGATTCTGGGATTGATTTAAAGGTCAAAAAGGTTCAAAGTTTTGTGAGAAGAGAGAAAAAGAAAAATCACTGCATATAGCCTTATATGTAATTTGATAGGACTGTTTGTACTTAGTAAGTGTGAGTGTGTGCATGCATGTGTTAGAGAGCACCTCCACAAACACTTTCACCCTACAACATGAAAAGTGTTGGTAATAAGATCTTGTGAACACGAGTCGACGTAAAGTGCTGGAACAAATTAGAAGTTAACAAACTGGGAGAACAACATCTACAATCAGAACTGCAGAGAAGTTATAAGGACACCAGAGGGTACATTCCTAAACTTATATCGGTCAGAGTTGTATACATGTTAGTTATATAGTTTGTAACTGGTAAATTTGTTTTAGTGGATTTTTTTATTTTACTCCGTAGAGGGAGCCGTGGATGTTTCCTCAGTTGGTGAGGTTTTACCACGTAAAAAATTGTGAACTTAATCTTTCTACATCTCCTCATCTCATTCTTGGTTGTGCTGAGTTTAAAGTTTGTTTAAACTATTTTATAAACCTGTTAGTCAAATCTTGAATATATCTCGTACATACTGCTTTATTAAACACATCTTGTGTTCAATAGGTTTGATTTTTAAGAAAATAGTTTCTTCAAAAAACAGCTCGGAGTTACTTAAATAGTTTATTTTTAATAAACGGCTTTAGTAACATATTTTCAATTGGTATCAGAGCTTGGTAAACTTCTTTTAAAGAGATCCTGTGTTTCTGAAATTATTTTCTAAAAATCAAATATAGACGAGAAAAATGAAAGATTTGGTAACTTGACCAGACCTCCTATCTTTGATGGAACCAATTTTACTTACTGGAAAGTAAGAATGATTGCTTTCATTCAAGGAACTCTGGGAGATGATGTCGGACATTGTTGAAAATGGTTACACTTTTCCTACAAAACCAGCCACTGAAGGAAGTAATGAGAGGGTTAAGAAAGCATTAAGTGAGTTCACTCAAGAAGAGAAACAAGTTTCTCGAAATAATAACAAATCAAAGAATGCCATATTTATGTCCATAAATGAACATGAGTTCAAAAGAATCTCATCTTGTACCACTTCTAAGGAAGCTTGGGACACTTTGGTTACTGCTCATGAAGGTGACACTAGAGTTAAGGCTGCTAAAACTCAAATGCTCATTCAACAGTATAATTCCCTAATTATGTCTGAGACTGAGTCATTTGATGACTTCTATATGAACCTAACTGATATTATGACCAAATTGCATGCTAATGGGATAACTTATGATAGACAAGAAATTGTATCTAAAATTCTGAGATCATTACCACAGAAATTTGATAACAAAAGATATGCTATTGAGGAAATGTGTGATATTAATTTCACTCCTGAACTACTCAGTAGTAAATTAAGAACTGTGGAAATGGAACTGGAATTTAAGAAACAATTGACACAGTCCCATAGAAAACCGACTAGTTCAAATCTAAGCTTCTCTTCTAAATTGATTAAGCCTGAGTTTAATACTTATAATGATGACTCTGATGAGGAATGCGATATAGAGAGTTTGGACAATCATATTGTCTTAATGTCAAAATAGTTTAAGAAAATCATTAAGTTTAGAAATAAAATGGCAAATAAACAAGGCAAGTCAAATTATCCAACTCCATCTAATCACAGATCTCATGAGAAAATCCATGACAAAAATCACAAGGACTCTCACATTAGACCTAACAGAGACCTTAAGAAGACTGAATGCTATAGATGTGGTAAACTAGGGCACATTGCACAAGACTGTAGAGTTAACTTGAACACTCAAAATAAACACACTAGAGCCAACATTTGCAAAACATGGGATGATTCAAGTGATTCTGAAAATGAGGAACCTGAGTCATCTGATGTTTTTGATCCTTGCATGTCTTTCTTTGCCAAGATTATATATAATGATGATATGCATGTCTTTGTTAGTGAGGATGAATCGAATAACTCTGCTGTTACTGGTTTAGATGCTTTGATTACTGAGAATATTGCTATCTCTTCTTCGGGGTGTGTGAGTCAAAGGGAAAGCGATAATGACGATGTCAATGGGTGTGTGAGTTCAAAGAATGAAGCCTTAGGGGTCACTTCACACACTACACTTAGTGACTCGGACAATGAAGACCTCCTAGACCTTCACACACTTTATGCTAAAACTCTCAAAAAAAGCGCTAGACTAGAAAAAATTATGAAAGATCTCACCAAAAAGTTGGAAGATCTAAGCCTGATGGTCAAACTGAATGCTGAAGAGTATATTACCCAATGTTTAACTCATGAAAGTGAAATTAAAATGTTTGATGAAAAACTCATAAATTTGACTGAAACTCTGGAGAAAAAATACAAAGGGACATTGTTAGAATTGGAACAAACCAAAGAAAAGACAGCAACTGTTTTTAAAAAATTTACAAAATTTGAAAATAACTCTAACTGTTTTGATGAATTTGTTGCTGAATCTAAAACCAATTCTGATGAACGAACTGGAATAGGGTTTTGTCACAATTTGAAGACACAAACAAAATCTTTTGAACCTATCAAGTTTGTGTCAGGAGGTAAAAGACCTATTGAAACATGCCCAGATTTTCATTCCCTAAAAACTGAGTTTGATTCAAAACATCAAAATCTTAACATTGGTGAATCAAGTTGCTCTAAACATGAAAGTTCACCTAAGGCTAAATACGTCTGCCCCTTTATTAGAAAGAGTGAATCTACATTCAAACCTGTACTACCTAGGAATAGAGTTCAACCTCAAAAAATTTCAAAACCTTTGTTTAGAGACTTTCCTAAGTAGACCCCAATTTTGAGCAATCTTTACTGCTCCTACTGCGACATATACGGTCACTCTTTTGATGGTTTCTATGCTAGGAGACTTGTCAAACCTGTCTGTAATCCTCATATCTATCAGAATTTTAACTATTCTAGGAGGAGCCGTAATAATTATATACTTCCTAGACAACTAGATAAAAACTCTAATTATAGGAAAAGAAAGACCAAACCTAAAAGAACATTTCCTAGAAGGATGCCTAAAAATTTTCCTAAACCAAATGTTCAAGTCTTTCGCAAAATTCAAAATCATGCGCACAACATTTTTCAACAAAAATCCAATGCTCGTAAATTTTATCAATTGAGAGCTAATAAGCACAAAATGAAAACTAGGGCAATTTGGGTTAGAAAAGATGATCTATTACCTCAGATGAAGTGTAACATAGTTGATACTGCTTTAAAAGCTGAACACACATCATCTGTTTGGCCTTTAGACTCTGGATGTTCTAAGCACATGACTGGTGATGATACTAAACTTTTAAACAAAACCAGCTTTGCTGGTGGTAAAGTCATTTTTGGTGATGGAGTATCAGCCCAGATCATAGGCAAAGGAACTCTCCAAGAAGATAAACTTCCTATTCTTAAAGATGTTCTTCTAGTTAAAGGTCTTAAGTCTAATCTACTTTGTATCTCGTAATTTTATGACTCAGATCATACTGTTACCTTTTCAAAGAACAATTGCAAAATTTTAAATGAAAAAGGTGAATGCATAATTACAGGATTCAGGACTCCTGATAATTGTTATACTGTCATGAACAAGTGTGAAATCTGTAATGTTGCCAGAATGGATGACAACGAGACATGGCATAACAGAATGGGTCATACAAATTACGAAAATCTTAGTAGGCTGACCTCTCTAGAAATAGTTAGAGGAGTTCCTAAAATCAAACCCATACCTAACATTGTCTGTGGTTCTTGTCAGGAAGGTAAAATTATTAAGGCACCTCATAAGAAAGTTAATGATATTCTTACCTCTAATCCCTTGGAGCTCATCCATATGGACCTAATGGGTCCCTCCCAAACTGTTAGTCTCTGTGGACACAGTTATATTCAAGTTATGGTTGATGGTTTCACTAGATTTACTTGGGTATCCTTTTTAAAACAAAAGTCCGACACTTTTCAAACTTTCCTAAAAATTCTTCTTCGGATTGAAAATAAAACGGACACTCAAGTAAATAGAATTCGTAGTGATAGAGGTGGTGAATTCAAAGACACTGGTATTATTGAATACTGTGACTATAATGGTTACAAACACGAATTCAGTCCTCCTAAGACTCCTCAACAAAATGGAATTGCCGAGAGAAAGAATCGTACCCTTCAAGAGATGGCACGTGTTATGTTACATGCCAAGAATTTACCTAAATACTTTTGGGTGGAATCTATTCGTACTGCATATCATATCTATCTTAGAAAGAATTCCAAACAAACTCCTTACGAACTTTGGTATAATAAAAATCCCAATCTTAAGTACCTTGAAACCTTTGGCAGTACTTGTTATGTATGCAAAGATAGGGAACACTTATCCAAATTTGAGAGTAAGGGAGATAAAGCTATATTTCTAGGATACTCGCCTAACAGTAGAGCCTATCGAGTGTATAATCTTCCCACTAAAAACTTGATGGAATCCATAAATGTAATTGTAAGTGACACTATTGTGGAGAACAAGACTGGCGAATCAATTATTGATCAAGAGCCTACAAACACTTTAGAAAATGACTCTTCTGAAATAGATAATTCTTTACCAATTGAGACACCTGAAGTACCTAACTGGGTTTCTAAAGATCATCCCATAAATAACGTAGTTGGTAACCCTAGTGAGGCAGCGCGTACAAGATCCCAACTAAGAAATTATGCACATTATGCATGTTTTGTTTCCCTTGTGGAACCAAAGAATGTAAATGAGGCATTGAATGACTCTCACTGGATTTCTGCTAAGCAGGAAGAACTTCTTCAATTTGTCATTCATGATGTTTGGTATCTTGTTCCTCGTCCTGATCACAAAAAGGTTATTGGCACACGTTGGATTTTTAAAAATAAGACTGATGAAAATGGGATAATAATTAAAAATAAAGCTAGATTAGTTGCTCAAGGATACTCTCAAATTGAAGGAATAGATTTTAACGAGACTTTTGCCCCTGTTACTCGTTTAGAATATGTTCGTCTGCTCTTTGCTATAGCTTGCCACTTGCATTTTACACTTTACCAAATGGATGTCAAATCTGCATTCCTTAATGGAATATTGACTGAAGAGACCTATGTAGAACAACCTAAAGGGTTCATTGACCCTCAATATCCAAATCATGTATTTCGTCTTAAAAATGCTTTGCATGGCCTTAAACAACACCTAGAGCTTGGTATGAGCGTCTTTCCAGTTTCCTCTAAGATAAAGGTTTCAAAAGAGGTGGAAATGATCAAACCCTTTTTGTCAAACATTTTGACAAACACATAATTATTGCTCAAGTTTATGTTAATGATATTATCTTTGGATTAACTTCTTCCTCAGAAGTAAAATCCTTCTCTGAAACTATGAATAAGGAATTTCAAATGTCTCTTATGGGGGAGTTACAAATCTTCTTAGGCCTTCAAGTCAAACAAAATTCAGAAGGATTATTTGCCTCGCAATCTAAATACGCTTTAGAGATAGTAAAGAAATTTGTCCTAGAGAGTGCTAAAGATGCTAGAACGCCCATGAGTACTACGCTAAAACTTTCTAAAGATGAAAATGGAAAATCCGTAGATCCTACTCTATATCGTAGTATGATAGGAACCTTACTATATCTTACTGCCTCGCGTCCTGATATTATGTATGCTGTGTGTGTATGTGCTCGTTATCAAAATAATCCTAAAGAGAGCCATTTGAATACTGTAAAAAGTATCATTAAATAAAAGGGACTCTGAATCTAGGACTTTGGTACACTAATGACACACTAAGCACTATAATTGGGTACACTGATGCTGACTGGGCTGGGTGTACTGATGATAGTAAAAGCACATCAGGAGCATGTTATTATATAGGTAATAACTTGGTAGGATGGAGTAGTAAGAAATAAAACTGCACATCACTCTCGATAGCTGAATCTGAATACATAGCCGCTGACAGCTGCCGTGCTCAATTACTGTGGCTTAAACAAATGCTAAGTGATTATGGTATTCAAGAAAACCAATTGCATCTCTATTGTGATAATCAAAGTGCGATTAATATTTCTAAAAACCCTGTTCAACACTCGTGAACAAAGCACATAAAAATAAGACATCACTTTATACGCGAATTGGATGAATCTAAGGAATTAGAAATCAATTATCTTGCTACTGATTTGCAACTCGCAGATATGTTTACCAAACCTCTAGATTATAATAGATTCATTTCTTTGCGGAAATCTATTAGTATGGTTTGTGCTGAGTAATATCTTTGTTGTTTATCCAAGTTTTTTCCCTTTGTCCATTTGAGACAAAATGGGGGAGAAATTTGAGTCTTTATGAATATTTATATATATGCTAAACTGCTTGATCTTAGTAATTCATTGCAGGTTTTTCTACAGTTTGTTTCTCAACTGGTGTAATAGGGTATTCAATTGTAAGTAGTTGAGTTATGTACTTTTGCTTTCTAGGATTTGGGTAGATAGAACCTTTATAGGAATAGGTTTTTCTTATCTTTTTGTCGCCCTACGAGTCCTAGTTGACTCAAAGGAGAATCTGTCTCATATTTCCAAAGGGGGAGATTGAAGCTCTCATACTCTTGACTCACTTGAGTCTATACTGTATAAGAGTTCATCTAGTTTGGAAATTAAGACAAAATTATGTCTATCCTAGAAACCAAAGAACCTTAGAGATTGGATTGTTATTTCATTCATTTATCTTGTAGTGATCAAGACCAAATTACCAACACTTACACACAGTAGAATGCATCATATACATGTCATATTGCATATTAATGTGTGCACATATGTTGAGTATGTTTAAATCCCTAAATTTGATTTTTAAATATTTTTTGGGATTTTATAAACAGTTTTTAAATAAAGGTTTTATTAATTACAACTTAGTTTTAAAAGTTTGTGGGTTCAATTTACAATTATGGTTAAAGGGTTTATTGGCTTAAAGTTGGCTTGGGTAGAAACCAAAAGCGGCAGAGAATTCAGGGTATGGTTGTAATTACTTTTAGACGCGCATTTTATATCGCCTTACTGATCAACACCTGTTACTTGCTGATTGGTGCATTTTGTGTTTCTTTACTGAGTATATAAACGCGTATGCTTAAAATCGTTGGATCAAACCTTATCAACGACCTGCATGCTTTCTTTGGTAATCCCTGTGTATCCCTCCTGAACCAATAAGGTGAATTTTAATCACTGCATGCTGTGAGCCCTTGGATTTAAGTCAATCCAGCTTTACTCAATCCTGACCCTTATTTTTGAACCTGCTTCTCGATCCTTCTCTTCGTCCTATAAAAGGGACCCTCCTCTCAATCGTCTAAGACTTTTGGCCAGTTCATTCCTGAGAAAAAAAAAAGAGAGAGTAGAGAGAAGAGAGAGAGAAGAGAGAAAACAGAAAGAGAGAGAGAGAGAGAGAGAGAGTTAGAAACCCTAACCCTAACCCCTGTTCGTCAATCCTCTTTCAAACCAAACACTTCTCTAAAACTCCTACATATCCAAAACACTACCCTGAGTGTTCTTAAGTTTTTTAGAGATATTTGTGTTGTTGTAACCTATTGTTCGTTAGATCTTGTTCCCAACTTAAACTGTTTACTTAGATCTATTTTCTTCTTCATAGAAATTTCAGATCTATGTTCTCCATGTTACATCACACTTAGATTTACATGATTTATTTCTCATCTAGAGAAATATATTGTTGATTCTTTTCTGAAAATCATTTTTATCTTTAAATCAATAATAAATGTTTTCTGTTTCTAGTTCTCTTAAAACTAAACCTTTGACCTAGTTTGGAATCACACTTGGAGGTTTTCAATCTTGAAAATCTTTTTAAAACTTTGAGATTGATTAAGATCTTGACTGTCTTCTAAGCAAGATATCCGTGGATTCTGGGATTGATTTAAAGGTCAAAAAGGTTCAAAGTTTTGTGAGAAGAGAGAAAAAGAAAAATCACTGCATATAGCCTTATATGTAATTTGATATGACTGTTTGTACTTAATAAGTGTGAGTGTGTGCATGCATGTGTTAGAGAGCACCTCCACAAACACTTTCACCCTACAACACGAAAAGTGTTGGTAATAAGATCTTGTGAATACGAGTCGACGTAAAGTGCTGGAACAAATCAGAAGTTAACAAACTGGGAGAACAACATCTACAATCAGAACTGCAGAGAAGTTATAAAGACACCAGAGGGTACATTCCTAAACTTATATAGGTCTGAGTTGTATACATGTTAGTTATATAGTTTGTAAATGGTAAATTTATTTTAGTGGATTTTTTTATTTTACTCTGTAGAGGGAGTCGTGGATGTTTCCTCAGTTGGTGAGGTTTTACCACGTAAAAAATCGTGAACTTAATCTTTCTACATCTCCTCATCTCATTCTTGGTTGTGCTGAGTTTAAAGTTTGTTTAAACTGTTTTATAAACCTGTTAGTCAAATCTTGAATAGATCTCGTACATACTTCTTTATTAAACACATCTTGTGTTCAACAGGTTTGATTTTTAAGGAAAGAGTTTCTTCAAAAAACAGCTCGGAGTTACTTAAATAGTTTATTTTTAATAAACGGCTTTAGTAACATATTTTCATGTTATTCATCGTCAAGTAAGGTTTATAGGGAGTTTAACCTTGCAAGCTCTGGGGTTGTGGAGTCAATAAACGTCACGATTAGAGATGACGAGTCGTTGACGTTTGTTGACCCTAACCCTCAAGTGTGAGGATGATGCAGCCCTCGGTGACGATCCCATCGCTCCTGTATGTAAGAACATAGTCTGTCACATTTAGTATGTCTTATACCGATACAAGTTTGTCGAAGCATTGGAAAGCGTACATCTACAACAACTCGAATTTCAAGTTGACTTCAACAATCATGGACAACAAGGACTAACTTGGTAAATGTGTTTAAGTTCCACTTACAATTTGCATAAAAGTGTTGGAATATTTTTTAAAAAAATTAAAATATTTTTCAATTAATGAAAAATGATTTTTGAAATGATTTTAAATGGTTTTTAATTTTATAAAACATTTTCTCATAAATATTTTGGATAATCTTTGTTGATCTCGTAAACAGTCTTAGGTTTGAGGTTACCAAGTTTTTTAAAAAGACTGAAGCAATAAGTGACACGTGTACGATGTCGTTCAAACGACATCGTATCTCGTTCTAACAAGATCAGTTATCGCTTGAACGACGTCGTGTCTCGTTCGAACGAGAAGTTAGACACGCCACCGTCTTAAATGTTTTTATAAATAAGGTGTCAGACTTTTGTATTTCGGGTGAAGAAAACACTGGGTTTGACAGAATACGTTTTCAAGTGTTTTTTGTTTATTCTCCATCTTTTTTAGGGTTTAAAATTTGGTTTACAATTCATAATCCCAATATATTTTTGTGTGAGTTGTTTTATGGAACCCACAACATACTTTGCTTTTGTTCATCCTTGGTGGGGAGATATTTGCAAACGAAAAGTTGTGTGCTATTGCTGAGGGAGACTCTACGAACTTTATGACTATGTGACATTGAGAATCTTCTACATGTTGATTCTTTGCTGGAGACTGAGTGTCAGGGCTGTGTGACCTTTTGGTGTTGCTGCGCGTAAACCACTATTGATTTCTAGACCGGTACTTTGAAGATTTGCTGAAGGCACCGTATGTTACACTTGTGGGCGATTATCAAGTGGTACGTAAGTCAGAGGTCTTGTAAATTATTTCAAAGTTCTAGAAATATAAAAGGTTTTGCCCCTGTGGGGGATTTTTCCTTAAGTTTATGCCTATTTAATTTGTTTTGACATTTAGTTGCATATTTTAGGGATGAACTAAAATTGGCTTAAAATTGAGTTTTGTATGCTTTGGACTCAAATTGTTTAAAAGATTGAAAATTGTTTGAAACCCCCCAAAGGAAAATATTCTTGGGCTAACACTTTACTACCCTGCTCTTGATTTATAGGATCCACCCTCTTGGGTTTGAAAGAGTCATGACCCTTTCGATATACTTTGTGATCCCCCACTAGGTGTCAAGACTTGCACTCAACTTGAGAATACGGTTATCTACCTTTGCTACACCTCCTTAGTCAAGCCCAAGAATATGAAAGAAACGCTCAAGAATGAGTATTGAATATCCACTATGCAAGATGAGTTGCTTCAGTTTCGCAACTATGGTACGCTCATCTTGCATAGTGGATAGGTACCAAAGTCTACACCCTCAAAACGCTCAAGAATGAGTATTGAATAATGTGATAGGTACCAAGTGGATTTACAAGAATAATATGGATGAGAATGGTACCATAGTTCGCAATAAGGCTAGGTTGGTCGCTCAAGCCTATACACATATTGAGGGTGTAGACTTTGACGAGACATTCGCTCATGTTACTAGGTTGGAGTCCATCCGCTTAGTACTCGTCGTAGCATGTCATTTAAGCTTCAAGTTATATCAAATAGATATCAAAAGTGCATTACTTAACAATATTCTACAGGAAGAATTGTACGTGGAATAACCAAAGGAGTTCAAAGACCTATAACACCCGGGACACGTCTATTATCTTAAGAAGGCCCAGTATGGTTTGAATCAAGCACCTCATACTTAGTACGAGATGGTCACTTCTTATCTCTTAGCCCGTGGCTTCAAGAGAGGGGTAATGGATAAGACGTTATTTATGAGGAGAGAGTATGGTGTTATCTTGGTTACCCAAGTCTATGTGGACGCCATAGTATGTGGATCCACATGCTCCCGATATGCTCACACTTTTGAGGAGGAAATGAAGAGCGAGTTTGAGATGATCATGATTAGTGAGCTTTTGTTCTTCTTAGGTCTCTAGGTGCATAATCTAGAGGATGGGATATTCATATCTCAATCCAAATATGCTAAGTACCTAGTGAAAAAGTTTGGTTTAGACTCTGCTAAGCACTCACGCACCCCTATGAGTACATCGACTAAGCTTAGCAAAGACACTCTAGGTAAGGACGTAAAGCAAACCCTTTATAGGAGCATGATAGGTAGTCTTCTCTACTGGATCACTAGTCGTCCTGACATTGCCTTTAGTGTAGGAGTCTGTGCGCGATACCAAGCGTTCCCTAAAGAGTACCACTTGCTCACACTTAAATGTATCATTAAATACATTAGTGACACTATTTTCTACGATATTTGGTATTTCTTTGATATCGATTGTCGTTTGACCGCCTATTCGGATGCAGATTGGGTCAGTGATGTTGATGGTTTAAGAGCACCTCGGGCCGGTATTTTTACTTTGGGAATGCTCTCATCTCTTGGTTGAGCAAGAAGTAGAACTCCATATCTCTGTCCACGGTGAAAGTTGAGTATATAGTCAACAGGAGTTGTTGCACGCAACTCTTATGGATGAAGCAAAAGTTGGAAGATTATGGAATTTCACAAGGCACAATGACTATTTCTTATAATAGTACAAATATGATTCATATATCCTGTAATTCAGTCCAACATTCATGCATAAAGCACATTAGGATACGTGAGCCTTTTATTCGTGATCTCGTAGGGGAGAAGGCCGTATTTTGATATTTGTGAGCACCAATGTCAATTAGTTGATATTTTCACGAAACCTTTAGATGCACTTAGATTCGAGAATATTAGGAAGTCTTTGGGTATTTGCTTTGTTGATTGATTTCAGGAACTCTATCTAGTATACGATATTTATCATGATCATATCTTATATCCCTATTGCTAGATTCTATTATCATTGTATTCTAGTGCTTTTTCTTTTTGGTATGTTTTAAAAAATTCCAAAAAGATTTTCGTTTTTATAAAAAGTTAAAAAAATCAAAAAGATTTTTTATTTTTAAGAAAAAGGTTGAAAAATATTTTATTTTTGATAAAATGTTTGAAAAGGACAAAAATATTTGTGTATTTTTATTTTTCACCATATATGGATGAACTTTTAAGATATTCGGATCACTCCTACATTGCGTCCATTTATGTGACTTTTTCGTATTGCTTTGAGACATGGATTTGTTTCGTTAGTGTGATTAATAATGCGTGGATAACATTTCATTAATAATTGATGATAAATTTCTACATGTTAGATTACTTGTCACATTTATTACACAGGTGCACGGACTTTTTGAACATTGTACTTTCTTATCACGTGTCGAATACGGTGTTCTCATCAAAATTTTGTTTAATAACGAACCAAATGTAAAAAGAGATAAGTTGTGCTTGTAAGAACCATTACACGAATTTCATTTCTCGGAACATATTGATATATGTTAAACAATGGAAATGGACTACGAAAGAGCAAAATTCAATTTGAGTTAAAATCCACCATTTGCAAAAGGAGCCTACAAAAATTAACGACACACAAAAATAGAAGTGCCAAGGTAATATATTTTATATTCATTGATGCTTAGCTACATGAGCATTATGATATCTTCAAAACATTTGAGATTGAATTCATCTATTTGTAAGATTTTTTGAGTGTTATAAAGTAGAAGATCAATGGGTTTGTACAACAGACTTTCTTGAAAACTATTATATAGTATGACATTATTGATTTGAGAATTATTAAAATCCATGGCATAATGCACAATCGAGCCAATTTCATTTGAGTTAAACATTTTACACCTAAGGTTAAAATTGAGTTCTTTCTTTAGAAGTATCTCATGACTTCATGAACCTATATGAATGTTTATATCGATTTGCCTATGACAAATGTTCACATAATTACATTTCGTTTTCACGATTTGGGTATTTTAGTGTTATTCCATGGTGCTATGTATTTTGTACCTATATGTAATTTTTATACATATACTTGATTTTTTTTTTAAAACGTAAAAAATAGTTGTTTGACAGGGTGATAACACATTGTTCCTTTTGGACTTTCATTACATGTACTTTATTGATTATCTTTGTGATGATATCTTTGCTTCTTCATGTGATGCTTATTATTCACATTTAGATTCTAACCCTTTGTTTATTATGGACAAAAAGAGGGAGAACAAATTGAGGGGGAGTTTTATTTTTATTTAAAACTCATACGCGTTACGGTATTTCTTTATTTTATGTGTGCAGGTCTCTTCCACTTTGATGATGATTTCATAAACTACACAAGATGAAGACAAAATGTCCAGGGGGAGAACAAATTCAGTTGAAGACAGAGTTTCAAATGCCATTCCATTTTTTGGTTTAGGAGGATATTAGGATCATGGTCTTAAGGGTTTTATTATAATTTGATTTTCGATTTTTGTTTTGTACCGGAATAGCCAAATGGGGAGATTTGTAAGAGCAAGATTTTGTATTTTGGTATATCTCGTTATAAACTGGAGTTTCAAATCAAACATTACATCTGCATTTGCCTCCACGATCATTCGAAGATATGTAAGTGACCGCGTATTATTTTCGAATTTCAAGACGTTGGATTTGTCACTAACACTTTATGGAGGTATACGACTTATGTTTTTTATTTCTCATAGGAATTATATTGTGGGATGTTTGATCTTTAAATTGAGGGTTTTCGATAAAATGGATTTTAATATGATCTCTTTAGAATGAAAGTCCCTTTTTCGTTGGAACGAGCTTCGAACGACCATCAAACGAATATCCTCTGTTTAACATACCCAAAGTTATTAGAAGGTCGTTAGAACGAGAATGGATTGTCATTAAAAAGAGACTGAATATCGTTAGAACTAAACTAGTGTGTTAGTTCGAACGAGATATTAGTTTTGTTCAAACGAGTTCGTCGCCTCGAAATTCTTGTTTTTGCCAAAAAACTTGTTTTGATGAGTTTTTCTTAAGACTTTGGGCGAAAACGAATTCCCAATATCTGAACCAAAAGTTCTCACCTTTATGTTTTATAAAAACACACTTCTTTAAAAAATCATTCATCCAGTATATGATTTGTTGAGTTTGTTCAAACCCAAGTTTCCATACACTTGCATCAAATCCTTGTAGAGTTATACTCTACTACTGATTTGTAGAGCTAGGGCTCTACGACTGAAGAAGATATGATCGTGCTGAAACAACCTAACAGTCACTTGCTAATGTGAATTAGGTTATGATAAACCCTTTTAACTCTTTGATATAAAATCTATTATAAATTATAAATTAAAACACTCACGCACACTAGTAAGTAAAAGTGGTGGTGCTAGAAACAAAAATACCCTTTAAGAATGAGATAAGGAAAAGTGGAAAGTGACACAATATTTGTTCTCGAGTAAACCACCGTGGTGGAAAACCCCGTGTCCTTAGTCTTAGGATAACTCACACACCCAAGTCCACTCTTACCAATTATTAGTTACAGATTACAGTCCACCAGTTTACAATGATTTAAACTAAGCAAATACAAGTCGTACACCCATCCTAGTCTAAATACAACTCAACTTGACTGACAATCAGTCAACCCAATAACACCCAAGTAATAGCAACTAGAACACACGCACAACTACACACCCAATACTCGAGAACCAGTGAATTAGTACATAACACAAATAAATAATAATAATAATAATAATAAGATGAGATTGAATTAATCGGTACTAAAAGAATGATTAACTATTAAGTCACAAGACATGAGCAAAGTCTACCTTAATAATCAATATTCAAGTAAAGATTAATCCCAAACCAAATCAGTTGGTGCAAATGACCACAAATAAAATTCCAAAGATTTATGTCACACTAACTGAAATAAAAGGTAGCGTAACACCGGATGGAATATGAATGAATAAAATAGGTGTTATGTCATAAATATTAAGTCCAAGTAAAATGAGCAAAAGATAAAGCGTGTAGCACTTAGCTCATACAGATTATGATTGATTTAAAATTAGTAAAACAGTTACTAAAAGTGAGATAAGTCCAAAAGCAGATTTTAGTAACCTAAATATTAATCACAAAGATTAAAGTCCAATTTTAGTTCAACACAACAATATAACAAGGTTAGGATTAAAAACTCGTACACACATACAATCCACCTAAGTATAAATGAATACAACAAAAAGTATTCAACCTAGAGAATGAAAAAGGGTATGAGTTAAATGATCCAGTCCAAGTCAAATGAGTGCGAGATAAAAAAGTGTAGCACTCGACTCAAGAAATTAGGATGGGTTAAACTAAAATTCAGTGTTCTAAAAAAGGGGCCTAGGCTGCGCCAAGGCGCGCCTAGGCGCGAGGCTTTTTAGATACGCCAAGTTTTGGCCCTAGGCGTGGTCAACGATGGTCAACATTTTTTGGGGTAAGGCATGAAAAAACGCGCATTTTTTGGGAGTAAGGCATGAAAAAACGCGAGTTTTTTAGAAGTAAGGCGTGAAAAGAAGCAATTTTTTATTTTTTTTTTTTTTTATTTTAAAAAAATAGTATTGTAATTTACAAATATTTAGACATATTTTTAAGGTATGTACCAATTTAGTATTTTAAATAGCCTTGTCATAGTAAAAAATTATTAAAATATATTAAAAAAATGCCTAAACGCCTTTTCACGCCTTTTTACGTCAAGGACCGCCTAGGTTTCTAAGGCTTAAAGCTTGGCCTCCACGCCTCGATCACGCCCCGCGTTTTTTAGAACCTTGCTAAAATTCAATTAAATGAATAAAAATGTTATCTAAAAGTTTACAAGCTAATTGAATCCAACTAAACAAAATGAACATACCAAAAGTGTTCAACTTAGAGGATGTAAACATGTTGTGAGTAAAAACCAGATTATACTTAATTTCAAATAAATTAAATTAAATCATATTTAAAGTAAAACATATTTTAATAAAAAATGTGTGGCACAAAAAAACTTAAGTTTAGTTTTTAAGTTTTAAAAATGTTAAGACCAATTTAACAAAAGCACACACAAAAATTAAACTAAACTTAGTCTCCAAAGATAATTAAAATAGGTCCGGTCTTAAGTTATAAACAAAGGTTTTCACAACATCACAACATGTCTAAACAAAACAGATCTTATGCAAAAGATAAAAAAAAACAGATCTAAAAGTAAAAACTAATAGCAAATGATTTTAACAACTATACAGATAAACGTTTTTTTTTCAAAAAAAATGAAGTCAATCCCAATGCAAATATCTAATTCAGCAAAAAAAAAATGTACAGAAGTGTATATAAGGAATTATATGTATATATGTATATATATATAAATGTATTAGATCTTGAGATAAAAAAATAAAACAACAGAGTTGAATAAGATAACACAAAAAATGTTTTTGGATTTCAAACAAATGTTTTCGATTTTAACAAATCTAAAACAATGATTGTGCAACTGATTTTGGGACAAGCAAAACAACAGTATAACTACGCGGATCTAACCACCAACAAACTAGTAGTAAATCCGAGTGAAAACAGCCAACAACAACCGGAGTAAATCAGTTTTCAAGACAACCAACAAACCGTAGAACTGACGCTGATTTTTCAAAAAAATTATTTGTTCTTTTAATAGATTTTGGAGAATCAATAAAAAAAACTTTTAAACAAACAACAAACACAAAAAAAATATCCAGGAAACTAAACTTGTGAACAACTCAGATTTGAGTTTGAAAGACAACATACAGGGTCGTGTATATGTATAACAGTATATATATGGCAGATCCGTAAATATACAACAATATACGAGTATATGTATATATTAACAAAAAACTATGTAAGAGAACTTACAATAAGCCAAAAGATATGAGGAAAGTAGAGATGGAAAACAACCAAGCATTTTTCTCTGACCAAAACCAACAACGATCCACAAAGGTTTTGCTCAAATCAATCAGAAATGCAAGCCAACAAACTCAGCTCCAACAACGGCTCCAAACATCACGTTCAAACTCTCAGAGGATTAAACTCTCAAACAAATAAGTATCTAAATGGGAAAAAATTAGAAAGAAAAAAAATGGAGTGTCATCTAGCATTTATAGATAGAGAATGGAAATGAAACCCCTAAAAAATAATCTCAAACCAAACATGGAATATATAGTCACAAACCCAACAGCCAGACATTTCGTAAATACCAGTAAGAAAGAGGGTAGACATGAAATCAACCAAGGGTTGTTAAGGGTAGACTAGGAAAAGAAAAGAAGGAGGGTACATGCGTAAATGAGCAAGGTCAAAGTGAGGGCAACCATGTAAAACCTTGGGGAACCAAACGGTCAACACATCAGCCACACACAGACCTCGAGAAAGGCTAATCTCGAAAGCCACAAATGGTTTTCAAGAAACCATTAAAAACCCCAAACCAATTTAAGACCAACCCAAGAAATATTGAAACGCCATCGTTTAATATAGGGTGTTAAAAATGTTTAATTAAATATATTTAGGGTTTAATTAAAGACATTTTAACCCATACAAAATTTGTAAAATATAGAATACACAAATATGATTTCAAGATTATATAGAAAAAGATTTTACGCAATAAAAAATGCAGGAGTACAAAAAATTATTTGTCTAAAAATTGAGCCAACACAAGAAGAATGATATTTCCAATCTCCCCCTTTGGCCAATTTTGAGACAAACTAAACTGAGACTCAAAAATACGAAATGACACAAATCATATAACTCAACTATACACATGAGTCCTAGAAATAAAAGAATACATAACTCTAACTAACAACAAAAGTCCTAACAAGAATAGAAGAGTACATAACTCATATAATTACAAGCAATCATAAAAGACTCAAATAAGCGTAAATACAAGACAATAAAAGAGTCTCAAATTCTCCCCCTGTATATCTCAAAGGGACAAAGGGTAGGGAATAATCCTACTAAATAAAAGTTAATACAACCTAATATACAAATAAAATGTACTAACAAACAAACTAAAAACAAACTAGTTTGAAATTTTGGTACTCGTCATTTGACAGCCTAAGTCATATTTCTTAATCCACTTCGATTTAGCATTAAGAAAATAGTCTTAAAATGGGAAGAATTAACATTAGATTGGGACAATTCTAAAAAAAAAAATCAGACTTTAAAGGGATCTTAGGCATATTCTTAACACCATTTTGTTGTGTATTTAAGTGCTTATAGCAAAATTATCCTTAATGACCCGTTTTAAGACAAAAAATTGCATTTGAAAACATGCCTAACATTGGATATAGAATTAGCTGAAAAGTTCACATGTTTAACATTTTCAGATTTTCTTGTTAAATTCAATCGCTTAAAACAAAATATCTCTAAATGTCCAAATTTTGAACAAAAATTACATTGAAAAGACTTTCTTTCAACATATTTGGCATTTTTACATTTAGTGGATTGTTTTTCGATATCAAAATTTTTGTTTAGATTTAATCTCTTATGACAAAACTGCTCTAAATGGCCCTTTTTAGAATAAAAATTACACTGAAAACAGGTTTAGCAACTTGATTATTTCTAACAGTTTGCCTATTTTTGCCTAAAACATATTTGTTTTGTCCTAATTTCTTAAAACATAATTTCTCTATATGACCACTTTTAGAACAAAAATCACATTTAAGAACAGGTTTGGCAGTTTTAAAATTCCCAACATTTTAAATTTGCCTAAATTAGATTTATTTTGTCTTAGTTTCTTAAAAAAAATTCTACATGATCATTTTTATGGCAAAAACTACATACAAATACCGGCTTAACAAATGCGGTAGAACAATCCTTAAATTTAGCATGTTTATAATTTAGTTTAATTTCACTAGACTCGGAAAATTGTTCACTACAACTAACAAAATTAATTTCATCAAACGTTTCACCATTAAAACCAATTGCTTTTAAATGAACAAATTCATCAACATACTTATTCATGGATTCCATAATTAAACGAGAATTAAAAAACCCATCAACCTTTTTAGATGCAATCTTAAATTCACTTTGGCATTCATCATACGTATTTAAAACAACCTTTAGTTCAACTTGAGATTCATCACATTTAAACAAAAATTCCTCGTTTTTAGTTTCAAGAGAATGGTTAAGTTCAGTTAACATAATAATTCTTTTCTCTAAAAAGGAAACATCTTTTTCAAGTTCATCTATACGAAAATCAGATTCTTCTATTATTAACTTGATTCGATTGTTTAAAATGTCAATTTTAGCCATCAACCTAGAATTAATGTTACTTAAATCAGTGCAGTCCTCAAATGTGTTATCAATGGAATTATTATCTATACAACCTTCTAAATTCGCATTCACGCACCTTCTAAAATGGCAGAATCATCTATAATTTCAGATTCATCAACATCATAAAAAATATTATCAATATTAGATATGGAAGCTGTGAAAGTAGGGTGACTTTGAGCAAGTGAGGTACGAGATAAATTCATATAGTCTAATTCAGAATTATCTATGCATAAATCAGAATTATCCGAACGAGTAGATAAGTAGTCAAAAATATCTTCGGACTTAAAAGTACAACGATAGGTAAAAGCAACTAAATTAACGCAACTATCTACGCTATCACAAGCAGAAATATCATCAAATGTTTCAGATAAATGGGTAGAAGATTTAGAAATGTTCCAAACCACTAAAGATGTGGTGCAAGTTGAAATATCTTTAACTTTGGTTGCACCCATCGCTTGGCAAATGACATTATCGCTTTTAATGTCAAATTGTGAATACGTCTTTGCCTCTTCAAAAAAAACCATAAATGGATTTTCTAGAAAAAAAATAGCATCACCATATAAATTTCCCGTATTTAAAAATAGATTTTAAAAATAAAAAAATAGATTTAAAAATATAAAATATAGATTTTAAAAAGAGTTCAGGATCTTTGCGAAATAAAAACTTTTATAAAGTGACTCCTGATGCTTCGATACCACTTGAAACAACCTAACGGTCACTTGCTAAGGTGAATTAGGTTATTATAAACTCTTTGATATAAAATCTATTGTAAATTATAAATTAAAAACACTCACACACACTGGTAAGTAAAAGTGGTGATGCTAGAAATAAAAATACCTTTTAAGAATGAGATGAAGAAAAGTGGAAAGTGACACAATATTTGTTCTCGAGGAAATCACCGTGATGGAAAACCCCGTGTCCTTAGTCCCAGGACAACTCACACACCCAAGTCCACTATTACCAATTATTAGTTACAAATTACAGTCCACCAGTTTATAATAATTAAAACTAAGCAAATACAAGTCGTACACCCAGCCTAGTATAAATACAACCCAACTTGACTGACAATCAGTCAATCCAATAACACCCAAGTAATAGCAACTAGAACACATGCACAACTACACACCTAACACCTGGGAACCAGTGAAGTAATACACAACACAAATAAATAATAATAAGATGAGATTGAATTAATCGGTACTAAAAGAATGATTAACTATTAAGTCACAAGACACAAGCGAAGCCTCCCTTAATAATCAATATTCAAGTAAAGATTAATCCCAAACCAAATCAGTTGGTGCAAATGACCACAAACAAAATAGGAAATAAAATTCTAAAATTTTATGTCACACTAACTAAAATAAAAGGTAACGTAACACCGGATAGAATATTAATAAATAAAATAGGTGTTACGTCACAAATACTAAGTCCAAGTAAAATAAGCAAAAGATAAAGCGTGTAGCACTTAACTCATACATATTGGGACTGATTTAAAATTAACAAAACAGTTACTAAAAGTGAGATAAGCCCAAAAGCAGATTTTAGTAACCCAAATATTAATCACAAAGATTAAAGTCCAATTTTACTTCAACACAACAATATAACAAGGTTAGGAGTAAAAACTCAAACACACATACAATCCACCTAAGTATAAATGAATACAACAAAAACTATTCAAGTTAGAGAATGAAAAAGGGTGTGAGTTAAATGATCCGGTCCAAGTCAAACGAGTGCGAGATAAAAAGTGTAGCACTCGACTCAAGAAATTAGGACGAGTTAAACTAAAATTCAATTTAATGAATAGAGATATTATCTAAAAGTTCACATGCTAATTGAATCCAACTAAACAAAATGAACACACCAAAAGTGTTCAACTTAGAGGATGTAAACAAGTTGTGAGTAAAAATCAGATTATACTTAATTTCAAATAAATTAAATTAAATCATATTTAAACTAAAAGATATTTTAATAAAAAATGTGTAGCATAAAAAAACTTAAGTATAGTTTTTAAGTTTTAAAAATGTTAAGACCAATTTAACAAAAGCACACACAAAAATTAAAATAAACTTAGTCTCTAAAGATGATTAAATAGGTCTGGTCTTCAGTTATAAACAAAGGTTTTTACAACACCACAATAGGTCTAGACAAAACAGATCTTATGTAAAAGAAACAGTCTCTAAAAAATTAGAGGAAAAAAACAGATCTAAAAGTAAAAACCAATAGCAAACGATTTTAATAACTAAATAGAAAAACATTTTTTTAAAAATAAAATGAAGTCAATCCTAAGGCAAATATCTAATTCAGCAAAAAAAATGTATAGAAGTGTATAGCAGGAATTATATGTATATATATATAAATATATTAGATCTTAAGATAAAAAAAATAAAACAGCAGATCTGAATAAGATAAAAAAAAAAACTTTTTTGGATTTTAAACAGATGTTTTCGGTTTTAACAGATCTGAAAAAATAATTGTGCAACTGATTTTGGGACTAGAAAAACAACAGTATAACTACGCGGATCTAACCCCCAACAAACTAGTAGTAAATCGGAGTTAAAACAACAACATGAGTAAATCAGTTTTAAAGACAACCAACAAACCGTGAGAACTGACGCTGATTTTAAAAAAATATTGTTTGTTCTTTTCACAGATATTAGAGAATCAATGAAAAACATTTTAGACAAACAACAAACACAAAAAAAATCTCCAGTAAACAAAACTTGTGAACACCTCAGATCTAATTTTGAAAGACAACACACAGAGTCCGTGTATATTTATATCAGTATATATGTGGCAGATCCATAAATATACAACAATATACGAGTATGTATATATATATATATATATATATATATATATATATATATATATATATATATATATATATATATATATATATATATATATATATATATATATATATATATATAACTATGTAAGAGAAAACTTACAATAAGCCAAAAGATATGAGGAAAGTAGAGATGAAAAACAACCAAGCATTTTTCTCAGATCAAAACCAGTAACGATCCACAAAGGTTTTGCCCAAATCAATCAGAAATGCAAGCCCACAAACTCAGCTCCAACAAGGGCTCCAAACATCACGTTCAAACTCTCAGAGGATTAAACTCTTAAACAAATGGGTATCTAAATGTGTAAGGACATTTTTCTCATGTCCGAAATGTTTCATTTATTTATGTCGTACGCCGCTACATTTGGCATGTCACCTCACGATCTCACATGACGGCCTCTATCCGAATTCTGAGAATCAATCATGCATTATCTCCATTAATGTGTCCCTCATCTGCATCAACGACTTCACGTTCCTTGATTCTAGGCTCGTAATGCAAGTGGTACGCAAGAGAAGTCAAATCAGTGAAACAAGGCATGATAGGGATGTTCAAGGGCAAATTGGTAATTTTACAGCCACTGTCCGGAGGAACGGTCAACTGTAAAGTTGAAGATCTTGCCAATACAAATATACTGGAAGAAACGGCACCTCAATCCGAGCTACGATGAACAAGTTATGGCCCGTTGAAAATGGAGATATTTACATTGAAAATACTGGGAATTTTTCTAAGTGTTTAAACCCCTGTTCCCAGCACACTTCCCCGAACCCAGTCCGAAACCGATTCGGGGGGGCAAACCGGTTCGCAGGGTACCCGAACCGGTTCGGGGTACCTGTACACTGGATAGAATTTCAGAGTTTTAAAATCGTGGGTCTCTTCATGTATTTCCCTATAAATACCAACTTCGGGGGAGTTGTTTTGCAGGACTTTAGAAGACGTTTTTGAGAGTCCAAATACCTCTAGTCTTCATATTTTTGAGTCCCAAGACTCATGTTTTGATTCACACATCCTTGCCAAATATTTGTGAATCCTTTTGCAACCCAAGAACACAACTTTGGTTTGTTCAACCCTTGTGGAGAAGCCGTTTCTCTTCTCCATTGCAGCCCTACTGGAAAGGGATAGTTCCAGCCACGACTACAGAATTCGATACCCGAGGGTAATTCTTAGTCAACTTGTATTTTCATTGTAATCCGATTGTAAGCCGTTTTCTTAATAAATGGTTTTGCCCCTGTGGGGGATTTTTCCTTAATTGCATGTGTTTGAATGTTCTTGCGTAGATTATCAATTTATTCAATCACATACTGCTGCATGTTTAGGGTTTGTTTGTGTTAAAAGGGTTTTATATATAATTTGATCATTTGAACGCGAGCACACACGTTCTCAAATTGGTATCAGAGCAGGTTACGCTAATCTATCGCGTATTCCTTTTTTCGCAAAATTTTTCTAAGATATCAATTTTCTGAAAAAAATGATTTTTGAAAAAGTGCGTGTTCAAATGGAGAAGTCATATTATAAAATGCTTGTTTTTTACGGGAAAAATTATGCTTATTGGAAAGCCCGTATGAGGTCGGCTTTAAAAGCCATTGATGAACGTGTCTGGATTTTGGTTGAACGAGGGTGGACTCCTCCCACCGTGACTGTTGATAATGTGACCAACTTGAAACCTGACACTTCTTGGACTGATGAAGAATTTAAATGGTCATCTTTTAATTCTAAGGGTCTAAGTGCTATTTCTGGGTCTGTCACACCTGATGAGTTCAAACGCATAATGACGTGTACCACGTCAAAAGAGGCATGGGATGTTTTACAACTCACCCATGAAGGAACTAATGATGTGAAAGAGTCTAAGTTGCAAAACTTGACAGCTCAATTTGAAACAATCACCATGCATGATTCTGAATGCTTTGATGAATTTTATGATAGACTTTCTGACATTGTGAATACTAGTTTTAATCTTGGTGAACATATTCCGAATGCTAGAGTTGTTAAAAAGATTCTTCGTTCTTTGCCTAAGCGTTTTATCCCTAAAGTCACTGTGCTAAATTCTATGGGTAATTTAAATACGCTAAAATTGGAAGAACTTGCAGGAGATTTGCAAACTTATGAAATTGATATGTTCCCTAAAAATGCTAAATCTAAAGATAAGGGAATTGCACTTAAAGCCCAGGAGAGAAGGAGTGAGGGGTCAGCTAGAAAGAGGGTAGAGTCTTCTAGAAAGAGAGAGACTGACACGTCAGATTCTGAGTGCGATTTTAACTTGATGATTTGGCTCTTTTCGCAAAAAATTTCAAGAGGATTCTCAAATTTAAGAAAAATGGCAATTTTAAAGATAAAAAGAAATTTGAGAAAAATAAGTTTGAAAAGAAAAATGAAAAAGATTCCAAAAATCCTCCTCTGAAAGAAAGTGAGAGATGTTTTGAGTGCGATGGTAGGGGTCATAGAGCTTTTGAGTGTGCCAATCGTCTGAATAGAGAGAAAGGGAAAACTGTCCTTAATGCTACCCTTAGTGACGACAGTGAGGTCAAGACGGTGGATTCAGGAGATGAGTCACCGCATGAGTGTAACTTCACCGCATTCATGGCCAGCCAAGTGAGCACTCCTAGTTCTCCTCACGACATTGAGGATAATGCTTCACTGGGACACCTCGACAGTGAGATCGATGTGAGTGAGGGGGAGGATGACACAAGTGAGAGCGAGAGTGATATACAACGCGCCTACGCTGAGTTATATTCTGAGTCTTTTAAAACTAAAAAGCGTAACAAAGCGTTAGTTCTTAAGATCACCTGCTTAGAGGAAGATTTAAAGAAAGCGAGAGAAAGAGAGTTCTCCGCCTGCACCGCCCTGAGAGAGAGAGATTCTACATGTGTCGAGAATGAGAATTTATTTAGAGAGAGAGAGAGCGTTTTAGAGAAAGAGAGAGGGGACTTGATTAAGCAAGTGGCTAGTCTTACGAGTCATCTCCATTCCTCCAAGGAGACTCGGAAGAAACTTGAAGCCCTTGTTGCCCAGCTGACTCATGATCTTGAGAAAGCACGGGAAGTCAACGTACAAATCGAGGACAGATCTGGGAAGATGGGAAAGATGCTCCTCGGCCTCGCTTTAGGTTTTGGTGATTGTCAAAGAATTGGTTATGATGGTGCCTCCATGTCCCAAATTGCACCTGGACCAGTTCCTGAGTTTACTACAACTCCTTATAGTCACCGTCAAAAACCTCGAAGGAGAGTTCGACCAAGAAAAGCAAACCAAGGTCCGCCTTTGACTGTGCTCTTTTGTACTTATTGCAAAAGAAAAGGCCACCTTAGGAAATCTTGCTATAGTATGGGTCGAACACGACGTACTACTTCTCCACCACGTCATACTGATGAGTTTTCTAGTCTGAGAGAGCGTGTTAAGTTCTTAGCTGCCACGACTCAGAGTTTAATGGAAGAATTCCGACGAATGTCTTTGCCGTTAGTAAATACTTCTCACATTTCAGCTAAAACCAACAACAACAAAGGCAAACAAAAGGTCAGCTCTGCTTGGGTACCGAAGAAAGATAAAAAGGCCTTTGTTGTTCATGTTGCTCTCAAAGCACATAATACCTCTCAGTGGTATTTTGATAGTGGGTGCTCCAGACACATGACAAGTGATGCCTTATTTTTTATGACTCTTGAGGACTATCAGGATGATAGAGTCACCTTTGGAGATGGGAGCAAGTCTAGCATTATAGGACGTGGTACTGTCGAGTTACCTGGATTTCCTAAGCTAGAAAATGTTTTGTACGTCAAAGGTTTGAAAGCAAACCTTCTCAGCATTAGCCAGCTGTGCGACACTGACTTTGCAGTAAAGTTTGACCGGGATGCGTGTAAAGTCTACAATCAAGCCGGTAAACTTTTGATGCAAGGGGTGAGGACCGAGGATAATTGCTATGGGACTGAGCCCATATCCTCACTTGTCTGCAACAGCGCCACGATCACTCCTATGGATCTGTGGCACCAACGTCTAGGTCACGTGAACGTTAGAGATCTCAATCGTTTATCTAAAAAGGACCTAGTACGTGGCTTACCATATCTTGGAAAGTCAACTTCGACCGTTTGTGGACCCTGTCAGTTGGGAAAACAAATTTGTAGTCCTCATAGGAAGTTGCATTCCTTTACCACCTCTCGTGTTCTGGAGTTGATTCACGTGGATCTTATGGGTCCCACTCGTACTGAGAGTCTAGGTGGTAAGAGGTACATCCTCGTGATGGTAGATGATTTCTCCAGGTACTCCATTGTAGGTTTTCTGAGAGAGAAATCCGATGCTGTAGAATTTTTAACGACCAAGTGCCGTGTCCTGCAAAATCAACACGGTGTCACTATTAACATAATACGTAGTGACAACGGCACTGAATTCACAGAAGCAAAGGTAGACCTTTACTGTGATAGCCTCGGGATCAAACATGAGTTTTCTGCTGTGAGAACTCCTCAGCAAAATGGGATTGTTGAGAGAAAGAATAGAACGATCCAAGAGATGGCTAGATCTATGCTTCTAGGTCGTAAAGTTTCTAGGAGATTTTGGGCAGAGGCAGTGTCTACGGCATGCCACACGGTGAATAGGGTGTATCTGCGTCCACACACACTTCACACTCCTTATGAGTTGTGGACTGGCAAGAAGCCCAACCTGGCATATTTCCGTGTTTTGGGGAGTAAATGCTACATCCTACGGGATAGAGAGAAATTAGGAAAGTTCGACTCCCGGAGCGACGAGGGAATATTTCTAGGATATTCATCGAATAGCAGAGCATACCGGGTTTTTAACCTGAAGAGCTTTAGGGTTATGGAATCAATAAACGTTACCGTGCAAGATGACGAACCTCCGACGGTTATTGATCCTAACCTTCAGTGTGAGGATGAGGATTGTTCTGACAGTGATTTACCTGTTCCTCTTTCACACTCTGTGGACCCTACTCCTGTATTAGGGGACACACCTGCTTGGGTTCGCAAAAGTCATGACCCATCTGCCATTGTTGGCGATCCCACTCTAGGGGTCAAGACTCATGCTCAGCTAGAGAACGTTGTTAGCCATCTTTTCTACACGTCCAAAGTCGACCCAAGAACCATAAAGAAGCACTCAAGGATGAACACTGGATATCTACTATGTAGGATGAGTTGCTTCAGTTTAAAAAGAATAATGTCTGGGAATTAGTTCCCCGACCTAATGAGACTAATGTTATAGGTACCCGGTGGATTTTTAAGAACAAAATGGATGAAAATGGTACCATAATCAGAAATAAGGCTAGGTTGGTCACTCAAGGCTACACACAGATAGAGTGTGTAGACTTTGGGGAGACATTTGCTCCTCTTGCGAGGCTTGAGTCCGTACGTCTTCTGCTCGCCATCGCATATCATCTACGCTTTAAGGTATATCAGATGGATGTCAAGAGTGCCTTTCTGAATGGCATTCTACAGGAGGAGGTTTATGTGGAACAACCAAAAGGGTTTGAAGATTCTCAGCACCCAGAACATGTCTACTATCTTAGAAAAGTCTTGTATGGTTTGAAGCAAGCACTCCGTGCTTGGTACGAGAGGCTTACTACCTATCTCTTAGCTCGTGGCTTCAAGAGAGAGGGAGTAGATATGACGTTATTCGTCAGGAGAGATGACGGTGCTATTTTGGTTGCCCAGGTCTATGTGGACGACATAGTCTTTGGATCCATATGCTCCCAGCATGCTCACCACTTTGAGGAGGAGATGAAAAGTGAGTTTGAGATGAGCATGGTTGGTGAGCTTACATTCTTCCTTGGTCTCCAGGTTCGTCAGCTAGAGGATGAGATGTTTATCTCCCAATCCAAGTATGCTAGAGACCTAGTGAAGAAATTTATTTTAGACTCCGCTAAGCATGCACGTACACCTATGAGTACCACTACCAAGCTTAGTAAGGACACTTCAGGCAAGGACGTAGAGCAAACCTTATATCAGAGTATGATAGGTAGTCTTCTCTACTTGACTGCCAGTCGTCCCGACATCGCCTTTAGTGTTGGAGTCTGTGCGCGATATCAGGCATCCCCAAAAGAGTTACATTTACTTGCTCTAAAACGTATTATTAAATACGTGAGTGGGATTCTCTCATACGGGATTTGATATTCCTTTGATATCGATGACTATCTGTCCGCCTATTCGGATGCCGATTGGGCTGGGGATGTGAATGGTTGTAGGAGCACTTATGGTGGGTGTTTCTATTTTGGTTCTGCTCTTGTCTCCTGGCTGAGCAAGAAGCAAAATTCCATATCTTTGTCCACTGCGGAAGCTGAGTACATAGATGCCGGGAGTTGTTGCACACAACTCTTGTGGATGAAGCAAATGCTGGAGGATTATAGGATTTCACAGGACACCATGCCCATTTCCTGTGACAACACGAGCGCGATACACATATCCCGCAATCCAGTTCAGCATTCGCGCACCAAGCACATCAGGATACGTGAGCACTTTATTCGTCAGTTAGTTGAGGAGAACACTGTATCCCTGAGTTTTGTTCCCACCGACCGTCAGTTAGCCTATATTTTCACGAAACCATTAGATTTGAGAGTCTTAGGAAGTCTTTGGGGATTTGCACAGTTGACTGAGGGGTTGGTCTATGTCTAGAATAGGATGCTTCTTCATGTTCATATCATATGCTTCCTATTGCTAGTCTGTTTTATATGTACCATTGCTTAGTTGTACAGCTTTGTTTTATTCTTTTTGCTTTTTATATTTCTTTTGAAAAATACAAAAATATTTTCTTTATTTTGTTTAAGAAAAGCACAAAAAGATTTTATTTTGATAAAATTTTTGAAAAAGACCAAAAAAAAAATTGTACTTTTAAGCACCTTTTATGGATGAGCATTTAAGATAGCCAAGTCACAACTTCATTCCATATATCCATGTGACTGTTTGATAGAGATTTGAGAGGCTACATCATTTCATCCATGTGCTTTACATTGGTTGGAGTCTTTGAGATGTAATTAGTGATATCTTCCTACATGTTTGACTCCTATATCCTTTTTTGCACACATACACGGCTATATTTGATTATTGCACTTGTCTATCTCATATTGGCTTGAGTGTTTCCATCCTAATTATGTCTATACAATGTACAATATGCGATAACACTTGACAAGATTGGAATGCATGTAAAAACCGTTTTGGTGAGACTGTGTGTTTTTGTATAACGGGGAGGGACTGCGAAAGGTAATCATCTATCCTTTGCGCAAAAGCCACCGTTAAAAAGGACCTAAAAAATGGAGGAATTTTAATATCCGAGGTCCAAAGAGGTTAAAAGAGCCCGAAAAAATTTACAGGCAATAAAAAGCAATTCATGCCAAATATGGGCCACTTAGGTTTCACCATCAATTCTCCAAAGTTTGAGAATTTAGAATGCCTCTATTCAAAATTATATCTGAGGGAGTTTGGTTGGAGTATCTTTAAACGGGTTTGCCCTTCCTTGAAAGTCCTGAAAAAGCATAAAATCATTTTGGACGTTATTGGTGTGAAAATCACTTTGAGCTTTGATTTGTTGATTTGATCGAGTCAATACCTTATATTGTCATTATTTTACACCAAAGGAAGCAGTTGAGTTCATTCGCTAGGAATATCCAATATTCATCGTGCACATATGTCATGTTTGTATGCATTGATTTTCCTATCGAATTTGATCACACCACTTCATTTACGCTATCATCGACTTGGTTGCTTTGTGTTCATTCATGGTGTGGTTTTATCCTAGTGTCACCCCGCTCTTGCTTATTTGATTTGTTTCTCTCATTTGTCTATTTGGGGACATCATAAAAAGGGGGAGAATGAATTATCTTATTATGGGGGAGAAGATTTGAAATTTGAGTTTGCTCATAAATTGATATATATATGTTTATCTCATCATTTCAAACTCGATATGTCACTTGGTATTTTGCTTTGTCTCATGAGTGTAGGTACTACATTGATGATCTTTGAATTGCACACCCTGATGAGAAAAGATCTGTGATTCCTGAAGATTTGAAGAACAAACGAAGAAGACTATTCATTTGTACCTTTTCAGTTTTGGGTTCATGGGAGGGTAGATTTGTATAGGCAATTTCATATTTAAAAATTCAGATTTTTTATGTATGTACCGGCATAAACATAGGGGGAGATTTGTAAGGACATTTTTCTCATGTCCGAAATGTTTCATTTATTTATGTCGTACGCCGCTACATTTGGCACGTCGCCTCACGATCTCACATGACGGCCTCTATCCAAATTCCGGGAATCAAGCATGCATTATCTCCATTAATGTGTCCCTCATCTGCATCACGTTCCTTGATTCTAGGCTCGTAATGCAAGTGATACGCAAGAGAAGTCAAATCAGTGAAACAAGGCATGATAGGGATGTTCAAGGGCAAATTGGTAATTTTATAGCCACTGTCCGGAGGACCGATCAACTGGAAAGTTGAAGAGCTTGCCGCAACAAAGATACTGGAAGAAACGGCACCTCAATCCGAGCTACGATGAACAAGTTATGGCCCGTTGAAAATGGAGATATTTACATTGAAAATACTGGGAATTTTTCTAAGTGTTTAAGCCCCTGTTCCCAGCACACTTCCCCGAACCCAGTCGAAAACCGGTTCGGGGGGGCGAACCGGTTCGCAAGGTACCCGAACCGGTTCGGGGTACCTGTACGCTGGATAGAATTTCATAGTTTTAAAATCGTGGGTTTCTTAATGTATTTCCCTATAAATACCAACTTCGGGGGAGTTGTTTTGTAAGACTTTAGAAGACGTTTTTTAGAGTCCAAATACCTCTAGTCTTCATATTTTTGAGTCCCAAGACTCATGTTTTGATTCACACATCCTTGCCAAATATTTGTGAATCCTTTTGCAACCCAAGAACACAACTTTGGTTTATTCAACCCTTGTGGAGAAGCCGTTTCTCTTCTCCATTGCAGCCCTACTGGAAAGGGATAGTTCCAGCCGCGACTACAGAATTCGATACCCGAGGGTAATTCTTAGTCAACTTGTATTTTCATTGTAATCCGATTGTAAGCCATTTTCTTACAAATTATAGTGAAAATAAATGGTTTTGCCCCTGTGGGGGATTTTTCCTTAATTGCATGTGTTTGAATGTTCTTGCGTAGATTATCAATTTATTCAATCACATACTGCTGCATGTTTAGGGTTTGTTTGTGCTAAAAGGGTTTTACATATAATTTGATCATTTGAACGCAAGCACACACGTTCTCAAAATGGGGGGAAATTAGAGAGGAAAAAAAATGTGAAGTGTCCGGCAACGTTTATAGAGAGAGAATAGAAAAATGAAACCCCTAAAAAAGAATCTTAAACCAAATATCGAATATATAGTCCCAAACCCAACACCCAGCCATTTCGTAAATACCAGCAAGAAAAAGAGTAAACACAAAATCAACCAAGGGCAGTTAAGGGTAGACTATGAAAAGAAAAGAATGAGGGTACATGCGTAAATGAGCAAGGGCAAAGTGAGGGAAACCATGTAAAACCTTGGGGAACTAAACGGTCAACACATCAGCCACACACAGACCTCGAGAAAGACCAATCTCGAAAGCCACAAATGGTTTTCAAGAAACCATCAAAATGCCCAAACCAGTTTAAGACCAACCCAAGAAATATTGAAACGTCGTCGTTTAATATAAGGTGTTCACAATATTTAATTAAACATATTTAGGGTCTAATTAGATACATTTTAACCCATACAAAACTTGTAAAATACAGAATACACAAAAAAAACAATTCAAATAAATCACACCTTATATCATAACTCACAAAAGTCAAATATATATATATATATATATATATATATATATATATATATATATATATATATATATATATATATATATATATATATATATATATATATATATATATATATATATATATATATATATATATATATATATATATATAATACGAAAAAAATACAAAAGGTATATAAAAAAATTGATTTAAAACAAATATGATTCCAAGATTATATTAAAGAAAGATTTTAAACAATAAAAAATGTAGGAGCACAGAAAATTATTTGTCTCAAAATTGAGCCAACACAAGAAGAATGAGATTTTTACGTGCATCCTGAGGTTGATCGGTGGTAATCGAGGGAATACCGCTTCTTATGGGTGGTGCTGGACTGAATCACATTCAGTAAAAGATTTGAAGATTATGCGTATTATTCTTAGTGGAGCTAAGTAGTCTGTAAGTCGATTAGTGTCGGCGAAACTCTTTATTGCGCTGAATACTAGGTTTTGCCTGAAAGGAATTTTTCCTTATCTTCTTCACATGTGTTGGTTTGCTTGTGTTATTGGATGATTTAATTTGGACATTATATTGCATGCACACCTAATTACTAATCGAGATAAAATTTGGGGAAAATTTGAATTTGTGTGTGGTTAGCATAAGATACGAATAAATTAGTAGAAAACCCCATTTTGTTTTCTCATATTCTACCTCGTTGTTGGAGGCCTCAAATTGAAACTAGAGGGCGTATTCTACATCGATACCATCCGATGTTATAATTAGCAGACATGTTCTACTGCCACTGGCACGTGATGAGTTATTTATGATTAATTATCAAGTAGGAGGTTCCACTTCAAAGTTTAATTTAGTCAAGTTTCCATATTTGAATAATTTTTTCAGTTGCTCCAGGTCGCGAGCAATCTTTTCTTGCCTCGTCGACGACTCCAATACAACAATAATTTGGTCGGCCAGGTCTGCCACTGATCTATCTTCCGTCCAAGTCTGCTCGTATGTTTGAGCTGGTGAGCTCTCTTTCGACTAAGTCTATTCGATCTGCTTTGGGGTTAAGCTTTCTTTCGCAGAAGTCTGCTTTGCCACTTTTTTCGTTGATTTCTCTTCCGTAGAAGTCTGCTCGACAAGTGTTTCTTTTTATGTGAACTGGATCAATAAATTTACAATTTTCTGCGATTGATCGTCGTTCTTATTTCATACTGGATTTCATAATCTCCTAATTATATAGTTTAAGCCATTAGTTTGCTCAATTTATCAGGTTTATGAATAGCTTAGCACAGGGGCAGGTGATTAGGCATAAATTTTTCCAATTTCCCCCCTTAATTTAGAGGCTTTTATGACCTCGTAGAATGTAAAATGCGTTGATTTATCTCATATCTTTGCTACTGACATTTTTTATATAGTTCATCGAGTTTCGTGTATTCTTTTTGCATTTTGCAAGTATTTTATATAAGTGAAGAGAAGAGGAAACTCAAAACTGAGAAACCAAGAAAGAATGAAAAGAAAGAAAGTCAGAGGGCAAAAGAGTAATTTTACATCTAGAATTCGGACGAGAAACCAAAGTGAAAGTTGAAGATCTCGAGTCTACAAGCACGTAGGAAGAAACGACATCCAAATTCGAGTCCCGAATCAAAAGATATGAAGCTTTGAAGTTGAGAGAAAATAACAAGAAGATCAGAAAGAAATCTATCATCGAACCGATCCGGTGTCAATAAAAAGCGAATCGGTCCTATGAAGGCAAAGTTCCTGTAAAGAGCGAGCCGATGCGATATCAACATAAAATGAACCGGTTCAGAATCTTAAAAGTTCCCGCATAAAATAAACTACCGGACCGATCCGATTAGAAGCAAAAACAAACCGGTCCGGTGTACCAAACGAAACTGATGACCCTTGATCGAACCGATTCGGGTGATGATTTTTTTATTTTTCTTTTTCAAAATTATAGTTATACCTAGCTCAAACTCTTGTAATTTCGTAGGGTATTTATTCCAACTAATTACCGGACTTTTAGGGGTTCTCTTTTTTATAGTTTTAGAGGGCTTTTGCACCCAAGAACCCTAGGGATTTAATTTCTTCAACGTTTATTCCAATTTTCAGCATTAATTCCTGAATTTTCTTCATTACAAGTATTGCTTCCTTTCTGATTTCAATTGCTTTTATATTTGTGTCTCATAATTCATTGAAATTAAGTTGCAATTTCTATTTACGAGTTTCTTCTCAATTTTTCACATAGCTATGAATTTATGCAATATTGATTTTGTGTTCAAGCATAGTTTAATTATGTCAAGATAAATTTCTTAGGGTTGGGATGCATGAACCCAACCCGATGTAGTTTACATGAATATAAAATAGGTTTTGAATTAAATTTTAATCGAATCGTGTTATGTAGTGATCACAACCATCGTAGGCCTTTAATCTCGTTTGCCTTAGGTAACTAGAGTGTTTAAGAATTCGATGTGCATGTTGGCTATGCAACGTCACTTTATTCTTGCCTTTGATTACGTATGATGTGGGCTAGTCCCTTCATATATGTAATGCTTAAGAATAATAAAGACTGGGTTTGATCAACTCTCTAATTCAAAAACTAGTATTCTATCCGATAAATATACTAGGGTTTGGGGGATTATATCCTAACCTATCTTCCCTCATTCATATTTACTTATTTGCAGTAGTTTTATTTTCATGCATGTAGCTTAGTTCGTAATTTAAATTTCAGTTGCATTTAGACAGTAGAATTCAGTTCCACAATTAATCATCTCTTAGTTTCTTTTCTCTAATCAATTTAGGGTTAGTCTTCTATTCCTTCATCGTTATGAGAATTCGTCCTAGTTCCCTATACGTGCAATCCTGACTTACCGAGTTATTACTTACATAACAGGCTTGCACTTGAGCCTATATAAGCACACACTTTAGACACATTTATGGTCGCGTCATCAGGGTTGTATGAACGACAATGGTATGATCTTGAAAGTATGACTTCATCCCCCTAGAGGCTTCAATTAGGGTTAGTGCAAGCTTTTTTAGACTTGGATATCGAATTTTTGCTCCTCGGTATGCCTTGCTGCCTTTGTACCCTATTTTCTTGTCGGACTAACTGACTGAAAATTCAGACACAACCAAATATAGATAAAGCTTTTCACCCAATACTGGCCTTAAAAGCAATGGTTTAAACCCCAAATATCGTTTCAATTTTATGAAGATAGCCTTGCACTCGTCGTTCCATTCGAAAGACGTCGTAGCACTTTGAAGAATGAAAGACACTTGTCTGTAGCTCTTGAAATGAATCTGTTCAGAGCGGTTATGCATCCTACTAGACTTTGAACTTCCTTTTTATTTGTTGGGAACTGCATATTAATCAACACCTGAGTCTCATCGGGATTGGCCTCAATACCTCTCTGATTTACTATAAAACCTAGGATCATCCCTTCATTTACCCTGAAGACGCACTTTGTTGGGTTGAGTATCATCTGGTGTTACTCCAACTAGTCGAAAGTCTATTCCAAGTCTCTAATGTGGTCGACAACTTTCGTGTTCTTTCTTCTTTGAACTCATACTAGTATTGGCCTTATAATGACTTAAATCCTTAACATCCATAGCCTCCTCGATATTCATAATCTTGTTAGCTTTAACCAATAACTCAGTCAGCATTCTAGGTGGCTCATTAGCCAACGCCTAATACAACTCCTAGGTAGAAAATCACTCGTCAACTCAGTGATTACAGTCTTTTCGTCATAATCGATTACCTTCATATTCTCATTATTGAATCGAGTGATGAATTCTTGGGTTATTTTGTCGACTTTCTGGCGAACACTTAGCAGATGGGCTACCCTTCTGCCAGGCTTGGCTTCAAAACAGAAATTACTAGCAAAAACATTAGCCAACCGCTGAAAGTTCAAGATAGATGTCTATAGTTGCTTGGTATTATTCCACTTGCAATACTAGGTCATTTTTACCATCATACCTTGGGGTTATGATTGGTGGTTTAAACTTTACGGGCGTAGGATAACCCATAATGTATGGAGTGAATGGAGACCCTTTTACAAAACCACTTTAAAAGGGATCCTTTGCTTTAACAATATCTCCTAGGTGACCTCCAGATGTTGAATTGACCTCGTTTAGGAATGGTCATCCTTCTCGGCTTTAACTATAATGAACTTACATATTCAGCCTCGCCTTTCTAATGAGCTCCCTTTCTAGGAAGTTTGCTTGGCTCGAGTCGATCCCCATACGCTCGCCCTAATCTTAGCCGAGCATTCTGTTCTTCTTATAATAAGCCTTCTTAGCTTTTGTCTGTGTTTGCTGCCCCTCTAGGCTCTCTACGATATTACCCTCTTACTGCTCGTGGGCCCAAACGATTAAATGCAGTGCATCTGCTCAGACTTTCTAACACACTCGACCTTTCATTAAAATATGTTTGTTCATCATCATAACAAGTTATTCTCAGTGACGAGGTGGCCCTTGGATATTATGACTTTTCATCTCACGATACAGAATAGCTAGATTTTCTTACTTCGTCTTGCAAACCCCATATTCAGCCTCATTGGTTTCTCCAGTACCGATCGTGGTATGCCTGTCGCCTCTCTCTGTAGGGGCAGTAGGTGGCATTTCACCCCTCCTGTCACACTTTGCACTCCCAACTAGGGGGATATGACCAGCTTTGGCCTGTCCTGCCTGGCTTGAAACGTCCGTATCAACTGATTTGTGCTCTCTTGCATTGCCTCCTGGCCTCTATGTAGGTCTCCCGTTCTAACTGGTGTTAGAAGCGGATCTACCTCTGTCGCACGACTATTTTTCGAGGTTTCTCTCATTTTCCAGAATTTGCAGCTAAAAATAAAGTAATGTGGGTGTGAAACTCAGTACGCACCCAAACAGAAACGAGGGAAATAACGGATGTAATCCAAAATTGGGGAAATCGGTTTGGAGGGATTTTACAGAAGTTAAACTCGTGAATCGAAAACAATAGGAAACAACAAATGGCTTGTTGAGAGTTCTTACAGACGACGCCAATCTGTTATCGTCTATAACTAGTATATAGATTTTTGGGCCTTAGCTATATTATATCAATAATAAGTAATAATAAATAAATAAATTACCTCTACCAACTTACCAATTTGGGATGAATAGAAAGGGATGTAAGATAAAGAAGGAAACTAGAGATTAATGTGGTTCGATTCAATGTGGTTCCTATGTCCATAGTTGGAGTGTTGATTGTATGCATTTTAATAGGCAATAGTCATGATAGGAATGATTACAGGCTCTCAAAAGTCTCTCTAGGGTTTTGCGTATGGGCGTTGGGTAGAATATTTTTTGGATCCCTTATTATGTGGGATTGAGTGCTAATTATATATGATTACTAGAGAGAGAGCAGTGGGAAAGGTGGAGTGCCTTTATAGGTGAGGCAATTACACGTTTTACATGCCATGAGGTGAATCATTATGAGTTGGCTATACAACCTGCTAAAAGGTGGATTATCGTGTATATTACCCCACGTGAACAACGGTGTGGGAGGAACTATTTATATTCCCTCATGTCATATATATATATATATATATATATATATATATATATATATAGGCAGGTTCCTGTGCACACTAAGTTTGCACAGTGCTGGCGCACACCAATTTTTTTAAAGGACTAAAAAATATTTATGAGTTGATTTTTTTATGTGATATTTAAACATTTCAACGGAGCCATGTAAAAAAAATCAGCTAAAAAAAACATTTTTTGCTATTTTTAAAAAATCGGTCAAACTTTCGTAGCTTTTGAAGTGTTTAAAAGATGCGAAAGTTTGACCTATTTTTTAAAAATAGCAAAAAATGTTTTTTTGGACTGATTTTTTTTACATGGCTCCGTTGAAATGTTTAGATATCACATAAAAAAAATCAACTAAAAAATATTTTTTTTACTATTTTAAAAAACTGATGTGTAAACTTAATGTGAAAACTTAGTGTGCACTTGAGTCTGGCTCTCTCTCTCTCTCTTTATATATATATATATATATATATATATATATATGCCTTGACAAAGTGTTAACTGACTCTGTCATAATCCAGTCGAGCGAAATCATCACTGAGAGGACGTGATTGTTATAGTCGACCAGGTTTAATAGATACTCGAGCTCCTCTAAGCATCTTTTAATGGCAGGTGTCATAACCCGATTGGCCTATTCATTGTCCCATATTTATGGTATAACAATCGTATAATATAATGGGATAGTTGTGATGCTTGTTAAACTTTTATCCATTTTTGTGATGTTGGTTATGGTCATGTATTATAGGGTTATATGTGTTGCTTTATGATCGTGTGGAATTTTTGGGGAATATGACAATCTAGTTTTACCCATATTATGACATTGTGGCTTTGTTTGGTGTATTTGTAATTAATCATAAGAAACTTAACAATTTCGATATTTACTCTTATTTGAATTTATTTATGGATCTCTTAGAGATCTTATAGTGAGCGTAACCCATGATAAATTATTATTACTGTTGATGTAAAAAAATTAGATCGTATCTAATTATTCAATCACAGATACATAAATGAGACAAATAATTTTTAAAGTGGTTCAGCCTTATAAGAATGGCCTACGTCCACTGTTATGGTATTGCTGTTTGTATAGGAATTCTCGATTACAAGTTATCTCAAGAAATTTCGGTCCCTTTACAATGAGGATTGTGCAATGTATTTATAGCTCTGGGGCTGTAATGTGAAAGGGTAATACATTAAATGATGTACATATGAAAGGGTGATACATTCAATGCTCCTTAAGCATATGCGTCTGAATGATAAGTAATTAATGAACAGTCAAACTGTTGGTTATCCCGCTATTAATGCTTTGTTCGAGGTGCAGCTCGGACCGCCTGAGTTGCTCGGACCGCCTAAGCTTCTCGGTGCTTAAGAGTTCCTCGGAGAGTTCTCGTTCCTCGGAGCATATGAGTTCCTCGGGGAAACAGTGTTCCTCGTTGTAATATGGTTCCTCGGAGCGTGTGAGTTCCTCGGAAGTGTTTATTGTTGCCACCTAGACTGCCACGTGCCTTCACTTTATTGATCCATGTCAGCAGACTAAATTTGGTATCAACAGAAGCCCCCAATGTTTCATAGTTCGAATTTTGAGGAGTATGGAACATTCTTTCTCGGAATATGATAGCTTTAAATAGTCCTCCTGATTTTTAGGAGTGTTTCCCTTGTATTTATTTCTCTTTCCAAATTCGTAGAATCAGGCTTTTTTGAATTTTCACAACCGCCTCGATCTCTGCGTACTTTTTGTCCTTTTAGCCGCCGGTAGCATAATCGTTTCTTCTCGCTTCGATTGTCGCGCCCTTTTTGTTTCCCTAGCCGCCGGTAGCGTAATTGTTTCTTTTTGTAATCATTACTTTACCATTTCCCAAGGCAAGGTATTTCAACTTCACAGACACTCCCATCGTCTTCTACCTTTTTACATTTGTATTTTCGAGCTTTTTCATCGTCTCTTTCTCTCATGTGTATTCATATCTTCCATCGTCCGTTGTCATCAGATCCACTTTTTTCTGTAAGATTTTCTTCCTTCTTCTTCATTTATTTTATTCATCATGGTTTACCCTGTTGAATCTCTTGATAAATTTCGCTCTGATTTTTCCATCCCCTCCTGGGTTGTTTTGGAAGAGCATTCTGAGCCTTCTGATTATTTCCGTTTGGCTGAGGGACATTGGTTCCCCAGTCTCTTTATTACTGAGTGTGGATTTTTTTTCCACCGAATCCCTTGTGTCTGGAATTCTGTCAGTATTTTGACGTTGTTCCTGCAAGAATAGCCCCCAACACATGGAGAATAGTTAATGGGGTGCATAGATTAAATCAAATCCATGGAACTCGCATAGGAATTCCTGAGATTATGTTTTGTTATAGATGGGCAGTTGGTGATAACACCTTTTATTTAAAAACTATAATGTTAAATAGGGCTTTAGTAGTCAATCTCCCTGATGCCAATAGGGATTATTTTGAGCACGGGGTTGTCATAAAAAATTGGCAACATGCTCCTTTATCAGGAGATGAAGTTTATCAGGGTCCCAGATGCCCTCCCTATGGCAATGGGATAGGTTATTTTTATTTTATTTTACTTATTTTGAAATCATGCTTCTTTTGTGTTTGATCAAATGTGCTACTGATATTTTATTGTTTATTTATTTATTTGCAGTTGACAGTAAAAGAAAGTGCCCAAAAGAAGCAGATGTTAATATAAGGCACTTGAAACTTATCTGGAGTCTGCATCAATCTATTGCCGACAAGCATATTAGGTCGGCTTCATATCTACTACAATACAAGAGCTACACCACCTCTTTTACTGCTCGTCCAGTAATAAGTGAATCAGAGCCAGTACCAGCTTCCACCAGCTCCTCGCCTGAATCTCACATCCCTTTGAGTGAAAGAATGAAGAAGAGAAGACCTACCACTCTCTTCGAGAAGCCTGCCTCTGGTTCTGGAGAGGCAAAAAGAAGTAAAGTTGATGTCCCAGGGGAGGGGACAAAGAAGAATGATGCACCTTCCTCGGCTGCTGTTGTGAAGGTTACCGAGAAGCCCGTAGTGGCTCCGAGCAGGTTTACTGCTCCTGGAGAGATGATTGTAATATCACCGACCAAGGATTCTTCCTTGGTTGAATCTGTTCATGTTCCCCCGAGGAGGCTGAAGAAGAGCTCCTCGGTCAATTTGGCTGACACCATCACTCAGCCCCCAGTTACTGGAACCGGTGTTCCAATTTTTGTTCCCCCGAGCTCTGCCATGAGCTCGGTAAAGTCCTGGATCATTCCCGAGGTCCAAGGTACTGAGGAAAACCTTTCTCGGGACTTGGTTACCTCATTGGCTGCTCGCCACCTTGCTTCTGTAAGTCCTCTTACTTTGAACTTTTCATATTTCCCTTGTTATTTTTGTTTCTGACTTGCTTTCATTTTCTTTTCCCAGTTGACGAGCTGCTTCAATATAATTTTGAAGAAAGATGAGGCGATTAAAGCTTCATGCTCCTCATCTAGTGTGGAGGAAGCTTTGAAGGAATCTATTAAGTCTTTGGAAGATTCTCGCCAGACATAGGCTACTGACAAGGCCATCTGGGAGAACAAGCTTGCCTCCACCGAGCAGGAGAAAGCTCAGGTTGTGGAGGTCTCCAAGGAGTTGGAGAAGAGAATAAAGGACCTTGAGGGGAAAAATAAAGAGCTCGACGAGAAGCTCAAGAATGCTGGAGAGCTAGAGAATAAGCTCAAGGTTGCTGAAGAGGAGTTGTCTCAACTTCGGGAGGTAAATCAGCAGAAGGAGGAGGCTGAGAAAAAACTGAAAGCTGCTGATGACCTGCTGTCCGAGAAGCTTTCCTCGGAAAAGTTGAAAAGGAAACTGGATGTGAAGAAGTCCTTCAGCGCTGGCTGGGACAAGGGGTGGAACAAGGGATTGGCTGCCATGGTGTCGCAAGTGGACTATGGTAGCCTCAAATACTTTAGGGATGTATGGGTTGCTGCTCTTTAGGAGATGAAAGTGGATGATAATTTCGAGCTCTTTCAGCAACACATCCCTGGTCCCCTTCCAACTCCTGAAGACTTAGAAGAGGACGAAGCCGCCTCCGAAGAGTCTTCTATGGTGATGGGAGATCATCCCTCAGCCATTCAGCCTGTTGCCGAGGAGCTTCAGCAAATTGTTACTTCCTCCGAGCAATTGCCAGTGCTCCCCGAGCAACTGTCCATTCCCTTCGAGCAACCTACTTCCTCATCCCAGCCTCCCGAGAAGGTTTTAGGAGATAAAGAAAAGGTATAGAGTTGTTCGGGTTTATCTTTACATTTTTCTTTTATCAATTGTAACCTAGCACATGTAACTCTGAACTTTGGGATCTAATAAAACCTGGACTTTTTTTCATACTGTTGTCTCTTCTTCATACTCTGTCTTGATTATTGGTTTTTCTTTCTCTGCTAGTTTCTGGCCAGGATGGAATTACTATCTGCCCATGATACAAAGTTGCTGCGATAATATAATTAATACTTTAAGGCTGGTCACGCAGACCTGAGTACAGCACAAGTCGTCGACATCCTCGGTCAAGATGCTTCAGAACAGGCAATCGAAGCATATCAACATCTGAAGTGTCTACTTGATCGAGCAGTGGCCAATAATGTGGCCTATTATGATATGATCGAGGATCCCCAAGGCACTCTCGAAGACCTTCAGCTACAATACAAATAATCCACTGCCCTTTTGCATGAGGGGTGCGAGAAGAAGTACCAGCAACTCAATGCTGACAAGGGGTACGAGAAGCGTTTTGCTGGCTACGAGGTGAGGGAGAGAACTCTGAGGGGCGAAGTCGAGGAATGCAGACAAATAGCCGAGTTGCTGGAGCAAGAAAACAACAACCTGCAAAGGGAGCTGTCACAGTTAAAGTCTGCAGCTTCTACTTCAAACGCCTTAATCCCAGTGAATGATGAGGGATTTTCGTTCTTGGAAGTCGAGAACACCAACTTGAGGGACGAGTTGGAAACCTTGAAGAGGTCTGGCCCATCTACATCTTCTCGTGGTCGAGAAAGAGCTCCTCGAGGACGAGCAAGAGCAGCTCGAATTCCTATAGAGGAACAGAGGACTCAGTCTGCCTTAGAAAACCAGGCCTTCCAATTAATGGCGAAGAACCAGGCTTTGGCTGAAATGTCAAAGAAGATCAGGGACCTGGAAGAGCAGCTCTCCACTCAGAAGTCTACCTTGGAGAATAAAGAGATCTTCATCAAAAATCTCCACGAGCAGCTGGATAGATTAACATATCAATTCCACAAATAGCCCAGGGAGTTCTGGATGGCTGGATACAACGAAGCTCTCTTTCACTTGGACGATCGTATCCAGAATGCCAATAATGAGGGCTACAAGAAAGGCTGGTTGAATGCCTTAGGTGTGCTGCAGCTCGAACAGGGTCATTACCTGTTGGACTACCACGATCCCTGGCTTCTCGACTTACCCGTGCCACCATTCAAACTGGATATGAGTTGGATCCCTGCTCGGGCCATTCCTCGGAGCTTGATTTCCAAATATCTCGGTGACTACAATCTCCATTCAATTGTTGAAGTATCTCGTCCCGAGCACCTCTTAGATCGACCATCCGTGATGAATGTCAGGATGTTAAAGGATCTCAACTTCATAAATTCTCCTCTGGCTTTAAATGATCCGCCTGCGGGCGAGGAACCTGTGTCAAAAGCAGAGGGAAAAAAACCAGTAGAGTAGGAATTTTGATGTAATTGTTAGTATATATTTTAATATCAATGTAACTTTCATTTCATTATCAATGTAATTTGTTTTGGATTTAATTAAAGACTTTCATTTCTATTTGCTATTGTCTTATAACACTTTATATTTGTGCATGCATATCTGATAAAAAGATAACAATATTGTGTAGTTTGTCGATCAACTTTTTATCGAGTAGTTTGAACTTGTGGTAGTCATTTGGCAAAAATAATATTTTGTTTCTCGACCAACTTAGTAATAATTAAAAAGTTACGAGTATAAAAAATGTTAAAAAATATTCCGACCAACCAAAGTCGTTAAATTCTCCATGTCGACGAACTACAGTTAGTGGGTTTTTATCCCCGACCAGCCATAGTTAGTAGATTTTTCTCTTAAATGTTTCCGACCAACCAAGGTCATTAAATTTCGTTGTCGACCAACTACAGTTGGTGGGTTTCTATCCCCGACCAGCCATAGTTAGTCTTTTTTGAAATAATTTTACCTCCCGACCAACTCAAGTTGTCATTTTTGAGAATATATTTACTTCGTAACCGATATAAGTTGGCATTTTTAGGAATACTTTTATTTCACGAGAAACATATAGTTTTATTTCCCTTAGGAATACAAATTTTACTTCCCGGAGGAATACAAGTAGCTTTACTTCTCGGAGGAATACAGGTAGTTTTACTTCCCGGAGGAATATAAGTAGCTTTACTTCTCGGAGGAATACTGGTAGCTTTACTTCCCGGAGGAATATTGGTAGCTTTACTTCCCGGAGGAATATAGGTAGCTTTACTTCCCGGAGGAATATTGGTAGCTTTACTTCCCGGAGGAATATTGGTATCTTTACTTCCCGGAGGAATATAGGTAGCTTTACTTCCCGGAGGAATATTGGTTTCTCGACTAACCTTAGTTGGCATTTTCGAGAAAAAATTTGAGTAGCCTAAGCTTTGACGAGTAGTGTGTAGCACTAGTATTACCCGAAAAACTTTCAATAAAAAGAAAGAATTCGGCAGAATATCTTCATTTTATTCATCACTGATGATATTTGCGCAGGTGCTCTGCGTTCCATGCATTCTTAAACTCCTCCCCTTCTAGAGTTGTTATTCAGTAAGTTCCTGGTCGAACAACTTCTGTAACTCGGTATGGTCCATGCCAGTTTGCCTCCAGCTTATTGTGCTTTTGAATTACTTTCTTCAGCACATAGTCTCCTTCTTTCAGGCCGCACTTCTTCACCCTCTTGTTGTAGAACAAAGCCGTTCGCTGCTGGCAAGTAGCATTTCTAATGGCTGTTTCTTCTCTAACTTCCTCGAGCATGTCTAAATCCAATCTTCTCATTAAGTCACTGACAGGGGAGTTGAAATTCAGTACCCTGTGTGTTAGGAGGCCCAACTCGGCAGGTATAACAGCTTCACTTCCAAACGCTATCATATAGGGAGATTCTCCAGTTGCTACTTGTGGAGTAGTTCGGTAAGCCCACAGTACTGATTGTAACTCGTGGATCCAATTTGCTTTCGCATCGTCCAGTCTTTTCTTCAAACCATTCAGCAGTGTTCTGTTTGTCACTTCAGTTTGCCCATTGCTTTGAGGATGGCCTGGTGCTGAGTGGATCTTCAAAACATTTGATTGATGACAATGGGCAACGAACTCCTCGTTATCGAATTGTATTCCATGGTCTGTGATGAAAGCATGAGGAAGACCATATCGATAAATGATGTTCTTCCAAATAAATTGGTACACCTTCTCATACGTCATATCAATGAGAGGCTCAGCTTCCACCCACTTAGTAAAATAATCCACTGCGACGACGAGGTATTTGAACCTTCCTCTAGTCGTTGGCAGTGGTCCAACCAAATCTATTCCCCACATGGAAAATGGCCAAGGGGAAGTGATGGGTGTCAACAATGCTTGTGGAGTTCTTCGGATGGAGGAAAAGCGCTGGCACTTGTCACATTTCTTGGTATAGGCTACACAATCAGCCATCATCGTCGGCCAGTAATATCCCTGCGTCATGATCCTTTGCAAAAGCGTCTGACCTGCTACATGGGCTTCACAGGACCCTTCATGGATCTCTTCAATCAATTATTTCACCTCGGAGGGATGTACACATCTTTGCAAACCTGCCATAATTCCTCGTCTATATAAAATACCGTTAGTTAATACATACCGAGCAGCTTTGAACTTCAGTTTCTTGGCTGCGAGCTTGTCAATTGGTAATTCTCTCTCCTTAATATATGCCCTGATGGGATCCATCCAAGATGGTCCTAAATCAAGGGTGATAAATTTCATCGCCAAATCTTCATCTATACTCCGACCAGCCAAAACTTCAATTGTGATTGTTCTTCGTAGCTCGGTATGAGTAACTGATGCTAATCGAGCTAAGGCATCTGCTCTTGCATTCTCCATTCTTGGTATTCTGACCAGCTGAATAGCAGTGAATTCTGATACCAACTCCATCACCTTTGCATGTTATTTGATCATTAATTCTCCTTTGGCTGCATATATTCCCAACATTTGATTTACAATTAATTGAGAATCACTAAAGACAATAATTTGCTGCGCCTCCATAATTTTTGCCAAATTAAGACCTGCAATCATGGCCTCATACTCAGCTTCATTATTGGAAGCTTTGAATTGGAAACGTAGGGCATACTCCATGTCGACCTCGTCCGGAATGCTCAAAACTATCACTGCCCCACTGCCTGTTGTGCAAGATGAGCCATCTACATATAGCCTCCATGTAAGTAACTCGTCTTCAAACTTCTGATAAGACAGAGTTTCTCGGTGAAATATTTGTTGCTTCCTTTCATCTTCCCCTGATGTTTCTCGCTCTTCGTTGACCATCTTTTCTTGCCCTTTTACCAATCGGAGTTGGTCTGAGCTCGAATTTGATGATCTTGTAACATCCACTTGCCCTTTTACCAACCGGAGTTGGTTTGAGCTTGTGTTTGTTGATCCTGTAACATCCACAGTTTGATCAGCGAGTAACTTTTGCTCCTGGGGGTATCAGGATAGGTGAACTCTGCTATAAAATCCGCTACAATTTGCCCTTTTAGCGATGATCTGGGTTCATAAACTATATCATATTCACCGAGCTCTATTGCCCAGTACATCAATATCCCTGATTTTTCTGGTTTATGAAGGGCTTGCCTCGATGGCATATCATTATATACAACTATGGTATGAGCTTGGAAGTATGGCCTCATTCTCCTACTCGCCTCAATCAGCACCAGTGCTAACTTTTCCAGCCTTGGATATCTGATCTCTGCTCCTCGGAAGGCCTTACTTGTGTAATAGATTGGTTTTTGCACTCCATTCTCCACTCTGATCAACGCCGAGCTAACTGCATTCTCCGATACTGCTAGGTACAAGTACAATTTTTCTCCCATCACCGGCCTGGACAACAGTGGAGGTGCTCCCAAGTATTTCTTCAAGTCTTGAAAAGCATTCTCACATTCATCATTCCACTCAAAAGTCTTTCGGAGTGTCTTAAAGAATGGGAGACATCGATCAGTTGCTCGTGATACAAATCTGTTGAGTGTTGCTACTCGTCCTGTAAGACTTTGCACCTATTTCTAAATCGTTGGAGATCGCAGCCCTAACAGAGCTTTGATCTTTTCAAGATTCGCCTCGATGCCTCGTTGATTGACAATGTACCCGAGGAACATGCCTTCTCGTACTCCAAATATGCACTTCGTCGGGTTCAGCTTCATTTGATATTTATCACTGTTCTAAAAAACCCGCCTAGGCTTAAGGCTTAGGAGAAACGCCTCGCCTTACGTTTTTCACGCCTTATTCTTGCTAAAACCCTTACGGCGCACTTTTTTCTAAAGGCAACAATGCCTTAGTGAAACAATGTCGCATTTTAAAGAATTTGTTTACAAATCGGACCATTATCTTAACCAAAATAATCAGATAGTATTTTAATTTGCATATATTCAGACATATTTTTATGATATGTGCAATTTTTGTATTTTAATAGCCTTGTTATGGTTAAAAAATATTAAAATATATTAAGAAGGCCTAAACTCCTTTTCACGCCTTTTTACGCCTAGGCCCGCCTAGGCTTCTAAGGCTTAAGGATTGGCCTCCACGCCTCAATAACGCCCCGCGTTTTTTAGAACCTTGATATTTATCAAATTGATCAAAAGTCTAACTTAAGTCAACTAGATGATCAACAGCTTTTTTGCTCTTCGTCAGCATATCGTCAACATAGACTTCCATATTGCAACTGATTTGTTCAGCAAAGACTTTGTTCATCAGCCTCTGATATGTCGCACCTGCATTTTTCAAACCGAAAGGCATAACATTATAACAATAAGTTCCCCTAGGGGTAATGAAAGAAGTACTCTCCCTGTCTGCAGATTTCATTTTAATCTGATTGTAGCCAGAATAAGCATCCATGAAGCTTAGCATCTCGTGTCCCGAGGTAGCATCGACTAGTTGATCAATTCGGGGCAGTGGAAAGTGATCCTTTGGGCATACTTTGTTGAGGTCGGTGAAGTCTACACACATCCTCCATTTGTTGTTCTTCTTTTTCACCATCACTACATTTGCTAACCAGTCTGGATATTTAACATCCTCAATGAAGCAAGCTTTCTGGAGCTTCTCGACTTCCTCCTGCATAGCTTGATTCTTCTCGGGACTGAATACTCTTCTTCTCTGCTTCACAGGCTTGATCTCCTTATTCACATTGAGCTCGTGACATAAGAAATTTGGATCTATCCCTGGCATATCTTCATGACTCCATGCAAAAGTTTGCTTTCTGCTTCTAAGGAAAGTTATCAATTCCTGCTTTAGTGATGCTTCCAACGATGAACCTACTTGAGTAGTTCGCTCAGGGTGCTCGTCGTCCAGGATGATGTTTTCAGTAGCTTCCACCACCTGACCCTTCACGAGTTGCGACTCATCTCTAGGATCCAATGTTTCAATTTCGGCAGCTTCATCCACTTGATAGGTAGTAGTCTTTTTCCTTAATTCCTCCATTTATTCTTTCTCGGCGGATGACGCGACTAAGAATTTGTCTCAAAAGTGCATTTTCTCTAGGCTCAAGTGCAAGCCTGTCGCGTTAGTAATAATCCGATAAATCGGGATCGTATCCACAGGGACCAATAATCGGTATTTGTATAGGAGAAGTTATTAAATCTTGAAGTGATTCCTCAAAAGAATAAGAAAAGATGATTAATGATTGGGAAATTTCTAGTGAAATAAAAAATGTATCCAAGAAAAATAAACTAAAATTTTTGAAGAAATTAGATTGACAAATGAGAGAAAATAGGGTAGGGTACAATCCCTCAAACCTTAACAAATTACCGTGTAGAATACTAGAATTGAAAATTAAAATTCTTGACTAAATCCAGCCTTTATAAATCCTAAGTATTACATATATGAAGGATCTAGCCCTCATCATATGAAATCAAAGGTAAATATAAAGCGGTGAATGGACAATTACGCTCTCAAAGCGTTCTTAAACATATCAAGTACCTAGGGCAAGAGAGATTAAAAGATTGACTATGTGTGTGTAATTTTCATTCACCATTTGGTCGGAATTTAATTTACCCTCTATTTTCTATTCATGTAATTTGCTTCGGAGTGAGTTCATGTACCCCAGCCCTTAAGAATTTAGCTAGACATAATTTGATTAAAGAACAACTTCATGCACAAAATTATAGGTCTAACAACTATTGAAAATAATTTGCAAAACAATTGAAATTTGACTAACATAAATACCAACTAAGAGAAAGAAATTGTTATACTTGATTTCAGCAACAGGAAAAGACTTGAATCCAGAAATTGTAATCACTCTTACAAACTTGGGTTTATGAAAACTCCTATGAAAATTTCCTACTTCTGAATTTCTCTCTCTAAAATTGACCTAAAATCCTCTCTAGAAAAACCTCTTCTAGAATGGGGTAGGGCATGGGCTTTTATAGCTCCAAGTACTATAAATTTGACAGCCAGGGATGCTTGTGGCGCAAGATTTCACCAGCTACGCACATCAAAATCTTCATAATAAATGCCAGGATTTCGCATGACTGAACCGGTCCGGATAGCCCTCGGATCGGTCCGTCTTTCATCCACCGGATCGGTTCTTTTTTTATTCTACCGGATCGGTCCGGTACCCACCGGATCGGTTCTGTTGTCATCGGTTCGGCATCCATCCGGGGTCTACTGGACTTGGATCATTTCGGATCGGTCTGGTTTCCACCGGATCGGTCCAATTTTCTTCTTTGTTGACTTTTCTCTATCCTCTTTGACTGGCCATAACTTTTGATCTCGAGCTCCGATTTGAGTGTCGTTTCTTCCGATGCTCTTGTGAAATCAAGCACTTCAACTTCCCTTTAGATGTCGAGTTCGAATTCTGGATAGAAATTTACACTTTTTCCCTTTGACTTTTCTTCCTTTCATCATTTCCTTTCTTCCGGTTTCTTTCTCTCTTTTCTTGCACTAAATTCCTGTAAAATCCATCAGAAATACACGAAATTCGGGGAAATTGTTAGAAACAATCAATGGCAATGATATGGAATAAAAATGTTTCAATTACCTTGTTCGAGATATCAAAATCACTAACTTAAGGGGCTAAATTCCGAAGAATTTATGCGACCGGTCCGGATAGCCCTCGGATCGGTCCGTCTTTCAGCCACTGGATCGGTTCTTTTTTTATTCTACCGGATCGGTCCGGTACCCACCGGATCGGTTCTATTGTCATCGGTTCGTCATCCATCCGGGGTCTACTGGACTTGGATCATTTCGGATCGGTCCGGTTTCCACCGGATCGGTCCGATTTTCTTCTTTGTTGACTTTTCTCTATCCTCTTTGACTGGCCATAACTTTTGATCTCGAGCTCCGATTTGAGTGTCATTTCTTCCAATGCTCTTGTGAAATCAAGCACTTCAACTTCCCTTCAGATGTCGAGTTCGAATTCTGGATAGAAATTTACACTTTTGCCCTTTGACTTTTCTTCCTTTCATCATTTCCTTTCTTCCGGTTTCTTTCTCTCTTTTCTTGCACTAAATTCCTGTAAAATCCATCAGAAATACACGAAACTCGGGGAAATTATTAGAAACAATCAATGGCAATGATATGGAATAAAAATGATTCAATTACCTTGTTCGAGATATCAAAATCACTAACTTAAGGGGCTAAATTCTAAAGAATTTATGCTTGGTCAGCGGACGAATAGTAGCATTCCCGAGCTACTTTCTGATCACCTTTAGCAACTCCTACTCCAAAATTTGTTGGAAATTTCAGGCATTGATGCACCGTAGATGGTACAGCTTCGAACTTCTTCAATCCTACTCTTCCCATGATGATATTGTATGATGACTGAACATTCTTATCCATTACGAAGAAACGTATTCTTTCTGTTCAACAAGCAGGCCACGTACCAATGAATATATCCAACTTGATCGTCCCAAGTGGAAATACTTTCTCGCCAGCAAAACCGATGAGGGGTCTATGATAAGGCTCCAATTGAGATAGTTTTAGATTTAAACTATCGAAGCACGAGTAGAACATGATGTCTGCCGAGCCACCATTGTCGACCAGTACTCTTTAAATTATAACCTCATTCGTTCTCATCTTGATCACCAGTGGGTCATCATGAGGATATAGAACACCTGCAAGGTCATTCTTTGAGAACCCAATAGCCAACTTCTCTTTGTTCACCTTTCTCGGGCGATCCTCCTCAGCTAGATTTATTCGTTGAATGTACGAGCAAGCTTGAGCCTCACAGAGGTAAGCTTTTCTCTCGGCAGTAAGGTCTCCTCCTCCTGCATCTCCACCTGTTATAACATTACAGTCAAATGACCCAAAGCGTATTGAAAATACCTCTCGTTCTGGCTGCCTTGGTCTCTTAGGAAGATCGGGATCATCCTCGGGATCAACTTCATAATTTCTTTTCTTGTTCTCCTCTGCTCGACGAGGAGATCTAGACCTATCTCTTTCTCGGTCATTGTTCCTTCTTTCGTTTCCACGATCAACATACTTTGATAGCTTTCCTCGTCTGACGAGTGTTTCAATCTCATTCTGAAGAGCTATGCAATTTTTGGTCATATGGCCATGATCTTTATGAAACTCGCAATACTTCGCCTTATTCCTCTTGTCAGGGTCTGCCTTCATTTTCTCTGGCCAGTTTAGTTCCTCGTTGTTCTTGATTTCCTCTAAAATATGGTTGATATCCTTCTTCAAAGGAGTATAATTATCATATTTCTTCATCACGTCCCATACCGACCTGTTTTTTGAATGCTTGTCATTACCATTGTTCTTATGCTCTTTCTTCTTAGCTTTATCACCTTCCACCTTGGTTTTTTTGGCATCCATGTTCTTCTTCGCAGCCATAGCCTCCTCGGCATTCATAATTTTTGACGTTTTTCCCATCAGGTCTGACATGGTTCTTGGTGGGTCTTTGACCAAAAGGTAGTACAACTTGTTGAGCAGTAGTCCACTCATCAAAGCAGTAATCGCTGTCTTCTCCTCATAATCAATGACTTCAAGTTTCTCGTTATTAAAATGAGTTATATAATCTCTAGTACTCTCACCAGTTTTTTGTCTAACACTTAAACAAATGTGTTACTCGTTTAACTAGCTTTGCCCCAAAACAGAAATTCCCAATAAATAACTCGGCCAATTGAAGAAAAGTTGAAATCTTACACCGAGGAAGATTATTATACCATATTTGAGCAGATCCGGTAAGAGTTCCCGAGAATGCCCTACATCTCATCTCATCTGGTACAGCATATATGTCGGCTGCAGCTTGGTATTATTCTATATGAAGGACAGGGTCAGTCTTTCCATCATATTTGGGGGTCACAACAGGTGCTTTGAACTTTGATGGTGTTGGAAAATCTACAATGGACTGGACAAAAGGTGTTCCTCGAACAAAGGTTCATTATAGGGGGTTCTTAGCTTTAACCATTTCCCCCAATCTATCCTCCAGCCTTTGAATAAAGCCTTTCCATGCATAATTTCCTTCCTCGGGCCTATTGGTTCGAGCAGCTGATCGTGTTGAAGTGGCTTCCTGGGATCTCTCTTAACGAGCAACTGGTCGCGACTGGGCAGATCCTTCCCTTAAATCTGATAGTCGTCGAAAACTCCTCGATGGGACTCTAGGAGGACTTTTGCTCCTCTTAGGACCTAATCGATCGAAGGGAGATACTCTGCTTAATCTCTCTAGCGCACTGGCCCTTTCTGGGGAGAGAGTGATACGTTGTTCAGTATCTGTGGCTCGCACTGACGAAGTTCGTCCAGGTTGATAAGAAAAATCTTCAGACTCCTCATTGCGATATGAATTGGTACGCCTAGTACGTGAAGAAGATGCACGGGTATTTCTTTAAATACTCCGTGGTCTTGAATGGGTTGGTGCACCACCATGGGTTTGTATGAGTTGATGCATAGTTTCTTGCATAAAGGTATGGCCCTGAGCCAAATTTGTCATTATTCCAGCCAGATCTGGAATATTTGGCGGAGCAGATGGATTTGGAGGGCTTCCAGTGTTTCGATTGCTAGATTCTGGAATATCAGCCATTTGTGATGGATTGTTTTTGATGGAAAACGATATTACTAGTCGTTCCCACAGACGACGCCAATTCGTTGATGTAAAAAATTAGATCGTATCTAATTATTCAATCACAGATAAATAAATGAGACAGAGATTTTTTAAAGTGGTTCAACCTTATAAGAACGGCCTACGTCCACTGTTATAGTATTGTTGTTTGTATGGAAATTCTCGATTACAAGTTATCTCAAGAAATTTCGGTCCCTTTACAATGAGGATTGTGCAATGTATTTATAGCCCTGGGGCTGTAATGTGAAAGGGTAATACATTAAATGATGTACATATGAAAGGGTGATACATTCAATGCTCCTTAAGCGTATGCGTCTGAATGATAAGTAATTAATGAACAGTCAAACTGTTGGTTATCCCGCTATTAATGCTTTGTTTGAGGTGCAGCTCTGACCGCCTGAGTTGCTCGGACTGCATAAGCTTCTCGGTGCTCAAGAGTTCCTCGGAGAGTTCTCGTTCCTCGGAGCGTATAAGTTCCTCGGGGAAACAGTGTTCCTCGTTGTAGTATGGTTCCTCAGAGCGTGTGAGTTTCTCGGAAGTGTTTATTGTTGCCACGTAGACTGCCACATGTCTTCACTTTATTAATCCATGTCAGAAGACTAAATTTAATATCAACAATTACCTTTAGGTCTTATTTACTTTTTAGCACTACAGGATTGAGCCTACTAGTGGTGAATTTTGTGGAGTTTTGTTTAAATTCTTTCTCGTTCAATTGTGGATTTATCTTTAGTTCATATTCATATGTTGATAATTTAGTGTAATATTAATTTTGAGGTCCCTGCGCATCGGTATTTAAAAATTATAGCTATTGCACCTTGCTTCAACACTTTTATTTAAGACTCGTGGTATTGTTAGGTTATTTTATTATGGTTTAATATATCCATTACATTTTTTGGCATTCTTTATGTTAATTTTACATGTTCAATATCATAGTTAAATATTTAAGGCAGCTAATCTTTATATACAGGATTGGCCACCCTATATGTGAAAATTATAGGTCTCATACCGTCCCTGATTATTGCTTAGTCTGTAAGAGAATATGTATACTCATTCTGCCTCAATATTTGGGTTGTCTATAATTCTTTTATTAAACCATTATTTGAATCTTGTCTTAGAGATCTTTATATGTACATGTTAAGCTAGCCTTCCATGTCCCTTCGAATTATGTTGCATAACACTTCCTTATTAATACTAAAACTTTATTGACGGACCACTACATATTTTTCATAGAAAATCTTTGATCAATGATATAACCTGATCCATTTTGCATCGTATATAAGGGAATTCTTATTTCGATTGGCATAAAATGTAGGAATGGATAAATAAAAAATAAATCAAGGGCTATGTGGATCCTTAGACATATGAAATGGAATAAAGATGGATCGAGCTACTTATGGATGAAAAATGCGCTCAAGAAACCTATCTACTAATAATAATGAAGTGACAACCTCTCACCATCTTATGCAACATTTATTAGCTGGGTTGTGTGGATCGTGAAATTAAAAAAATACTTTGTTAGGAATACTACACACACCCATTAATGTATTAAAGATGCAAAGTTGTGTCGATGTAGAATTACTCTTCCACAAATATCCACTAACCAATAATTTAGTGTCTTTTTGAAAAAAATTTCTCTAATCATGTAAGAGTTTTCTTTAACAATTAATATCACATTTGAAATCGTTACAAGGAAGATCATCAACTTCACTTTAAAAACATGTGTATATAACTATAGATAAATAAATCTTTCCCTTCGAGGATAGATAAAATTGATTTTCACGACATTTCTCTCTCACAAAAACTTACCAAATACTCACTAATCTTTTCAAAGGGATGCAACTTAGTTAGTTATGGCCACGTTTTTTCCAATTACACGAACTATAACTTTGGTTCCGGCTTAGGTTTCAATCAATTTGGAGCATAACTTTTGAAACCAATTAAGTTCGATTTCCCTTAGAGTAAAAGGAGAAACTTGGCACATGAGAGGGGCATTATGGCACTGTATGACATAAATTGCCAATAGTTCATGATGTAGGGAGAAAGATTGGTCTTTTCATTGTATGTGCTAATCTTTAGGACTGAGAATTTTTTTGAATGCTCAAAGATCTCAATCTACCAAGTGAACGACGAAGCACACCCCATGCCCAAATCTCTCCTAGATAGGTCTCAAGGTGTACAAATCTCGTGGGTTGACATCCGACCCTCAAACTCTCTTTGGATCATATCAGGCATATCTCCTTTACCTAGAATTCTATTTGGAGGAGGAAGAAGATCGTTTGGTAGATCATGGTAGTTCTGATGAGACTATGGAGTGAGCCGATCTTCCCTAATTGATTAATGCTCAATATAGTACTTTCCACAATGGGGATTAAGATGACTGATAAATAGACTCTTGGATATAGAGGCCCTCTAGTTTTTGTGAGAAGAGGTATCCTTGGAGATCGAACTCTTATTCTCCGATGACGATCTGCCCTATGGGTACATGACCCATGACTTTTTGATCGCTAATTCAAATATCTTATGGGAAGGTCCTTCTCATCTGTATATCGCTGAATCTCACCATCACGTTGCCACAAGTGTTCTTCATATTAGCTGACCAAACGCGATGGGTTCTTGGTAGACGGGCCTCACAACGAAGAGCTACGCGACGACTATGCCGGATATGGACAAATCAATGGGCCGAACGTCCCCTTGATTTATCATCACTTGGAGATGGGGAGATTTAGGGGAGAATAATCCATCATTTTAAACCAAACTCAATGTCTACCACGAGAGCGATAAAACTGCTTAACACTCATGATAGCGAGTTTGGAAAATAAGTGGTGGGGAACATAATTTTCCCACAAACGATGTCAAATTAAATCATAATACTACAATGCTAATTGCTAATTATGTCTAGAGTGTAATGCAAAAATATATGTCGACACAAAGTATACGTGGGTTGACGAGTTAACCATGCTTATGTCTATAGGAAAACGTAGGATTGTTTACAGAAAAGGGACAATGATCTAGAGTGATAGGGTTGCTAGTTAAAAGTCATAACCACGAGTACAATGTGTGCTAGTTAACAAAGCTCAACATGTCCCTCCTCAATGGGGAGTCTTATTTATATAAGTAAACAATCATCCCTACTTTCAACATTCTAGATGATAAATCTTGGACGTGATCGACATCAATCCGAGTCTATCATCTTTGTTGTAGTTGAGCTAGCATATGATTGTAGTCATACGAAAGTTGTTCATTATCATCCTTGTGAGTTTAGAGTAGTACAATCTTACTCGACCTCTTTGACTTAATGGCCAATTATGTCAATGAGCATTTTAACCGGTTCATGCAACATTCACCAACTTGACAATTTAAACAACATTTAAAAAAGTACCCTAGCGGAATTTGTGTCAAGAGTAAATTAGTTTTGTTGGAAGTCGATAAATTTATACTTAGGTACCTTGTTGATAATTTTTAAACATTTAAGGACAATTTGTTATTAGGTTCACTTGTTGTGTTATTAGCGTGAATTTTTACATGAAGAGAATTAGTGACCCTAAATATTTAAAATTTATTAAAATTCTTTTATTGTTTAAAATTTATTTGCAAAGAAGTTAGGAATACTTTTCCATTTATTAAATAGATCTTCAATTATCTTGAAAATTATTTTTCCAATAATTAGTACCATAGTACCACATTTGAAAACCGACAGCAAATGATCATCGCCTGCACGAGTAAACAACTATAAATAAACAGATCTCCACACACAGCGTAAAAATGGATAGACAAAGTGATTCTCACATTGCACACATTCATGTCAACACGAACATCACACCAATCCGTTCTCTCTAACTAAACCTCACCAAATCCATTCAAATGGGACGCACCTCAGTTAGTCCCGACCACATATCCTCCGGCGACGACAATGACAACTCCGGTTCCGGCTCCGGCCTAGGGTTCCAATCGATCCGCGACCGGTTTCGCTTCAAACGCAACCCTAAGACTAAAACGAAACCTAAAACGCCGCCGTTCCAACCGGATCGGCGCCGATCTCACCACCACGGCCGATCAAAGAAGTTTTTGTTGAAAGGACGTTCGTTGTTCTACTTCTGTGTGTTGTTTGCTGTTTTTGTTTTCGCGTTGGCGTCTATGGTTTTGCAGAGCTCGATCACGTCGGTTTTTAGGCAGGGGAGTGAGAGGAGGTTGGTTAGAGAGGGATTGAGGTTTGGAAGTTCGTTAAAATTTGCGCCGTCCAGAATAAGGAATAAAAGCGGATTGGATCGGTTACGAGGCGAGGCCAGATTTGGTGTTCGATCGCCTAGGCTTGGACTCGTGAGTAACTTCGCATCACATTTACATTTGCACAACGCCTTGTTTTGTTTTTTTATTTGATACGCACTTATATATGAAGTTAGGATAATAAATGAATCACTAGTTATTATATTTTTGAGTAATTTAGATTGATTGTTAACTCGTGATTTGGAGAAGTGAAATTTTCACAAGCACGCTCTATTTTTATGTTAATGGACTTCAATTTTGTGTTTAGTGTAATGTTGCACTCGGAATTGAGAATTTTCAAGCAAGCCTTCTTCATCCTGACACACGCATGTGTTAAGTTAGTATGATAGATGAATGACTAGTTATTATATTTGTCTTCATTTGGACAGTCGAGGCTGCTGCACAGGAAATTTAGATTGATTGTTAACTCGTGATTTGGAGGCGTGAAATTCTCACAAGCACGTGTTATTTTTGTTTTTTAATCGAAAACGGACAAGTTTTTTGAATTTTGTGTTTAGTGTAATGTTGCACTGGAAGCTCACTCCAAATAATTGGGAAAAGACTTTGTTGAGTTGAGTGTTGCACTGAATAATTGCATTTGTCTTCATTAATAAAGGCGCACTGAACATTTACACTTGCATTGATTGTTAACTCGGATTTTGAAGAAGTGATTTTTCATATACACGTTTTTTTTCTTATCAGAAATTGACACACAAACAGGCTTTTTCGTGCACTCACACACACACACTCACGTAAAGGAAATTAGGATGGTAAATGAATCACTAGCTGTTGCATTTGTCTACATCTTAAAGCCGAGGCTTGGAATAGTGAGTGTTGTTATGCCTTTGAGTTTTGGTTGAATTTGTGTTGGTTGTAATTTCGTACTGAAAATTTGCATTTGCAGTAATTGTTAACTTGTGATTCGGAGACGTGAGTTTTTCACAAGTGCATTTATTTTTAAAATTATCGGTTATTGTGTTTCATGCACTTCCACACACACACATGTAAATGAAGTTAGGATTTTAAATGAATCATCTAGTTACTGTGTTTTTCTTCATTTGGATAGCCGAGGCTTGGAGCCTGTAGAGTTTTGGTTGAGTTTCTCACTGAAAATTACATTGACTGAATGATTGCTAACTCGGGATTTGGACGCGCATTGGGATAATCAGGCTTTTTTACGTCAACACACGGACTTGAATATGAAGTTACGTTATAACAAATGAATTATGGCTAGCTATTGCATTTGTTTTCATTTGGATAGTCGAGGTTTGGAGTCATGCGTGTTGTGCCTTTGAGTTTTGGTTGAGCTCATGTTTAGCTTATTTTCGGACTGAATGATTGGTTACCCGTGGTTTGGAGAAGTGGAGATTTCACGAGGACGGTCTGTTTGTTTATTTGATCAGAAACGGACAAGAAAGGGGCAATCAAGGCTTATTCACGAATGAATAAACACTTATATGTGAAGTTAAGATAGTAAATGAATCACTCAACTCAATAAAGTTTTTTTCCAATTAATCGGGGTCAACGACATGAATCCTACATCCTCGGTTAAAGCACATAATATCTTGTCATTTTTTACAATATCCCAACAAGTCAATTTAGACCTGGCTTTACCCTAGCGTTATTAGCAATACTAACTAAATCACTATTCCTCATCTATTAGTCTACGTTTGTTGTCTTCATACCATCTAAGTTGTCTTCTATAAATGAGTTACTAGTTACCAAGTGTACTTGCCGTATTGTGAGAACGAGGATAGTATTTTTAGTGGAAGCAAAATAGAGGTTAGAAAATGTGGAATAAGTGATATTATTGAAATCTAGCAAACAGTGGCATGATTTGGACAAATGAAATTCTCACAATCACTTGTTATTCATTTATTTATCTATATCAGAAATGACAATGTTCTAAAAAGCATTAGGCAGTAGGCGGGCGGATGATGAGTGACTTATCTTTTTTTTTTTTTTCCAGTTCACACACAACATAAAGTCACTAGTTTTGCTTTTGTCATCAATTTGATAATTTGAGAGAAGTGATAAGAACTGAAGAGATGTCCTAGTGTACTTGCAATATTGTGAGAACGAGGATAGTATTTTTTAAATGGAAGCAAAATAGAGATTAGAAAATGTGGAATAAGTGATATTATTGAAATCTAGCAAACAGTCGCATAATTTGGACAAGTGAAATTCTCACAATTACTTGGTTATTTATTTATTTATCTATATAAAAAATGACAATGTTCTAAAAGGCGTTAGGCGGGCGGATGGTGGGTGTTTAGTTTTTTTTTTTTTTTTTCATTTTACACATAGAACAAAGTAACTATTTTGCAATTGTCATCAATTTGATAATTTGAGAGGAGTGATGAGGATTGAATAGATGTCCAATTGTATAGTATTGTGAGAACGAGGATTGTATTTAAGTGGAAGCAAAATAGAGATTGGAAAATGTGGAATACGTGATATTATTGAAATCTTGCAAATAGTCACATGATTTAGGCAAGTAAAGTTCTCACAATCACTTATTTTTTATTTATTTATCTATATAGAAATGGCAATGTTCTAAAAAGTGTTAAGCAGGCTGATGATTGGCGACTAAACATTTGCTTTTTCAATTTACACACAACACCAAGTATATGTTGAAGTTTAGTTACAAACAATCTAACAATGATTTGCACATTAACATTACTAACAATACTTTAAATGCCCATACTTCTAACATTGCCAATATTTCTTTAAAGTCCCAAACATAAATTGAAGATTACTAAACTATGACAATGAATAAAAATATTACGATCATAAAAATGTTTTGTGCAATTGATATTTGATTCCTAAAACAAAGAATATAAATATTACAAAAAAATAATAGATTTTGGGCTTTAGTCCCAATTTATAGTTTGACCAGGCATCAATCTCATGTATTCTTAAATTTCAATTAGTCTTTGTCTCGTTACTGCGTTCAACTGACTCTACCATTTAAAATTTAAAATTGTAATAGTTGTTTAAGAATGACTACTGTCCCACGTTTTGCTAAAATAGGACCCACAACCAAAAAAATAAAAACATGGGATCCGGTGCAAATAAATTGTTACTAATAGGACTACATACTTATACTTCCAAAAAATAATGCTATTGTCGAGACTAAAACGAAGCAACATTTAGAAATTACACATTAAGTGGTACCATAATCATGTTTATACACATACACAGCAGTCAAATATTAATATGATATATATATATATAAACTAAATATTTTGTGTATATTTCTATAGTATTGTGTACTTTCTATGTAGAAATGTGCCATTTATTTAAAAAATGGGCGATATTTTCACTTGTTCCTCTTTTTGTGTTGCCTAGCCCCTAGGCGATGCGCTTGCCCTGCGACTAGCAGCTGCCTTGACTGTTTTTTCTTTTTTGGTTAAGTAATATTGAGTATATAAATATCACAGCCTGAAGGGGGTGGAATCTCGTATATAGGGTGTATGCAAAAATGAAAAAGAAGATACAAAGAAGAGCCCCCCTCCATAACAAAATGTCATTCCTTCTTCATCTCAAACTCCTCCAAATATTAGGCATAAACAATGCAGGCTTTGTCCTAAAAACTACACATAAAATGAACTCAACAAAATATACTAAAGCCTTGATGCTGCTAATTCCAGCCCCTCGAAACACCTTTTGTGTTTCTCTCCACAAAGTCCATAAGATACCTGTGCCATCTCCCAAACGATCCGTTACCCCCGTCCTCCCACTGGGAATCTCCAAGCTGCTAAAGCATCCTTCACTGACCCAGATAGCGCCACCAGATGATGCAATAGCAAATGATTAACTGTTTTCTTTGCTTCTTTGCACATCCAACCATGCGTTGACCCCTCCGCAAATTGTCAGTTATCAAACCTCGCTGCTGTCCATGCAAAGAATGCCACTCTAGAGAGAGCTTGTCCACCATATACCCCTCCATGGAGAAGTAACCTCACCTTTCTTTGCATATCAAATTTGAATAGCAGTCTCTAACCGTAAACACAATGTCCCTCTTTTTTTTTCCTCCATTGAAGTCTATCCTCCCCACGTAGAGTTATCATGATTCCCCCTCATCTAACTCATTCACCTCCTCTAATTCCCAATCCATCAACTCCCTCCTAAATCTGGGATTCCACACTCCCCTTTCTTTCCCGCCCTCGCAAAATTTTCTGCCACCAACTCCTCGCTCTCGCTCGCAATGCTATAGACCTAGGAATCTCTCCCCCAAAGATAGGAGGATACACAGGCTTTTCATGTCCTCATGCACACACATACAAATTTAGGATATTAAATGTATCACTAGTTATTGCATTTGTCTTTTCATTTGGACAATTTGAGAGAGGAGTGTTAAGATTTCTAGAGATGTCCAAGCGTACTTACTGCATTCTGAAAAGAAGACAAGGTTAATACTTTTAAGTGGTGGCAAAATAGAGGTTAGAAGATTTGGAATAATTGATTATATTTGAAATCTAGCTCATGGATTCATTTGTCTTCATTTGGACAATTTGCGAGTAGTGATAAAATTTCCAGAGATGTCCAACTGTAGTTACTGCATTCTGAGAAGAAAACAAGGTTAATACTTTTAAGTGGAGGCAAATTAAAGGTTAGAAGATTTGGGATACTTGATGTTATTGAAATCTGGCTCATAGATTCATTCTGCTGTAATATGTAGTTGATCAATATAGGATTAACATAACAGGCTGATAAAGCTTGTTGTGGAAGTTATGGAGTTGTGGAAATCAATATAATTACTAGATACGGCTCTTTTATTCCACAATATCATATCAATAAAGCAACTAATGATATTATAACAATTTATTTCTCAGTACTAATGTGAAAATGAGCAAATCTAATTTGGAGCCCAATAAAATAACTAATGATATTATGACAACAATTTCTGCAGCACTAATGTGAAAATTAACAAATCTATCCCATAATATTGTATGAAACTCAATAAAGGAACTAATGATATTACATAACAATTGTTTCTACTATACTAATGTGAAAATCGACAAATCTAGCTAGGACTACTGTGTTTGTACATATTTACTGTTTTGTTTTTTGACTTAATGACTAGATAGTCATAGGTCGAATTTGTGGAAAGGCGTAAGTCGCTGCTTTGACCACTCAAAGAGCAAATATATTGTTGTAATGGACTATTGTGCTTTTGCATAGCTACTGTTTAGTTTTAACTTAGTGATTAGTGACTCATAGGTAGTGGAAATATGGCAAACTTGGTGCTTTTCTGCCATAAGAACAAATGTATTGTTATAACAATATCAACTCAAGAGCGCCTTGTTTCAACTATTGAGGGACGGCTATATAAATTTTTGTCTTCATTCTACTCTATTGAAAGCAATATTTTATCTTAAACCACTAGATATCATATCTTTATTATCTTCAATCCTAGTCAAAATAGGCCCACCTATTTGCTTAGTACACCTGTCAATATTGATCAAATAATTCTTTTTAAAATGAGTGCTTTTTATTGGTTAGTTTTTATCTCAATACATCTCTTTTAAAAATTACTTATGTTGTCCCATATAATTTTTGGTTTCGTGTTTTACTCTCAATTTCTAAATATGTTATTTCTTATTGTTTAGTGGCCTCTTATAAAATATGACTGGTATTATAGATGTCTTATAATTTTTTATTTTTATATTTATTTTTTCCTTTAGGTCAACCGGCCCATAATATGCTAGTAGTTTCTACATATGACTCAACATGCTTTAATTCTATGCCTAGCATCATCAATCCATCACCAATTCCCCTCTCCTTATGATAATCAAGCCTAAATTATGAAGCCGCTCACTCCATGGTATGCCTTGACCTTAATGTTTCATTACCTCTCCATTTGTACTCCTATTTTTACAGAAAATTTACTCCGTATATTCAGTCTTACTTCTATTTATATTAGAACCTCTTTATTTTAGAGTCTATCAACACTTCTAATTTAACATCAAGTCATGCATTAGTTCACAAATTTAAAAATGTATCATTTATAGATGACAATCATCATGTGACCTCATCTTTACATGTCCTGTCCATTCATCAATTTGCAAAATTATAATGACTTGGAGATGATCCTTCATGCAAGCCTACAACAATTGGGAATTTTGTTTGGAGGATTGTAAAACCTTTCCTTGCTACTCTCTGGGATACAAAATGGCTTATGACTGTTTCAGCAATTGAGATTTATAGTAGTTGGCAGGAGAGTCAGAGCGACAAGGCAAGATTTTATGTTTGAAGGTTATATTGATAGTCTTTCAAGAAGCTAGTTGGCAAATTAGAGAGGAGTGTCGGACATCATCCTTGTTCATTTGGTGGTGCATTTTGAAGAAGAATGCCTATGAAGCTATTAAAACACTTGATATAACATGGAGCTCCCTCCTTTTTTGGGATATGGTGAAGTATATCGGTTTTGGTCGATTGTCTGTTAGAAATGGGAAGCACTGTGATTATAGTTTTTGTATAGTTTGATGTCCTTTCTGTACTGTGTGTGTGTAAACGGATCACATCCTGCTTGGCGCTCTTTTGGTGGATTCTTTAATCAGATTATTTTTAACGTTGTTTCGTTCTGATTACTGTTTTATTATTACTTTTTATAGCACTTTGTAGTGACCAAATACCATTTATATAACTAGATACTTTTTAGTTGTGCTGTGTGTCTTTTTTCTTCTAATGGAATGTGTCACTCTGTTCCAGTTGTTTTTATTAACTTTTCTTTAATAATAGTTGGTAGTGTTCAGTTCAGGAAATGGAGAAAGATTTGTATATATCGAGTATTATGTAATATGTACACTACAGCCCTCCCGATGCCATATTGTCTATATTAGTAGATATATACTGATATTTTATTCTCTGGATGAAAATTTGTTGGAATGGGGCATCTAGTTGATGAGTAAAGAATTTTATTTATATTGGGTCATAGATTGTGGAATCTGAGCATATGGAGAACCGTAAAGAAATCCATACACATGAGTGTCAGAGTTTCCTTGGTTCAGTTCCCCCAAGTTAGACTTTTAAGAAAACAAAGAGGGAGCGATGAACTTAGATGATATTTTCTATTTAATAGAACCTATATTGTCTCAAGGTATGTTTTCTTGATATCATGTTTTGTTCTCTTGTTTTATTAAGCTGAATGCTTGTTATTTGTATCAGTAAGCTTTCTCTAAGCCATTATTTTTTTTAAGATAAAGCTCCCCCCTCCCTCTTAAGGAACTGATTATTTTGTTTTGATGATATCAAAGGTAGAGAATGACAGTAGTTATAACTGATTAAAAAAACTCAATTCTATTGTGGAGAGGAGAAAGTAAGAAACCTTTCCCATATTGGCACTTATATAATTGACTTCCAATAAGATCGGGTAGTGATCCCAATCAAGAACATAAATTTTCCTCTCACTATAATGAAGAATATTTGAAATGCATGTAGCACTTCTAAGTCATGTCCGCGTATTCTAGCAATTATGCGTTTAATATCTTCCTTGCAGTATTGCTGGAAGAGAGTGTTCTTGATGTGACATGATTTCATACCATAATATATTTTCCATGTCAGAATAGTTGGGATGTGATGCCTTTTTCTTTTTTTCTCCTTCTGTCCTATTGGTTTCCCCACTTACGTATTTTCTTACACATACCCTTGCACATTGTTCTTTAAAGCATTCTAAGTTCGTATATTAAATGGTGGCTTTTTTGATAAATGTAAGATCTTAGGGAGCATGAAGAAAGATCCACTGTCACTGATGCTGTTAACTGTGGTTAAAAGTTTACAAAGACTGGGCTACGTAATTAAGGTATGCTTTCTCTTTCCTTGCAATAGGATACACAATATATATTCTTCATCGTTGTTTGTAAAAATATATTGGTAGCATATTCATGTCAGAAGCAGGCATCTCTCTTGTATTATAATCTATTAAGATAGGCGTGCTGTTTCCATTTTAGATGCTTCAATTAAAGGAAGTTACTCCCTTTATATATGGAAGAACATTTTTTGTGTTGTATTGAGTATGCAAATGGAGGTCGTACCTTGGTACGATGGCAAGTGCCCTCGCCCAAGCTACGGTTGGTCTTGGGTTCAAGGCATGGGAGCAGCCTCTCTATATATGGAAATGAGGCCAGCCGACATCCGCTTCTCCTAGACCTGCAATTAAGCGGGAGCCTTGTGCACAGGGTACGACCTTTATTATTTGAGTATGCAAATTCATTGACCATAACGATTTTGGTGATAAAATTGGATATATACATTATATAAAAATTAGACCTTCATCCCATGATACGCCAAATGATTCTCTTTACGAAAGGCCTCATTAGTTCTTATGTTTTTTTTTTTTACTTTTCATTTAAGATGTGCTTCTGTTGAATCTGTTTTACGATAAGTTTGCCTTTTTTAAGCGGATTGTACAATGAAAGGACTGATTTATTTTTTTCTTGGGACATTGAAACACACCCTCGTAATATTCTATGTTGTTCTATTTGTAATTATTCCAATTCTTAAGTTACTGTTCTTAATTTTCTCATTAATTTGCTATAATGTCATTTTTAACTCAAGTTCTCCCTCCTCAAGGGTTCCCATTCTAAGGGGCTTAGGTATATATATATATATATATATAGGAGAGGATCTCTAGTGGACCAAAAGAATGGACTTTTTAATGGACCTTAACAAAAAACACATAATAACACATTAATTTTAATTCCTACAGTGTAATTGGTCCGCGCCAGCGGCACCAAACACGCGTGTCGATCGATCCCCAACCGCCCCCCCCCCTCCCCATGGCAGCCCTGCTGTCATAAGGGCTGCTATGGTGATGGTGGTGGTTGGGGGGGGGGGGGGCAGGAGGGTGGTGGGGTAGTAGGGTGAAGGTGGGGTCTCAGGTGCCGCTGGCGCGGACCAATTACACTATAGGAATAAAAATTAATGTGTTATTATGTGTTTTTTGTTAAGGTCCATTAAAAAGTCCATTCTTTTGGTCTACTAGAGAACCTCTCCCTATATATATATTTATTTATTTATTTATGTGGGTGTGCATGTTTGGTAGAGTGGAGCAGTCAAACTTCCAAGTGGGTTGTAAGTCTTGGAAGACGTTCGAGTTGAGAAAGAGAGGAGCAGTTGAAAATTCGTTATGAGTAGAGCATTAGGTGGAGCCACCTTTGTCCAGTGGATTATCCCCAGTCATCAGAGAAAAAAACCCACACGTCAATCTCACGAAGGGATTTCTTGGCAACATTACCACCTGCACCCTTGCGGGAGTGGCGTGTAGTGCATGCCGCAAGCTACACGACTGTGAAGCCGAATCCAATGAGATCTCTGTACTAAAGAAAATATGGAGAACACATTTGTCCTCTACTAGATTAAGTGCATCAGAGTTGTAGAGAGGAAGGGGAGTAGTTAGAGAAGTATGCTTGTGGACTGAGTTGAGAGGGGTTAGAAAGCCTCTTTAATGGAAAGGGGTTTCTCTGGATGGCACAGAGAAGCTGGGAAGGCATAGTAGCTTGAGGTTGCTTCCCCAGAGTAGTAAAAGGGTAGACATGTCTTTCTCGAAGTGTTGGATGATGCAAGAGATCTGTGTTCTTCATCCCTGAATTAGAGTATGGACAAAGATAAAGGTTTGATTGTTGAGAACCTTCCGTCTTTATGAGTTTCACATGTTTTAGTCCCCTAAGCATTTAGAGGAAAAGCTACCTCCAAACACGAAATTCAGATATGGTCAAAAATGGATGTTTCATCGTGAGATATGCTCTTAAAATTTTGGCTGATTTTGTAGTCAACTCTGAACCGTGCAGGGAAAGGGCAATGTTTCGTTGGAGATGTTCGATAGGAAGAGTTGGATGGACAAACACTCTTGCTCCTTGGCTAGAGATGCAACTTTGGTTTCTAAAATGGGAAAGTGAAGGTGGGGTGAAGGTTCGGTATGAACTTTACTTTTTGTTCAAGTTTTAGTCTACAAATTAAGAGTACAATATTCCTTTTTGGGCTGTACCAAATTAAGGGCCAACTTTCTTTTTTGAACATAATCAACGAATTAAGTTCCACGATGGTGAACCAAAGTTAATCTTGGTGTATTCTTAATCTATGCAAAATAAAGACATGCACTCTTAATTTGGGACAGAGGGAGTATATGTTCTGTTTTTGCGATATCTTTTCCATGCATGCTATTACTTTTCGTTGATTGTTTTCTTGTTGGGCTCATTTTGGTCTGTTTTTGATGGAAATGGGTTCTTAATTAGGGTTTATTTGTCATTTTAATATTTTTCATTAACTTTTTATTTTATTTTAGTTCTTTTATTTCCTTTTTAGTGTATTAATTGGTCTCCAAGCATGTTTGAGACTAATTAGGTGAACTTTTGTTACTAGTTGTCCTTTTTAGTCATTTAGGTTATTACTTGGCTAGCAAGTAATATTCCACCTATAAATACCCATGTACTCCTCATTTGGAGATAGTTTTGATCTTGAATATAAGAAATTCTTAGTTTTCTCTCTCTAGAGTTGGTGTTTGTTTTCTTTCGTGCCTTTGACGTGTAGTTTACGTGAAATTGGTATCAGAGCGGATGTTGCTCCAACAATGGTGTATCGGTGTGTAGATTATAAAAAAAATCGTACACTGCATTCTCAATGGCCCCGAAGAAATCGAATCGATATCAAGAAGAGATTAATCAAGAATTTAGACAAATGATTGATCAACAAACCCTATTTTTCTAAGACATAAACTAAAAACTTGACACCATTATGCACCTCTCCAAAAAAATTTAACCATCACCTTCCGCCACCATCCTAGTTGCTCCAACACCCTCATTTCCCATTTCACCACCCGCTGCTACCCCACCTATTCAAAACCTAACCCCACCAAGCCCACCTCTCTCAAAACCAAGAAAAAGAAGAAAGAGAAGCAAGCGGGCACAAAATGGGCTGAATCGAAAGTCCTCGAAATCGGTTCTACCCTGGCATCATTTCGCGTGCTTCGGAGACCCACTTCGGTGCCTCAACTAGCCGGCGACAACAACGGAGGGGAGTAGGGTTTCAAACCCTAGACTAACTTTTGATTCCGGAGGGGAGTAGGGCGCAATCTTGACAAAGTTCTTGTTCTTGCTGCAACAAATACTCCCTATGCTCTAGATCAGGCCATCCGTCAACAAGTGTATATACATTCCCCTACCAGATGCCTAGGCACGACAGCACATGTTCAAAGTTTGTTTAGGAGATACTCCCCATAACTTGACTGAAAGTGGCTTAAAAAAAAAATTGGATCGCAAGACAAGGATTTTCGGGGTCTGATGTTTTTGTTTACGTTAAAGATGTCCTCTTTGAACTTGTCCGTAAAACCAAAGATGCCATGTTCTTTGTTAAGACAGATAGTGGTACATGGGTGCCGTGTGGACCAAAGCAACCATGCTGTCAAGATCACCTCCTCAGTAGATCTGAAGGACAAATGGCGAAATCTTTTAAGGACTAGCTGCTTACGTTCTCAAAGCAAGAAAGTGGTTGGCAATTTTTGGCTCACATATTTTCAAAATTTCCTCAAAAGTCCTGGAATTTTTAAAAGCTCGAGGACGAGCCTTGGTTTTAAGTGGGGGAGAATGATGGAAATGGGTTCATAATTAGGGGGTTCTTTGTCATTTTAATATTTTCCATAAGCTTTCTTTTTATTTTAGTTCTTTTATTTATTTTTTAGTCTTTTTATTGGTCTCCAAGCATGTTTGGAACTAATTATATATATTTTTGTTAATAGTTGTCCTGTTTTGATGTGGATTTTTGTCATTTTTGAGTCTTATAGTATTTTTGTTCCTTTTTGTTATTTTCTTTTCTTTTGTTATGTTGTATATTTTTTTTTTGCCTCGGAAGTGGGAGTAGTAATGGCTCTTAGCGGTATATGGTATACTTGTAATTAGATCTTTTACTTAGCCTAAGTTATCTCTCTTATAAATACTCTAATTGTAGCCTCATTTGAGGATCCTATCATTTTGAAATTTATTAGAGAAAGTTGAGACATGAGATATCTTCATCGTATTTTTCATTTGACGTAATTTACATCAATTGGTATCAGAGCCTTGTTGGCTCCACCATTGTTGTTGTAAAAAAAACACAAAAAAATCGTAGACAACGACAAATGGGTTTTAGAAGGAGATATTCCCCCGTGGACTCTCGCACCGACCGCTTTGAGGAGGTTTTGAACCGTTTAGTGGCCCGAATGGATGCCTTCGACGGCCGCCTCCCGCCATCGGATTCCACTATGAGCAGCCTTCACACCGCCTCCACTTTCGCTGAAAACCCCAATCCCCACACATGTACATCTACTCATGCTACACCCCCACCACAAAAAGGCTATCCCACCTAACCCTAACCCTACAACCACTGACCCAGCAGTGGTCAGAGGCGGTGCAAGTGGTGGCCACTCGCCGGACACCCACCAGCACCAAGGATCTACCCCGAACAGCAGTCGGACCACATCTCGGGTCAGGCGGCACCTCTGGAACACCGTCACTCGCCAAGGCTAGGGCTAGAATCTTCGGCCAGTGGCCGGATTTCTCCCAGGACTCGCCGGAGCCACCAAAACCCTAGGGTTTCACTCACCCGCTGCACTAACACATCCGGGTTTGATCGAAACAGCCCCTGCCCTAGGTGGGCCACCCAATGGCTTCCATTACAGTGTTGACAGGGGTTGGCCGGGCCAACCCCCACCGCCCTTGGGTCACGGCCTCCCGGGTTGCGCAAATCCACCTCCAAACCCGACAACCCTAATCTTAATCCCTAACCTCCAACCACTTCATACCACTCTCTCACCACCCGACCCAAATTTAATTGATCATCAACCGCCATCTCCCTACCTCCCACTGCTCTGAGTCCTCCTTGCTACCCGTTTGCCACCACAAACCCTAGATCCCACCCCAATTACCTCCCACTATAACCCACACCTTCACCATATCTCTACCTATCCCCGTTACCACCCACAGAGGCATTATGAGCCGTACCATCCCCACTATTTTCCTTTCGTTCCCCCAGCCCTACCTACCTCTATTGACCCTCGCCTCCACCCCCATTCCACATTCACCACGCTTCCGCCCCCACCCCCTACTATATACATCCCTTACCCCTCCTAGACATCGGGGACACGTTCCCCACCCTCACTAAATTTGGGATGCCCGTTCGGCACACTTCGCTTCCGTTGATACCCTTGAGCGAGTGTAGGATTGGCTGGGTCATTCTCATCATAATGGACCCCGTTCCCCTTGACTCCAATCCCTACAAGTGTTTGGGCCCCCTCCACCGATGGACTGATGCACGGACATGTTACCTTTTGACTCGTTTATGTGCCTAATTCTGAGCGACACTGTTTTCTTTGCTACCAGAGGGGACATCAGATGGATCAGTGACCCTTAAGACAACCCGTGATTTCAGCACCACCGCCTGCTACTTCTGTGGCAACGATATCACCGTAGGTACCACCTCCAACACAACTTGAGGTTCCACCTCCTACTCCAGTTCCTATTCGTCCACCGCTCGGAGGTAGCACCATGGGGCCCCGATTGAGGATTCTTCGTTAGGTGATGACGAAGTTGACACGAACGACTTAGCCTTTTAGAGAGGCGATTCCCTTACCCACATGATCTTATAGATGCTCGCTCGGAGCATGCGGGGAGATATTCGAGTAGATGCACCGATGTTTGATGGTCATTTTCAGTCGGATGCGGTGATCAACTGACTCGCTACGATGGAGCGCATCTTTGAGTACAAGCGGGTGAGCGGTCGACGTTGTGTCCTTTTGACGGTGACCAAATTTTAAGGTTATGCTAGTGTGTGTGGCACCATTGAGGGATAACCACCCATTCAGTCGTGGGCAGAGTTGCGTACCAAGAACCACCCATTTGGTCGTGGGCAGAGTTGCGTACCGAGATGATGGCTACTTTTGTTCCTGCTACATATGAGCGAGATCTCTTCCTCTATGTCCAAGCTCACTAACAGGACTCCTCTGTTTTGGACTATACGGAACGGTTTAAGATTTTGTATACTCTCGCTCGACTGGGAGAGATAGAGGAGAAGAGGATTAACCGCTACATCCATGGCCAACGGGTTACATTCAGAGAGACCTTGCTTTGTGTGACATCACCACCTTTGCGAAGGCGATAGAGTATATGCTACAAAAGTGGAGGTCTTCCATTAGACCGCTCCCCCTGCTCGTGCGCGCCTCACTACCACTCCTGCCCCACCGGTGCCCTCCAGTACTTCTGCTCTTGTCACTTCGTTAGCGACACCGGTTACTACTACCTGATGACCATTAAGTGCTACAATTGTGGAGTGGTTGGACATAGGGCTTCAGACTATTCCTTACCACGGCACCGAGCTCCCCTTGCTTCTGGAGGACCTGAATACTGCACCACAGCATGCTCTTATCACCATCTTTGAGATGACACCGAGGGTCTTCCCCTTTGAGTTCGTGGACAAACTTTTTTCAGGGGGGAAAATGGTGTGGATCATGGGCATTTTTTGTCATTTTTGAGTCTTATAGTGTTTTTATTCCTTTTTGTTATTTTCTTTTATTTTGTTATGTCGTATTTTCTTTTTGCACGAGTATTTAGAGATGGGAGTCGTAAGGGCTCTTAGGGGTATACTTGTAATTAGATCTTTTGCTTAGAGTCTAAGTTACATTTTTCTTATAAATACTCCTATTGGAGTCTCATTTGAGTCTCCTATCATTTTGAGATTTATTAGAAAGAGTTGAGACGTGAGATATTTTCATCTTATTTCCCATTTGGCGTTATTTACGTCATTTTTAGTCATTTAGGTTATTACTTGGCTAGCAAGTAATATTCCACGTATAAATACCCATGTACTCCTCATTTGGTGAATGTTTTGATCTTGAATATAAGAAATTCTTAGTTTTCTCTCTCTAGAGGTGGTGTTTATTTTCTTTTGAACCTTTGACGTGTAGCTTACGTCAGTTTTTTATCGTTATACTTTTGCTTTATAAGATTCCCCCCTTTACAATTACTTATTTATTAATATATATATATACACAATAAAACTGTATTTTTTTGGATATGTAGAATAAGTTTGCTGCCTCAAGTATAATGTAGAGTTGCAGCAATTTGACGCCTGATGATTGACACACCCAAGCCTTTGTCCCAGCCAAACTCCAGTACATGACCCTTGCAACTCTCACTTTGGGGACTGGATATACCACTAGTACCTGTTTGTTGATTTTAGTTATGATGGAAGTTAATAAATTGATTGTTATGAGAACCTTCTGGAATTACATGTACTGAACACCACTTTCCTATGCGTTCTCTAAATGTTTTTTTTTTGCAGATATATGCAATAGAGGATGGTGAAGCTCGTTCAACATGGGAGAAGATAGGAGGTCAAGTCTCCGTGTTAAGTCCTGATATATATGGCTATATTGATTGGTCAATGTATGTATTCCTTTTGCCTAGTTTAGTTTCCTCAATAGTTAACTGGCATTATCTTAAAGAGTATCTATTTAGTTTGCAACTCTTCAATGACACGAATTGTTAATCAGTATGCTTTAGTTGGTACAAATGAATATGGTGTCTTAATTCATGCAGTTTTGAAGGCATTATTGTGGACTCTCTTGAAGCGCATGATGCCATTTCAAGGTATGGGCTTGTTTGACATAAATGGCAAATCGGTTTTTTTACCCATCTTGGGAAAAGGCTTTGTTGAGTTGAGTTGTTAGACAATACATTAGGTGCTTTGGTATAATTAAAATGTATAATGATCCCTATAGAGGTCGGACTTGGTAGTGCTTGCCCGCCCAAAGCGATATGTCATGGGTTCGAGTCTTGGGAGAAGCCTCTCCAAAAAATGGGGGTAAAGCTTGCCTATATCTATCTCTCCCAAACCTCTGTTGTAGCCTTGTGCACTGGGTATGACCTTTATGATGATTCTTATAGACGCCACACATTAAATACACACGTCGCTGGAATGTATGATGACTCTTGTAGACCCCACATGTCTAAAACATATGTTGTAAAATGGTTAAGAATATTATAAATGACAATCTAAAACTAGAAGGTGGTCCTTGGATATTATGGTATGGCTTTATGATAGTATTCATGTTCATTTTTAGCTCATCATACTTTTAACATCTTGAGCCAATAAGATCAAGTTCATTCACTTTGCCTTTTTAGTATATTGTTATGCGCCAGTTCTAAATTTAACAGAGTGGATTCTCCCCTCCCCCCAAAATAAACTAAAAATGACCAATAAATAGAAAAGAAATTTGGGAATGCGAAAGCTTCTTTTTATTCATTTTTTTCTTTTGAGATGTTATGGTTTGTGAGATTTATATTTATGCAGCCTTACGCAGGAGCCCTTTTGCTCTGTGCCACTTATATGGATAATTCAAGAAGACACCCTTGCAAATCGTCTGCCTTTGTATGATAAGATGGGATGGGAACATCTCATCTCTTACTGGAAGAATGCTTTTAGTAGGGCTGATGTTGTGGTGTTTCCAGATTTTTCTTTGCCGGTAAATTTGCCATTTATTGTCACTATAACATACTATTTTAGTTGATGTTATGCTAGGCATTATTATACTGATTCTCAATTATGATTCCTTCCTGTATCAGATGTTATATAGTGTGCTTGACACTGGAAACTTCTTTGTGATTCCTGGATCGCCAGTAGATGTGTGGGCTGCCGAAAGCTATATTAGGACCCATTCCAGAGCACAGTTAAGGAAGAACGAAGGATTCAACATAGATGACATGCTGGTTGTGGTTGTTGGAAGTTCTTTCTTTTACAATGAGCTGTCCTGGGATTATGCTGTGGCGATGCATAACATAGGACCTCTGCTGATCAAATATGCAAGAGGGGATGATGTTGGAGCCTCATTTAAGTTTGTCTTCTTATGTGGAAACTCCAGTGGTGGATATAATGATGCTTTACAGGTATATAACTGTTTTTGGCACGTTCTGGGTTTTTATCGTCCAACGTATTTTTTTTTTCTTAATCATCCAATTTTGTAGTATCAGTTGTAATGTCTATTCTATAAGTGTCTGGTACGTAGTATCTTACAATTTTGTCTATTCTACATGTTTTTTATCCAATTTTTTTTCTTCTTATTTTCTCCTTGAATAATGCAATTTTGCTGCCTCATCCAGCGTTTCTGTTGATAACATGAGAAGTAAAAGGATTATTTTGGTAGTTGTTTAAAATGAAAACAACCACCAGCCACATAAAATGTCCACATGAAGACTTTCATTTCTTCTACTATGAAAGAAGACACATTCTGCAAATTATTATTCTTGAAAGAGATGAGAGACAGAGATCCAACACATGTATTATTTATATACTTTAAAATAATCTAATTTCGTACTACGGTGAAGAATAAGACGCATCCTGTGAATGTTGTCATTGTCAGCTCTTTTTATATGGTAAATACTTGTATGGGAACTGGGAAGCCATCTACTACAGCCATTCTTCCTTGAATGTGCTTTTATTTTCCAACTGGTGTTTTATGTTGCCTTGTTTATTTTTCTTCAGCTTATGATTAGTGCAAAGAAGTCAATATTGGATTTTTTTGTTTCGCTCAAGGTTCATGCGAAGACGCAAGTCTTTCATATTTGTGTGTTTCAGCAACACCATTTAATATACTTATTTTTGAGGCTTTGAAGTGTTAATTGATTTATTATAATTGTAGGAAATCGCCACTCGTATAGGACTTCGTCGTGATTCTGTTACGCACTATGGCTTAAATGATGATGTGAATGGTTTGTTATTAATGGCTGACATTGTTCTCTATGGTTCCTCCCAAGATGAGCAAAGTTTCCCTCCATTGCTTGCACGAGCCATGTCATTTGGAATCCCTGTGATTGCACCTGATTATCCTGTCATTAAACAACATGTAAGTCTGTTTAGCAATTTTTTGTTTAATTGTATTTCTATCTAAACTTGGATTTTGTTTTGCTTTCCTTTATCTCTGTAAAGAAGTCTCAAACTCTCAGGTGGTTGATGGAGTTCATGGGTTGATTTTTCGTAAAAATAAGCCTGAGTCGTTGATGGGCGCATTCTCGCTTTTTATAGCAAACGGGAAACTCTCTGCATTAGCCAATACCATTGCTTCCTCTGGAAAGCTGCTTGCTATGAACATGCTAGCATCAGAATGCATTTGTAATTATGCAAAGCTTCTGGAAAATGTCATCGCTTTCCCATCTGATGCTGTGCTGCCAGGCCAGATTTCTCAGCTTAAACAGGTTGCATGGGAATGGAATATGTTTAGGAAGGAATCTGGTGAATTGGATCTGAATCTGAAGGGTGCTTATCTTAATAAATTCAGTACTGTTTATGACTTCGAGGAAAACATGACTAATCCCATTCTTTTAAAGAATATCTCTCGGACTGAATCTGAGATTTTGGTTGAGGATATTCCGACCGAGCAGGATTGGGATATTTTGAACGAAATTGAAAGCTCTGAAGAAGTTGAGAGGCTAGAAATGGAGGAGGTATGATATTTTCTTGCCATCCCTTCCCCCAAATTTTCGTCTTTCTTACACTTTGGGAGGACAACTAAAATAGAGCTTTATTAATGTTGTGTTAATTCTGATATGTAGATTGCAGAAAGAATGGATAAAAGCTATGGTGTATGGGATGAAATATATCGTAATGCCCGGAAAGCGGAAAAGATCAAATTTGAAACAAATGAGAGGGATGAAGGAGAACTAGAAAGGACAGGTCAGCCTGTGTGCATATATGAGATTTACGATGGTCCTGGGGCTTGGCCATTTCTACACCATGGTTCTTTGTATCGTGGGTTAAGTTTGGTGAGTTCCTCCAAGCCAGATTGTTATTTTCTTTCAGGAAATCTCATTATATTTTTCCTTTTCTAAGAGGAATCACTACAACCCTAAAGCCCAATACTGGCTATACTTCACAAGAGATGAAGTTTTATTTATACTTTTTAAGATCATTTATTTCATATGGACTTTCTCCTCTTTTTATTATTCATGCAACTCAATTCATAATTGCTTCAAATTTTCTTTCTTTCTTATTTTATTGGTTGGGTCATTTGGCAAGTAGTCCATTGATATTTTCTTAATTAACGTTTAGTCCGGGCTATTTCTTTTTTTTACCAAAAGTCCCTCACCATATAAAATGCCCACCAACATGTAGTCCATTGATATTTTCTTAATTAACGTTTAGTCCGGGCTATTTCTTTTTTTTACCAAAAGTCCCTCACCATATAAAATGCCCACCAACACTCTCTCTTCTCTCATCCTAACCACTGCAACCCGAAAATTCTAAACCAAAAGACCTCTAAACCCTAAAAAGTGGTTATTTTGACAAAACCTCAGTTCGATACTACTATATTTGACTTGACCATAGTTTTGCAAATAATTAGATATCACACCAATTTCATGAAAAAACTGTTGATTTGCAGGGAAAAAAGTTGTCAGTTTGCATTCAATCTGTGTAGTTTTCCACTAAATATGTGTATGTAGTTTTCGATTTGCATGAAATTGGTGTGATGTCTAATTATTTAAAAAAAACTAAACTAATCCCAAAAAAAATAATGAACTTTGAACCATAAAACCTAAAGCCCTAAACTCCCAAATTTTTACCTGAAAAAAAATTGAAAAAAAAGTGGATTAGGGACTTTGTAGAATGGAAAATTATAAGGTGGACTAAATGCGAAATGCACTTGGCTCCAAGGGATCAAACATTAATTGTCCCTTTGGTTAATTATTCCTTCGACATTTTAAGTATGTACTATTATTTTTTTGGTGTGGTCTAATATTCGTCCATTTTGTCAGTCGACAAAAGCACGGAGATTGAGATCCGATGATGTGGATGCAGTTGGCAGGCTTCCACTTTTGAACGAGACATACTACCGAGATATCCTCTGTGAGATAGGTGGCATGTTTTCTATAGCAAATAGGGTGGATAACATTCACAAGCGACCTTGGATTGGATTTCAATCATGGCGTGCTGCTGGTAGGAAGGTAAGTCTTACGGCGTTGTCTTTTTAATGTGCGTGGCTGTATATAGTCCTACTTCCTAGATGTTTCAAATCCCTTGGATGAAGTGAACAAATGACATTGCCTTATTCATATAATTTTCGATGAATACTTATTGCACTCTTCAAATTTACTCTTTCAGGTCTCCTTGTCATCTAAAGCAGAACAGGTTCTTGAAGAAATAATAAAAGAGAAACCTAAAGGAGATGTGATGTACTTTTGGGCTCGCTTGGACTTGGATGAGGAACTTACAGAAAACATTGATGTGCTTACGTTTTGGTCCATGTGTGACATCTTAAATAAAGGAAACTGCAGGTGAGTTTTATCTGTTCTCGTTAGGATGATTGTTGATGTGAAGAACTATCATCTGGATGACTCTCCATCCCTTACCTTTGTTCCATTCGTCCACCCTTGTGTAACAGACTGGCTAATTTAATGAGAATTTATTGAACAATTAAACTAGGGAATTTGAGTAGATCTTTTGGACCTATCAGACTGTTTACTGAAGTCATTATAAGTCTGATACGCCCACATACACACTTGTCTACAGTCAAAATTAACAATAGCCCTGAAGCAGGACATTGATCGTGTATACCTGCCATTCCAACAGAAAAATTAACAAAACGAAGACGATAATCTTTTTTCTCTCCTATACCCTTGTTCTTTCATATACATATAGGTGTCAATACTGTAAGTGGTTAATGGATTGTGAGACCAGTTTTGATGCGCGATGTGGATCAAGTGGTACACGTGGATAGATGGATTTATTTTATTTGAGGTGGTTGGTTATCCACGTTTATCTTTTTTTTTTTTTTTTGGTAGTATATAGTTGTCAATCTAATCATTGGCCAGTTAAGATTATCTTTAGCAAGTAGTAGTTGGTTCCAAATATATTTTTCTAGCTAATACAAATAAATGTCCTGTCCAACCTATGCAACCAATTTTTCGTTTTAATATATTTTAATTGTTGAATTATAATGAAAACTGAGTGTTTCTCAAGCCCTACTTGGGTATTGTGTGAAAACTTCCATGCTCCGCACCTCAGGTTTACTCTGCGCTTTGCTTCTGGTATATTGTTGAAAGTCGAAACATTCCTCAATTATTATGCATCAACTACTTTTTTAAAACTTCACCTTTTAGAGGTTGCAATGCACTCTAGAAGTTTACACTGCGATCACTTTGTTTCAGTAACTCCGATCTATTTCTCTCTTCGTTTTTAGCTATTTTCTTGAAAGGCGTATGTAATCCTATAGGATTATCCCTATATTTTTTTTATTTCCCCTCTCCTTGCACGGTTACATGCTTGAAAGATTACTTCACCACAACTTGCATGCTGTGACTTATGGATTCACCCTCCACCCCCACCCAAAATGCTATTCAAGAGTGTAACTAAGCATATGATTCTCTATTTTACAGGGAAAAGCACAAATTTTCTTGATACTACCCACTTTAAAAAAAGGAAAAGAAAATAGGAAAAACTATTCTGGCTGTCAGCCTCAATCACGTTGGACAAGTTCAAATTTGTTGGTTTTCAAATTCAAATACAAAAAAATAGTGCTTCATCAAAATTACTTTATGAACGATTCTTTACTGGTTTCAAAATTCGTGCAGAACTGCTTTTGAAGATGCGTTCCGTCGTATGTATGCCTTGCCATCAGATGTAGATGCTCTTCCACCCATGCCTGTAGACGGTGGATACTGGTCTGCTCTTCACAGCTGGGTGATGCCCACCCCTTCCTTTCTAGAATTCGTTATGTTTTCCAGGTAACGGAAAAGAAAGATTATTTGTGATCCTTACAAATATATCACCTAACCACATCATAGGCAGTCTATGTTATTCATCTACAAAATAACTGAAATTCTCAAATGAACTGCAGGATGTTTGTTGATTCTCTAGACCGCTTACACATGAATTCAAGCAAAACTGCCAGTTGTTTGTTGGCCTTCTCTACCCTTGAGGTAAGCTACACGAACCCTATCAACCTTTAATGTGAATAAATAAAGAGGGAAATTAGTAAAAACAAAGAAGCAATGTTTTTCTTATTTTTATTTATGTTTTCCTTGTTATATCAGAAGAAGCATTGCTATTGTCGGATTATGGAACTCTTGGTCAATGTCTGGGCTTATCACAGTGCTCGGAAAATGATTTACCTCGATCCACATTCTGGTGTATTGGAAGAGCACCACATTGTTGAACAGCGAAGAGGGTTAATGTGGGCCAGGTATTTCAACCTTACTTTGTTGAAAAGTATGGACGAAGACCTAGCCGAGGCGGCAGATGATGGGGACCACCCAAGTGACACATGGTTATGGCCATTAACCGGTGAGGTTTTTTGGCAAGGCGTATATGAAAGAGAGAGAGAAGACAGATATAGGTTAAAGATGGACAAGAAGAGAAAAACTAGAGAGAAATTAATGGAAAGGATGAAGTTCGGGTACAAACAGAAGACACTTGGAGGATAGGAACCTTGTTATTTCTTCTTTTCACCCCAGAAGTTTGGTTCTTATCACGCGCACAACTGAAAGCAAAATTTCTGTTTTCATATCAGGGAATCGGTAAAAGCTCATGCTGATGAAGCTTGATTCTTTCTAACATGGCCGAAGGACATAATACACCTACAGAAGCTGATCATATATTTCAAATTTTTGCTGGTTAGATATGCTCTATGGAGCAGACAGGAGGTATAGCATTTCGAATCCTACAATTTTTTTAAGTGCTGGAGTTTATCTTTAGGTGCACCCTGTTTTAGAGTATTTTTGTCCGTTATTCAGGACATGCAAATGAGCAAATAGACATGTATTCATTCCCAAATGTATATACCTTCCACAATAATAGATGCAATTTTGATTCAAATATAGAGCCTCGTGTTTTGGAGGTCTCTTTAGTGGCATAGCTTTTAGAGCCATGGCAGTGGCACAATTTCACATCCCTCTACTACTAGCGAGGCCTCACACCGACCAAACTTAGGAGACATTCTAGAGCGTTGAGCAAAATGGATGACAACATATAATTGAAAAAACCTCCTATAACATTTGGATTGCCGCGCATATATGAAATGTGGTGGAAAGTGTTGGCGAGGCAATCAAAACCTCACGTCAGCGTTTGATTTGCCTTATCTTTTTTGCGGCACACGGTACGCAGACATTTTAGAGCAAAAGTCTCAAATGTCTTCTCTCTCTCTCTCTCTCATTATTATGTAACAAAATGCTAGTTTGTTTAATGCTGGAACTATTTTTGCAAAAGCAATCTTGGTCTAAGGGGGGCAGTGTAAAAGAGCCTAGTATGGTGAGGTTTGCCTACTTTTTCAGTTTTTCATGATATCCAATTCGATGTTTGGTGGGCACAATGGCCAAACACATCCCCCCTCTCCCCAAAATCCAAAGCTATTACTCCTGTCATGAACCACCGGGGATATTGATAGTTTCATTACTTGTTAATTGGTTGGGCATTACAGTTTAAGAGTTACAAATTATGAGAAAACCGAATGGAATAAAGCTTGCCCCCCCCCCCCCCCCCTTTTTTTTTTGGGTGCGTGGGTGGGTGGGATTTTACATGGGGATCGCAGGTATTTAGTCCCACTTTTAAAGATTTATTTGTATTCACTCTTATGTTTTTATTTTTTTAGTTGTTGGTCCTATTGTAACAACTGTATGACACGTGTCATTCTCTGCGGAAAGAAAGAGAGGGGGTTACAAGGCGGTTGATGGAGGGTTTGAGTAGTTATGGGACTAAATACAATTTTAAAAAAACATGGAAGGGGAGCCTAAAAGAAGTTTGGGCATGGGACTAAACCCAAAAAACTATTTTACACTTCTCATTTAGAGAGATTTTTCATATATATATATACTAGCGGATGCCCGTGCCCGAGGGCACGGTGATAAATTTGTCCCCGTGATAAAATCCAGCCCATAATAACCCGTCATTTTTTTAGAAAAAAAAAAACTTAAAAAAAAATTAAAACTTAATTTTTTTTAAAATATTTAAAAAAATTATTATTTTTTTAAATATTTTAATAAAAATAAAATAAAATAATAATGTATGTATGCATACATGCATGTGTATGCATGTAAGCATGCAACACATAAAATGCCATGCATGTTTATCATGCATGTCTTATCATACATGAGTTACTATTCATAACACCATTGTCCCATATTATATAGATATAAATTCCATTTAACTATTCAAACATTAAATGTGCCATGTTCTGAATTTTTTGGGGTTTTATCTGATCTATACAATGCTCTTTCACAACCACTCGCTTGTAAATATCGGGATGAGATCTTTCAAACCTTCCAACCTTTTTTTCTTCATTTTCAAACTTTAAAAAGTTATGACTTTTGATTTACAAATGCATTTTTTGTAAAATTAGTATTTTTGAAACATACGAACATAGATATATCAAACAAGATCTATTACTACTATAAAATTTATATATTTTTAATGAATCCAGTAAATAATCAATATATGTATAAGATTAACAACGAACATTAACTTGACAATAAATATTTACCCTTGTAGTAAAATATTTATCGCCATATCAATATTTACTTTTCTATTAAGATGCATGGAAGAAAATTAGTTGAAGATGAAGACAAATTAAATTGAGAAGTAAAAATTTACAATTATAAAAATTAACAATCAATGCTTTGACAGTAAATATTTATACAAGTAGTAAAATATTCATTGTTAAGGATAAATATTTACTTCGTAATACAGAATACAAATGGAAATGAAAAAAAAAATGAATTACAAGTATTCACACTATTTGTCTCACCTTGAAAGTAGGATTGATACTCGTATTTACCACGATACGAGTTGTTTGACAAGTTTTGTAGGTAATTCAAGAAAATTTTGAGACTCGACTTTTGAAGCTTTTTGTGTATGGTCGTTGTCTTCAAAAGTCGAGTCTCAAAATTTTCTTGAATTACCTACAAAACTTGTCAAACAACTCGTATCGTGGTAAGTACGAGTATCAATCCTACTTTCAAGGTGAGATAAATAGCGTGAATACTTGTAATTCAATTTTTTTTTAATTAAAACTTATATATATATATATATATACCCTAATGCTCTTGTGCGGACCAGTTCGCATTTTAAAATGCGGATCGGATATGTGTCACCTGACCGTGCGCCTAAAAATTATCTCCTAAATTACATGGACACTCTCTTTTCTGGGCTCACCGTCAGGTGACACATGTCCAAGAGCAGGATTGTGTATATATATATATATATATATATATATATATATATTGTTTTAAAAACAGTTTAAGGGACAGTTAATTAATGTTAAAATCAAATATGATTAAGTAAACTAAAAATAATATGTAACCAGGTGTGATGAATATGAGAAGATTCAAGAGATGAAATTACATCGCGTGTTCAGTTATTTTTAATTTCTTAATTTATTAAATTAAAATATTTCGAGATAATATTAAATTTATAATCTAACTCTCGTTGCAATTATAAATTGAATAATATCTTTTTCAGAAAACCAATTTAAAAACGTCACACTATGAAAATCTAAGATTTATGCTTTTTTAATAAAGTCACCAGCTTAGATCGATTAATTAAAAATTATATGAATCATCAAATTCCAACACCGCGTTAATATTCAAATTTTAGGAAAAACTAATCTCTAGTTCGATTCCAAAATCAAATATTAAAACTAAATTAATTTACTATCTCTAGATACGTAAATTAATTTGTGACAATTAAAAATTAATTCTCTTAGAAATATGACAATCGACAAAATTAATTAATTAAATTATCATCCTACGCGATTTCATCCCATCCCTTAAATGTGGTGATGTAATAACCCTCGCTTATGAGACCGTATTTTATAATAATTACTTAGTATAGTAATTGGAACCTAGTGTTGGGTTACGATTTGAATGATGAATTCAATGTAGAAAAGTTGATATTTATTATGAGGTTGCATACATATCATAATTATGGGAAAATATTGCTATGTCATGCTTATTAATATCATCTGAATATAAAATGATATTTGGCTTAATTATGAGACCGGAACCTAAATTGAATTTTAAAATGTCCAAATGATAATTTGGAGGTTGCAGTTGATTCCGGAATGTGCGAAATAGTCAAATAATGTACCATATTGTATTTTATAGTTTTGGGCATTTTTGACTGGTTGTGCCTTAATCATGCTATTGCGTATTATTTTATCGCACTGTGAGTAATTAAGTGGGGCATTTGGCCTTAAGTCACGATTTATGCCTACTAAGTCTTCTATTTCCCCAAAATCCCTTCCTAAACCTAAGAGAGAAAAGAGAAGAGTTTAGGGAAAGCTTTGGAGATTGAGAGAGATTGGTTCTACACCAAAGAAATCTGCATATTTGCTGAATCAAGGCAAGTTTTTACTTGCTATTTGTGTCTTGAGATAGATGATGTGTAATGATAATGGTGTATTGATTTTAGTTTAGAAAACTTAGGGTTTTCTTATGTATATTTTGGGTTTTGATTCACTCTAAGTTGATTCATGAAGTTTTAAGATGATCAATAGCATCTTTGATGTTCTTATAGTGTTGGTATATAAGTTTGGTTGGAAGAAATTGGAGTTTGGGTAGAAAATGGAGTCCAAGACTCCATAGCCAATTCTTGGCAAAATCGCAGGCCCGAATCGATTCGGCCCCCTGGGCGAATCGATTCGGTTAAGTTCCAGTGCCCAGGTTTTGTTGACCGAACCGATTCGGAATTTATCCGAATCGATTCGGCAGTTATGCAGAAACCCAGATTTTCAGTCCGAATCGATTCGGCCCCCTGAGCGAATCGATTCGGCTATTATGCAGAACCTCAATTTTCCTGGCCGAATCGATTCGGCCAAGGGGGCGAATCGATTCGGTAGCCCTGCATTTTCCAACTCTTTCTTTTTTTTTTTTTTAAACCCCTTTTCTTTAGGATTTTTGATTAGGGACCTTCTTAAATGAAGTAAACATAGGGTTTAGAGTTCTAGTTGAGTTGGGTCGACATCCTAGACTCGAAAGGGTTCATCTAGGATTCATTCAAGGGAGAATTTAAAGTGATGCTTAGGCATTTCTTTGTCTTGTAGTTTTATAAGGGTCTAGAAGGTATTAAGGTCAATTTTGGAGACTTTAGAATTCAACTTGAGTTACATTTTGACTTGATGGTTTATATTAAAGCCTAAAAGAGGCCTTGGGGGTAACTTTGGGAGTCTGAATTCTTTATCGAGGATGTTATGTCGGTACGTATCATGTGTAGTTCCGATTTAACTTATACATTTATTTAAAATGGGAGAATTGTTAAAGTAAATGATAATTTACTAATCATGTAATGGAAATTAATAAAATGGATGATACACACCTCTCTAAATACCATCTTAAGGGAAGTCCGCTCGATAGGTGAAGCCCCCTGGCTAATGAATGCAGGGTGGATATAGTCCTAGGCCATGGGAGCGCTTATGGTTATTTATATGTTCTGCGGGGGTAGGGAGATTCCGGGTGTGGTCTTGGCTACCACGCAGGCTCATGGCCGCTTCCCGACGCTTTCGATAGGATCCCAGGTTGTCTTATGTTAGGCCCTGGAAGATGATGGTTATTTAGGGACGCGCTCAGTGGGGAAACCCGGACGGGCGGTCTTAGAAGCGTTATATTTATAATTATGACTATTCTAATTATCGAGTTGGACTCGATGGAACATTAATGCCCTAAAGAGCAAAATTATGCCGCAAAGAGCATGTTATTGAGATTAGTGCCATATAGAGCACGTGATGTCAATTATATTCCTGATAAGGAATGGAAAATGAATATTCGAATTGAAATATGATTAAAGATGATAAAGGCTTATAAGCACTTTTAATTCTGTTTTATATTGAATCTCACTCTGTGTAGTCCTTCACTAGTTTCATTTCCTTATATGCTGTTAAAATGCTAGACTATCATCCATGCTTAGTTGTGCATCATTATCATACTTGTCATTTATCTATTGATCACATATACCCGGCCCTGACCGGTTTTCCTTTTCTTGTTGTATATGTATATCTATATTATCCGTTCAGGTGTTCCGCCGCACGGTCGCCCGTAATGACTTTTCCCTTCCGCATGTTTTGAGGAGCCGTGACATTGTGCGGGTTTCACGGGATTTTGAGTAGACGCCTCTATTTATGTTTCTAGTTATGTTCAGTTCATTCGGGCATGTTGCCCAAACTGTTGTAAATGTATAATGAATTTATTATGTAACCCTTGATGCTATATGTATGTTGTATGGATGGTATTGACCGAAGCTTTATTCGGTCCTTTGTATCTTTCGGGATTTCTTATTTGCGCTTGTGGGGGTTTCCACCCTCTATTTCTATGATGGGTTGTTGAAAATGTTTTCCTTTTTATTTCAAATCAAAGTTTTTGATAACCCGTTTTCTGGAATATAGAGTGGTTATTCCTTATACTTTGTATTTTGTCGTGATGCTGAGGATGATATTATCCATGATTTCCTATTCAATCGGGGTATAGGGCTGGCCACCCTTTATTTCGGATAGCGGGTTGTCACAGATGGTATCAGAGCATCAGGTTCTAGAGTCTTTAGGATCTATGCGGACTTGTCACGTTCTACCGTAGCGTTCTTTGATATAGAACTTAATGTTAAGGTTGTTTTGCTGCCTATGTATGCGATCTTCTGTTAAATAGATTGTCTTACATTATGTTTTAACTCTCTCTCGTCTTTATCTCAGATGCCGCCGAAGAGAGGACGTCCCGCTAGACGTAATAGGGTCGTTGAGGATGAGTTTGGTCCCCCACAGCAGCAGAGGAGTATCAATGCCGCTGAAGTGGCAAATATTGTGGCCCAAGCTGTCAACGCCGCGATGACTGCCGTGGCCCAACAAATGCCACAAGCCCAAGTTAGGGGACAAGAAGCACAAGTTCCCACGGGACCTTCTCAGTGGGAACGGGTGAGAGAATCTTTCCTTAAGGGACATCCCCCGGAGTTTGAAGGAGGTTCGGATGTTATCAAGGCGAACCAGTGGAAGAGAGATATGCAGCGCCATCTTAGGATGGTGGAATGTAGTGAGGAGAAGAAGCAGATTCTCGTTACTTTCAAGCTGGTAGGACCGGCCTTACATTGGTGGGAGTCAATGACGACACCCGAGCAAAGGGATACTATGTCCATTACAAATTTTTGGGCTTTGTTTGATGGTAAGTATTTCCCTCCCGCGGTTCAGAGGGAGATGTAGAGGAAGCTGCAGGATTTGGTTTAAGGGGAGAGGTCAGTTGCTGAGTATGAAGAAGAGTTTACCCGGTTAGCCAGTTTTATACCGGATGAGGTAACTCCAGAGTCGAAGAGGATCTCCAAGTTTGTGGGAGGTTTGAACTGGCGAATAAAGCAACATTTGCTGGGAAATCCATCTCTGGTGATTTTTGGTGATGTGATGAATGCCGCTTTGCTTCTTTGTCAGGAGCACCGATTGTTTCTGCTAAACAAGAAGAAGGTAGTTACTGTGGGGCAAACAGTGAGGCAAGGAGGAGTTGGGAGTGGAGGGGGAACATCTTCTTCGTCCCAATCCTCGGGGAACAAACAGGTTGAGAGGGATCCTCAGCAGGGGGATTCGTCCAAACGTCAACGGTTCGGTGGGTTTAATGCTGGTGGCAACAATAATAATAACAGGCAAGGACAAGGCGGTCAGCAGCCTCAGGGAGGTCGAGGTGGAAATGGTGGTAGGGGCCAACAGGGCCGAGGTGCGGGTCAACTCCGAAATAACCAAGGTAGAAATCAGGATACTACGGCGATCAAATGTTTTCAGTGTGGGGAGCTGGGCCACTATAAAAGGGCGTGTCCTCAGTTGGTAGGAGGGCATCTTCCTCGGGCCCCGCAGCAGCCGTATGTACAGTTTCCGTCTCAAGCGCCTAATCCGGTTGCTCCTCCTCAACAGGGGCAATTGCAGTACGGAAGAGTTTACCATATTCAGGAGGCTTTGCTTCCTCCAGCTCCTCCGGCACCACCGGCGATCGAGGGTAAGTTTCTCATTCAGGGGCACATGGGTCGAATTCTATTTGATACGGGTGCTACACACTCCTTTATTTCTAGAAGTTTTGCTCAGACTACAGGTTTGATAAAATCTGCTGAAAGTACTTTCACTAGCGTCGAATCCTCTATGGGCGATGGCTCATTGATTTTCTTCGTATGTAAAAACGTAGAAATTAATCTTGGTGACTTGTGTTTTGATGCCGATTTGCTCGTTCTTGATATGGTCGGGTACGATGTATTATTGGGTATGGATTGGCTAGTGAAGTACCGTGCTATAGTGAATTGCTTCGGGAAGAGTATAGTTTTTGCGGTTCCTGGACAAGAGATGTTCCTGGTAGTTATGCCTTGTGTGGAAGGGAGCACAAGTGCTTATTTATATTGTATTGCGGAGGACGCATCTAGAGATGTCGTGGTTCTCCTAGATTTTCTTCCCATTGTTCGGGACTTTGAAGATATTTTTCGGGAGATACCCGGATTACCTCCAAGTCGGGAAATAGAGTTTGTGATTGACTTAATGCCGGGAACTAGGCCGATCGCAAAAGCTCCTTATCGAATGGCTCCTGTGGAGATGAGGGAGCTGAGAGATCAGATTCAGAAGCTACTGGAGCAGGGTTTTATTAGGCGTAGTACCTCGCCGTGGGGCGCTCCGGTATTGTTTGTGAAGAAGAGGGACGGCTCTCTCCGGTTATGCGTGGACTATAGAGAGTTGAATAAAGTCACCATCCGGAATAAATATCCTTTGCCTCGCATCGACGACTTGTTTGATCAACTTAGGGGAGCTTCCTACTTCTCCAAGATCGACTTGCGGACTGGGTATCACCAATTAAGGATACGGGAGCAAGATGTGTCCAAGACGGCTTTTCTGACCCGTTACGGATCTTATGAGTTCTTGGTTATGCCCTTTGGGCTAACCAATGCCCCTGCAGTGTTTATGGACCTTATGAATAGGGTATTCCGGGATTTCCTTGACCAGTTTGTCATTGTATTTATTGATGACATCCTAGTTTATTCTCAGACGGAGTCGGATCACGCTGCTCACTTGCGGTTGGTCCTGCAGAGATTGAGAGATCATCAATTGTATGCAAAGTTTGAGAAGTGTGGCTTCTGGTTGAAGGAAGTTCAATTTTTGGGACATGTGGTGTCATCCCAAGGTGTGTCTGTGGATCCGAGTAAGGTGATCGCGGTGAAGGAGTGGGGTCAGCCCACGACGCCCACTGAAGTTCGTAGTTTTCTGGGTTTGGCGGGTTATTACCGTCGATTCATTAAGGGCTTTTCTAAGGTTGCTAGCCCATTGACGAATTTGACCCGGAAAGGAGTAAGATTTGTTTGGGACAGTTCATGTCAAGCGGCTTTCGAAGAGCTCAAGGATAGACTGACTTCTGCTCCAGTCCTGGCATTGCCAAAGCCGGGATTGGAATATCTCGTCTTTACCGATGCATCTCTTTTGGGGTTAGGAGGTGTTCTTCAATAAGAGAGGCAACCCATTGCATACGATTCTCGTAAGTTGAAGCCTCACGAGAGGAACTATCCAGTGCATGATTTGGAGTTCGCCGCCGTTGTATTTGCCTTGAAGATATGGAGGCATTACCTCTTGGGGGAAAAGTTTAGTCTTTTCACCGACCACAAATCGCTGCAGTACTTATTCTCCCAAAAGGATTTGAACATGCGCCAGCGCCGTTGGTTGGAGTTTGTGAAAGAATACCAATTTGATATTCATTATCACCCCGGAAAGGCGAATGTGGTAGCAGATGCTTTGAGTAGAAAGCCTGATGGAAACTTAGCTGAGGTGTGGAAAGCTAAGTGGAAAGAACTCAGCCTGGAGGATGCCGGAGCGAGAGCATTCCTTTCAGTGATGACGGTTACTCCCACGATTACAGCGAAGATTGTGGAAGCTCAGAAGAGAGATAAAGTTTGTCAAGACCATACACGCCAGTTGTTGTCTGAGGGAGCGGAGTCGTACTCAATAGGCTCTGAGGGTGGATTACGCTTCCATGGAAGACTTGTGGTTCCCGATGATGGGGATTTGAGACGTGCAGTGATGGCAGAATCCCACGGGTCGAAGTTCACGGTACATCCCGGCGGGGACAAGATGTACCAAGATATGCGTCGTTTGTACTGGTGGGCGGGCATGAAGAGGGATATCTCAGAGTTTGTGTCTCAATGCACTACTTGTCAGTTGGTTAAGATTGACCACCAGCGACCGACAGGTTTGTTACAGCCGCTCGAGATTCCCGTATGGAAATGGGAGAGCATTTTGATGGACTTTGTTACGGGCTTGCCTAGATCGAAAAAGGGTCATGATTCAATTTGGGTGATTGTCGACCGTTTGACCAAGTCGGCACACTTCTTACCTGTGCACACCGATTATGATACCGCTCGTTATGCCCAGTTGTTCATTGAGGAGATCGTCAGACTCCACGGGGTACCTTTGAATATTATCTCCGACCGAGATAAAATATTTGTGTCCCACTTTTGGCAGAGTTTCCAGGGAGCTATGGGGACCGAGTTGAAGTTAAGCTCTTCCTATCATCCTCAAACAGACGGTCAGACCGAAAGGGTAAACCAGATGTTGGAGGATATGCTTCGTATGTGCATACTCGACTTTAAAGGTAGTTGGGAACAATATCTTCTGTTGGTTGAGTTTGCTTACAACAACTCATACCAATTTACCATTGGTATGGCACCTTATGAAGCTCTGTATGGCAGGCCTTGTAGGTCGCCTGCTTGTTGGTTGGAAGTAGGTGATAATAAGTTCCTTGGACCTGAGATGATCCAAGATACTTCTTCGAAGATCGAGCTTATTCGAAACCGCATACGAATAGCCCAAGATCGCCAAAAGAGTTATGCCGATGCGGGTAGGAGACATATGGAATTAGAGGTTGGAGACCAAGTGTTGGTGCGGGTGTCCCCGATGAAGGGCATTAAGCGTTTTGGGAAGAAAGGAAAGCTTGCACCCCGCTTTGTTGGACCTTTCCCGGTAATCGCAAAGGTTGGTCCCATAGCATACCAACTTGCCTTGCCGGAACCCTTACAACAAATCCATGATGTGTTTCATGTCTCCTCCTTAAAGAAGTACAGAAGGTGTGAAGGTGCCCTTTGGCACATTCCTTTCGAAGATATCGAATTGCAGCCCGATGTTTCTTATGAAGAACAACCGGTTGCTATCCTTGAGTTTGGGGAGCGAAAGTTAAGATCTCGAGTGGTGCCTCTAGTGAGAGTCCATTGGAGTCATCATCATGCAAGCGAATCAACTTGGGAACGCGAGGATGAGATGCGGGAGAAATATCCACATCTTTTCTCATGAGGTACGCCTGAATTTTGGGGGCAAAATTCCCTCATAAGGGGGGGAGTATGTAATAACCCTCGCTTATGAGACCGTATTTTATAATAATTACTTAGTATAGTAATTGGAACCTAGTGTTGGGTTACGATTTGAATGATGAATTCAATGTAGAAAAGTTGATATTTATTATGAGGTTGCATACATATCATAATTATGGGAAAATATTGCTATGTCATGCTTATTAATATCATCTGAATATAAAATGATATTTGGCTTAATTATGAGACCGGAACCTAAATTGAATTTTAAAATGTCCAAATGATAATTTGGAGGTTGCAGTTGATTCCGGAATGTGCGAAATAGTCAAATAATGTACCATATTGTATTTTATAGTTTGGGGCATTTTTGACTGGTTGTGCCTTAATCATGCTATTGCGTATTATTTTATCGCACTGTGAGTAATTAAGTGGGGCATTTGGCCTTAAGTCACGATTTATGCCTACTAAGTCTTCTATTTCCCCAAAATCCCTTCCTAAACCTAAGAGAGAAAAGAGAAGAGTTGAGGGAAAGCTTTGGAGATTGAGAGAGATTGGTTCTACACCAAAGAAATCTGCATATTTGCTGAATCAAGGCAAGTTTTTACTTGCTATTTGTGTCTTGAGATAGATGATGTGTTATGATAATGGTGTATTGATTTTAGTTTAGAAAACTTAGGGTTTTCTTATGTATATTTTGGGTTTTGATTCACTCTAAGTTGATTCATGAAGTTTTAAGATGATTAATAGCATCTTTGATGTTCTTATAGTGTTGGTATATAAGTTTGGTTGGAAGAAATTGGAGTTTGGGTAGAAAATGGAGTCCAAGACTCCATAGCCAATTCTTGGCAAAATCGCAGGCCCGAATCGATTCGGCCCCCTGGGCGAATCGATTCGGTTAAGTTCCAGTGCCCAGGTCTTGTTGACCGAACCGATTCGGAATTTATCCGAATCGATTCGGCAGTTATGCAGAAACCCAGATTTTCAGTCCGAATCGATTCGGCCCCCTGAGCGAATCGATTCGGCTATTATGCAGAACCTCAATTTTCCTGGCCGAATCGATTCGGCCAAGGGGGCGAATCGATTCGGTAGCCCTGCATTTTCCAACTCTTTCTTTTTTTTTTTTTTTTTTTTAAACCCCTTTTCTTTAGGATTTTTGATTAGGGACCTTCTTAAATGAAGTAAACATAGGGTTTAGAGTTCTAGTTGAGTTGGGTCGACATCCTAGACTCGAAAGGGTTCATCTAGGATTCATTCAAGGGAGAATTTAAAGTGATGCTTAGGCATTTCTTTGTCTTGTAGTTTTATAAGGGTCTAGAAGGTATTAAGGTCAATTTTGGAGACTTTAGAATTCAACTTGAGTTACATTTTGACTTGATGGTTTATATTAAAGCCTAAAAGAGGCCTTGGGGGTAACTTTGGGAGTCTGAATTCTTTATCGAGGATGTTATGTCGGTACGTATCATGTGTAGTTCCGATTTAACTTATACATTTATTTAAAATGGGAAAATTGTTAAAGTAAATGATAATTTACTAATCATGTAATGGAAATTAATAAAATGGATGATACACACCTCTCTAAATACCATCTTAAGGGAAGTCCGCTCGATAGGTGAAGCCCCCTGGCTAATGAATGCAGGGTGGATATAGTCCTAGGCCATGGGAGCGCTTATGGTTATTTATATGTTCTGCGGGGGTAGGGAGATTCCGGGTGTGGTCTTGGCTACCACGCAGGCTCATGGCCGCTTCCCGACGCTTTCGATAGGATCCCAGGTTGTCTTATGTTAGGCCCTGGAAGATGATGGTTATTTAGGGACGCGCTCAGTGGGGAAACCCGGACGGGCGGTCTTAGAAGCGTTATATTTATAATTATGACTATTCTAATTATCGAGTTGGACTCGATGGAACATTAATGCCCTAAAGAGCAAAATTATGCCGCAAAGAGCATGTTATTGAGATTAGTGCCATATAGAGCACGTGATGTTAATTATATTCCTGATAAGGAATGGAAAATGAATATTCGAATTGAAATATGATTAAAGATGATAAAGGCTTATAAGCACTTTTAATTCTGTTTTATATTGAATCTCACTCTATGTAGTCCTTCACTAGTTTCATTTCCTTATATGCTGTTAAAATTCTAGACTATCATCCATGCTTAGTTGTGCATCATTATCATACTTGTCATTTATCTATTGATCACATATACCCGGCCCTGACCGGTTTTCCTTTTCTTGTTGTATATGTATATCTATATTATCCGTTCAGGTGTTCCGCCGCACGGTCGCCCGTAATGACTTTTCCCTTCCGCATGTTTTGAGGAGCCGTGACATTGTGCGGGTTTCACGGGATTTTGAGTAGACGCCTCTATTTATGTTTCTAGTTATGTTCAGTTCATTCGGGCATGTTGCCCAAACTGTTGTAAATGTATAATGAATTTATTATGTAACCCTTGATGCTATATGTATGTTGTATGGATGGTATTGACCGAAGCTTTATTCGATCCTTTGTATCTTTCGGGATTTCTTATTTGCGCTTGTGGGGGTTTCCACCCTCTATTTCTATGATGGGTTGTTGAAAATGTTTTCCTTTTTATTTCAAATCAAAGTTTTTGATAACCCGTTTTCTGGAATATAGAGTGGTTATTCCTTATACTTTGTATTTTGTCGTGATGCTGAGGATGATATTATCCATGATTTCCTATTCAATCGGGGTATAGGGCTGGCCACCCTTTATTTCGGATAGCGGGTTGTCACAGGTGATTAGCCGAACATATTTAAATAATTAAGCACGATCACAATAAAGAAGTAAAGACAAAATAAAGAATTACGATACAAAAGTCTTCCTTCGAATCGCGTTGTTGAGGTGCGTTTTTTTCTTCACAATCAAACTCACTTGATTACAAAAATAAGAATACAAAAATTAAACCTAATAATTATTCTAAACTAAACTATTTTTTTTCTCTAAATTGTACAAAAAGTTACATGCTTTTCTCTCTTTAATTTAGTGTCTGTGTGAGAGCCTCCTTTAATTGAGCTGCCCCCTTTTGTTTTATAGCTCACGAAGTTGGGTTTGTCGGGAGAGAGTTTGTGAGATTTGATTTTTAGGCCATCCACAGTGGACACCCATAAACCTATGGGTTTATGGGACGAGTTACAGGGTTATTCTCCCAATGGGGGATCGGTAAAATAGAGGATGGGACGGTAAAATTTTGTCTGCCTGCCTTGGGCGGACTTCTTTTGCCCACGCGGCCTACGTGGCTACTAGCCGTTTCTTACCGTTGAAATTTTAGCCGTTGTATAATATATTTTATTTCTCACAATTTCTTTTAATTTCACCACTCTTCTCTCATTAATTTTTAATTCTATAATTATAAATTAAAAATAATTGTTAATTCAATTTGCATTTTTTGCCCTTTATTAAAAAAATATGGAGGTGAATATTCGATTGAATCGTTGTTTTGCTCGTAAAAGAGCGAAACCAATTCGTGACGTTAACCAACCTCAAGCTCCCCACCGAGATAAGGTCTATCAACGCCGTTATCGTTTATACCAAGTAGCCGCGACGAATGTTACTGACTCTATTGTCCAACAATCCGCTTCTCCCGACGAAGAATTTATTACGACGTGTGGTAGCGTCCGCTCAGCTTGGGAGGTTTATTTCTAACTTTCGGCGGACGAAAACGTGACGGCATATTTCGATATGTTTAGGTTCTCACATATATTTTCAGAAGGATTTCCAAACTCCGACAACAAAATAGTTGAGGTTAACATCGCGTTGGTCGGCAGAAACTCACACCATTCATTTGCCATTCGCTGAGCTCATAACTACCCCTTTTGATTTCCTTCATTTAACTGATACAAATTCTTTACTTCATTTATAATTTCTTCATTTAGTTTGTCTCAATTTATATTATTACTATATTCATTATATTGTTATATTTATTATTATTTTTAAATATTAATTATATTTAATTATATTTTGCAGGTATTAAAGTCGGTGTGGGAAACCAACTTCCTCCCTTTCCCAACTACGCAAATCGAATGGCAGAACATATTCTCACGACATATTATCCCGGTCTAAACAATTTTCATATACAAAGTAGAAGCATTGCTTTATCTTCTTTGAAAGAGTATTTACTTCATTGAGCGGTTAATAGGGCTAATCACCCAGCTACCGCTTTAGTTGATTGGGTTACATACCTGGATAATTTTGAAAATATGGCGGGATTAGACTGGGGTTCAGCAATAATGGCGAGGATATATTATGCCTTAGATGTTTTTAGTCGGGAGGAAGTCAAGCAAATGAACAGTTTCTAGCAAGTTTTGGAGGTAAAGCGATATTTTATTCTTCATTTACTATATAATTTTAATAAAATTGTTTACTAATAAACTTATTTATGTTCCAGTATTGGGCGTACGAGTATTTGCACACAGCTGCTCCTCTCCGAATTGTTAATGCGCTCAATGTTTGGCCTCAAATGTTGCACTAGTCGATCGCTAATCGGGAGTAATTACAGGGCAACTGAGGTTTAAAGCCAGTTCAATGCAAGAACAATTAAAGGGTCGGTCGCCGGATTCTATTACATGGCAACCATTTATAATGTTGCCGCAAAATAATATAGGGTTGGTAAATGTTGCATGACAATTGAGCATGCGTCGCTACATTCTATTGGATCTAAACCTCGGGGGTAGTGGTGGTGTGGTGTGGTATCTAGGCGACAGATGTTATAGACAGTTGATGGGCAGCATCACGATCCCTCACGATCCACCGCACCCAATGCCCTATTTGGAACGCCATAACTTTTTTGATCGAAACAACGAATGTGAGTTTGTTGGGGATGATTTAGTCATTACTAATCATGCAGAATGGGATCTATATTGGAGCGTAGCATCTCGAGGTCCGGTGCTGCCGGCTTATTTTCGTTGGGCTAACCACGATGGTATCAGATTTGCGGCAATGGCTCCTACGGACTTAAGAATTTCATTTCCACCTTTGTCAACACCGAGGAACGTTCAATACGATATTCAGCATACCACACAATTGTCTGAACGTTTAATTTCGACAAGGTGGGAAATAAATGTGGTGGATTCGGGAGGTCGTTCAATGGCAGTTAATATAGCGAGGCCCAGTACACGTAGTCGTGCACCGTCGGCCAATTCATATACGAAGGAGGATCGAAGAACTATGTTCATAGAATGGGAAGATTGCTTGTAAACCATTCGGGAACAGTATGTTGAGCGAGAAAGAATGCATTACGAGAGAGAAGGGGTTCTTCGGGAGGAATTAAACAATTATCGTAATGTTGGCAGCTCATCTCAACAATTCACGGGATCCGGATCATCTCAACCGTATATGGCATCCGATAGTGCTCAACCTTACTATCCTACTCCAAACCTCGACGATGATTATATGTTGCAAAATTTCCCATCGTCCTCATATGTTCAGCCGCAACCCCATTACAACGACGGTGACTTTATGGCTACCTTTTTCCCATCATATCACGATCGAACGTCAGGGCAATGAATTATTGTTTTGTATTGCAAAACGAGGATGACTATTTAAGTTGTGTTAATCAAAATTTGTGGCACTTGTGTTTATTATTTGTTATTCATTTGTTTGTTGTGCGACATATTATTTATTACTCAAATTTGTTCTCATAAATAAACTGCAAGGTGTCATATTTTATGCACAACATATTTATTACTCTTCTAATAATTTACAAAGCAAAGATGTTCATAAACCATAAACATGAAACCAAATAATACAAGCGAACAAAACGCAAGACAGTCATATGTGATGTACAACATATTGGTTTTCCTTGATGTATCAAACTTAATGGTATGTATGATTTTTTATTGGCATTGTCATTATATATAACATTGTAATTTTCAACAACGGCTTCGTACTCCTCGTCATTAACATCGGGATCGTAGTAGTAAAAAATATCATGTTTCGAATGGGTGAAGTCGGATAGATCAGAATCAGATTATAATGTTTCATAGTAATATATTTCCAACAATCTATCCATAACATTGCTATTTTCAAACTTCGATAGTTGGCATCATGGTATCTTTGTAGTCTCCTCTCCATTTGCCAAATCTCCTCATCCAGTGAATCAATTATGTCATCATCATCTATATGGGGTGACGTGAGGAAAAATTGGCCAGCATGCCCTCTAGGCACTGGTATTTGATGATAATGACACAAAACTTTCAAATCACATCGTTCGTCGTATTTCTTTGGCCATTGCAAAGTACTTACGTAGCTACGAATAACATGAACTTGATCGGCTGGACTGGAGGATCAATAAAAATATGACCACAAGGGTGGTTAAACCTTCTGGAAGTGTCAATCGGCTCATTACAAATTAATCGCTTCTGACCATACCAAACCACACGACTATGATCTTGATAAAAATAATTATGTCCATAAACTGGAGAAGATATATTTTGGTTTATCATCTTTCACCATACGGGGTATTTATACACGTCATTCATATCGATTATTTAAACACTTCAATATTATAAATCATACACAGAAGAGGACTCACATTACTATTTTCTTGAGAAATGGATTCACAACCATGGCTCGCAAATGAAGACTTCCAGCTGCTTAACTCCATAACCAATTTCGACTTACCTTTTAATCCTGACTATAGAGTGTTGCCTAACATTTTCATAGCCATCGAGCGAAGATGGAGGACACCTCCTAATGCTAACAGACGGCGTACAACTAACGAGATCCGTGCACGCTGGTTCATGAATTGGGTAGAAGTGTTTGCGAAATTATACTTCTGCATATCCTTTAAAATGTCAAAACAATGATCATATGCAAAATTTCTTCCGATTTCATTTCTAAAATCATCGACTGCACGCTTAATCTGTCGAAAAATGACATCATAAGAAATAATTAATTCATAATAATAAAGGATGACAAGACTAAATTTTAAATTATAAATTAGTATAAAAATTATATTTTGCGCTTACCCGCTCAGCCCGTGATGTACCGCTACCACGGATCGCGCCAAACGCACGAGATATTTTTACGGAATACAACATACAATTTCGATTAATGGCCGTCCACTTGACTTGCAAGACTTTTATCGATCGGTGATATAACACACCTTCGCTATTATGGAACTTCATTTGAATCTTCTCCCACATCGTTCCGACGCGTTGGTTAGTGTCGATCTTTCCATCGATGGAATATTTACAATATGCATGACATAATACGACTTCATCAAACAAGCTCAAATTAGGACGCCTCAATGTTTGAGAGGGAGAACCCATATTTTCTAATTTTTTGGAGTAAATAAGAGTAGTAATTTTGGGCTGTGAGTGAAATTATATGGGGTAGAAAGTGAAATATTTATAGACAAATAAGGGGATTAGCCGTTTATAATTGTTGTCCATGGCACGGACAAAAGTTGTTCGCCTGGTTGGGATGGCTTACATTTTCCTGCCTGACATGGAGCTGACAAATGTTGTTCGTCTCTCTACCCTTAACGAATCCCCTAACCTTCCTCTTCAACTATGGAGCCTTAAACTAATCCTCTCCAAAATAAACCGATTATGCCGCCCACTTTGACTCCATTTTCGCCTAAATAAAGGATCCACAATGGGTTTAGAGGACCCATTGTGGATGGCCTTAAAGGCCAAGTCAAAGGAGTTTGGGAGGGAAGCATGTGGGTTGAAAGGAGTTCCTATTTTTTTTGGATATTTTGTTCAACGGGTCTTGAGTTTAAAGGAGAGATACGAACGTAGGTTTTGTTCCGATTTTGGTGGAGAGTTAAGGTGATTTGGATCGGGTTGGTAGGTATGGCAGGTGTTGGGTTAAGGATATGGGATATGGGTTCGGGTGATGGTCGGTTTTGGTAGGATTGTAGCTGGTCGGAAATGGCAGATAGGGGGTAAGTGCCTGAGTTTGGGTTAACTGGGTTTGGAGTCGCCGAACTTCGGATTAAAAGGGTTTGGCTGGGTTTCGGATTTTGTCTCCGATTTAGGCCGGATTGTTGGCTCATTTCACCGGAGTAGGTCAGAGGTTAGAGAGGTGATGGAAGATGCTGACGTCAGGTGGTGGTCCCGAGATCCGGATTCACCTAAAATAGCTACCGGATTAGGAGGTGGTCTTGGGTGGAAATCGTGGAGTGAAAAAGTGGGAGGAGAGAGAGTGTAGGTGGGTGTTTGTTTAATTTGTAATGAAAATAAAATAATACTACCTAGTATTTACAATAAAATTAAAAAATTAAAAAATAAAAAATAACATTAAAAACTGAAAATCAAAATTCTAATATAAAAAGACTCAAATAAAGTTTTAAAAAAATAATAATAGTGAACCTAAACTAATAAAATTAAAAACAACTAAAATAAAAAAAAAAATCAGATAAAATAAAGAGGCTTATTATATGTACACAAAAATATAAAAAACACTCGATGGGGACTAACGGACCATAATGTATGCAACTATACGAACACAATTAAAATATAAAAATCCTAAAAATTATATACGACTCAACTAAAAATCTAAAAAAAAATCTAAAAATACAAACTAAACACCTACAAGGCTCGGACTTGGTTTAGGCTTAGATTTGGTACGAGAGTGGGCTCAAGGGATTGAAACTCAGCTGGGCAAGCTCAACGGGACTTCTGTCTTCACAGTTCTTTGATTTTCTCCATTGAATGCTTTTGACCGCTAATGTGTCGTAATTATGTTGATTTAGCACAATTTCATACCTCGAATGCATATTGACGTCCGAGATAATTAAATACGAACATAAGGCCAATTTTATTGAGAACGAGCGACTAAAATGCACATATTCGGGCATAAATTAAACATTTTTGGGCTCTTATCATTATATTTATTTTAATATTGATATATAGAGCAGGAAAAGGGAAGGAGATTATCAAATTGAAAGTAATATTTACTATAAGAATCCTTAACAAATTAAGAAATTATTTACTATGAGAGTAAATATTTAATACACAAGAAATATTTAATGAACAACATAACAGTAAACCAAACTACTGTTAAAAATGAACATACATTAAATATTTAACCCTAACAAGGGATCGCAAACCCACCCACCAAATGTAATATCCGTGTCCAATATTTTATTATTTTTCTTATGTAAGCTGTAGTACTATAAAAATCCGTGGGAATTGGATCATTATAATTGGGTTAATGTCTGTAATTGACTGTTTTTGGAGCTTGATGGTAATTGTTGGAAGTTATAAGGTCAAATTTTAAAATTTAAGAATCTGGGTGGTTCGAACGAACTCAAGGTCGTTAGAATGAGATCCTTGTCTCATTAGAACAAGGTTACATTGGTTCAAATGAGAATCCAAGATCATTCAAAGTTGGGTTCCAACGAGGATTGAACGAGATGCCACTGTATTGAATTCGTTTTAAGGTTGTTCGAACGAGGTCGCCTAGAGATTTTAAAATCGGGTGCCCTTGTGTGCTGTCACGTTTTGGACCGTTGGATTGATGACGTGTTGAGTTCTGGTGAACCCATATTGAATAAAATCTGAATTTTGAAGTTTAGGGGTATTTTATAAGGGTTGTTTGTGGGTTTATTTGAGTTTGAAGTAGAGAGAGAGTGGGGGGTGGGTCTCCCCACCATTTTTAGAGCTTCTCCCTCTCTCTAGCTCTTGGAAGGTTTTTACACTTTTTCCACCATCACAACCACCATACACTACCATATGCCACCATATACTACTACTATTCCATCGTACTTGAACCTTATACACCCATTTCCATCATTGTTGAGCAAAGTTATGAATTTTTAAGGTATTGTTGGGGGTTTATGAGGAGAAGAAGTAAAAATTTATGGGATATGAAGGGGGTTTCTCTTGGAGCTTTCTTGTCGACAAACTTTTTGGAGCTAGGCAGCATCCTTGAGGCCACCTTATGAGGTAGGAGGTTGCCATCATCTTTTTTCTCATCCACCATTTTTGGAGCTACATATGAAATTAAAAAAATTATACTCTTAGTTTAAGACTATATTTTGCATATTAGTAGTCTTGTAGCTAGAATTGAAGAATAGGATGCAATATGATATATAAAGGATATTTCTTACGATTTGTAAAAAAAAGGGTTTACAAAATGGATTTCAATGGTTTTGAGAAAATTAATATATTTCAAGAAAACTTGGTATTAAACATTTTTATGGAATAAAAGTATCGGAAGAATGTTTATTTTATATGAAATATCTTGTGACTAAATGTTTCAAGTTTCTTGTGAAAAATTGGGATTTTCGAATAAATGGATATTTCATCCAAGTTTTGAAGAAAGAAAAGTGTCTTTTGTCTTGAGAATTATGTTTGGGCAATATTATGAGATTTCTAGAATAAATGATATGTTTGACCATTTTAATAGATTTTTTGTACTTAAAATATGTATTCCCATATATATAAACTTATAGAATATTGGTTTGAACAAATAAACAAGTCTAATGAGAGTTTATTAGGGTTTAAACATGAAATAAAGAAATTGAAATTTTTAACCCTTAAAGTGCGTGAAGAAGGTGCTGAGAATGTGACAAGTGTATGTTTTTAAAACTACAAGTATTAATGGAGAAAAATGGTATCTTTCTTATAAAGTAGTCTTTAAATGTTCAATGATTTCTTAGAGAAAGAAAGTAATGAAATAAAAAGATTTTCAACTTGAGAAGTATATTACTCCAAAAGTGTTAATGAATTAATAACACTTAAGAAGTTAGTGTGGGTAACTTAATGGTGTTTTGAGAAATAAAACTTGTGAAATGGAGGAAAGGACATGTTTGGAAACAAATAGGTAAAATAGTAATTTTACATAAAGTGGAACATTTTTATGACATAAAAATATTGAAAAAAAATGTTGCTCAAAATGGCCCTAAAATAAGCATGATTTTTGGATAAAATCAATGTTAGAGTAAAAAAGGACAAGAAATGATGATTTTAAAAGTGTAACACGAATTGGAGTGAAACCCCGAATTTTGTCTTCAGTCGGGAATAAGGAAAAAATGTGGAATAATGTGGACATTTACAGAATGTTAAAACACATTAATAACAACTCGGATGAGACTAGGATAATTAAGGAGGGTCCGGGGCCTTGGGATGAAATATCTAAAATCACTTACTAAAATATATGGTAGTATAGTCGATGTTGTGGAGCCCGTTAAAGTATGCGAACATTGAAAGAGTTCGAGAAAAATGAAATGAAAATAGAACATGTCAAGAAATGGGTTGTATGGTGAATATATGAAAATACAATCTACCTTGAATGAACTAATAAATGTTTCGGTAAAGAGTAAAATGGACAAGTAATGGGAAAATTGATTAATGTTCATAAGGTGAAATAATGGCAAGTGAAGTAGGGGGATAAACAGTCTAAAGAGGCTTAAACCATAATTAATACAAGGGTGTGTTTAATAAAGACTTTCAAGGGAAAATACGTATTTTCTAACACGGTATTTGCGTGTGTTGAAAGGGTGATTTTCAATGGAAATACTAGTGCAGATTGGTACAAATAAAGTGGATAGTTTTGGTGAAAGAAATTATTTTCCTTGAACAAAGTGTATTTGTATAAAGTATTCAGCCGGATGTGTTAAATCATGGAATAAATGTCAAGTTAAGAAGAATGGAATTCTTTATAAGACCAGGGGGAATTAATAGAGATAAGTAACGTTTTCGGTAATAAAAATGGTCTTATACATTTAAGTATATATATATATATATATATATATATATATATATATATATATATATATATATATATATATATATATATATATATATATATATAGTTGCATGCATACGTAGATAAATGTGTTAGAGTCTCCTTTTTGTCGTTCGATTCTATATTGCATTATTGTAATTTTCTACTGGGCATTCCGCTCATTCCCTCGACAAGTTGGGTGCAGTTTCGTATTTTGAGAGCATTGCCCAGGTAAGTATTCTTTTTATTTTACATTAATAGATATTTATGCTTAGGTTCTGGGGACGCTTCCCACGGTTCCCTCATGTAGCCTGATTTAAATGGAAATCGCATGGTAAACAAGTGAAATATTAATTAAATGAAATTGTACTAGCAATATTATGTATAGGTTATTTCATTGCACTTCATGCTTAATGCTCGGGTCGGACCGGGTTGACCGCGGGCAACCCATAAATTTAGGCCAGGGCATTACAAATGGTATCGGAGCTATAAGTTCTAGGTTCATTTCGGGAGTGATGTGGTGAGGTCGGTAGTGGATCTTTCGACATCTGTGTTGGTTTGGTCCGGATTACTCTGGATTGATGATAATTTCTATTTGTGTTCTCGATAATTGAGTAAAAAAGATTAGCACCACATGTAATTCATTGCCAAGTGGCATGCGATCAAGTTAGTTGTCATTAATCGCTTTCGCGTAAGATTTAGATGTGTTAGTGATTTAAGAGTGTTTATACGAGCTAATGGTGGTGACATTACAGTTATAAGTGTGAGGTGCTTGTGTGTAAACTCTTGATGATATGAGAGGTATGTCTAATTAGAGATATGAATTTTGTAAAGTTAACCATGGAGATTAGGTGACTAGAGCGTCATGCCCAAGCAATATTAATTTGTGATATGGATACATTAAGTTCCGGGGTGTGGTACTCTATAATAGATAATGATGATGAGATAATTAGCGAATTCGATCCTTAGGTTAGTGTCATGTTGTAAGACACTTGATGATTAAGTAGACATGATGAACCGTATTAGTCAATACTTGGGGATGTGTACTCAGTCATTGATTGAAAGTTGTACCTCCCAAGGTAGGATGATGCGAGTTATAGGTAAATTGCAGTAAGTGTATTACATATGTAACGATGATGGTTAGGGAGGCTTAAGAGTGAACTCTAGATTGTTTTCCATGACAGGGTTTAGGAGTTACGATGCAATTTTAAGGAATATGATCCCTAGTGATGTCGTTGGTGTAAATCTAGAGGCTTAAAGGTTGTGTACGACGTCCTATATCATGCTAGATCCTTAATAGTGTCAGTTTGTGATTCAGTACATGGCTTGTGGTCATAACCGTTTGGAAGAGAGATAAGATTTTTATCTAAGTGCTAGTGGCCGTTTTAACGGCCGAAGTAAGGGCTAGATGCAAGATAATCCTAGTGTGAGTGTGGTTGGAGGGCATCTTAGAGTGTCCGTATGACTAATTATTTATGGCGTCATTAGGAATAGAGATAAACTTGTTGTGATGTTTTAGATATTAAGTGGTTGAGGTGTGCCATATATATAAGCTCGTGGACTAGTGTCCTTGCGGGCACTTAATAGTCATGATATCAAAGCGTACCTGTAATGAGAAAGTCATGGATGATGAAATCTTGTCGAGTTTTGAGGACTCTTATGTGGAGTATGTTTGGTGTCCTTAGGAAACCAGTTAAGTCTAGTATGAAGAAGTACTAATGTCCTGGTGATGATCGTGGTAAGGGTCAAGTAATGATATCAAGTTATTGGTCAAGGATTAAAAGAGTTGAATAGTGTACGTGATGGGTGTTGTCATCCGACTTGGCACAGATGGGTGGTGTAACCTTCTAACAGAAATTGTGAGCTTGCGTTGTGAGTGGGCGTGATGCTCAGTAGTCATGGAATGACTAGTATAGGTGGTGTGACACTTGATTTCAAGGAGTACCAGGAAATGCATTCGAGACTTAGATTGATGATGTGATAAGGATATTTGAAAATGGCACCCCAAAAAGGGGGATATCAAAGCATGATTAAAATATAGTCATGTGTCGACATTATAAGTTAGAATAGTCCTAGCAAGGTAGGGATTAGTTCTTAGCCCGCCTTTCCAAGTCGGTACGGATTAGAAGATGTAGCCCTGTGTAGTACTTACTACCCTTGAAATGCCAATGACGATCGGTGTGGCTATCACGTAAATTCAGTTTGGGTAGAACTCGGATATAAGTTCAGTGACAACATTTTGTAATTGAAGGTTAATTATAAGGTGAATGTTTCGATTAACGGGTCCCTCCTAGGGAGACATTAGGATACGATCACGGTATGAAAATGCGCTAGGTGTGTTAGGTTAGTCACGACGTCACTAAAGACGTGGAAAAGGTAGGATCGACAAATGCGTTAGGCTTCGCCAGTCATAAAGGTTCTTGTGTGCAAGGATGTAAGGGGGAGAGCCTTATTCGTAAGGGGGAAGTTTGGCATTTTGACCCCCCCCCCCCCCCAGAGGATGACAATTCCTTATGTTGATTTTGTCTGGTAAAGGTGAATGGTTGTGATTCGATTTGTCACGGTTGGTGACTTGAGCCAGGATGTGTGGCTAGGTCGGTACCAGTGAGAATGTCTAGTAAGAGTCATAAACTTCAAAGCAAACAACGTAGGTTCGCTTTTCGTAAACCATAGTCTGACACGTACATATGGTATTTTCTCAAAATATTTGTTTATTCCTTTGATTCTTATGTATGTCCCTTTTGGTTATGATCATCAAGGATTGGTATTTCCACGACTGTGGTAGCTCGAATTTGTACCATGTTATGGTATGGTGCAATTTGGCCCAGTAGAGTGTGGTTGGACCTGGCAGGTCAATGCAACTCAATAATTGGTGCACCCTTATCTGAGGTATCCTTGTTATTGCACAAAGTTCAGTGTATGGGTGGCTGTGTTTTTGGCCGCACGATTTTCTCATAAGATTCTCTTTGCTTAGGATTAGCGACCTTACGACTGGACGACATGGCAATTAGTGGTTGTGGAGAGCAGTATGACGACTTGAGGACATTGCATAGTGTTAGAACTCGAGAAAGTTCAGCACAAAGTGTTACTGTGCCACGGTGAGTGGATTGATGTGATACTTAAGTGAGTGCTCCAAGTTAGAATCCTAGAGTAATACTAGGGTCATCAGAGTGGCGCAACGGAAGGTGTCACTAGAGCGCACTATAATAACCCGTATGTTGGGAATATTTAAATTACACGTGCTCGTAATTTAATTAATTTGTGAAATTTAAAGAGAATTAAATAAATATTAATTAGCGAATATTGGAAGAATATTTATATATTATTATATTTACTTGTGTGATAAGTAAATACAATTGTATTATTTTATATTATGTCGTATGTGGGTAAAAGTTATTGGTTGACATGATTTTATTCGGGACGTGCGTGTGGGATTGTATTGGGAATAAGCTGGTAAATTGATTATAGGTGACTCCGATGGTGATTTCGAGTGCATGGATGATCCAGAATTGGTGGAGATAGTCAGAATTAGGTACTCGGGCGTTGTAGTCGGGTTTCAGGAACTTTTTAAGCTATACAGGACCCGTACGATGCTATCTGGGTAATTTTAATGTTACTAGTTAACCTAATTTTGAAATTATGGGAATATTAAGGGGTTTTTGATGAGGGAGGCAGTCTAATTGATCATTCTAATCACCTAAGTTTGAGATAAAGGCAAAAGCGAAGGGAGAAAACTCAAGAGAGGAATCAAGAAGGCAACCCGAAGAGGAAATTGGCAATTTCTGGGCAAGGAAGATCTAAAAAGAAGGATTTACACCCAACAATAATGTAAGGCAAGTGTTTAACTTGCTTTGATATTATATTCATGTTTTTAGTTCATATTATAGTTGGTGACACAAATATGAATTTTGGGGAGGGATTCATGTGTAAAAATGGGAATTTTGTGAATAAAAATAGAGGAGAATAATTGGTTTATGATTCCATGTAGAATATGTAATTTATTCATGTAGAAAAGTGTGATCTTGAATGATTAGTATAAGGTTTGATTCAATCTTGAAGTCAAATTAAAGGTGTGTATAATTATTGATTAACGATGTTGAATTCTAGGAATTTAGATTGTTATCTGGTGAATTCGAATGTGAAAATAAGCATAATCATGCTTAGAATTGATAAATACTATAAATTTTGGGTTAGATTAATTATATATATGGTGTTGTTGATGGAAAGATGATGAATCCCACCTAAGAAAGAGGGTTACAGCATCAATCTCGTTAGAAGCTAGTTCGAACGAGGTTGTTATTTCGTTTGAATGACCTATGGGTTTTGATCATGGAGACATATTTTTTAGTTACGAGTGTGTGTCCATTAATTTTGTATTTTTCTGATTTTTTTTTAATTAGTTATAAATTTTCTACGAAAGGGTGTTCGACATCGAAATCTTTAGTTGTAAAATCAAATTCGGGTATGGATGCACATATGTTTTAGTGTGAAAGGTTTGAAATTCAGAAAGAGTTAGGTTACGGGCCAATTTGAGATATGGTTAGTGCCCGGAATAAAATATAAACGTGATATATATATATATATATATATATATATATATATATAAGTAAGTGACTACTTATGAATTTGGGAGTTAAAGTTAGACTTGAAGATTATAGGCTAGTGTTACGGGTGACGTGCATGATTAGAAAGTTTTTTTTATATATATATAGGTATATTGTGTGTGTGTGAAAATATCTGTGTGTATGATATTTGTGTGAAACATACCCATTTTAGCGGATATGCTATCGATGGAGGTTGCACACTATGGGAGGGAACTCTGTTGAATCTCAGCAGAGGTAGTACCGTTCACCGGAGTCATATATGCCCACACTATGTAGGACTAGAGACTTGTAGAGTATGGTTATAACCATTGGCTTAAGGCCATGACCGCTTCTGAATTAGATTCTCATTTTGGGTTTGGTGGTGAGATTCTGATCTAGTTTCTGCTTGTGGTGGACATTCCCGGAGCTTTATAACATGCTAGTGATTTCATCTCCAGTGAGTTATTACTCTGAGGGATTGCAGTTATACATATATAGTGAGTGATATATATGTAGGTATACCTGATGTGATTTGAGTATTCATAAATATGTGTGTGTAAATATATATACGGGAGATTTAAAAGATATTATGAACAGTAAATTTATAGGTATTCGGGAGGACAACTCGGGGTTGTGTGTAAATACATATGTAAAAGTGAAGAAAGTTATGCGTGATACTGGGTAGAGTGTGGGACTAAGATTAGTGTTAAGGTAGTAATTAGGTTGGGTACTAGGGTGTTTAATATACATGTGTTATGTGCGCACTTAGATGAGTGGTGAGAGGTATTTCGTGGAAGTGCAACACCAGTTTAAATATGAGATATTACAGTGCATATTTAGTAATTTATTTTAAACACTTGGTAAATGTTTTTAAAAGATTTTGGGCCCTGACCCGTCTCAAAATATTTTCAAAAACTTTTATGTGTTCAGCCACAGAGATGCCTAGCTTAACCATTCTTGTAGTTAGACGATGTTGCAACAGCTGTGGATGCCTACAGGGATTGATTAGATGCCTCTATCCTTGAGAACTAGATATGAGGTATTATTCCGGGCATATGGCCCAGTTACTTAGTATTTATTTTATTTAGATGTTTTCCTTTCAGTTAGTTGAATCATTTTATTGCGACCTTTCGTCGGGAATTACCGGTTAATTTATTTATGCCAGTGAGTGAGTTTTGTTGTCTGCACGGTTAATTATGTGAATGGAAATCTTATGTAAGTAAGAAAAAAAGTTTTAAAATTTTGACACCAGGCCTAATAGGTTTCTAGTAATTAAAATATTTTCGAAAGTAATGCTAAGAATGAAATGGATGAGACTTCTATTTTATTTTAGTACAGGACTGATCACCCGTGATTGAAATAGGCGGGGTGTCACATGCACGATGATGACTAAGTTGGTGTGTCGATCCACCGAGCGAGTGACTTGTGATATGAAGTTAGTATCAAGCTTAAATGAAGTTATTTGGGCATGATGATCCGAGGATTTGAGGAAAATTAGAAGGTATAGTCCTTAGATTAAAGATGGTCCTTGATGATGAATTGGATATTTGGTTATAGTACGGTTCACTATTGGGTGAATACCGATCACTAGAAAGCGTTAATCGACAGAGGCGCTGGTATGATTTGGGTAGTAGCAAGGTAGTCTTGGGATATAATTGAACGTGATTGTCAAGTGAGTGGAGACTCGAGGATGGTTATATGAAGTTGATGGTTAGCATGATGGTGAACGTTAGAGCATGTTGCATGTTAGGCTTTTGGTGACAGCCCCTTATGAGGGCGTGCAAAGTGATCTTAGCTATGGAGGACTTCAATGATTTTATCTTGGAGGATTTCTATGACTTAGAATGAGAATTGGTAAACCCCGTGAACTTGAGGAATTGACGTATTGATAATTTTGGGGATGAAATTTCTTAAGGAGGGAGGAATGTAGTACCCATGCCCAATATTTTATTATTTTTCCCATGTAAGTTTTAGTAATATAGAAACCCTTGGGAACTGGATCATTATAATTGGGTTTATGTCTGTAATTGAGCGTTCTTGGAGTCTTGATGGTAATTTTTGGAAGTTATTGGGTAAAATTGGAAAGTTTAAGAAACTGGGTGATTAGAACAAACTCAAGCTCGTTCGAATGAGATCCTTGTCTCATTCGAATGAGGTTACAGTGGTTTAAACGAGAATTCGAGTTAGTTCAAAGATGGGCTCTAATGAGGATCGAACGAGAAGCCACTATACTAATTTCATTAAAAGGTCGTTCGATGGTCGTTCGAATAAGACCCCTTTTTTGTTCAAACGAGGCCCCCTTTTCATTTGAACAAGGTTGCCCAAAAATTTTAAAATTGGGTGACCTTGTGTGCTGTCACATTTTGGACGATTGGATTGATTACGAGTTCTGCTTAACCCAAATTGGACATAATTGGGATTTTAAGATTTGGGGGTGTTTTATAAGGGTTTGTTTGGGTTGTCTGTGGGTTTATTTGAGTTTGAAGAATAGAGAGAGTGAGGGTGGGTCTCCCCACCATTTTTAGATTTTCTGTCTCTCTCTACAGCTCTTGGGAGTTTTTTCCACTTTCCTCACCACCACAAACTTATACACCTGCTTCCACCCCTATTGTGCAAAGCTACGAATTTTGGAGGTGTTGTTGGGGGTTTTGGGGAAGAAGAAGTAGAAATTTATGTGGTTTTACGGGGGTTTTCTTGGAGATTTCTTAGAGGCCAACTTTGTGGAGCTAGGGAACCTCCTTGAGGCCACCTTAGGAGGTGGAAAGTTTCCATCATCTTCTTCCTCATTCACCATTTTTGGAGCTCTATTTGAGGTAGAGAAACTCTACTCTTAGTTTAAGACTCTATTTTTCATATTAGGTCTTGTCATGCTTAAGTTGGTGCTAAAATTAGTTTGGGTAATGTTTAATTAATTTAGTTCAAGTCATAAATTTTATTGGATAAAATTTGGTTTGACCTAATTTGTAAAATTGAATTAATTATTTTGTTAGGCAAATTTCAAGGACTTGGACTGAATTATATTTGGTTTAGGTGAAAAATACATGTGTCGTTTAATTTAATTTCACTTTTAGTTAAGTTTAATTTTAATTTGAAAGAAATTAAAATTTGGGTTAGATAAAATTTGGTGAGCCATCTTTATTCCGCATGTAAAAGGAAATTACTTTTTGTAAAATTTTAAAAATTGGGGATGCTACGCTTTTTCATGGTATCAGAGCATCCAGGTTCTAGTGTCCTTAGGATCTGTGTTGCGTCCTTTTCGTGTTTTGCTGAGCATTCTTTGATGTGCCTAGATACCATTATAGTATTTTTTAATCTGGCATCACAATGATGTATGTGTCAATATCGTTCGCTATCATTTGAGTGTTAGCAAGACTTCTAGAGTATTTGAGATTAGAAAAGCATTAGAATGAGGACCGTTACGATTTAGTGGTCAGGTGTTGGACAAGTTTGTTGACCATAATTGTGAAAATTATTATGCGAAATTATGTTGTTTGGAGGTAAAGCCTACAACTTAAAGACTCTTAGGGGCACAAGTTAACGGATGTCTTTCATGTTGAGTCCATTTTTGGAAATATTAAGGGATTTTAGTTGCTAAGGAGCCTATTAGTGTTTTGGGTTTTACTCATGGTAATGTGGGTTGTGATGGAAATTTAGCCTAGTATAATGACCTTATGATATTTTTGTGCACGTAAGAAAGAAGGCATTGAGTTGCTGTGTTTTAGCAAAATATAAGGATTTTGACGAAGATTTTGGGGATTACTTCTAATTAAACGGTAAATTGGTGTTACAATCAGATTTGAGCAATGCTCATTTATATGGTGAAATCGCTTTGTAATTTCGATGATGATAAAATGATAATGTTTGGACTTAGTAGTAGGTTTATCGTGTGGTCACTTAATAAGGATTGGAGAATAGTTAGATAATTTGTAATACACTTATGTGGGTGGAAATCGGAAAAGGGAGCATCGATTTTCCATGTGGTTCGAGTTGAGAGAAACCGATTAGATAAATGTATAAGGATGGAGTTACACGTGAACTATAGGTATGTAATTTCTTAATGTGTCAGTTATGAACAAGATTGAGGAACATGCAAAGTTCCAAGAATCTCAAAACAAGGGCATGTTTCAACTAAGGATTTTAATTGCGATGTAGGCATTGAGAGTACCCTTATTAGAGACAATTAGGGGAAAACAGAAGATATGGAATGGTGAGTGGATCCGAGAGGGAGAACTCCAAAGGTGAATTGATATTTCAATATATCACGACGTGTGATGTGTGGTAACATGTTTGCCAGTTGCCTATATGCAGATTTTGGGTATATTATAGTAGAACCAATGATGGTTCAATTGAGGTTTTATAATTTTTAAATGGTGGACGTTTCAACAAAACATTGGGTTTAGATGTATGTTTCGTATGATTAAGGAAATAGCACCTGGGTGAGAGTGGGTGCGATGATGTGATGATTTTTTGTTAGCTATTGACGAAGTTCTTGGAGTATAGATATAATGAAGTATGATGTACATAATATTATTCATTGTATGGGATGTATGGTGTTGGTGGTGGGAGACCTCATTTCGTATTGAAGTGGCTATACGATTTATGTAATACCCCGCCCCGAGAAATTAATTAAATTGTGCACAAATTTTATACAAGGAGGAACAAATCCTAATTATAAGAAATTGTGGGCAACGAATTGGATTTAAACAAAGAAATTATCGAAGTTATGGTTGTATGGGGAATTGGTGATTATAAGTAAATAAACTATATGTGCTTTTCTTTAAAAGGTGGAAAACTATTGGGGCAAATGTAAGAAACTTGAGAAGATAGGAGAATAAAAGGAAAATTAAGAAATCTTATCAGGTCGTTCGAACGACATGGGAAGAGGGTATTTTGTTTGAACGACGAGTGAAGTCGTTCGAACGATGTTACTGGTAGATCATCTTTGCATCTATTCGTATGTTGTCTCCAAACCAACCATTGGATTAATGCGTTGCCAATCTAAGAGGGATCTTTACCTGATAAAGATTTAATTTTAATGATAAGGTTTCCTTATGTGGAGGAAATCTCATGTGTTCGACTATATGAGATAGGGAGAAAACATATGATAAACCAACAATACAGTATTCATATAAGGTTTCCTCAAAGACTCGTCACTTTCCCTGTTTTATTCACGCTGCCTTCCACCATTTTTAAAGAGCCACGAAGTTCTGAGAGCCATTGTTGAAGGGTATTGATGGGTATTGAAGGGGGGGAATTGTGAAAATAAGACAAATATATGTTAGGGGTTTTGTAGAGGGTTTTTTGTAATACCCCTTAATTTGTAAGATTTTTAAAATAAGGGATTAATTAAAATTTAAATATGGAAAATTTAATTGATAATTAATCCGGATTAAAATAAATATTAACTAGCGAGATAAGAGTTAGTATTTATTGATGAGAATAATATTTAATATTACTAAGCGAATAAAGAAATATATAATTGTGAATTTTTAGAATTGTCGCGAGTGAGATATACGATAATTACGATAATTAAGTCAGGGCGTGCGCGTCTGTCGTGTCGGGACTAAATTAATGGAATAAAAAGTAAATCATTTATGAGTCAATTAAATGGTCATTTCGAGTGCGTCAATGTGTCCAGAAGGGTCGAAATAGTAAAAAAAAAAAAAGTCTACCCAGTAGTTTAGTTTCGATCCCGGGATAATTTTAGGCCAAATCGGCATCCCAAGAGGGCATTTTGGTAATTTATATTTTTAGAGTATAATTAATGACAAAAATTAAAGGAATAAAAGATTAAGTATGTTGGTTAGATTAGTTCTATCAGTGTTAGACACATAGAGGCCAAAAGGGTGAAGGAGGATGAGAGGTTTCTAGGGCCAGAACCACCACTAGTGCACCTTTTTCACCACCATGACCACCACCGCATAGATCGAAGAGTGAGGATCGCAACCATAACAATTACATCAACGGATCAAACATTCTTTAATGAGGCAAGTGTTTAATTCTTGCAAATTTGTAGCAATAATCATGTTCATATTTGTATAGGTGTATAATACCCATGTATTGTTCATAGCTTTGATGAAATTGGAGAATTAAAATAATCAGTTGAAATCTGAAATTGAATTAGGTTGAATCCCTCGTGTAAGTAGGTTAGAAATCACAAATTAATGATTGACTGTGATGAACGAATTTGAAATTTTTATGTTCTTAAAGAGAAATTGGAAGAACTAGGGTTTATTCTGTTAATTTGGGAATTTTCAAAATTTATGCATGGTTAAATGATTCTAGGTTGTGAGAAATTATCCTTATATGTTGGAATAATGATTAAAATTAATTGTTGGGAGTTTGATACCTAGGTTGATTGTCCCTTTAACATATTTGATTATACGTTTAACACATAAAAGATGACTTTCCTTAGGCGCACTTTGGTAACGAGCACATACACACACATCATACATGATATCATGTCAAGAGGCTATTAAGTACAATAGATTGCCTATCTTATTTCTATATAGGGTAGGATTTATAGGTTTCCCATGTTTATCTTTGTATAGTTTCGTAGAAGTATTCATGGGAGTCCTAGCAAATTTGGCGTTATCTAAACCGAATTTTTTCACTAACTCAATTGCGTACTTAGATTGCGATATAAATAACCCATCATCTTTTTGCTTGACTTGAAGTCCTAAGAAATATTGAATCCCCCCCATAAGCGACATTTAGAATTCCCCGTGCATAATTTTAGAAAACTCTTTAACCTCGGATGGAGAAGTAGAACCAAATATAATGTCGTCAACATATACCTGAGCTATTAAGACCTTTTTGTTAAAATATTTAATAAATAATGTCTGGTCATTTCCATCACGTTGAAAACCTTTATTGATGATAAGAAAGGTCTACATGCGTTCGTACCACACCTGGGGGGCTTGCTTTAAACCTTATAATGTATTTTTCAATCTATAAACATGGTTTAGGTAATGAGAATCAATAAAGCCTTTAGGTTGTTCAAAATAGGTCTCTTCTGTCAAAATACCATTTAAAAAGGCATATTTCACATCCATGTGATAAAGTGTGAATTGTAAGTGACAAGCTATGGCCAAGAGTAAGCGAATAGACTCAAGGCGAGTGACTGAGGCAAAAGTCTCCTCGAAATCTATTACTTCAACTTGAGAGTAGCCCTGGGCAACTAATCTAGCTTTATTTTTAACTATCATCCCAGATTCATATGTTTTGTTTTTGAAAATCCAACGAGTGCCAATAACCCTTTTATTTTCTGGCTTAGGCACAAGATACCACACGTTATGACTTTTAAGTTGGACGAGCTCTTCTTGCATAGATACTATCCAAAATGAGTCATTAAGTGCTTCACTTACATTATTTAGTTCCATTAAAGAAACAAGCATGCAAAATGAGCAACATTACGTAATTGGGATCTTGTACGAACTGGCTCTTCAGGGTTACCAACAACATTATATATGGGATTATTTTTAGAAACCGAGTTAGTCATTTTAGGGTCTCAGTTGGTAAATGATCAACTATCTCTGGGGAGTCATAATTAAAATTATTTTTAGACTCATCTATTATAGTTAGTCCCTGATCTTTACTCTTGACATTAGTGTCACTCACTATCACATTTATCGATTCCATTATTACTTTGGTATGCAAATTAAAAATGCGATAAGCCCTACTATTAAGGGAGTAACCCAAAAATATGGCTTTATCACCATGAGTTTCAAATTTAGACAGGTGTTCTCCGTCTTTGCAAACATAGTAAGTACTCCTCAAAGTTCGAAAATATTTTAAGTTGGGCTTTTCGCCACACCAAAGTCATAGGACGTTTGTTTGGTATTTTTGCGAAGGTAAACCCGGTTGATGATATGACATGCTATTTGAACTGCCTCAACCCAAAACTATTTTGGCAAATTCTTAGCATATATCATTACCTTGGCCATTTCTTGGATTGTCCAATTTTTACGCTCGGCAACACCATTCTGCTGAGGTGTTTTAGGTGCGCTGAACTCGTGTTGGTAACCATTACCATTACAATATTCTGTTACGCCTAAGTTTTTAAATTCACCTCCTCTATCGTTACGGATTCGATTCACTTGGGTATCTTTTTCATTCTCGATTCTTAAAAGAATTTTAAAAAATTCTGAGAATGTATCAGATTTTTATTTCAAAAACTCTACCCAAGTGAATCGAGTAAAATCATCCTCCATAACCAAAATGTAACTGTTACCACAAAGGCTCACAATTCTTGGAGGACCCATAAGATCCATGTGGATAAGCTCTAGAGGTTTTGTTGTTAAAGTATCTTTAACTTTCTTATGAGCAGATTTAACAATTTTTAATTCCTGACACGGCCCACAAACAACATTGGAGATTGGTTTTATTTTTGACAAACCTCTAACTATATCCTGAGAGCTTAGTTTGCTAAGATTGTCATAATTTATGTGCCCCAAAAGATTATGCCAGATTTCATTGTCATCAAGTTTGGCTAACCTACAAGTCTCATTACCTGGATTTACTGTGTAACAGTTATCTGGGGTCATATGACTAGTAAGGATGTAATCACCATTCTTATTTAAAATTTTACAATTTATTTTATAGAATGTGACTGTATGGTTGAAGTTGCAAAATTGTGAAACACTCAACCAATTAGCTTTAAGACCTTTCACCAGTATGACATCTTTGAGAATAGGGAGTCCTTTTTCTTGGAGTGTTCCTTTGCCTATGATCTGAGCTGATACTCCGTCCCCAAACAAAACATTTCCTCCTAAGAAGTCAGTTTTATCAGATAATTTAGTATCATCTGTGGTCATATGTTTGGAAAATTCAGAGTCTAAATACCAGCCAAAACCAGTGTGTTAAGCTTTTAAAGCACTTATAACAATGTTACACTTCAACTAGGGTATTATTTCTTCCTTTATAACCCATACAAATATAGTTTTGAAAGGTTTGTGAGCTTTTGGTTTAGAAGTAGATCTATAACTCTTTCTCTTAGATTTTTTCTTAAGTGAGATCTTTTCTTCCTACTCATATAGTTATAGTTTTTATTGGGCTATTTAGGAAGTACATAATTATTTTTGCTTTGTTTAGAATATTTAAAGTTTTTGTAAACTTGTGGATTATAGACAGGCTTATACAGTCATTTTTGAAAACATTCATCAAGACACTGTCCATAAACATCACAGTATGAACAGTATTGATGGCTAGACGGTTGTTTCTGATTTTGAAAATCTTTGAAAAGAGGTTTATCTATTTTCTTGACATTGACCTTAGGTCTAACTGCAACAGTTTTCCATTCAGGTTCAAATCTCCTAACAGGGGGCAAACGTATTTAGCCTTAGATTTAGTAGTTGGCTTGGGACAGTTTTTCATCAAAATATATCTAGCATTTTTTACTTATTCTCAAACCCATTTTATAAGGCTTGAAAATTTGGACATAGATCAATAGTTATTTTTCCAGAAGACACAAATATTACATTTTGCAAAGGTTTGGTTTGTACATTAGTTTTTTTTATCAAAACCTATGTCCGTTTTGTCTTCAAAATTGGTTTTACTAGAGGCAACACAATCTTCAAAACAGTTAGAATTGTTTTCAAACTTAGAAATTTTTGGAAGACAGTTCAAACCTTTTCTTTAGACTCTTCTAATTTTATCAAAGTTTCCTTATATTTCTTTTCCAAAACTTTATTTGATTCTGAAAGTTCTTTTATTCTTTCAACAAAAACTTTAGTTATGGTTTCATAGGCCAAACACTGATTAGTATAATCCTCACCGTTCTTCTTCACCATTAGGCTTAATGCTTCTATTTTCTCACTTAACTCCATGACAATCCTTTCTAGTCTATTGCTTTTCATAAGGGTCTTTGTGTAAAGTGTATGAATGTTAGGTAGATCATCATTTTCAGACTCATCTAGTGCAGTGTGTGAGTTGTCCCATAGCGTTTCATTTTTCGCACTCATATACCAATTCAATTCGTCATTAGAGCGATCATTTTGACTCATACACAATGACAAAGAATTATTACTAGCAACATCAAAAACATTATTTTCTAAGTAAAGAGCTGATAAACCAGTAGTCGGTATAACATTATTAGATATAACAGATCTAGGCATAACAACATCAGAATCAACATTGTTCTCAGGTATATCATCAGTATAAATAATTTTATCAAAGAAAGCCATACAAGGATCAAAGAAATTAGAAGAATCGGTCTCATCTCTTCAAAATCACTTGAGTCATCCCAATTTTGACATATATTGGCCTTACCATTGTTATTATTAAGTCTAACTCTACACTTATTAGCAAAATGACCTAGTTTCCCACAACGATGGCATTTAACATTCTTCATATCAGTCATTGGTCTATTATTGTCATCAATGTTATTTTTGTCTTGATTTTTCTCGTGAGGTTTGTTATTAAAAGAGTTTTGATAGTCAGGCTTGCCTTGTCTAAAAGCAACATTGTTTTTAAACTTCAAAATTTTCTTAAATTATTTGGATATTAAGGCAATATGGTTATCCAAACTCTCTAAATTATAGTCCTCTTCAGACTCAATTCAACATTAGGTAGGACTAGTTGAGGTGAGGTCATTTTAGACTGGAAGCTTACAATGGAACTGGTATGTCTCTTACGATTGTTGGAAAGATGCTTCTTAAATTTAAGTTCCATTTCAACAATCCTATGTTTACTACTAAAGAGTTAAGGGGTTAAATATGGGTCATTTATCTCCTCAATTGCATAATGTTTGTTATCAAACTTAGGGGGAAGGGATCTATAAATTTTATAGACTATTTCTTCCTTTCATACATAATTCCATTGACATGTAATTTAGTAAGAACATCAGCCAGTCAAATGTAGAATTCATCAAAAGTCTCAGTTTCATCCATAAGGAGAGTTTATACCATTGTATTAACATCTGGGTTTTGGCTGCCTTAACACGGTCATCACCATCATATACAGTGACTAACGTGTCCCAAGCTTCCTTAGATGTTGAACACATGGATATCCTTTTAAATTCATGTTCATCAACAGACATAAATAGGGCATTTTCCCCTCTATTGTTGCTTAAGGAGGTCGGTTTTTCTTACTTGGTAAACTCATTGAGGAGTTTTTTAATCCTTATCGTACTACCTTCTATAACAAGCTTAGTTGGATGTGTATATCCATTTTCAATGGAATCCTAGGTATCGTCTCCCAATGTCCCTTGGATGAAGGCAATCATCCTTACTATCCAGTAAGCAAAATTATTTCCATCGAAGAGGGGAGGTCTGCACAAATTTCCAAGACGCTCAAATTTCTCGTCCATATGAATTTTTTAAAACAGTTTCAAGAGTACAAGATCAAAAAAATTTGAAAAATATTCAGCTCTCATACCAATTGAAAAACCTTACTAAGTTATTTAACACTGAGTTAAAAGATTAAGTAAGTTTCGAAATACTATTTTAGGAAACTCTTTTGAAGAAATTATCAAGAATAACACAAGATGTGTTCAACACAGAAAATATGAACCAGTTATTTTAGAATATTGGAAATAGGTTTTAAAATTAAACCTACATTTAGTTTGCAACAGTAGTAGTGAAGTATTAAATAACACACACGAGAGGTAATATTTTTTACGTGGTAAAATCCCATAACTAGGGTAAACATCCACGGTGACATCTACACCAAATCAAGCAATATTACAAGATTACAAGCACTAAGCATGCATTCAAGATCCTACGTCTAAGATGATAATTGAGCCTACATGAGTTCCCCTTGGTAAATCTGATCCGGCTTTAATCTTCCTAGCAGCTTTTTTGCCTTCCTCCTTGCTTCTTATTTCAGTGGCTCAAACAACCAAAAATCTCTCAAAAGAACCACACTTAACTAGGTGTTCGTGTGAGAGTGTTATGATAATGATGTGACTACAACTATATGCAAATAATGCACCTCACACCTCTCAAGATTTATACAAATAAATTCTACAAATTACACATAATCTATATGACATACAAAACGTTCAAATCTCTTTGAAAATCAGACTTCAAAAAATTATTTTCAAATCTGAAAAAGAATCTTTCAGAAAAATAGATCTTATCGTTTCAAAACATATTTATGTAGGAAATAATTTCACAAACTTTGAAACTTATATTTTTGAAACGACGTTTTCAAATCTGAGTTTTTCAAATTGTTGGAAGTCTCTTTTTCAAAGTATTTGAAATAGAGAGTGGATCTACAAACATAGATAGTAAAAATACAAGATCCAACTGAAAAGAGTAACAGAACCCTAATATACTACGTGAAGTTTATCTCTTAGCAAATATCACAATTTCTAAAGAGAAAAGTGAGATTTACAGTGAAAAAAAGGTTCCTAATAGAGATAATGGTTGAAGAGGTTCTTCAAACACAACAAAATACCAAACTCTTAAAAACCTAAAGTTTTCTAACTCTCAAGATGTTAGGTTTTCTGGTATGGATGGAACGATTAGGGATGTGTTTGGTTTTTGGAAGAAAACCTAATGATTTCTAATCTGGAAGAATGTTTTTCTCTCTTCTCTCTTTTTTCTCTTAAATGAGACGACTGACAAAGTCTTCTAATGGCTGACCCAAAGAGCCTATTTATACAAGTGATAGAAGGATCTGGAACATCAAAACAAATCAAGGGTTAAGATCATTTTGACGATTCAATATCCAAATCTAATGGCTGTTAACGCACCACATTTATTCTTACTCTGATTGGCTCTAAAGGTTATCACATGGATTAACTCTAAGACATGAAAGACCTTGATGGTTAATGATCTAACGGCTATGAAGAGTGTGCGGAATGTGAGTGTAAGGAAACACACTTCTAACCAATAATGAGATAACACGTGGAACAATATAACAGAATGTAAAACGCGTGTTTTAAACTTTCTAAAATCCAATTTGCACCCATAAATGTCTTTGCTGGTTTTATATTTTACCCTGGTGTATTTTTAAGGAATAAAATAATTTAATTTTTAACCCTAACGCTTTAAAACATAATTTTAATTATTTTTTAAAAATAATTCTAAATGGTTTAAAATGTTTAAAAATGTTTTTAATGTGTATAAAGAATTCTCAAAAACATGTAAACACTTATGCACACACTTATACACCTATATGCATGATTCATGTCATATAGTGTGTTTAAGAAATAAACTTACTTCCCCTTTTAGTAGATGTGAGGTTCTTGGACTGGATGAATATTGTTGGTGAAGCTTGTATACCTTTGAGGGGATGCTAAAAAAGAATCTACCTATTTTGTTAACATATCCAAACTAACTGGAACTCCTATATGGTACATACTCAAGTAATTCAACCATATAGTGTGTAATCAATCTCCCCCTTTAGATATTGGAGACAAAATTCCCTTGAGTAACTTGTACTCGTAGGTAAAAATAACAATCCTAGATTTCGTATACAAAATAGCTATCTACTCTTTCCCATCCTAAAATTGAAAATAAGAAAAAAAATACATAACTCAACTATTATACAGACCATTACCCTAAAATATGATAGACTGTACAAGGATTCTGAATAGGTCATGAAAAAAAACTCTTAAAGAGCATATTAGATGATTTAATGTAAAACCAATTCCTCAAGATCTTCTCCCCCAATTTTTGTCAAATGTGCAAAGGGTGGAGATGTGTATAAGGTTCTTGGACTGGATGAATATTGTTGGGGAAGCTTGTATACCTTTGAGGGGATGCTAAAAAAATAATCTACCTATTTTGTCACCATATCCAAACTAGTTGGAACTCCTATATGGTACAGACTCAAGTAAGTCAGCCATATAGTGTGTTCGCAAGCTGGTGGTGGCCTATTAGTAGGAGGGGTGTAACAACCCGCCCTTTTTGGAGACGATTAAATCCCATAATTAAGTGTAAAATGAGAATTTGGAGAATTTCTCGAAATAGTAGTTTTTGGGATATTCGAGGATTTAATGATTTTCGATGGGTATTATAAGTATTTTTGGGGCTAAATAGGTCGAGGTAATTTAATTATACGTCGCTGTGGAGTATAGCGACAAAAGAGGTAAGATTTTGAGTAGAAAACCCGCATTTTACTTTTATGGGTTAGAATAGTGATTTGCGGTCAAGTACCTCGGATGGAAATTTTGACTGCACCATGAGTCTCGAAATGTCCGAGATAGTCGGGAAAGAGTGTTCAATTGTCGAAATTGAGTCCCGGATGATTTTGGAGTTAAATAGGATCGTAATTGGTTAAACGAGTCGTTTTGGGGTTTTAAAGGGGTTAAACCCTTTTCTCCTTATAGAAGGAGGAAGAGAGGGAGAAAGAGAGAAAGAAAGAAGAGAAAAGAGAGAGTGAGAGGAGAGAGAGGAGGAGATAAAAAGAGGAAAAAAGGGAGATTTCGGCCAGCTTTCGCGGGATTCGGCTCGAGGACGTCGGATTTTATCCACGAGGCAAGTGTTTACTTGCTTTATTTATTTTTAAGCATAAATATCTCATATCATTGTTGGTATAACAAACCCTAATGATTTTGGGTTGGGTATTCGTGGATAAAACGGGTTTTCGGGAGATAAAACGAATAAACCCCTAAAATTGGTAAATTGGAGAAACTTAGGTTTTAACCTAAATTAATTGGAGATTTCGGTTTCTAGGATGTTTAGAACCCGTATTATAAGTATATTTGTTGTTGGTTTAAGTTGTAGGTCGTTAGGTGAGGAGATGGAAGCTTGGGGGAAGCTTCCATGGCTGAAACGGCTTCTCGGAGAAGAAGCTGCCCGACATGATCGATCGATCGATCATGGGGGCTCGATCGATCGAGCCATCGATCGATCGACAGCCAGGGGTCGATCGATCGACCCTTGCTGAAAGATGAAAATTCTTCTAGGATGTTTTGGATGGGCTAGATTCCAATTCATCATTTTTCGAGGTTAATTATGTGATAACCTAAGAGACCTTTTGGGAGTATTTGGTCTTCCACTTGAGGAAAATTAGGAGGGCAAGGTGAGGGTTTAAATGTATAACCCTTAAACTTTATTTTCGAGGAAAATAGCTAGGTTGAGGATTTGGAATGTTGGGTTCCCTAAAGTAGGGTGGGGGTCCCTAAATGATTAATTGGACTAGGTGTAGTCTTTTGGTTCATGGAAATAAAATCCATAACCCATTAAATTTAAGGTTGCTCGGGAAAGATAAATTCTTAGGATATTTCGATGGGCATTTAGGCCTATATAATTATGCGTATAGGAAGCATAATTATAATCGATTGTGGAGTTAGCGTACCCTATGAGACAATTAGGAAAATTTGGGAATATATATATATATTTCACTTAGAGTGAAATGGTATAATTGGAGTTATCCAAGTAAATCCCTAGAGGGGATTAAGTTAAGTATTGTTTATTAAAAGTAAGAAATACTTGGGTTTAGTATCATGCTTATATGAATGCATGATTATGATTCCTGGAGGGAATCTTTGGGATTATTGGTCATCGCTAGATGTTATAGGCCATTTTCGCCGTTTATATATTCTAGGTGGAATATATGGTATAAGTATATATATTTATGATATGATGGAAATGATTTTGAAAATATAAGTATGAGTATTTTCAAAATGGTAAAGAAATGTTTTTCATAATTGATAAAATATGGATTACACACCTCCCTAAATCGCTATCATAAGGGAAGTTGCGCGCGTTATGGTGAAGCCCCCTGGCTATTGAGCAGGGTGGATATAGTCCTTTAGGCCATATGAGCGATTATATATTTGTTTATGCGCTGGTTAGGGGATTCTGGGTGTGGTCCTGACTTTCCCGCAGGCATATGGCCGCTTCCCGACGTTGTTAGGGTCCCAGGTTGTCTTGTTTGATAGGTCCTGGAAGATGATAGCCATTTAGGAGCGCGTCCAGTGGGGAAACCCGGAGGGGCGGTCTTAGATTTATTAAAGCAATTCATGATAATGGATTGGCTTTAATTACATTTCCTGAATATAAAAAGGGAAATGGGATAAAGGTTTTGGCTTCGGTAACACTCTCGGATGGAAGAAGGGATGTGGAAGCATATGGTATGATCAAAGCATTTTCATGATAATGAAAATGGCTTTGGGTACATTTCCTGAGTATAAAAAGGGAAATGGGATAATTTAAAAAGTACAAGCATTTTTATGATAATAAAATTGGTTTTTAAAAAGATATATGTTATGATAAAGCAATTCACGCTAGTGAATTGGCTTTTAAATACATTTCCTGGATATGAGAAGGGAAATGGAAAGTTTTGATATGAGTATAGAATACACCTCAGTCCGCGAGGTAGATTCGGATGTGTATTATAAAGATATAATTAATATAAGAAAACCTCAGTCCGGGAGATATGATCCGGATGTATATTGTAGATGTATATATATGTATTTATACATTTATTGTGTGCTATGGGCCTAATGGATCTCTACCATTAACCCTGCCAAGTAGTAGTGTATCGGGGGGGTTCCTTGTTTGGATTTCGCTTTGCGAGACACCCCACGCACGAACTTAGTGCAGTGTTGAGAATGGAGGGAAGTTTAGCCCTTAGAACTTGGACTATCTAGGGTAGATAGCAGATGGGTAAATTAGACTAGTTAGGCAGGGATAGCTTGACTAGGGTATGTTGTTAGGATGCGTTAGGTGTGCACTACTAGGGGAGAGGTGAGGGGTATCTCATGGGAGTGCGATACCAATTTAAATATGAGATAAAACTATTTTTCTAAAAATAAAGCATTTATGCACTTGCAAAATATTTTCAAAATTCGGGCTCTGACCCGTTTATATACTTTTCCTCTCTTGTTGTATATTATATATATATATATAGGTGTCCAGACACAGGGACGCCTGGATGGCATTTCCTTTGAGTCAGACGTCTGCTGCACCAGTTGTGGATGCTTGCGGGTTCTCGGTAGACGTTTCTTTCCTTGTACTCTAGATAGGAGGTATTGTACAAACATTCGGACCAATGGTCCAACTGATTTTATTTATTTTTTGCACGTTATTCGATATGGTTGTATAATTTGAATCGAGTGTTCGGTTATTTTATTTCATTTCATTTTTCTTTCAGTTTCATTTACGCATTAACTTGTGTATGCTTTATTATAATTGTTTAAAAAGAGTAGTTAAGTAAAAGTTTTTAACGCTCGCCTAATAGGATATTAGTAATTAAATGGATTTTCGACAGTGATGCTAAGAATGATCCATATGTGACTCCTGTTTTAATTCGATATAGGAGTGATCGTCCGGTATCCCATTAGGCGGGTTGTTACAAGGGGCACGCGGAGTGTGCTAATATCCTTCTGGGACCCATAGCATTACGGAATAGGACCTCGGGCTCTTCGGGAATAGGGACCCAATTTCACTGCATCTCATGAAACTAGGTTTGGAGGTAAGTTGGAATAGGACCGTCATCAAATTAGGCTGCACATTCGGTACTTGGTCTGCGTTCTCCATGGAAAGTTAGTAAAGGTGGATTCCGAACTTAAAGGAAGTAGCAGGATAATTGATGGAGCTTCAAAGCGGTTCGGCGGCAGACCGAAGCCAATAAGGAGCCAAACCAAGGGTCGGGTATGCGATCGACCTGAGATGAAAATTGATTCGAATTTATTTTTGAAAGAAAAAGGGAAAAATATTTTATTAGAAAAGAAGCAAATGTTTTTTATCTTTTTTTGGAAAGATGGGAGGACAAAAATGTTTTTGGTATATTGATAAAAGAGGGGAAAATATGTTTTTTGGTATTTTAGTAAAAGAAGAGGAAAAATGTTTATGACACTTTTGGTAAGGAAGGAGGAAAACGAGAGAAGAGTCTCAGCATTATTATTATTATGTTTATGTTTTCACTTGTATTAGGTTTACCTAAATGCAAAAGAAATGCTGAACGGGACCCGAGCCTGGGAAAATTGGTTTTGAAAATTAAGTAAAATATTGGTTGACTTGTTTCCCGTCTCATGGACAGGTTCCCATTTTGAAAAAAAAATGAAATCACGCGAAAATTCTGGTGGCATGCTGACCGAATACTTCGGTAAAGTTTTGGGTAGTAACCGACAAACTAAATATAAGTGCCCTGGGTTTGATGCCTATATGGGGGTATCCAGTTGTTGAGTTAGTGTAAAGGTTCCCCCTTTGGCATGACTTCCACGATATCCGTATTGCTTTTGAGGGTAATCGGTACGTGTGGACAAGCCATTTGATATACCTGAGTATACGTGAATTGCCTCACTATATACCTTGTGGGAACAATACGTATGAGAGAGATTTCGATATACTCGACGTACGTGAACGAGTTCCTTACTATATATCTCCCGTCATGACTTCGGTCAAGCGGTACGATGCGGAGGAAACCGTTTTATACATTGAAAGTACTTGGCCAATGAAAGGTGAGAGTCATACTGCTTATACTAACTGCGACCTGCCATACCAACGCCCATCACAAAGTGACCCCCTAGAATGGGACAATTTTCGATCAATATAACAATACTCTTAATGATGTAGTGTGCAAAATACATGATTATTGATTAGTATATTATGGAGAGAATATTTTATTTGGCATGATGAACACTATACTTTTTTGAGCAGAAGTCCAAGGGTCTATTGAAAATGCGTATAGATTGAACTACAAAAAAATTACACATACATGAAATCCTACAAAGCGGAATTAGGATTTACCGTTCGAGATCTACCTGATTTGATCTCGTCTCTGCACGAATAGAATATGTTATGGCCCGATTCACCTCACGGTCTTATAATGTATTCATGATATGGATAATCATGAGTAAATGGTGGGCTCCTATTTTATTACCACCTTCTTGTCTCTTCTTTATTCTCTGTTGCCTCTCTTTCTCATAAGTCCGAACTTGGGTCTTTTGAGTATACAAGAGTGACGTCTAGGTTAAGAAATAATGAGACGTAGGTGCATATATATAGGCTACAGTAGGGACCCTAATGAGAGATAAGGAAGTGGCTCCTAATGGGCCTGAGAAAACCTAATCCTTCCCAAATCCTAATCACAGTCCCTTGATTATAATTAATACCACTAAATATTATAATTACAACTCCACTTCTTAACTCAAAATTATATTTCGAGCTCCTCGTTATTAATTACTTAATTCTCCCACGCTAAGGTTACAGATACTGTTAATAAAATAAATCACTGATAATTTATTTGATTAACTTCTTTAAGTCTTTGAGCGATCCAGCTTAATTTATTTGTAATATCGGATTAACATAATCCACCTGCACGGTTTGACACATAAAAAACCTATAAGCATCTCAAGGGGGCATCATCAGTCTCTATATCGAGACATTAATTCCATTCATAAAAGACTTTCACCGTACATTAATCACCATTACCCAATTTATCAAGATTATTGATCCAATAATGAGTCTCGCTCGATAAGTTAAATTAATGAATAACTAGTACATGTGTCCATCAATCATATGTGGATTAAGAGCCTTAAGTAAACCTAATAATTACGAGGTGTACATTGTCTTGTAAAATTAGTATAAAAACAATGACCTCAAATTGGTCCCGTTCAATACACACAAATTGTACTAGCAGAATAAGTTAAAACTATACGATTTCTCGTAATCAAGATAGACCTATTAAAATATTGTGCTACAACCCTACCGATGGTGTGTCTAGTAGGGGTGTGCAAAAAAAATCGTCAACCCGAAGAACCGAACCAAACCAAACCGACCTTCGTGGGTTGGGTTGGTTCGGTTTTTTTTCTCCACGGGTTGGTTCTGGTTCCAAAAAATTGAGAATCGAAGTGTTCGGTTCGGTTCGGTTCTCGGTTTTATACCTGAACCAAACCGAACCGAACCCATGGAATCAAACCAAAAAATTGAACCGAAGAACCGACCCGAAGAACCTACCCGAGAACCGACCCATTAACCAGAACCATTAACCAAAACCATTAACCATAACCAATAACCAGAACCATTAACCAACCAGCGAACCAGAACCATTAACGAAAACCGCGAACCAGAACCACGAACTAGAACTGCAAACCAAAACCACGACCCAAACCGCGAACCAGAACCGCAAACCAGAACCAAGAACCAGAACCATGAACCAACCCGAACCAAACCGAGAACCGATGGTTCGGTTCCGAACCGAACCGACCAATTTTGGTTCTGATTCCAAAACCACGGAACCGATCAATTTCGATTTTGGTTCTGGTTCCGTAGTGGAACCGAACCGAACCGAACCGAACCATGTGCACCCCTAGTGTCTAGTTCCATCTAAGACTATGAACGATAAAACTTATATTCTACAAGAACTAGTGATCTGATCCTCTGTGTGTAAGTCGTACTCTACACACCAGAACACCTACTGAGCAGATAAAAGACACCAACAATATATAAAATAATGCAAAACATTATGTCCATATATGATTCTCATTAAAATATGAACAACTGATTTTATTATAATAATAAATCCATAACTAAAATTATTACATAAAGCATAGTTTTAGTCTTCTTCTCTAACAATCTTCCACTTAGAATCAAAGCCATGATGCGATGCATCTCACTCCCATCCCCTCTACGTGACTATCAAAAGTCTTGGTTGGTAAGCTCTTTGTGAAAGGGTCTGTCAGGTTGTTCTCTGATGCAATCTTCATAACTGTGACATCACCCCGCTGCACAAATTCTCGAATGAGATGATACTTATGCTCAATGTGCTTATCTAGGAGCTGAATGTACATAAGATTGATTGTTGAAACATAGATAAGCTTCTCATTTTTTGATCGTTTTTTACTTAGTGACATTAACATAATAACCATTTTTTTTTTACATGCAAATGTATATTTGAAAAAAAGGAGAAAAGAGTAAGAGGGCATAATAAGTGGTGGTGGTATATTTAGGGTTATGATTTTTAAATTTGAGAGAGAGAGAGAGAGAGAAAAAATTATATAGAGAGAAAAAGATAAAAGAAAATAAATTAGCTAAAAAAAGTTTAAATACCTTTGATTTTTGAGTGACTCATTTTTGGGTGGTAGAATAATTTTTAACAACTTACATAGAATATTTGATAGATGGTAATCACAATAAAATTTGGCAAGGATGATAAAACTTGGTTAATGGTGATTTCAACAACACCATTAAGTTAAAAAATGGTCATTGTACATCGATACAAATTTGCGATACATTTGATGCGACACAGTGACGTATCGCACCGATATTAAATAGTGACATTAATGTATCGTACCGCTCGATGTCGCAAATCTGTTTAGGCCTTAATCTTCGCGTGGACCAATTAGATTTGGAATGTTTCACACTCGAGTGAGTCCACTTCGTATGTAGGGTTTCCAAACACACTCCCCCCCCAAGTTCTCCTGCTTTCTTTTCCCTCTCTACTCTCTCGCTCAAAAACCAAAGGTAACATTCTCACTCTCACACTTGCTTTCAACTCATTTATCTGTAAAATTGCTTTGTCTCCATTTGGAATTTTGATTAATGATGTTGGTTTGGTCATTTGAACTGCTTTGAACTTTCCAGTTTGTGAACCTTGGACTATAGTAGGCCACTATGGTTGTTAATTTGTTCTGTTTGATGTATTCAGTCTCTTGGTCGATGTTGTTTTAGTCTATTTGAAAATTGTCCATGTTATTTTGGTTTATCAGACTGAAATATGCAGTTTATTAAATAAATGTATGCTTAATTTATACTCTGTGAATATGAGTCATTGCTTGGTATGAGATATTCCCAGAATGGTTTAAACGTTGAAGTATACACCAACAAGAACTTGATGAGGACAGAAAACTAATTTTGACTTTATTACATGTAGGATCGTCTCGTTAAGGCTGGTGAAGTTTTTCAGTACAATGCACGCAACTAAAGGAGGCTGGGTTGGGCAAACATTTGCCCTTGCCAAATGCAGTGATTCTGGAGGGAAGAAGTCACGGATTCGCCGTTCAAAAGAGGAGAGGAAGGCAATGGTTGAGTCCTTTGTAAAGAAGTAATTCACTGTAATTTCTCTCACGTTTTAACGTGCTACCCAGTTCTGATGGCTAAAGGATAATTAGTTATACATCAATGGCGAGATCATCCCACTCACTTTTCTCTTTTATTATTCTTTTTTCGTGCGTGCGTGTAGAAAACTGTAAATACAACATGAAGTCCTTGTATGCAATGCCATATATTCCTAATGTGATTGCTCTAGTATGCTTCGTGTCAACTGCAGCGTTGGTGATGGCGGATAATCTAAACATAAAGGGATTTTAGACATTACATGTATTAACATGATCCTGACTATAGCTCTCGTTCACGTTATTCTATAATAAGAAACAAAAAGATCTCATTCATGACAATTTTATTTTTATTTTTATGCTTTTTTGTACTATCATCTTTGGCTTTGTCATTTTCTCCCTTGTCTCCGTATTATAGTCTAAATGACAATTTCATAAGGTTCGGAATTATTGTAAATGAGTGTCTCTATCCAATTAAAGTACTTGATTTGGGCTGGATCCTGCAACTCAAATGGCTAGTTTGCTGCATTTTGTCCGAATGATTTAGATCTATGGCTGTTAGTCATAGTACAGTCTCCTCCCCCCCCCCCCCCTCTTTTTTTCCCCTCGTGTACTCTAATTAATTTATACGCATCAAATCTAGAAATCTGAATGAATGAATACACATCAAAGTTAAGCAAAAGAAGTTTAGTTTCACTAAGCTTCTAGCGATCCGTAACTAATCAAGGGATGCGCTAGTAAAGACTTACCCCCTTTATTTTGGAAAAAAATTATTAGTACTAAAATTATCTTTGAAATTAGAATTAAGGTTCAAGTGTAATAGTGTTTAAGTTTGCTTTACTCCCTTTTTTGGGGCAAAAAGAAAACGTTGGTAGCTTTGAATCTCCTCCCTTTACTAAGTTTGACTTACGTTAACTAAAATTAACAAGTTACAAGTGAAGTCTTAATGTGATCTTTGTTAGTGATGCATATGAAGAGATTTCCATTCACTCTAATAAATCTTGCGTGGTGCAATGGTTGTAAAACCTCTGTTTCTCTCTTCATTTTTTACTCGTGATTGTAAACAATTTTAGCTTTTATCATTTTTTCTAGAATGACCTCCTACTTGCATGCTTTTTCATCTGTATTTTTAGTGCAATATTTATAATAAAATATGTTAGTCATTAGTTTATATTTATTAAATACAAAAAAATCTAGTTTTTATTTTTAAAATAAAGGTTATCATTATTGCCAAAATAGCGAAAAGTCTTTATTTATATTTTTTTGCATGTGTTTCTTTTGACCCGTTCAATAAAATCATGGCCACTCATAAGTTAGCGATTCTATTAGTTTCTGAGCAATAGATTACTTAGTCGGATAACTATTTATATTCCCCGCCCCACCTTTTATACTAGCATATTTTTTCTTTGTAATGCTATATTCAACTCTCGCAATCGGTTTGTTATGTCATTAAAACTGTGAAGTATAACAATCATGAGTGCCGTAATATAAACGGAGAGTGATGGCATTCTGAATTGTTGTTTCTCAGATACTACTGTCCAATCAATACAAGCTTATAACAACACAAGATTTGAATTGCAGTGGCTAACTTAAAAAGTTCTTAACAACTTCTGAACCTCCCAACAGAACATCATTTTCCACAACTAAGTAAATGCCACCTATTATTTTAATGATACCACCTAGCTAACAGTAATGCTGTTATGCAACAACATCACTTCTTTGTTGTTGTTTCTTCCTCAAACATCTACTGATTTGCCTTGATTACACATGTTTATCTCCCAACAGGGTTCAAATATATTCTACTCTTTTTTTTTCTGTCTGTCTACTTCAACGTTCTATTCCCTAGTTCTAATTTAAGCATCTGTATATGCCCTAGATTTACCAATTTCTAGTTAACTTCTTGCAGATATCAGAATTCAAACAACGGGAGTTTCCCATCTCTCAATCTAACACACAAGGAAGTCGGTGGGTCTTTCTACACAGTGAGGGAAATTGTTCGCGAGATAATCCAAGAAAATAGAGTGTTAGGTCCTGCTAAGTTAACCCCAGAAGAGCAGATTGCTGATAACTTCTCAGAACAATTTCCATTGGGGTCAATTTCGATTGAGCCTCAAATTTTCATGTCCCCATCAAATGAAACACATACTGTAACTCACATTTTACCCAATCGTCATCCGGATACAAATGAAGAAAAAGCTTTGGATCAGCACAAGAGGCTCGATGATGAAGAATTTGTTGATTGGTGTACTAAGGAAGGTGAAAAAATTGAAGATTTTGAACCTGGATCAATACATAGAGAGTTAAGATTGTATATTGAAGGAGAGAAAAATGTAGAAACAAAACTACAAGAATCTGAACCTAAAACTACTCAGCTAACAACAGATGGAGCGGTAGAGACATTTCTGATAAGGCCTGTTTGTGAGAGCATACATGGATTGGGTGGAAAATTAGGTGATACAAGAAGCTTAACTGGAACTGTGGAAGAAAAGGAGCTTGAAAATATGGAGTTAGAAGCAGGAAACTTTAATTCTGTTGTACTTGGAAGAATGGATATCTTGGAAAACTCTTCTGGTTTGGATGATGAAAAAGCTGAAACAAACCTAGCAGGTCCATTCCCAGAAAGCCATGCTGTTTTGGTGGATGAGAAAGCTGACCCCACATTATTAGAAAGACTGAATTGCTCTAGTACGACAAAAAAAAGCATTGCGCTTGATGCCAACGATGGCACGATCATTGAAGTTAAGGACAGTTTGCCTATTGGAAATAAAGTGAGTTTTGTCAAATTAAAATTGTATTTGTCCATTTATGCATATATACATTTGTTTATCTATGTATCCATAATTCTCTCTTTTTTAGGTGTTTTTGTTGTTGTGTGTTCTTGGGGGTGGGGATGGAGGGAATCAAGGTGGAGTTTATGAAGCACGGATTGATGGGGATCCATTTTATTTTCCTTGTATTTTTGATGTATTTTCTATTTTTAGTTCTTTTTAGGCCTTTTCTTTCCTTAATTAGTTTCCAAGCATGCTTGGGACTAATTAGGCATTCTTTTATTTTTAGTTGGTCCTTTTAGCTAATTACTTGATACCCCATGCATCCTCATTTGTACTTAACTTTTCCCATTCTTGAAATATAAAGCAATTTTTGATTCTCTCTCTAAAATTAGGATTTGGTGTTTCTTTTGGCCATTGACGTGTAGTTTACGTCAAATTGGTATCAGAGCGAGGTGTCGTTCCCCAAGTGGTGTATTGGTGTGTTGGTATTCAAAATCGTACACTACTCGTAATGGCTCCAGAGAATCCAAGCCACAAGCTGAAGAAATTCAAGAATTGAAAGATAGCAATCAAGAATTGAAGAAAAGAATAGAGGAATTAGCACAAGAACAACAACAACAACCACCCCTAATGTCTCTAGAAATGAACAAGAAATTTGATGCCATTTTACAACTCTTCTCCACGATTCTATCGGCAACAAATCCCCCCAAAATGGAAGGGAATCTATGGATAGTCGATCCGAACCATCGGGGGGTGCCAGAATTTGTAGCGAAAAATTCAAGGTGACAGAACTACCCTGGAGATCTGCCCCAGCTTGTTGCCCTGTGGTCCTGAACAATTCCGGCCAAGGAACAAGTCACGATGTCCACCCTAGTCCAATCGAGCCTGTTGAAGAACCTTGCCAACACCGATCAGAAGGTTTTCTAATCCAAAAGACAACCTTCGGTCCTCTCAACAGGGGTGCGGTCCTCCCGATCTAAGAAAAGGCCGACCGAACCCTTGGCCCACCCACCCGACCTGCTTCGGTAGATTTTACAGCAGATCCCGCACCTATACCTGATTTCCAACCCTTCAACAGGACCTCCGGTTCAGGTGCGTCACCTCGTCGGGGCTGTATTACCACTTGCGGCTACCTAGGGGGTATTCTGACCCTAGCGGCACCCATGGGGACTCTAGTCACCCTCTACCAGCAGAAACCCTAGGGTTTTCCAACCACACCCAATCTTTTTACCCCTCGGGCCTTTTCAATCCCACCAAAAGGGTGATAAACCCCTATCATATCCCTCACGTCCCAACCTTTGAACATATTTCTGATCCACACACCCTTGGTCAAAGTTACGACCTCCTTGATCAACCTTATAACCCCTGTGCACATTTTGACATTCCTAACCCTCGGCCACTTGACCCGCATTCACCCCCTTCATCTTTAAATCATATACCATCCCACCAATCTCTCCCTATTTTACACCAATTCTTCTTCATCCAGCGACGCCGAGGATAACCGTCGTAGCATCCTGGATTGGATTTCCCTACCCCCACCCGGTGGCCCTCGTTTTGTACCCCTACGTGACCGTCAGTGCTACTACTGTGGAGAGCTTGGCCATTTGATCGACACATGCCCCCACAGCTGTCCTCTAGCACCTCCTATGGTCCCACATACTCATCCTCTTCATCCACCACCTGCCCAGGCCCTCCGATTCCGATTGCCCCTATTGCATCTGTGCCGGGTGATGTGATGGGTTTAGGAGCTCATCAGGATGGAGACCCATTTTCATTAGCACTTCAGATACTTTCGAAGAGTTTCCAAGGGATATTCGCATTGATATTCCTATGTTCGATGGTAGATTCTCCCCTGATGATATGATCGACTGGCTTGCCGCTATCGAGACAGTTATCGATTACAAGCGGGTTCAGGGCCGCACATGTGTTGTTCTAGCTGCCATCAAATTTCAGACTTTTGCCCGAGTTTGGTGGAATGACCTTTGTTGTTGTAGTACGGCTGCAGGACTCCCTCCTATCTAGGACTGACTCGATCTTAAGGCCGCTCTTCAGGCTTCCTTTATACCCCCGACATACAAGCGAGACCTTTTTACGCGCATTCAGTCTCTCCAGCAGGATACGTCTTCGGTAGTGGAGTATACGGAGCAGTTCCAACTCCTCTGCACTAGAGCTCGCCTACCCGAGACCGAGGATCAACGGATCAGCCGCTACATTCTAGGACTCTAGCCACATATTCGTCGCGACCTTGGATTGAGAGAGATAACGACCTTTTTGAAGGTGGTAGACTATGCTACTAAGGTCGATGCCTATCATGCAACCCTGATTGCACCTCCAGCATCCCAACCTCCATCCTCCATGAGTTTTGTTACTCCTGCAGCATCAACCTCGACATCTTCTGTCACTACTCCAGTTACCACCACTTCCGCTGCAACCCGTACAAGCCCTCCCACATTTCGGTGCTTTAATTGCAGCATCGTGTGACACCGAGCTTCAGATTACCCTCTGCCATGTCGTCGGGCCCTGTTAGCGATGGATCAGTCACCAGAGTATCTCGATGAGACCGAGCATCCCCTGCCATGCATTGATTACAGTTTTAGAGGGTGACTCTGTTGGTCTTCCCCTTGGAGTTCGTGAACGAACTCTTTTTGACGAGGGGAGAGTGATGGGGATCCATTTTATTTTCCTTTTATATTCGTTGTATTTTCCATTTTTAGTTCTTTTTAAACCTTTTCTTTCCTTAATTAGTTTCCAAGCATGTTTGGGACTAATTAGGCATTCTTTTATTTTTAGTTGCTTTTAGTCATTTTAGCTAATTACTTGATTAGCAAGTAATCCATCCCATATAAATACTCCATGTATCCTCATTTGTATTTACTTTTTCCATTCTTGAAATATAAGACAATTTTCGACTCTCTCTCTAAAATTCCGGTTTGGTATTTCTTTTGGCCATTGACGTGTAGTTTACGTCACAGATACTCTCGAGAGGTTACGCATACACTGGGATACGTGAATCTGATAGTATCCTATTTTTATTTTTATTTTCAAATAGACCGGATAAGTTGGTATTTGTCCGGATACGTTGAATACGCTGGGATTATTTTTTTTTCTTTTTTATTTTATTTTCATTTCGATGTTTTTTTCTTCTTTAAATAGGCTTTTTTTTTTTAACCCAAGTTATGCTCCTCATTTCTACTTTGCTCCTCTTGTCCTCCTCAAAAGACCGTTAATTTTGAACCCAAGTTGTACTAATATTATGATTTATGTTTTGATATATAGTTAATTTTGAACCTAAGAAATACAATACTACAAGAAATACAATGCTTAGGAATTAACCTTCAATTTTACGGTCAACAAAACTGTCTTATTTTTTTTTTCCTTTTCAAAATTGTCTGTCTGAATCTTCTGTTTGGAGTATTGACCTACAATTTGTTACAAAACCTACAATTAACCTACAATTTTATTTATAAAACCTACAATTTTTTTTCCAGACCACTTTAATATAGTGGTGTTTAATGCTTTACTGTTATCTACTTTCATTTTATTCAACTTTACCATTAATATATGTAAAATAAAATAAGAAATATTTAATGTTTCTAGCGTATCCGTATCCTACATTTTGGAAAAATCCCGCATCCCGAATTGAGTCGTATTCCGTATTACGTGTCGAGTCCGTGTTTCCTAGGGTGGGATGCAGGAGGACAATTAGGTGTGATAATAAACCACCCACCATTGTAATTTTATTTCTTTATTTTATTTTTATACTTTTTGTGATAATTTTTTTTTTTATATATTTAAAATATATATGGATTTCATTTGTCGAGAAGAAATACAATTGAAATAGATTAGTGATAGATATTCTCACAGCACAAGCAAAATATTTAAAAATGTTGATCAAAGTGAATGAGACTAATTGTAGTAAACTGTTTTTGTGGAATATAGTATCCTGAAAGCACCTATTGTCAGCTAACCTTCAGCCAATACTTTAAACTCTAGTGCATTTTGACCTAGATTATAGACCAAAATCCCACGAGTTTTCACATGAAAGTATTCCTTCAGTCAATAATGCCTTATTGTTCGTTGATCTACTAATTTGTAACAGATTTAATAACTATTAGTTAGGTTATACATAAAAGTTTACAAAAAATATGAACCATTAAGTATTAGATTTATCAGTTACTGGTGAAAACGGGGTTGAAGTGTAGGCGTTGATACAATTATTATCAGTGAGTTTGTAGCCTTAAAACAGTCCTGACATCTTTACATTTTATTTGCTCCTGCTATTCATTACATAAATGCCCAAATACCATATTCTTACTACACATTCATATAGATGAAAATCTAATTTCAGGGCTACTCTCCATATTCATTTTTTATTCAGTGTTTGACTCACACATCTAGTTGATTGTTGGCGCTTCATGCATCTTAGATTCTAAAACATCCTATTTTGGCATTTGAACATTATTTATCTGGTTTTGGATATCACTTATGAGGTGCTAATTGTATCAGTTGTTATGTCATAATGTTGGTGGTTTGGGATTAATTAGCCATTGCAAAATTAATAATGTCATTTGGCCTTGTAATGCTGTCAGTACTGAAATGACCCTTTTCGCAATGATGCAGCTTTTTCATCTGTTCGGCTGGTATATCTCTCTTGATTGGATGGTTGAATTCGATTGTTGTCATAACTTGTGACACACTTCATCTGAGTGAATCTGTTTATCAGACGATGAATTGTATTTAAGGCATTGTTAAAGTTAATTGTGTGTGAAGCGAAGTTGTCAAATCGTGTACTGTATGATGTATTGAAAACCTTAGTATCGTGTATTGTGCGGTACACTGCAAAGTGTAAAAAATACAATCTAACGTAGTTGTCAAAAGGTGAAAGGTGCATTAAGCCAGTAGGGTGCCAAGGTCTCCCCGTAGCCTAGGTCAAGGCGCAAGGAGAGGTGCGCGCCTAAGGTCAGCTGGTTAAGGAAAGCTCAATTTATGAAATAATTTAGCCTCGCCGTTAATTAAGTAAATTAATTAATAATTAAGTAGTAGTGAGACACTAGTAGGGAGTTGCGTCAACGGTGGATATAAACTAAGCTAAGGGATGGACTTCATCTCTTCTATTCTCTTCACTTACACTTTGCACTTCCGTTCAGTCTAACGAGGCTTAGGTGCTGAGCCTTCCACCGTGGACCGAGACTAGAAGAACAACTAGCCTTGCTTAGAGCTTGAAGTTATAGCCGATTAAAGATCTTCCAATGCTTCGCTTAAAGTGCTTATTGCTTCCTTGCTTCCCTACCGGAGTACTTACAGTTTGCGTTCAGTCTTAGCAACTTGCATTCTTAAGGCGCACATCATACATTTAATTTTTTTTTTAAATTTGTAGTAGATGAGAAAGCTAAGTGTCCTAGGGTTTGCAGAGAAACACCACCATTTTTTAATTTTTACAATTTTATCAAAATTTGCATCGAATAAAAACCAAAGTATTGTGTGAAATTATTTGTCAATTTTAGTTTTGACCTAAGCATGCTTCTAGGTGAATATAAGCAAGAAATGAAATAAACGCAAACCACAACACGACGATGTACGAGAAAAATCCACGCTAGAAAAAACCTTGAACAGCCCAACCACACAAGTCCATTGCGATATAGGTTCAGTTACAAGGACAAATTAGACTTATTTATAGACTCGGCACCTTCAAGCTTTGACGCGCTTCGTCGCCCCTTGTTACCTTCTTTGCAGTTATTGTTGGACGCCTTCCAACAACCACACAACATAGGTGCTTTCCCACATCTCAGTATCCCACCTATCTTACCAGTCCAGTCGCCGCTTAACATAAACACGGTCTCCACTGCTTGAAATACTCACATTATATAGAGCAAACCAGTCAAAACCCCCTTTTGAAAACTAATGTCGGGCCCGAGTATTTATTGAAAACATATTTTTTGAGGTGACACATTTTTCGAGAAATTCGTTCGAATGAAAACATATGGTTCGTTCGAACGAAGTATGATTTCTCGTTCGAACTAACTTAAATCCATTTGAATGACAATTAAAAACTTGTTTAAATGAATATCGAACGACCTTCTAACGAACTTTTATCTGTGAACAGTGAAACCTTGTTTGAACGGATTTTTTTTTCGTTTGAACGAAACAGTAAACTCGTTCGAATGAACATCCGAAATTCGTTTGAATAGAAACTCGTTCGAATGACTTAAACCCATTTTTTTTTTTTGTAAATCCATTTTACGAAAAGGCCTCGAACAATTTTACAAACCAACACTCAAACTAGATGCAGGGAACATAAATACGTATTCATACCTCCGTTAAGATCTCTCGGATGATGAAGATGAAACTCGTCATGAAACCCAATGTATCATCGATGACGCTTTAACTTTTGCCGCATAGTCTTCAATCACACATTATAGGCTTGAAGCACACACAACTCTAAGTCTTAACCTATGAATCAACCAAGTTTTGTCCAAACACGGAATTAAGCCAATATACACAAATTGACTCGATTCGGAAATTTGTCCATACAAATCTCTATCTTTGGCTATTTTGGGGCGAAACTCAAAACTACATTGGTTGTCAAGCTCACGACTCAATTCCCAACCCAAAAGGAAAAAAAGTTGCAAACACTTCATCGACATAAATTTGAGTAGCTTTGCTCGTGTAAATCTTTATCGCAACACTGCTAACCTGCACGCTTAAACACACCTTCAAATGCTAAGAGAATATAACAATATATAAACTACATATGAAAAATCCCCCTTCTTTGCCTGACCATATCTACCTAAAAAAGAACGGTCTCCTTCTAAGTTAAGTATCTCCCCACATAAAAAGCTTTAGATACCATTTCTCCCTCATTTTGTTCAGGAGACGGAGAATAAGGTGCACAATAATAAGACATTTCTCCCCAATAAAACCAAATCTCCCCCTAAGTGAAGCATGGGTAATCATAAAGGAAAAATAAATATATTATGCAGTAGTGTGAAGCAAAAATGCATCGACAAACTGATGGAAATAGGCCCTATTGTAGGGTTTTATTAGTTATTTTATTTTCTTTTGTATTCATTTTATTATTTGTATTTTCATTTGTTTTTCTTTCGTATTTAAAGGTAAGGAGTAGTAATGACATTTTTGTAATTAGTGCCTTAGCTTGGAGCCTAAGCTACTCCTCCCTTTAAATACCCATATAGTCTTCATTTGAAGACATTCCCCCATTTTGAAATATAAGAAATCAATTGATTCTCTCTCTAAAGTTAAGGTTTGGTATTTCTTTCTAGCATTTGACGTGTAGTTTACGTCAAATTGGTATCAGAGCGGGTGTCGCTCCAACATTGGTGTTTGGTGTATCGGTGTTTATTTTATCAAATCGTACACTACTCTTCAATGGCTCCCAAGAAATTCAAACAACGAACCGAGGAGATTCAAAGACGAACGAGTGGGTACAATCACAACAACAAATCTATACCCATTTCCAGAACCCTAGCCCTAACCTAGAAATCTCAACCCTTAACTTCTACCCTCATTAAACCCTAGACTATACCCTACACTCCACACATTCTACCCAACCCCTGTCCATCATCCTTTACCCCACCCCGACGCCCTAGAAAAATCCACACCCACCCTAGATTCCCCCTTCCCCAACCTCTACCCAGCAGCCGCTCCTCCCCAAAACCCTAAATATGATGCCGCAAACAAACCCCCCTGCGCGGCAGCCATTCTAATCATTTCCAGCCCCTACACCACCCAACCCCATCCTGCCGAACCTCTAAACCCTCAACCACACAACCCTCAAAGCAACCCATTCGAACCCACCCAACCCCGACAATTCCACCATCCAACCGTTGTCCTAAAACCTCCTTACTCTAGCTTCCGTACTCCCGATGACCAACCCAGCACCTCTGACCCCAAAAAAAATCTCCTCAAGTTAAATCCTAACCCCCCTCATCCCTGAACCCTTCAAAAAACTTACTTTTTTGCCCCGATTAACTCCCGAGGCTCGATTCAAGAATGCCGGCGGCTAGTCCAAGATTGGTTGCTCTACCCAATCATTCTTCCTCCCTCAATCCTCCAATCGGGTCAAATCAATGATAAAAACTTCCCTCCCGAGCCGGTTGATGGCAAGAAATATAGAGACGATGACATTGGATTGTTTATTGGGGATTTTTTTGACATTTTTGTCGAGGATGTTTGGGTGATTTGCACGCATTTTCGCGAGCCGGAAACATTTGAATCGAGAGATTTCTTCCCAATCTTTGGGAGTGGGGATGATGATTTGGATGAGGTTGGATCGATGGATATCTCTATTGGGATTGAGGTGGTGATTTTGTGGATCCATTTTTGTTGACATTTGATATGCACTCGGTGGATGTTTTTCACGGCTTAGTGCTAAGGAGGCTCATCACGGGACTCCAAGATCGAGATTTTGTTGGTCGGCCATGTTTGGGTTGTGTTCCTATTCTCCACGAACTTTTTGCAAGCGGGTACAAGGGGCGTTTCCGAGGACGTCTCTTCTTCCATTTGGGGAACTCTTTGAGGGGTACCTTGCTCTCTTACCGTCCATCTCCTATGCTCGAGGACGAATTTTTCGAAGCCGGGGAGAGTGATGGAAATAGGCCCTATTTTAGGGTTTTATTAGTCATTTTATTTTATTTTCTTTTATTATATTATTTGTATTTTCATTTGTTTTGCTTTAGTATTTAAAGGTAAGGAGTAGTAATGGCATTTTTGTAATTAGTGACTTAGCTTGGAGCCTAAGCTACTCCTCCCTTTAAATACCAATGTAGCCTTCATTTGAAGACATTCCTCCATTTTGAAATATAAGAAATCACTTGATTCTCTTTCTTAAGTTAGGGTTTGGTATTTCTTTCTAGCCTTTGACGTGTAGTTTACATCACAAACAATTCGGCAACCAAGCACAAATAATCCAAACTATAAACAAATGATATCAACTATGATGCAAGCATTTAAGTATACGATACCCAGATGATCTTTTAACACATGCCAATATAAATCAAAGATTAAGCATAAGGTAAATATGGATTAAATGAAAATGCGAAGACTTAAAACACAAAACATACTATATATATATTTAACCTCACATATAGCAAGGAAGCTTATACACATATTTAGGTATAAACGGCCACAAAAGACACAAACACATAAGCATTACACACTCGCATAGTATCAATGTGTCTAAACTCTAAACAAGGTGGGACGGAGTGAAGGGGCGTGACTAGAAACCAGAGAAAATGACCCAATCACTCAAAAATGTCCAAGTAGATCTATTTAACCGCAATAATTTATCAACATTCGATTTAGCCTCGCATGTCAAATAAAGAACTCAAAAGGACAAACAAACACAATGCACACGTGCCTACAAATTTTGATGATTCTCGAATTATTAGCATCTAAACAATTAAGCTTATCTAGGACTCATTGTGCAAACTCATTGATCTTTAACTAAACACCCTAAAAAATATATCATTTTTCTCTCCTTTTCTTTTGAAGATATTTAATTTTGAAGCATCAAAGTAAAAAATTTGGCGTTGACAATATTTCTGTTTTTATTGCCTCTCAATCTTTTAGGCTCTTGCCAACGGTGGACTTTCACATAAAGGAGATTGCTCCTTTCGTCGCCCTTTCTTGTGCATACTCAAAATTTTCAAAAATAGCAAATAAAGTCACGGGCAATGGTTTTTATATGCACAAATCCCCCATAATAATTTTTTTTATGTATACGACAAGATTGTTGGGGGAACGCTTCGATTAGCTCATGTGACATATGGAGTTAAAATCCAAAAGATCTCGTGCAAAGTGTGTGCAGAGGGATATACAAAGTGAATCCATCAAGCAAATCAATTTCAAACTACTTCATGTAAACATAATTAAGAACAATCCAAGCATTGAAAATTAAAATAAAATGTCTTAGCCACATGGAAGAAACGGGATTCGAACACATCGATATGCCACATAATATGTGTAAAACTAAAATACACGAAAATAAAAATCTTTTTGAGTACCAATTTAAAAAGAACTCAAAAGACAAACATAATCTTTTTATATTTTTCTCATTAAGACCCCCAAAAATAGAAAATCGAAATACAAGAGATAAACATCATACAACTAACAAAAACATATATAACTTGAAGTGCAAAACTAGTGTATAAAAATATACAAGCGATCACTCATAATACATAACATATGATGAATCGTGCGAAAGTATGCGAGAGTCAATAAGCCTAACATTAAGTGCTTCCAAATCGGATCTCCTAACCCACATAGGTGTAACGTGACGGACTTGTGCTTGGGAAACTTTGGTGACATTCGTCTTAGTCTTCCTAGGATCTTTTTTAAGATCATAACAAAAATGCCCAAGGTGACCTTTCCTACCGCAATGTGTGCAAGTGTAACAACGAATTTTACCTTTAGGTTGACCTTTTCCAACACCCCTAGCTTTGGTTGCCTTTCTCAAAAGAATGATCTTGGCTTTAGCATCAGAAGCATTAGTATCGTTGAAGCCAATCCCACACTTACCATCTTTGATTCGGACGTTGCCTAACATTTTATCCAATATCTCCGACCTAGACTCCAAATCAAATTTGACATTACTCGAGTGTCTCAATGTCTCTTCTAACTCCACAATCCTAGACTCAAGCAAATGCTTAGATTCTTACTCAAGAAGCTCCTTCTTCAAAATCTCCATCCAACCACGAAGGCTATCTCTCTCGCCCGCAACATACTCGAGCTTCTCCTTAAGAGTCTTCTCACGTGCCCTAAGATCCTCAATCAATTTATCATCATCATTTCTTATGGCTCGTTCTTACATCTTAGTTTCTAAACACAAGTTGACTTTTTTCAACTTCAACGACTCCGCGTATAACTCCCAAAAGGCCACTCGAAGCTCATTATCCTCCTCGTCGCTCCTCTCCTCACTAGGTTGGGATCCTAAAGACCTGACCTTGGAACCATTATGCTCATGATTATCTTCAACGGGGGAAGACACTTCATTTAAGTCCACATGACTAGCCATGAACGCTGTGTAGTTGTGATCAATGGGGGAATTAACTTCCTCTTTCGACTCATATCACTAAGGGTGATATTATATACCTTCGGTTTCTTTCCCTCCTTCCTTGGTCTAGTTGGATACTCACGAGGATACTTGGTCTAGTGGGACACTCACGAGGATAATGCCCTAACCTTTGGCATTCAAAGCACTTGTCTCGGTCATCCACTTTTTTAGGATCATCCTTATTCTTCCTATCACGGTCATTAAAGTTAGGTTTCTTTTCAAAACTCTTCTCTTCTCTAAGCTTAAGAAACTTCTTGAACTTCATTGTAAACTTAGCAATCTCTTCAGTATCAAACTCAACGTCACTATTATAATTCGACACATTCTCTTTTCGGGCTTTCATGGCAATACCCTTCTCTTTCTTCGGAGGACACATGTTCATCTCATAGATTAAGGTCACCTATAAGTTCTTGGACTCTCATAGCGTCGACACCACCTAGGGAATCTAGGACCATGACTTTGGCGTTAAATCTTCCGGGCAACGACCTTAAGATTTTACGCACCACTTTATACTCAGGGATCGGCTCACCTAAGTTAAACGAGGAATTGACAATATCCGACAACTTGGCATAAAACTCATCAAAAGACTCATGCCTTGACATCTTAATCGTCTCGAACTTAGTTGTGGAAATCCTAACGATATCTGTTCCTTCATTTGTGGATTGTAAAATATTTCAAGCACCTTTCGCGCTTTTGCAAGTCATAGTTCGTTTAAACTCTTTAGCGGTAACAACGCAAAACATAGCATTCACATTCCTGGAATTAAAAGTCGAGGCATTCTTTTCAGCCGTTGTCCAAGATGCATACGTTTTAGGAGCACCACCTTCAGTGGGAGGAATCCACCCATACTCAATCGAGTTCCAAATAATCTCGTCGATCGATTTAAGGAAAAATCGCATCCGCTCCTTCCAATAGGGATAGTTTAACCCATCAAACAACGGAGGTTGGCTAACGGATCTCCCCTTTCGGTTAAAATTCCTGAACAAGTTCTAAATATGGATCTAACACTGCAAACTAGTGTAATCCGCTCCGATACATATTTGAGAAAACTAAGTGCCCTAGGGTTCGTAGAGAAACAACATTAATAATTAATTTTCACAATTTTAATAAACTTTGCACCAAATAAAAACCACAGTGTTGTGTGAAACTGTTTGTCAATTTTAGTCTTGACCTAAGCATGCATCTAGGTGAGTAAAAAAAAGCAAATCACAACACGACAATGTACGAGGAAAATTCACAATGAGAAAAATCTCGGACGACCTAGTCACACAAGTTCACTACGATATAGGTCTAGTTTTTAGGATAAATTAGACTTACTCACAGACGCGATGCCTTCAAGCTTGACGCGCTTCTTCATCCCTTGTTACCTTCTTCACAGCCAGTGTTAGACACCTTCCAATAGCCACACAATGCAGGCGCTTTCCCACGTCTCGGTATCTCACCGATCTTATTTGTCTCATGACTAGTTCGTCGTCGCTCAACATAAACAGTCTCCACTGCTCGAAATGTTCACAGTATGATGAGTAAACTCTTATAGTGCAACACATAAGAGATCTCAAACAAACATATAGATGTATGATTCTTGAATCTCAAACTTGGATGTAAACTAGGGTTTGGGAGGCACAAGATATAACTTGAAAAATCGTTGTCGCAAAACCCTCCTTTGAAAACGGATGCCAGATATGGGTATTTTAAAACACGTTTTCTGCACATTTTTGGAGAAATCTCGATCGAACGAAAACATATGGTTCATTCGAACGAATATGCATTCTCGTTCAAACCAACTAAACTCTTTCTAACGACAATAGCAAACTCGTTTGAATGAATATTGAATGACCTTCTTGTAGGTCCCTTGAAAGTATAACTTTTGCTTTTGCGGAATTAAGGTAAGGATGAATGCAAACTAACTTTCTCTTTTTGAAAAATCTTTTTCGATTTTATCAAACCAAGTTGTGACACAAATTAACTTAACCAAATTTTATCTTGATTAATCCTAAACATGCATCTAGTGATTAAAGCAAGTAAAGTTAAGTAGAGATACTCACAACGCCGGATGTACGAGGAAAATCCAAAACGGGAAAAAACCTCGGACGGCCCAAGCCAGACAATCACTATGAACAATGGTTTTACAAAAACAGATTAGCCTTACACACAGACTCGATCCCCACGGGTCTTGACGCTCCTTCTGATCTTCTACAGTTCTTCAATAGTGCCCACGCAGAAATTCCGTCTTCCACGACGCTCGTCCACAACACTCGACTCCACGAATGTCTCGGTGTCCACCGATACGGCTTGATAGTCTACGATGTTGATCATGATATCTGTCACTTCTCCACCGCAAAACTAGCAATCACAAGTGTTCAATGATGAACAAAACTCAATTTGGTGCAGCAAGGATCACATAAATATTATGCTAATGAAAGCTCGGATCTTTGCAAACTCTAAGGATGTGTTTAAACTTTTGAAACCTTAGAAAACATGTGGAAACAGGTTTCTGGATCGCAAAAACTATTTTTTCAGAATGCACACGCTTCCAGGAAACAAGACACCTCTATTTATAATAAAATTGAGTCGGTGTCAAAATCCCGTTCGAACGAGAAGCCACGTCGTTCGAACGACAGTGGATCTCGTTCGAACAACATCAAATGTCGTTTGAACGACGTCGTCAGATAGAGTTCTTAATTTAAATAGAGTTTTGATGAAAACCAACTCTTATCCAATTCTCATCCGTCCTTATCTGACATAAACGAAGTGTAAACAATTAAACCTCTTTTAAAAACATTTTCCTATAAAAAATAACATCCTTATTTTTATAAAATGAATTCCGAGTTTCATTAACATTATGCATTCATACCCGTGTGATCTCGGAATGCAATTAAACCTCGAAGACGCGAAATTGCACCATTTAAACTTCGACATGATTGAATCTTTGTAGCTTTGTCGCAAGGTCTTCAATCATTCTTCGATATGTCATAGACTCGTGGGATCAGACAATATAAAATCTATCTATGGCACAAACATGTTTTGTTCCGAGAATAAGTCAAAACTACATTAAGATTGAGTTGGAAATTTGGTCCGTACAAATCTCCCGCTTTGACTATTCCGGGACAAAACCAACAGTGAAATGCCTAAGCCGGGCCGTCAAGCCGTATGACGCTTAAAACCCATCCCATAAAACCCAAAATGAAAAATACATCATCAGTACAAGATAAGGTTCTTCAACAATGGACCGGCAAGTATGAAACTGTCTCGAATGTCTGAATGTGATGTAGACTTGAAATCTCGAATATCCTTAAGCATACCTACACACATGAAACATACAAATACCAAGTGAAGTGTGGAGGCACAAATGATATAAACTAATATTCATTTGATATGTGAGTAAACATGATACCAATATGATAAACAAAACCCGACTCATAAAAAAACTCCCCCTACATCACAGACATATCTCTCCCCCTTTTTGTCTCGAATAGACAATCCGGTGAAAAGATAAAACAAATCTAGCATGCTATACCAATTTGATATCAATTTGAATGAATTAACAGTGAAGCACAACTAGATAACTAAGAAACAACCAACTAAATATGATCAAGCAATGTCAAATTAGTAGCAAGCAAACGATGAATCACACAAATATAACAATCAAAATAGGTGTGATTAAACGAATCAAATGCAGCAAATATGTCAATAATCAATGTAAATTGCATAAACAGAAACTCAAGTACCTAAATATGAATCAATATGCAACAAGGTATTGAAACAAAGCAGCAACCTAAAAAAGTCAAAATCAGGTCAACCAGGGCTGTTGTTCGAACGAGAAGCGACATCGCTCGAGCGAAACAGTAAGTCGTTTGAACGACATACTCAAAACTTCACAGAATTCCCAGCTCAGTTAGAAAAAATATCAGAATTGGAAGGGATCAAAACTGTGAAACAGTAGCAAAACTAAGAAAACTAATAAAATTCAAAACCAACAAATATGAGTAACATACTAACATAGTATCAATGTGCCTAAACATGAACATGGAATGAATGTGCGTGAACTAAAACAAATGAATCATTATTTCAATGCATCGAAACAATCAAGAAGCTCTAATAAAATAGCAATCTATCATCAAACTTTATTATAGCCATATGTGACAATTAAAGTGTGAGCTTAATGAACGAAACAAACATCATGCACAGGTGTGCAAAGATAACATAGATGACAAAATTGTGTCTGCTTATGCATAGATGACAAAATTGAGATAAAAACGTCTCACCAAACTCAAATATGCAAGAGTAGTCAAACATCCACATATAAGCTCGTGCATGTGTGCAAAGATAGCATATATACAAAGTCGAATCAAAACGCATATCAACTTCGAAACAACCCCATAATACAATGGTTAAGATCATTCTAAGCATCGATAATAATGACCAAATGTCCTAGCCACATGGATAATGGAAGGAAGGTGGTCCAAGCACACCAATATGCCATATCAAACATGTTAATTCAAAACACAAAATCTTTTTGGCTTTTTCAGAAATATTTTGACTCAAATAAAAACAAAATCTTTTTGTGTTTTGTCAAAATTTTTCAAAACCAAAAATATTTTTGTATTTTTCAAATAAGATGTAATAAATGAAAAATATAATATAAAATGATAAACATGGTAACACACTCAACCTTTAGATTTAGCATGGGAAGAATCAAGTGCAACCAAATGAGAACCATGAAGTTTTATTCCTAAAGCTACCAAATCCGACTTCCTAACCCAAGTAGGTGTGTAACGACGCATGGGGGCGGGGGGAATCGGGGCAACTTTATTCCTTAACTTCCTAAACTTTCGAGGAGCATTCCTAAGGTCATAACAAAACTTTCTAAGGTGACCTTTCTTACCACAAAATGTGCAAGTGTAGCGATGGTATGGAAAGTGACCTATATGTAAACCTTTTCTAACGTTCCTATGTGGCTCTCTCACACGTGCGGGGGGAATGGGAACAACACGATCATCTAAGCCAATACCTCCCTTATCTCCCTTAATTTGGACAGTGCCTAGCATCCTATCCAATTTCTCACTTCTAACCTCCAAGTCAAACTTAACTCTAGACGAGTCTCTCAAACTCTCCTCCAACTCCTTAATCCTAGACTCGAGTAGACGCCTAGACTCCTCAAACTCTAGCACCTCCTTTTTCAAAGCCTCCAACAAACCTCTAAGGGTGTCTCTCTCTTTCTCTACGTACTCTAGCTTCTCCCTAAGCTTCTTCTCTTGTGCCCTAAGATCCTTAATCAACACATCATTATTTTCTACGGCACACTCTTTTAACTTAGCTTGCAATTTCGAGTCAGCATTTTTCACCTTCACCGTCTCCTCAAACAACTCTCGAAATGCAACTTGCAACTCTCCTACGTCGATCTCCTCATCCTCGCTCTCATCTCCCTCACCCTCTCGGGAAGCACTCTTAACAGCCTCGGAAGTGTCATGCACATGAGTTTCTTCGTGGGAAGATATATCGTTGTCGCCATAGTTGTCAAATCGCGAATCGTATCGTGAATCGTTTACCCCCCGAATCGCGAATCGTGAATCGAATCGGAACCAAATGATAAAAACGTAGTAAAACATATGTAAATGGGATTAAACACTATAGAATTGGTAATTAAGCGTAATATGACAAAAAACTAATCGTAGCACATGATAATATACCAAAATATATTACAAAAATTAACCGTAGCACATGTTCTCATTCATTTTAAGTTTAAAAATGTAAAAACAAAAATATATCATAAAACAACCTACATATTAATTTAAAACATCCTACATATTAATTTAAAACAATAAAATAAATACTAAGGTTAATTTAAAATAGTAAAACTGTAAAACCAATACTTCCAAAATTTTTAAACAGCCTACTTACTAAGATTAACAATATTAATTTAAAACAACCTACAAAATTACAACAAAATTAATTTAAAACAGTAAACCATATTAATTTAAAATAATAAAACAAATACTAAGATTAACTATGAAACAATATTAATTTAAAGCAACAAAAAAATATACCTTCAAAGATTTTATAACAAATACAAAAGTTTTATAACAAAAAAAAAGCAAAAGATGGAAGACACTCAGCCAAGAGAATAGACAAGAAAAGTCAGCTGATTATAACCGAGCCAAAAGAACATGTTTTTCTCTAAAACTCAGTATCTTAACGGTATTGTTTGCTTCTTTTTTTATTTGTTTTATTAAAACACAAGTATGGTTATAAGGTAAAAAAAAATCGCGAAAAAAAAAGTGAATTGGACCCGAATCGGGAATCGGACCCGAATCGGAAGATTCGAATCGTGAATCGCCGATTCGGTTCAATTCTTTAGACAATTGCGATTCTCAACTCGATTCGAATCGTTTTATGTGTGAATCTAATCGAATCGTACGATTCGATTCGCGAATCGTATGATTTTGACAACTATGGTCGTCGCCCACGACATCTCATAAACGCAACAAGGTTATGCTCAATGGGGGAATCCTCTCCCTCTTCTGGTTCACTATCACTTAAGGTGGCGTTGTATGCTATCAGTTTCTTGCCCTCTTTCTTAAGTCTAGTGGAACACTCCTTAACTTTGTGACCATACCCCTCACACCCGAAACACCTATCAGACTCATCTCTCTTAGGCTTCTCACTATTATCCTTAGGTGTGGAGTCTCCCTTGTTCTTGAATTTCTCAAACTTTTTGGCATCTTTCGATTGCTTATGAATTTGAAGAAATTTCTTGAACTTTCTTGCCAACAAGACAACATCCTCAAGGTGAGAATCGGAGTTGTCATTCGAAACTTTAGTCTCCTCCTTCAGGGCTTTCAAAGCAATGCCCTTTTCTTTCTTAGGCACTTGCTTGGAGGGAAACATATCAAGTTCATATGTTTGTAAGTCACCTACGATCTCTTCTAGTTTCGACGAGTCAAGCATACCAAGGGAATTCATAACGGTCACTTTAGCATCAAACCTACTCGGCAACGATCTTAAAATTTTCGTAATCACTCGGTTATCGGGAATCTTCTCACCTAGGTTAAACGCCGAATTAACAATAGTGGACAACCTAGTGTAAAATTCATCAAACGTCTCACTCTCTAACATCTTAATCGTTTCAAACTGTGTAGTGAGATTTTGCAACTTAGACGCCCTAACCGTGCTCGTGTCCTCGTGAGTGAGTGCCAGTGTATCCTAAGCTTCTTTCGAAGTTTCACAAGTCATGATACGATTATACTCTTCAGGTGTGACATGTGAGGAAATAATGTGCAGACCTTTAGAGTTATACTGTGCAAGCCTATGTTCAGTCTCAGTCCATGACTCAACGGGTTTCAAACTAGTGACCTCACCCTCTCGTGTGATAGGTGGTGTCCAACCTTTTTCAACTGCTAACCAAACACGCTCATCAATAGACTTTAAAGCATTTTTCATACGGATTTTCCAATAAGCATAGTTAGTGCCATAAAAAACAGTAGTGCGAAAACTATCATAATTTCCAAAATTCATGCTTTTAAGCAGGAGGGATCAAACACAATAAAAATGTATTTCTAGCTTTGATACCAATTTGTAGGTCCCTTGAAAATATAACTTTTGCTTTTGCGGAATTAAGATAAGGATGAATGCAAATCAACTTTCTCTTTTTGAAAAATCTTTGTCAATTTTATCAAACCAAGTTGTGACACAAATTAACTTAACCAAATTTTATCGTGATTAATCCTAAACATGCATCTAGTGATTAAAGCAAGTAAAGTTAAGTAGAGATACTCACAACGCCGGATGTACGAGGAAAAATCCAAAACGGAAAAAAACCTCGGACGACCCAAGCCAGACAATCACTATGAATAATGGTTTTACAAAGACAGATTAGCCTTACACACAGACTCGATCCCCACGGGTCTTGACGCTCCTTTTGATCTTCTACCGTTCTTCAATAGTGCCCACGCAAAAATTACGTCTTCCACGATGCTCGTCCACAACACTCGACTCCACGAATGTCTCGGTGTCCACCAATACGGCTTGATAGTCTACGATATTGAACACGATATCCGTCGCTTCTCCACCGCAAAACCAACAATCACAAGTGTTCAATGATGAACAAAACTCAACTTGGTACATCAAGGATCACATAAACATTATGCTAATGAAAGCTCGGATCTTTGCAAACTCTAAGGATGTGTTTAAACTTTTGAAACCTTAGAAAACATGTGCAAACAGGTTTCTGGATCGCAAAAATTATTTTTTCAGAATGCACATTCTTCCAGGAAACAAGACACCTCTATTTATAATAAAATTGAGTCTGTGTCAAAATCTCGTTCGAACGAGAAGCTACGTCGTTCGAACGACAGTGGATCTCGTTCGAACGACGTCGTCAGATAGAGTTCTTAATTTAAATAGAGTTTTGATGAGAAGCAACTCTTATCCAATTCTCATCCGTCCTTATCTGACATAAACGAAGTGTAAACAATTAAACCTCTTTTAAAAACATTTTCCTTTAAAAAATAACATCCTTATTTTTATAAAATGAATTCCGAGTTTCATTAACATTATGCATTCATACCCGTGTGATCTCGGAATGCAATTAAACCTCGAAGACGCGAAATTGCACCATTTAAACTTCGACATGATTGAATCTTTGTAGCTTTACCACAACGTCTTCAATCATTCTTCGATATGTCATAGACTCATAGCGTTTCGCGGAGCAGAAAAGCAACGCAAACAGGACTGCTATTTGGGATCCATGAATTGCGTACGCTATTTAGCGCAGAAGTGCGCAAAAGGGCGCTACAGATACGCAATCCGGGCTTTTTTGTTTTTAAGCTTATGCCTTACCAAAACGTTGCCGTTTTGGTAAGTGCATAGGTTTAAAAAAAAAAAAAAATTCCTCTCATTTCAGCAGCTATTTTTGGCCGATCCCTAAAAAAAAACCCACCTCTTCACCGGAAAACAGCTTCCGCCCAGCTTTTTGAGTCTCCGGAACTTCAGCAGCGGCAGCTGTTCTTCTCCGGAATCTTCACTGATTTTCTACGGTAAGTATTGTTTTTTTATATCAAGGGCTTTTCTTCACTCATTTTCACCGGAACTTATTTTTTTGTTTTTTCCCCTACTGATTTTCTGTTTTTTATATCAAATGCTTTTTTTTATTGTTTTTGAAATTTCATAAATCCTTTTATAACTTTTTTATATAAAGTGAATCTCATTTTTTATAAAAAGATCTCTCTTTTTAATGACATTTTTTTTCACTTTTTATATAAAAAGAGATCTCAGTTTTATATTTTTCAGTTTAAATATGTTATCTGTTTTTAGAAATTTCAGTTTAAATTTTAATATTTTATAATTTTCAGTTTAAAATCTTACTTATTTACAAAATTTCAGCTCCAAATATTTTCTTGTTTTTATAATTTTCAGTTTAAGTGTTAATATTTTATAATTTTCAGTTTAAATTGGTACTTATTTACAAAATTTTAACTTAAAATGTGTTTTGTTTTATAATTTTCAGTTTAAAATGTTAATATTTTATAATTATTAGTTTAAAATGTTACTTATTTAAAAAATTTCAGCCTAAAATGTTATTTGTTTTATAATTTTGATTTTAAAATGTTATTTGTTTTTATAAATTTCAGTTAAAATGTTAATATTTAATAATTTTAAGTTTAAAATGTTAATATTTAATAATTTCCAGTTTAAATGTTAGTTGTTTACAAAATTTCGGCTTAAAATGTTATTATTATTATTATTATTATTATTATATATATTTTATTTTTTTAATAATTTTCAGCCTAAAATGTTATTTGTTTTATAATTTTCAGTTTAAAATGTTAATTATTTTACAAATTTCAGTTCAAAATGTTATTTTATATGTTTTTCTAATAAAATAAATGAAATGCACGAATTGCTTGTGCGACGCGATTTGCGCGACACGACCCCGGAGCCAAAACGCGACACCTTGCGCGACCGCAATTAAAAACATTAGATCAGACAATATAAAATCTATATACGACACAAACATGTTTTGTTCCGAGAATAAGTCAAAACTACATTAAGACTCAATTGGAAATTTGGTCCTTATACTTCTAACGAACTATTATCTGTGAACAGTGAAACCTCGTTTGAACGAAAACAAAAACTCATTGGAACGAAATAGTATACTCGTTCGAACGAACATAGGAAACGCGTTTGGATAGGAACTCATTCGAATGGCTTAAACCAAAAATATTTTTTCTTTTAAAATCCATTTTATGAAAATGCCTCAAAACAATTTTATAAAACAACACCCAAACTAGATCCAAGGATCAAACATAATACGTATTCATAACTTCATTGAGATCTCTCGGACGATGAAGATGAATCGCGGCACGAAACCCAATGTATCATCGATAACGCTTTAACTTTGTCGCATGGTCTTCAATCACACATCATAGGTTTGAAGGACTCACAACTCAAGTCCTACGCTATTACTCAATCAAGTTTTGTCCAAACATGGAATTAAGTCGATACATACAAATTTACTCGATTCGAAAATTTTGTCCTTACGGTAGACAATAAGAAAATTGTTAATCTATTTACAAGTCACAAAGCAGCAGCTAGTAAAGTATAAAAATACTATGCAGCTCACTAAGCAACAAGCTTGAGAACAAACTAATATGGAAGGAAGGGCCACAATACATATTTTTTTTTTCCATATGAAAAATAACTGAAAATATGAAAACACAGACTTAAAGTATCATATCAAAACTAGTTATGTGGATGAAGAAAAATAAAGATAATAGGAAGTGAAAAAAAAAAATGCTTTTGTATGCTCTTTGCTTTCTCTTAGAAGAAGGATAAGTAAAAGATGATGGAAGAAGAACAAATGAAGCTGTATAGACGGGGAAATTTAAAAAATGGGGCTTTTATAGAAAATTCCACAAGGCATGCCCTTTTTACGCCTTGAGCCTTTACCGAAGTCGCCTCGCTTTAGCCTAGGCAAGGCGCTAATCTTGCGTCTTGCTGCGCCTTGAGAGACTTTTAGGAACATCAAGAAAAATAAAGTTGACTAAATGCAAAATGTACATTTTAATAAATATTTAAAGAGAAAGAAAACAAGAATAGAATAAACGAAATGAATACTCATTTACATTGTTTATGTATACAGAAAATAAAAACAAAATTAAGCATGATACATACCGATATGGGCTGATGTGAAGAGGTACACACTTATGGTCTATTATGGCTATGATACATTGCTACTTGCGATACAACCATGCGATATGTATCATTTTAGTGTTGTATTGTCCTGTATCGAACAATAAATATTGCGTATGGCTTATTGCACGATACTAAGCACTGCGGTGAGAAGTGTATTTTTGTTATGCTTTTTCTTTTATTTTACAGAAATGTTACAGAGTTTTGAATTTCACTCTTTGTTGTGCTTTTGCAGCCTATAAAGTCTCAGAATCTCAACAGCACCAACACTAGCAGTTCTCATGGGCGCTCAGTTTCCAAAGAGGCAATCGGATTGAAAAACAAATCCCATAATCAGCCTTTAGATAGAATCAATCTGTATGTATCTCATAGCAGTACTACCTTTGAAACTTGTCACTAAGATATCAAAATGCTTTTTTATTATACTGCATTAAACCTACACGTGTTCTTTAGCTCTCTCTAATTTCCCCCCTTTGAACAGAGACTCATGGGAAGCGACATCGGAGAAATCTGCTAAGCGGGAAACGAACCCACTTTTGGCATATTTTAAGGCTTTTGTTGTGGCCTTTGTGAAATTTTGGTCTGAATAAGTATCTCTGCCTTTTTATTGAAGTGGGGTTTCTGTTTGTGGAAGTGGTTGATGAGTTTTGTACCTGTTGTAGCACAAGTTTATTTTAGAGAATTTGATTTCAACTCTCGTATTTGTGTGTCTCTTTTAAATTTGAAATGCATTATGTATGGTTTTAGAGCATTTCCAACGTAGTGTATAATTTTAGTGTTAATCATGTGTAAAGTGGGACTAAAACCATTATTACGTTTTTTTTTTGGTTCAAATAATTCCTTTTTTAAAACTTCAACGCCGTCGGGACAAAAACTCTTGAGGCAGAATTAATATGCAAACAAGATTAATGATCTGATGTAAAACAAAATCCAAATGGTGGACGATCTTGGACTGATACCAGACTACGTGGCTCACGTCTTGCAGCTTTGCCCAAAGTTGTGCAAACATTCAAGGGCCATGTGTTGGTCCGGGGCGGGTTCAATCGGGCTTGGTCCGGCGTATAAAAATTTGAGTTATCTCAAACCTGTTCAGGCTCAAGTCGGGCGTCATTTTGTAATTCCAAGTCCGTCCAAATTCGAAAGCTTCTTGGATAGGTCCGGACAAAGGCCTTTTTTTTCCTAGCTAAATTTTATTATTTAGCGAATTTATGACTTATTTTATTGTTTAGTCTTAAATAAAGTCTAAAATTGATATTTCTAAAGGTTCTTTATTTATTTTATATTTGATAAACTTTTAACCTTAAATGAATACTACCTACTACTACTACTACTACTACTACTACTACTACTACTTTTCTAACTAGAGAGTTTTTGCAGGACCGATGAGTGGCCCCTCTCGTGGGCGTGGTAGAGGCAACAGCAGCGGGTATTCTCGCCGACCTGGAATAGAAAAAATTGTGATCAATAAAGATCAATATCCTCCGATACAAGATTATATGGAGTTCATTCGCCAGAGTGCGAAGAACAGGGAGAAGAATGCTCCTCCTCTTAACCCTTTCAGCAAGAAGAAATCTGCTAAGGAGGTTTTGGAAACTATTAAGTACAATTTCATTCCTAATCAAAGGACTTCGGAATTGGTACTAATCCTCAATGATGAGGATGAAAAGCAGATGACTTCTCCGTGGGAAATAAAGTCCCTATATCTGGATACTCATAATTATGAGGTGCCAGAAGGCAAATACCGGACGGTATACGAGGCGATTCTCGTGGAAACTGATTCAGTGGTGTTTAGTCATACTAATAAACACCAGGGAAATTCTCATCCCCCATTGCTTATAGCAAGACTGTTTTGAAAAAAATCATTTCTCCCCGAGAATGGGGAATCCATCCTTTAAAAGCGCGAAAATTAAGTTCGCATGTTGGTGGATCCTATAATTATTGGGATTATGTCCAGGCTTGGACAAAAGCTTTTTATTATCAAAATGCTGAGCACAAGCATACTTGGTTTTTCGTTTTGTGCCCAAATTCTTTGAAAAAATCTTACCCAGGATGGGTGATCAATTGGTGGGACAAATTTGGCCCAGGAATTGATTTCTTCCCCGATGAAATTACCCAGGCTAAACTTTTTCTTCCTTGGTGTCAATTTCATCCTCTTTTAAAGGGGAGAAACAAAACTCCGGTAGGATTAAACACCCTACTCTTTTTCTCTGAGATGAGCATTCCTTGGATCTCCAGATGGGATCTGCGTTGTAGAGTTAACAATCTCAATGTTCCTCTACTTGAACGCGTATTCTTCTATCGATGGTGGAGTGGAGTTGATATTGCTTCTACCATCAATCAGATTAGTGGAAGCTTGAGAAACAACATGGATCTGGTGGAAGAATCTCCTCCTCCTGCAGAAAAGATGACCCCTGCTGTCAACCCCATAGAAAGGTTGAAGGCTGCCATGATGAAGCAGTATCCTAACGCTACAGAGATTGAGCTTCTGCAGAAAGTTATGGATTACACTCATAGCCAGTTTAAAGCGGCTTTTGGTGCTTGTGTAACCCCTGATGTTCCGGCAATGCCCAGTCCTAGCCCCAGGAATCCCATTCCTCTTCCTTCAGATGATGATGATGACACATCAATGCATTCTGCCACAAAAGATAATCCTTTCTTTTGCCTGGCCGGAGAATCTCAGAACCCTGGGGACGATCCCTACATTGGTGACATGTTTGACACCAATATTCCTACTGAGCCAACAATGGAGGCATTCTTCAACTCTTTGAGCTCAGCCTTTCCGACAAGACCGTCGGCTAGCCCTTTTCCCAGTCCCGGCGCAGATGGCCTAGATGATTTGAGAAATTCAATCAATCTGGGTTAGTTGGCCCACCTGGTCCCTGTCGGCCCCAGAAAGATTCCAGCCGACGCATATGGACAAGGCTCTCGACTTTCGGTGAAAGTGGTAGGACCCGCTGGTGACTCACAAACCCACTTGCAGCTGCCCGTGACTTCTGTGGCCCCACTTGGCCCATCAGCCGACGTTAGAAGACAAGAGACTTTGTCAAGCCTTTCAACATGGAGGGCCCCTTTCAGGAATTATTGATTCCTTTCTTTTTGTATAAATTGAGGGCTTCCCCTCTTCATTTAGTACGTTTTTAATTTTCAGCATCTCTCTCCCTCTCTCTCTATAATTGTAATAAGAACTTCCCGGCTACGTTCCGGTGGACTTTCCCTTGTCCTGTAAGTTTTTAATTTCTGTCTTTAATTCCAGTTCCAGTCTGTAATAAGTAATAATATTTAATATTTTCGCTTAACGATCCTCTACTTGTTGGTATCAGAGCCATGATTGGCTAAATTGTGTGTTAGTATTTAGGTTAGTAATACAGATGATCTGAAATATGTCGTCGTAATAGTAATATTACTCTGCTCCGGTATGAGTAAGATTACTATTCACCGGCGTGAATAGTAATTTACTATTCACATCAGAATTCTAATTTAAATGATCACTATTCATATTAAAATCCTAATTTAAATGATTACTATTCATATTGAAAACCTAATTTAAATGATAATAATCAGGAGAAATAGAAATCTGGTTGTGATATACTGGTAATTTGTCGCGTAACCGGGTTGCCATTTAGCCGGGGAGGCGTTAGGCTTATTCCCAAAGAAAATCGTTGACCACTGGGTATCAAAAGTGATTTCTAATTCGGCTTATTATATTCATTTAACTCGCGGATTTCGATTTAAATAGTAATTTCATTTAGATTTAAAATTTATTTTGCATATTATTTTATTTAAATAAATTTTTTGATTTGTATAATGTTTTCCTATTCCAGATCATAGGTTTATTACTATTCTAAATATTAACACCTGTATAATGGATTCACACACCATTGATACACACACAACACAAGATTTCACGAAGAACTCTTCTTTAATCGAGTTTGATGTTCAGAAGGATCTGAACAGATGGACCATTCCAAATGTCCATCCGAAAGTTATTTATAACACTAACTCGTATAACTTTCGTAGCAAGTACGCTATTAAGACTATGGAACAAACCCTTAGTCTGGATGAGCAAGATAAGAGTATCGAGCTCTTTAAATGGGATGATCTTAAAGATCATATAAAGGATAAGAATTATCACTTTATTCATGTTGGTTTAATTCAGATTGCTTTTAAACCCATGACCCTTTCTGGTATGAATGCATGTCTTCAAGCTACACTTCGTGATGGTAGGTGTACTACTTTTAGATAATCTTTGATGGGAGCCATTGAAACTAGTTTATGTAATGGACCAGTTTATTTTGATGTGTTTCCAAATATAACTTTGTCTTTAACCGATATGCACCTTTGTAAGTGTTTGAGTCTTAGGGTCCAAACCAAAGGTTATAACTTTATTCCGGGATCGAAAACTGTTGGGATTATTTATAGGATTTATTACAAGGTAATGAATACTATGGCTCCCAATATTAAGCAATTAAGTCCTTTTGGTAAAACTGTGTTAATTGACACACATCTTATAGATTCTAATGTTCACACACCTAGAACTATAAGTTGGGACGAAATTGACTTCCCAGAGACTTGGGCTATAAAAAATGCTGTTCCTCCTCAATCTCGTCAGAATTATGATGTTGAAGACATCATTGAGGAGAAAGATGGAGATGTTTTTCAAAATTTTAGGAAATTTAATAGGTGTCAATCCTCTAGGAGTTACCCTTCTAGAACCCCTTTTGTTACCTATCCTCCATCCACTTCAAGACACTCTGTCTGTGAAGAAAACCCTAGAAACCCTTCATATCATGATGATATGAATGTTCATGGTACGTTTACCCATGACCAAATACCACATGGTATTTATGAGAAGAAGGATTCTTCTCAGCACAGGGAATTCCCTACAGCGTCTGAAATGAATGTCAGACTTTAACCCCTCTTTCTTTTAATGGTTTTTACAATTAATAGAAAAGAGATAAGTGCTGAGTTTAACTTACCTGAATGGGATAGTTTTAGGACTTGGTATTTTAAAAAATATGATAAAAATATGTTAGAATTTTATAAATGGGTGGAAGAAAACCAGTTGGTTACTTCTTTTGCTGTTTGGTTTCTTATGTTTACTAAAGATAGAAAACTTTTTGTTCTTGAAACAGAAGGTAAATCTAAAACTGAAGATAAACATGAAACTAAATGGACCACTGTGAATAAACAGATTATATATGTTGTTCACCCTCCGACTGAACCCCTATCCATAGAAACTGGCAGCACCAGCCAGAGTAGCGCCGCTCCTATTGTTGAAGCTAGTGCCTTTCTTAGGGTAGAAACTGATACCAGACTCCTTGCGCACACTAAGGATCTGAATCCCTTGACCAAACAAGGCAATTATACCAACCTTATCCTTAACACGATAGGTAAACAACTCAATAGAATTGAGAATGCTCAGGCACATAACCCTGTTAAGATTCCCTCAGACTTTGCAAAAAGTCTTGTTAGACCTATAGTTCAACCTCCTATTGAAGTCAAAGGTTTTAAAATGGGAACTAAAACAGAATTTATGTCCCATCTCAGAGAGATCGAGAAAGATCCCAAAGGGTTAAAGCTTAACACTTTATCCCATGATGATTCTGATTCTGAATCAGATATCTCTCTAAAAGATGTTCAAGGATTTGAACTTTCTTTTGGACGTCCTCCTGAGGTTAATAAAATTACTTATAGTAATAATATTGGCCCGGCTAGAAATTACTACCATAGGCCAACCCCTCAGGATTTGCTCTTCGAAGAGAGCGCTGTGATGCAGAATACTTTTCACGGTAAATCTATCTATGATTGGAATCTGGATTAAAACTGAATCCCAGATTTATGAGATGATTCATCAAATGTCTATGTATGCCACCATATGTAAACATAATGATGCCCCTGATCATAGCATTGCGCAGATGATAACTGCTGGATTTACTGGTACCATCAGAGGATGGTGGGGAAATATTCTGACTGAACATCAGAGAAATGCGATTCTCACTGCTATAAAAATTGTTAAGAATGAACAAATGCAAGATATTGGGGTTCCAGATGCGGTTTATACCCTTATGCTCGCCATTGTTCATCACTTTATTGGCAGTACTGATTCCCATAATGAACGTAATAGAGAATTATTACAAAACCTTAGGTGTCCTACTCTTAGTCAGTTTAGGTGGTACAAGGACGTGTTCCTTGCTAGGGTTACTCAGAGAGGCGATGGCAACTCTGAGCACTGGAAAGCTAAGTTCATTGGTGGCCTTCCTACTTTCTTTGCTGAGAAAGTACGTAAGAAGATGAGAGAAGACAATGGAGGCATCTCTATCCCTTACTCGAATTACACTTATGGTCAGCTCATAAGTGTTGTCATTCAGGAGGGTCTTTCCCTCTGTAATGACCTTAAGTTGCAGAGACAACTTAAGAAGCAGAATCTTTCAGGAAAGAAAGAACTTGGTGAGTTTTGTGAGAAGTTTGCTTTTGACACAGGAACTTCCACCCGTAAAGTCTCCAAAAAGACTAAAAAAGTTCCTAAAAAACCCACCTATAAACGTAAGAAGAAAGGGGTTTATATTCCTAAAGAAAAAGAATATAAACATAAAAAGAAATTTGTTAAAAAGAAAACTAACAAATCCGGCCCTAAATGCTTTAAATGTGGTAAATTTGGCCACTATGCTAATAAATGTAAAATGGAAGCTAAGATTAGCAACCTTCAGATTGATGAGCATCTGAAGATTCAGTTAAGCAAACTTTTGCTTAACTCCAGTTCCTCTGAAGAACAAGAGGACTCATCCTCTGAGAGCGATGATGAGCTTTGCTATATCCAAAGCTCTAGCGACTCAGATGTCTCCAAGAACGGAGACTGCCAGTGTAATGAATTAACTAAGAGATGCGATCATCTCCAATCCATAATTCAATTAAATGGATTAAGTCTTAATGTCCTTACCAGTCAGCAACAGGATATGATTGATGTTATCAATCAGGTTACTGATCCTGACATTAAGCTAAAACTAATTAAGTCTTGTTATGCCCAGGAAGAGGTTTTTATTCCTGATTCTTCTAAAGAGTACAGCCTTAAGGAAGTACTCAATCGTTTGGAAAAATTTGGAACTAATAACAAGCCTGCTAGTCTTAATGATTTAAGACATGAAGTTAATACACTTAAAACTGAGTTAAAACAACTTAAGTTACAGCATGACAAAATGCAAACTGAGATTGATAGTCTCAAAAATTCTCAGAAGCATTCTGATCCAGGAACTTCCAACACTACTCCTAGTACTGAAGATTCTGTGGATTATTTAGGTATTATCAGCCGTGTACCAAGCCAAAAGTGGTACACTACTATCAACCTAGTGATTAACAAAAAATTCTCTCTTTGTAACATCATTGCCCTTGTTGATAGCGGTGCTGACATGAATTGTATTCAGGAAGGAATTGTTCCTACTGAGTACTTTGAGAAGGCCACTCAATCTTTGTTTAATGCTAGTGGTGATAGCATGGGCATCAGGTTTAAATTAACCAATGTTGCCATCTGTAACAATGGAATTTGTTTAGATAGTACCTTCTTGCTTATTGGCGATTTATCTCAACAGATAATTTTAGGTACTCCTTTTTTATCTATGCTTATGCCTATTGATAAAATTGATTCTAGTGGTATATACACCACTATTCAAAATCAAAAAATTGTTTTTGAATTCATCACCCGTCCTGAGATTAAGAAAATTTACTCTTTGACTAATAACATTATTTTCAAAGAAAACCATCTTAATTTTCTTCAAAAAGAAATCTCCAATCTCAACATTAAAAAGAATTTAATGTCCCCTAGTATCATGAGCAAAATTCAGGTTGTTAAGAACCAGTTAACAGCAGAAATTTGCAGTGATATCCCTAATGCTTTTTGGGACAGGAAGAAACATATTGTCTCTCTTCCTTATGAAAAAGATTTTCATGAAAGATCCATTCCTACCAAAGCTAGACCCAGTCAAATGAAGACTGAGCTCCTCGATCTTTGTAAGGATGAGATCCAGAACTTGTTAGACAAAAAGCTTATAACTAAAAGTTATTCTCCTTGGAGTTGTACAACTTTTTATGTTAACAAGGCTGCTGAGAAGGAACGAGGTGTTCCTAGGCTTGTAATTAATTATAAGCCCCTTAACAAAGTTTTGCAATGGATAAAATATCCTATTCCTAATAAAAAGGACTTACTTGACAGGCTTCATTCTGCCACCATTTTTTCCAAATTTGATTTAAAATCTGGATATTGGCAGATCCAAATTGCGCCACAAGATCGGTACAAAACTGCTTTTGTGGTTCCATTTGACCATTACCAATGGAATGTTTTGCCTTTTGGGCTTAAGAATGCCCCCTCTGAGTTTCAAAATATCATGAACGATATTTTTAATCCTTTTTCTGACTTCTCAATTGTTTATATTGACGACATCCTTATCTTCTCTAATTCAATTGACCAACACTTTAAACATTTAAAGGTTTTTAAAGATGTTGTTAAAATTAATGGATTAGTTGTCTCCGCCCCTAAAATGAAAATTTTTCAAACAAATGTTAGATTTTTAGGGCATAACATTGGAGAGGGGAAAATACTCCCCATTGACAGAAGTATTGAGTTTGCTTCTAAATTCCCAGATGAACTTAGGGAAAAAACTCAACTTCAAAGATTTCTGGGTAGTCTCAATTATATTGGTGACTATTACAAAAATCTTGCACAAGATAGTGCCATTCTTTACTCTCGTTTGAAAAAGAACCCCGCTCCTTGGACTTTAGAGCACACTAAAGCTGTCCAGAAAATTAAACTGAAAGTCAAGCAATTACCTTGTCTAGCTTTAGCCAACCCTTCGTTTTTCAAAATTGTCGAGACTGACGCCTCTGATTTAGGTTTTGGTGGTATATTAAAACAAATAAATTCTTTAACTAAAAAGGAAGAACTTTTTCGTTTTACTTCAGGATCTTGGAAAGATGCCTCAAAAAATTACTCCACCATTAAGAAAGAAACCTTTTCCGTCGTAAAATGCATTTCAAAATTTCAAGATGATTTGTTAAATCAGAAATTTTTACTACGAATTGATTGTAGTGCTGTTAAACAGATTTTGCAAAAAGATGTTGAAAATATTGTTTCAAAACAGATTTTTGCCAGATGGCAAGCAAACTAATATTAAATATTTTTACTTATTACAGACTGGAACTGGAATTAAAGACAAAAATTAAAAACTTACAGGACAAGGGAAAGTCCACCGGAACGTAGCCGGGAAGTTCTTATTACAATTATAGAGAGAGAGGGAGAGAGATGCTGAAAATTAAAAATGTTTATAGGTGGGTTTTTTAGGATTTTTTTTAGTCTTTTTGGAGACTTTACGGGTGGAAGTTCCTGTGTCAAAAGCGAACTGCTCACAAAACTCACCAAGTTCTTTCTTTCTTGAAAGATTATGCTTCTTAAGTTGTCTCTGCAACTTAAGGTCATTACAGAGGGAAAGACCCTCCTGAATGACAACACTTATGAGCTGACCATAAGTGTAATTCGATTAAGGGATAGAGATGCCTCCATTGGCTTCTCTCATCTTCTTACGTACTTTCTCAGCAAAGAAAGTAGGAAGGCCGTCAATGAACTTAGCTTTCCAGTGCTCAGAGTTGCCATCGCCTCTCTGAGTAACCCTAGCAAGGAACACGTCCTTGTACCACCCAAACTGACTAAGAGTAGGACACCTAAGGTTTTGTAATAATTCTCTATTACGTTCATTATGGGAATCAGTACTGCCAATAAAGTGATGAACAATGGCGAGCATATGGGTATAAACCGCATCTGGAACCCCAATATCTTGCATTTGTTCATTCTTAACAATTTTTATAGCAGTGAGAATCTCATTTCTCTGATGTTCAATCAGAATATTTCCCCACCATCCTCTGATGGTACCAGTAAATCCAGCAGTTATCATCTGCGCAATGCTATGATCAGGGGCATCATTATGTTTACATATGGTGGCATACATAGACATTTGATGAATCACCTCATAAATCTGGGATTCAGTTTTACCATCCAGATTCCAATCATAGATAGATTTATCGTGAAAAGTATTCTGCATCATAGCGCTCTCTTTGAAGAGCAAATCCTGAGGGGTTGGCCTATGGTAGTAATTTCTAGCCGGGCCAATATTATTACTATAAGTAATTTTATTAACCTCAGGAGGACGTCCAAAAGAAAGTTCAAATCCTTAAACATCTTTTAGAGAGATATCTGATTCAGAATCAGAATCATCATGGGATAAAGTGTTAAGCTTTAACCCTTTGAGATCTTTCTCGATCTCTTTGAGATGGGACATAAATTCTGTTTTAGTTCCCATTTTAAAACCTTTAACTTCAATAGGAGGTTGAACTATAGGGCTAACAAGACTTTTTGCAAAGTCTGAGGGAATCTTAACAGGGTTATGTACCTGAGTATTCTCAATTCTATTGAGTTGTTTACCTATCGTGTTAAGGATAAGGTTGGTATAATTGCCTTGTTTGGTCAAGGGATTCAGATCCTTAGTGTGCGCAAGGAGTCTGGTATCAGTTTCTACCCTAAGAAAGGCACTAGCTTCAACAATAGGAGCGGCGCTACTCTGGCTGGTGCTGCTAGTTTCTATGGATAGGGGTTCAGTCGGAGGGTGAACAACAGATATAATCTGTTTATTCACAGTGGTCCATTTAGTTTCATGTTTATCTTCAGTTTTTGATTTACCTTCTGTTTCAAGAACAAAAAGTTTTCTATCTTTAGTAAACATAAGAAACCAAACAGCAAAAGAAGTAACCAACTGGTTTTCTTCCACCCATTTATAAAATTCATTTTTATAAAATTCTAACATATTTTTATCATATTTTTTAAAATACCAAGTCCTAAAACTATCCCATTCAGGTAAGTTAAACTCAACACTTATCTCTTTTCTATTAATTGTAAAAACCATTAAAAGAAAGAGGGTTTAAAGTCTGACATTCATTTCAGACGCCGTAGGGAATTCCCTGTGCTGAGAAGAATTCTTCTTCTCATAAATACCATGTGGTATTTGGTCATGGGTAAACGTACCATGAACATTCATATCATCATGATATGAAGGGTTTCTAGGGTTTTCTTCACAGACAGAGTGTCTTGAAGTGGATGGAGGATAGGTAACAAAAGGGGTTCTAGAATGGTAACTCCTAGAGGATTGACACCTATTAAATTTCCTAAAATTTTGAAAAACATCTCCATCTTTCTCCTCAATGATGTCTTCAACATCATAATTCTGACGAGGTTGAGGAGGAACAACATTTTTTATAGCCCAAGTCTCTGGGAAGTCAATTTCGTCCCAACTTATAGTTCTAGGTGTGTGAACATTAGAATCTATAAGATGTGTGTCAATTAACACAGTTTTACCAAAAGGACTTAATTGCTTAATATTGGGAGCCATAATATTCATTACCTTGTAATAAATCCTATAAATAATCCCAACAGTTTTCGATCCCGGAAGAAAGTTATAACCTTTGGTTTGGACCTTAAGACTCAAACACTTACAAAGGTGCATATCGGTTAAAGATAAAGTTATATTTGGAAACACATCAAAATAAACTGGTCCATTACATAAACTAGTTTCAATGGCTCCCATCAAAGATTGTCTAAAATTAGTACACCTACCATCACGAAGTGTAGCTTGAAGACATGCATTCATACCAGAAAGGGTCAGGGGTTTAAAAGCAATCTGAATTAAACCAACATGAATAAAGTGATAATTTTTATCCTTTATATGATCTTTAAGATCATCCCATTTAAATAGCTCGATACTCTTATCTTGCTCATCCAGACTAAGGGTTTGTTCCATAGTCTTAATAGCGTACTTGCTACGAAAGTTATACCAGTTAGTGTTATAAATAACTTTCGGATGGACCTTTGGAATGGTCCACATGTTCAGATCCTTCTGAACATCAAATTCGATTAAAGAAGAGTTCTTCGTGAAATCTTGTGTTGTGTGTGTATCAATGGTGTGTGAATCCATTATACAGATGTTAATATTTAGAATAGTAATAAACCTATGATCTGGAATAGGAAAACATTATAGTAATATTTTTTTTTTATTTAAATAAAACAATATGCAAAATAAAATTGTAAATCTAAATGAAATTACTATTTAAATCGAAATTCGCCAGTTAAATGAATATAATAAGCCGAATTAGAAATAACTTTTGATACCCAGTGGTCAACGATTTACTTTGGGAATAAGCCTAACGCCTCCCCGGCTAAATGGCAACTCGGTTACGCGACAAGTTACCAGTATATCACAACCAGATTTCTATTTCTCCTGATTATTATCATTTAAATTACGTTTTCAATATGAGTAGTAATCTTTTAAATTAGGATTTTAATATGAATAGTGATCATTTAAATTAGAATTCTAATGTGAATAGTAAATTACTATTCACGCCGGTGAATAGTAATCTTACTCATACCGGAGCAGAGTAATATTACTATTACGACGACATATTTCAGATCATCAGTATTACTAACCTAAATACTAACACACAATTTAGTCAATCATGGCTCTGATACCAACAAGTATGCTTGTGCTCAGCATTTTGATAATAAAAAGCTTTTGTCCAAGCCTGGACATAATCCCAATAATTATAGGATCCACCAGCATGCGAACTTAATTTTCGCGCTTTTAAAGGATGGATTCCCCATTCTCGGGGAGAAATGAATTTGTTCAAAACATCCTTGCTATAAGCAATGGGGTAATGAGAATTTCCCTGGTGCTTATTAGTATGACTAAACACCACTGAATCAGTTTCCACGAGAATCGCCTCGTATACCGTCCGGTATTTGCCTTCTGGCACCTCATAATTATGAGTATCCAGATATAGGGACTTTATTTCCCACGGAGAAGTCATCTGCTTCTCATCCTCATCATTGAGGATTAGTACCAATTCCGAAGTCCTTTGATTAGGAATGAAATTGTACTTAATAGTTTCCAAAACCTCCTTAGTAGATTTCTTCTTGCCGAAAGGGTTAAGAGGGGGAGCATTCTTCTCCCTGTTCTTCGCACTCTGGCGAATGAACTCCATATAATCCTGTATCGGAGGATATTGATCTTCATTGATCACAATTTTTTCTTTTCCAGGCCGGCGAGAATACCCGCTGCTGTTGCCTCTACCACGCCCACGAGAGGGGCCACTCATCGGTCCTGCAAAAACTCTCTAGTTAGAAAATCGGGAAGAGAGTTATTTTCCCCTTTGATATGTTCTATATCAAAATGAAAAGCCGATAAGTTTTCTTGCCATCTGGCAAAAATCTGTTTTGAAACAATATTTTCAACATCTTTTTGCAAAACCTGTTTAACAGCACTACAATCAATTTGTAGTAAAAATTTCTGATTTAACAAATCATCTTGAAATTTTGAAATGCATTTTGCGACGGAAAAGATTTCTTTCTTAATGGTGGAGTAATTTTTTGAGGCATCTTTCCAAGATCCTGAAGTAAAACGAACAAGTTCTTCCTTTTTAGTTAAAGAATTTATTTGTTTTAATATACCACCAAAACCTAAATCAGAGGCGTCAGTCTCGACAATTTTGAAAAATGAAGGGTTGGCTAAAGCTAGACAAGGTAATTGCTTGACTTTCAGTTTAATTTTCTGAACAACTTTAGTGTGCTCTAAAGTCCAAGGAGGAGGGTTCTTTTTCAAACGAGAGTAAAGAATGGCACTATCTTGTGCAAGATTTTTGTAATAGTCACCAATATAATTGAGACTACCCAGAAATCTTTGAAGTTGAGTTTTTTCCCTAAGTTCATCTGGGAATTTAGAAGCAAACTCAATACTTCTGTCAATGGGGAGTATTTTCCCCTCTCCAATGTTATGCCCTAAAAATCTAACATTTGTTTGAAAAATTTTCATTTTAGGGGCGGAGACAACTAATCCATTAATTTTAACAACATCTTTAAAAATCTTTAAATGTTTAAAGTGTTGGTCAATTGAATTAGAGAAGATAAGGATATCGTCAATATCAACAATTGAGAAGTCAGAAAAAGGATTAAAAATATCGTTCATGATATTTTGAAACTCAGAGGGGGCATTATTAAGCCCAAAAGGCAAAACATTCCATTGGTAATGGCCAAATGGAACCACAAAAGCAGTTTTGTACCGATCTTGTGGCGCAATTTGGATCTGCCAATATCCAGATTTTAAATCAAATTTGGAAAAATTGGTGGCAGAATGAAGCCTGTCAAGTAAGTCCTTTTTATTAGGAATAGGATATCTTATCCATTGCAAAACTTTGTTAAGGGGCTTATAATTAATTACAAGCCTAGGAACACCTCGTTCCTTCTCAGCAGCCTTGTTAACATAAAAAGCTGTACAACTCCAAGGAGAATAACTTTTAGTTATAAGCTTTTTGTCTAACAAGTTCTGGATCTCATCCTTACAAAGATCGAGGAGCTCAATTTTCATTTGACTGGATCTAGCTTTGGTAGGAATGGATCTTTCATGAAAATCTTTTTCATAAGGAAGAGAGACAATATGTTTCTTCCTGTCCCAAAAAGCATTAGGGATATCACTGCAAATTTCTGCTGTTAACTGGTTCTTAACAACCTGAATTTTGGTCATGATACTAGGGGACATTAAATTCTTTTTAATGTTGAGATTAGAGATTTCTTTTTGAAGAAAATTAAGATGGTTTTCTTTGAAAATAATGTTATTAGTCAAAGAGTTAATTTTCTTAATCTCAGGACGGGTGATGAATTCAAAAACAATTTTTTGATTTTGAATAGTGGTGTATATACCACTAGAATCAATTTTATCAATAGGCATAAGCATAGATAAAAAAGGAGTACCTAAAATTATTTGTTGAGATAAATCGCCAATAAGCAAGAAGGTACTATCTAAACAAATTCCATTGTTACAGATGGCAACATTGGTTAATTTAAACCTGAGGCCCATGCTATCACCACTAGCATTAAACAAAGATTGAGTGGTCTTCTCAAAGTACTCAGTAGGAACAATTCCTTTCTGAATATAATTCATGTCAGCACCGCTATCAACAAGGGCAATGATGTTACAAAGAGAGAATTCTTTGTTAATCACTAGGTTGATAGTAGTGTACCACTTTTGGCTTGGTACACGGCTGATAATACCTAAATAATCCACAGAATCTTCAGTACTAGGAGTAGTGTTGGAAGTTCCTGGATCAGAATGCTTCTGAGCATTTTTGAGACTATCAATCTCAGTTTGCATTTTGTCATGCTGTAACTTAAGTTGTTTTAACTCAGTTTTAAGTGTATTAACTTCATGTCTTAAATCATTAAGACTAGCAGGCTTGTTATTTGTTCCAGATTTTTCCAAACGATTGAGTACTTCCTTAAGGCTGTACTCTTTAGAAGAATCAGGAATAAAAACCTCTTCCTGGGCATAACAAGACTTAATTAGTTTTAGCTTAATGTCAGGATCAGTAACCTGATTGATAACATCAATCATATCCTGTTGCTGACTGGTAAGGACATTAAGACTTAATCCATTTAATTGAATTATGGATTGGATATGATCGCATCTCTTAGTTAATTCATTACACTGGCAGTCTCCGTTCTTGGAGACATCTGAGTCGCTAGAGCTTTGGATATAGCAAATCTCATCATCGCTCTCAGAGGAGGAGTCCTCTTGTTCTTCAGAGGAACTGGAGTTAAGCAAAAGTTTGCTTAACTGAATCTTCAGATGCTCATCAATCTGAAGGTTGCTAATCTTAGCTTCCATTTTACATTTATTAGAATAGTGGCCAAATTTACCACATTTAAAGCATTTAGGGCCGGATTTGTTAGTTTTCTTTTTAACAAATTTCTTTTTTATGTTTATATTCTTTTTCTTTAGGAATATAAGCCCTTTTCTTCTTACGTTTATAGGTGGGTTTTTTTGGAACTTTTTTAGTCTTTTTGGAGACTTTACGTGTTGAAGTTCCTGTGTCAAAAGCGAACTGTTGACAAAACTCACCAAGTTCTTTCTTTCCTGAAAGATTCTGCTTCTTAAGTTGTCTCTGCAACTTAAGGTCGTTACATAGGGAAAGACCCTCCTGAATGACAACACTTATGAGCTGACCATAAGTGTAATTCGAGTAAGGGATAGAGATGCCTCCATTGTCTTCTCTTATCTTCTTACGTACTTTCTCAGCAAAGAAAGTAGGAAGGCCATCAATGAACTTAGCTTTCCAGTGCTCAGAGTTGCCATCGCCTCTCTGAGTAACCCTAGCAAGGAACACGTCCTTGTACCACCTAAACTGACTAAGAGTAGGACACCTAAGGTTTTGTATCAATTCTCTATTACGTTCATTATGGGAATCAGTACTGCCAATAAAGTGATGAACAATGGTGAGCATAAGGGTATAAACCGCATTTGGAACCCCAATATCTTGCATTTGTTCATTCTTAACAATTTTTATAGCAGTGAGAATCTCATTTCTCTGATGTTCAGTCAGAATATTTCCCCACCATCCTCTGATGGTACCAGTAAATCCAGCAGTTATCATCTGCGCAATGCTATGATCAGGGGCATCATTATGTTTACATATGGTGGCATACATAGACATTTGATGAATCATCTCATAAATCTGGGATTCAGTTTTACCATCCAGATTCCAATCATAGATAGATTTACCGTGAAAAGTATTCTGCATCACAGCGCTCTCTTCGAAGAGCAAATCCTGAGGGGTTGGCCTATGGTAGTAATTTCTAGCCGGGCCAATATTATTACTATAAGTAATTTTATTAACCTCAGGAGGACGTCCAAAAGAAAGTTCAAATCCTTGAACATCTTTTAGAGAGATATCTGATTCAGAATCAGAATCATCATGGGATAAAGTGTTAAGCTTTAACCCTTTGAGATCTTTCTCGATCTCTTTGAGATGGGACATAAATTCTATTTTAGTTCCCATTTTAAAACCTTTAACTTCAATAGGAGGTTGAACTATAGGTCTAACAAGACTTTTTACAAAGTCTGAGGGAATCTTAACAGGGCTATGTGCCTGAGCATTCTCAATTCTATTGAGTTGTTTACCTATCGTGTTAAGGATAAGGTTGGTATAATTGCCTTGTTTGGTCAAGGGATTCAGATCCTTAGTGTGCGCAAGGAGTCTGGTATCAGTTTCTACCCTAAGAAAGTCACTAGCTTCAACAATAGGAGCGGCGCTACTCTGGCTGGTGCTGCCAGTTTCTATGGATAGGGGTTCAGTCGGAGGGTGAACAACAAATATAATCTGTTTATTCACAGTGGTCCATTTAGTTTCATGTTTATCTTCAGTTTTAGATTTACCTTCTGTTTCAAGAACAAAAAGTTTTCTATCTTTAGTAAACATAAGAAACCAAACAACAAAAGAAGTAACCAACTGGTTTTCTTCCACCCATTTATAAAATTCATTTTTATAAAATTCTAACATATTTTTATCATATTTTTTTAAATACCAAGTCCTAAAACTAACCCATTCAGGTAAGTTAAACTCAGCACTTATCTCTTTTCTATTAATTGTAAAAACCATTAAAAGAAAGAGGGGTTAAAGTCTGACATTCATTTCAGACGCCGTAGGGGATTCCCTGTGCTGAGAAGAATCCTTCTTCTCATAAATACCATGTGGTATTTGGTCATGGGTAAACGTACCATGAAAATTCATATCATCATGATATGAAGGGTTTATAGGGTTTTCTTCACAAACATAGTGTCTTGAAGTGGATGGAGGATAGGTAACAAAAGGGGTTCTAGAAGGGTAACTCCTAGAGGATTGACACCTATTAAATTTCCTAAAATTTTGAAAAACATCTCCATCTTTCTCCTCAATGATGTCTTCAACATCATAATTCTGACGAGGTTGAGGAGGAACAGTATTTTTTATAACCCAAGTCTTTGGGAAGTCAATTTCGTCCCAACTTATAGTTCTAGGTGTGTGAACATTTGAATCTATAAGATGTGTGTCAATTAACACAGTTTTACCAAAAGGACTTAATTGCTTAATATTGGGAGCCACAGTATTCATTACCTTGTAATAAATCCTATAAATAATCCCAACAGTTTCCGATCCCGGAAGAAAGTTATAACCTTTGGTTTGGACGCTAAGACTCAAATACTTACAAAGGTGCATATCGGTTAAAGACAAAGTTATATTTGGAAACACATCAAAATAAACTGGTCCATTACATAAACTAGTTTCAATGGCTCCCATCAAAGATTGTCTAAAATTAGTACACCTACCATCACGAAGTGTAGCTTGAGGACATGCATTCATACCAGAAAGGGTTAGGGGTTTAAAAGCAATCTGAATTAAACCAACATGAATAAAGTGATAATTTTTATCCTTTATATGATCTGTAAGATCATCCCATTTAAAGAGCTCGATACTGTTATCTTGCTCATCCAGACTAAGGGTTTGTTCCATAGTCTTAATAGCGTACTTGCTACGAAAGTTATACCAGTTAGTGTTATAAATAACTTTCGGATGGACCTTTGGAATGGTCCACGTGTTCAGATCCTTCTGAACATCAAACTCGATTAAAGAAGAGTTCTTCGTGAACTCTTGTGTTGTGTGTGTATCAATGGTGTGTGAATCCATTATACAGATGTTAATATTTAGAATAGTAATAAACCTATGATCTGGAATAGGAAAACATTATACAAATAATTTTTTTTATTTAAATAAAACAATATGCAAAATAAAATTCTAAATCTAAATGAAATTACTATTTAAATCGAAATTCGCCTGTTAAATGAATATAATAAGCCGAATTAGAAATAAATTTTGATACCCAGTGGTCAACGATTTACTTTGGGAATAAGCCTAACGCCTCCCCGACTAAATGGCAACTCGGTTACGCGACAAGTTACCAGTATATCACAACCAGATTTCTATTTCTCCTGATTATTATCATTTAAATTAGGTTTTCAATATGAATAGTAATATTTTAAATTAGGATTTTAATATGAATAGTGATCATTTAAATTATAATTCTGATGTGAATAGTAAATTACTATTCACGCCGGTGAATAGTAATCTTACTCATACCGGAGCAGAGTAATATTACTATTACGACGACATATTTCAGATCATCAGTATTACTAACCTAAATACTAACACACAATTTAGCCAATCATGGCTTTGACTGGGTCTAGCTTTGGTAGGAATGGATCTTTCATGAAAATATTTTTCATAAGGAAGAGAGACAATATGTTTCTTCCTGTCCCAAAAAGCATTAGGGATATCACTGCAAATTTTTGCTGTTAACTGGTTCTTAACAACCTGAATTTGGCTCTGATACCAATCGTTAAGCGGAAATATTAAATATTATTACTTATTACAGACTGGAACTGGAATTAAAGACAAAAATTAAAAACTTACAGGACAAGGGAAAGTCCACCGGAACGTAGCCGGGAAGTTCTTATTACAATTATAGAGAGAGAGGGAGAGAGATGCTGAAAAATAAAAAAACGTCCTAAATGAAGAGGGGAAGCCCTCAATTTATACAAAAAGAAAGGAATCAATAATTCCTGAAAGGGGCCCTCCATGTTGAAAGGCTTGACAAAGTCTCTTATCTTCTAACGTCGGATGATGGGCCAAGTGGGGCCACAGAAGTCACGGGCAGCTGCAAGTGGGTCTGTGAGTCACCAGCGGGTCCTACCACTTTCACTGAAAGTCGAGAGCCTTGTCCATATGCGTCGGCTGGAATCTTTCTGGGACCGACAGGGGCCAGGTGGGCCAACTAACCCAAATTGATTGAATTTCTCAAATCATCTAGGCCATCTGCGCCGGGACTGGGAAAAGGGCTAGCCGACGGTCTTGTCGGAAAAGCTGAGCTCAGAGAGTTGAAGAATGCCTCCATTGTTGGCTCAGTAGGAATATTGGTGTCAAACATGTCACCAATGTAGGGATCGTCCTCAGGGTTCTGAGATTCTCCGGCCAGGCAAAAGAAAGGATTATCTTTTATGGCAGAATGCATTGATGTGTCATCATCATCATCTGAAGGAAGAGGAATGGGATTCCTGGGGCTAGGACTGGGCGTTGCCGGAACATCAGGGGTTACACAAGCACCAAAAGCCTCTTTAAACTGGCTATGAGTGTAATACATAATTATGATCTCATCCTTACAAAGGACTTCGGAATTGGTACTAATCCTCAATGATGAGGATGAGAAGCGGATGACTTCTCCGTGGGAAATAAAGTCCCTATATCTGGATACTCATAATTATGAGGTGCCAGAAGGCAAATACCGGACGGTATACGAGACGATTCTCGTGGAAACTGATTCAGTGGTGTTTAGTCATACTAATAAACACCAGGGAAATTCTCATTCCCCCATTGCTTATAGCAAGGCTGTTTTGAAAAAAATCATTTCTCCCTGAGAATGGGGAATCCATCCTTTAAAAGCGCGAAAATTAAGTTCGCATGCTGGTGGATCCTATAATTATTGGGATTATGTCGAGGCTTGGACAAAAGCTTTTTATTATCAAAATGCTGAGCACAAGCATACTTGGTTTTTCGTTTTGTGCCCAAATTCTTTGAAAAAATCTTACCTAGGATGGGTGATCAATTGGTGGGACAAATTTGGCCCAGGAATTGATTTCTTCCCCGATGAAATTACCCAAGCTAAACTCTTTCTTCCTTGGTGTCAATTTCATCCTCTTTTAAAGGGGAAAAACAAAACTCTAGTAGGATTAAACACCCTACTCTTTTTCTCTGAGATGAGCATTCTTTGAATCTCCAGATGGGATCTGCGTTGTAGAGTTATTGATTCCTTTCTTTTTGTATAAATTGAGGGCCCCTTTCAGGAATTATTGATTCCTTTCTTTTTGTATAAATTGAGGGCTTCCCCTCTTCATTTAGGACGTTTTTTATTTTTCAGCATCTCTCTCCCTCTCTCTCTATAATTGTAATAAGAACTTATCGGCCTGTAGTAAGTAATTGTAATAAGATCATTAAGTGGAATTTCCCTTGTCCTGTAATTTTTTAATTTCTGTCTTTAATTCCAGTTCCATTCTGTAATAAGTAATAATATTTAATATTTCCGCTTAACGATCCTCTACTACTACTACTACTACTACTACTACTACTACTGCTGCTGCTGCTGCTGCTGCTGCTGCACTACTACTACTACTACTACTACTACTACTACTACTACTACTACTACTACTACTACTACTACTACTACTACTACTACTACTACTACTACTACTACTACTACTACTAGGTGTTCAAAAAATCGATTGGACTGACGGATCGAATCGAATCGATTTTTTTTCCGGTCTTTTTTCTTAATCGGTCCTGATATACCAAGATACACCCTCGACCCTCGAGCCGAGGGTGTCCACATATAAGATGAGGGTCCAACTTTATTACACTAGGGGTCTTATCAGAGACCGAGAGACCCCAAAAATGAGCTGATCCTTCACCGCAGGCCAGATGACCCTACAAGTGGCCGACCCTTCATCACAGGCCGGATGACTGTATAAGTGGCCGACCCTTCATCATAGGCCGGACGACCCTAAGAGGGGATGACAGTACAAGTCCCACATCCAACAGGACCAGTGCCAGCATGAACTTTAGCCTCGGCCTGACATCATAGATCGAGGGTGACATCATCGAGGCGCGTGATTTGGGAGACGCGTGGCACAGCGCGCGTGGGACTCATATAGTACGTGGACCTGACCGTTATAACAATATCATTCCCTCACGTGAGGGAATATTGTGTCATCATTTAATCACACGTGGCACAACCAGGTGTCAAGAGGGAATTAGCTAGATCATCATTCACATGCTCAATGCATGCTTGGGGGTACACTACTCCCCCAAGCATTACATATACTTGTCATCTTCAAGCTTGTAAAAATATCGATAATTAAAACCCTAGTTAGAACTCTTCTTGTACACACAGTAAAGAGAGAGAGTGAGCTTATGAGCATTGTATCCAAGGCCATTAGTGCCCATATTTAGTGGATCACACACTCACAGTAGATGTAGGCTTGATTGACTGAACCACTATACATAACTGTTTTCATTCCTCTTATTGTCATCCCCTTCTATACACTTATACACATATATAACTCTATTCCTGCCATTGTTATTATTGTTTGAGCTCATCATCTCTTATCTGGTGGTGCTAAATCTTAGCATCATCGATTTGGCGCCATCTGTGGGAACGAGAAGATATCTCTTCCTTAATACAGCTTGACCTCACCGAAAAATCTGGTGGTGAACCAGTTCTCCCCCTCTGTGTGGAGCTGTTTCACCATTGAAAGAGATCCATTAAGATTCTCAAGCTCATCAGTCACTCGATCATCTAGCTCTTCACAACTCAAACATATGGCACCACCACCACCACCACCACCACCACCAGCTAGTGGAGTAGGACCTTCTTCCAGTCAATACCACCTCAGTCTGAGATGGAAGATGTGGCTGCTGCCCTGAAATCCTTGGTAGCAAGTTAGTAGATCATGAAGGAGCAATTTGCAGCTCTTAGCCAAAATATACTGAGACCACCCGGAGTCTCACTGGAGACGATTACTCCGGCAGCAGCTCCAGGGCAGCATGGGGCTAGGGGACCACCCCAGGCACCACACAAAGACTTGCCACCACCACAAAAGCGAAGGGATGTTACTGACCCCCGACGTCTATGCCTGGGGAGGCAGGGAAACCCTTGCCTGGAGGATATATATGATGATGTGGAGGTTGATGAGGCCCCCATAGATTGCTGGGAGCCGTATAAAGTCTCTAACAATACTGTACGACCTATCCAGGAAAGCAAAGGGAAGTGTGGGAGGCAAAATCCCGACGATCGCCCGAGAGGCTCAACTTTTGATCGTCTGAGCAGGGGATCGACCTTCGAGAGGCTGGGCCCTGTAAATGATCTGAGGGAAAGATTGTCTAGATCGAGGAGTATTGCGAGGACTAGAAGAGAGGCAGTGGATGGCCGACCCCACGGGGGACGACCCCATGGACGGGACGACGGTCAGGGAGAAGTGAACAGCTGACACAGACCTGCCGCAGCAGAACCCTTAGTTCACCCCAAAGAGGCGGCAGGGGATAACATCGGCCAAGCCGACCCTACGAGGCCCTAGAACGACTCGATCCAAAGGCTGGAGGATAAAATTGGTGATATCCTGAAAAGCAGGGATCCCCTTCAAAGAGGATACTCCATCGACTCACCCTTTGTGGCGAAGATAGTTAACTTCCCAGCACCATCCAAGTTTAAACCACGCGTGGTCACCCCAAGGTATGACGGGAGTACCAACCCTGTCCATCATATTGAGATGTACCAATCAGCGACAGACATATACTTTATCTCAGATGAGATGAGGTGTTGTGCCTTTTCCGGCATTTTGATTGGGGCAGTACATGTCTGGTATATGTCTCTTCCAAAGAACTCCATTGAAAGCTTTAAGCAGTTAGCAGAACGATTTATTCATAACTTTTTCTTCGGAGTGAGGCCACAGAAGAAGACCACACACATGATTTATGTTAAGTAGGGGAAGAGCGAGAGCTTGAGAGACTACATAGCCAAATTTAACAAAGAGAAGTTAGAGGTCGAAGACTATGAGGAAAGCATAGCCACGACAGCCCTCATCGGAGGACTCCAAAAAGGAAAGCTATTATGGAAGATTGCTGAAGACCCCCCAAAGATGATGGCGGAGTTACTGGCCACAACAAGGAAGGTGATGAACGCCGAAGAGGTGATGGCCGCCAAATACGAGGATGAAAAAAGAAGTACTAGTGGGGGTAAGTACTAGAAAAAAAATAAAGAGGGGAATAAGAGGCTAGCAGATGACAAATTCGCTGATTACACCCCTCTGATAGTCAGCTATGAACACATTTTGAATGAGATAAAGTGTGATCGATCCTTGAAATGGCCTGAGAAGTTGAGGGCACCTCCTCACAAGAGGAACAAAAACCTGTGGTGTGAATTTCACCAAGACCATGGTCATCTGACCGATAAGTGTTTTGCTCTAAAAGATGAAATTGAAAAAATGCTAAAAGAAGGGAAATTAAGAAAATACGTGGACAAGGGTGCTTTCAAGAGGGGCCGAGGGGACGACCCCAGGAAAAAGAGAAGCGATACATGCAGAGAAGATCCTCCAAACAGAAGAGACGACCCTTCAAAGGATGAGGACGACCCTGACCTCCCACCGAGAGACGACCACGGCCCTGTGAAAAGACATAATATGATTTCGTTCGGTGTTGGGATGATCTTCAGGGGACTAGAAGGAGGAGGATCAGAGGTCGCAGACAGGAAGGCCCATGTAGCTGAAGCTATAGGGCAGTGACAAAAGCTGTGCATTCAAACTCTATAGAAGCAAATCCAGAAAAGAGAAAGAAAGTTGATATGGATACTCTCGTAGTGGGATTCTCAAGAATGGACTTCAAAGGCCTTTTAGCCCCACACGATGAACCTCTCGTCATCACTACCAGGGTACACGGATGTGAGGTGCCGAGAATCTTGATAAATTGGGGTAGTTCTGCAGATGTGATGTTCTAGCCGTGCTTTAAAGCCTTAGGTCTCTGCCGTGCTAGGCTCGTCCCATACGATCACCCCTTGATTGGTTTCAGTGGGGAAAAAGTTCATCCTCCAGGAGTGTACGAGGCCGATGTTAGAATGGGGGACGAGTGGCCGAGATGGCTTACCAAGAAGGTTAAATTTTTTGTGATGGATGAACATGTCTTCTCAGCCTACAACATCATACTGGGGCGAGTCAAGGAATTTGAGGCCGTACCATCCACGGTTCATCGGATGATAAAATTCTCGACCCCTTACGGGGTAGGAGAAGTTCATGGAGACCAGACGACGGCACGGGAATGTTACTTCAACTCCATCGAAGAAAAAGAGGCGCATAAGAAAGCACCAACTACTTACAATATGGATATCGTCGACCCTAGGGATGAGACAAAACTGAAGAAAGGAGAAGCCGCGAAAGAGGTTGAATCCATCATCCTCAATGAGGATGAGCTGGAAAAACCGTCCAAGTTGGCAAAGCTCTAAAGACAGACATAAAATAAGACCTCATCAAGCTGCTAAGGAGAAGACATCAAGTCTTTGCATGGAGTCATGTAGATATGCCAGGGATCGACCCCGAAATCATGTGCCACAAGCTCAACGTGGTAGAGGGCGCAAAGCCGGTAAAGCAGAAGAGGAAAATTTATTCTCGAGAAAAATATGAAGTCATAAGGGACGAGGTCAAGAAGCTAGAAGATGCTGAGTTTATCAGGGAGGCCATCTATCCCGAATGGCTGTCCAACGCAGTCATAATCCCCAAAGCCAGCGGGAAATGGAGGATGTGTGTAGACTTCACTGACCTCAACAAACATTATCCCAAAGACAGTTTTCCTCTCCCTCGCATTGATCAGATGGTAGATGCTACTGCATGCTATGAGCTAATGAGATTCATGGATGCCTATTCAGGTTACAACCAGATCTTCATGAGACCCGAGGACTCAGAAAATACGGCTTTTGTTACCGACACGGGGACATACTGTTATAGGGTTATGCCCTTTGGCCTAAAGAATGCGGGGGCAACGTATCAGCGCCTTGTGAATAAAATGTTTGAAGACCAAATTGGGAAGTCCATGGAGGTCTATGTAGATGACATGTTGACCAAGAGTTTGAAGGCCGAGGATCATGTGGCCGACCTCGAGAGGACCTTTAACATGATGGATAAGTTCCGGATGAAGCTCAACCCAGCCAAATGGGTCTTCGGGGTCGGAGCGGGGAAATTCTTGGGGTTCATCATCAATCAAAGAGGCATTGAGGCCAATCCTGAGAAGATAAAGGCTCTGTTAGAAATGAAGACCCACAGGACCATTAAAGACGTTCAGAGGCTCACAGGATGGGTGGCTACCTTGAATAGGTTCGTATCCAGAGCCACAGACAAGTGTTTTCCATTTTTCAAAATTCTCAGAAAGGCCTTTGAGTGGAACGAAGAGTGTGACAAGGATTTTCAAGAACTGAAGTCATACCTGGGGTCTCCCTTGCTGTTGTCACGTCCGGTGCAGGGCAAAAGATTGTACGTGTACCTCACCGTCTCAGAGTCCGCCATCAGCGCAACCATTGTGAGAGAAGAAGATGGAGTGCAGAAGCCTGTGTATTTCAACAATAAGGCATTCCAAAGGGCAGATCAAAGATACCCTAGGATGGAGAAGTTAGCCTATACCCTGATCTATGCATCAAGAAAGATGAAGCCATACTTCCAGTCCCATACAATGGTCATCCTCATGGGCTCTCCTCTTAGGCAGGTTATACACAAGCCAGAAACATTAGGGAGGCTAATGGCCTGGGCTATAGAGCTGGGAGAGTTCGACATTGTGTATCAACCTAGGGTGGCCATTAAGGGGCAAGCATTAGCGGATTTCGTGGCTGAATTTACTTGGGAAGAGGATGAGGCTGAAGATGATAACCTCGAGAAAACAGGTACCCAATAAGCCAGAATTGTTGACCCATCCACAGATAAGGCTGAGACAAGCACCACTAGAGAAAAAGTTGTTGAAAATGAGGAGGGAAGATATCTATTTAGACAGGGATCCCTCACCGAGGGAAATTTCTTAGAGGAACAGGCTGTGTGGAACCTCTTCGTTGACGAGTCCTCTTGCGAGAGCGGAAGTGGGGCTAGATTAATAGTATCAGCACCTGACAGCACAACATTGAGTACGCCCTGAGGTTCAACTTCAAAGTCTCCAATAACGAGTTTGAATATGAAGCCTTGATAGCAGGCCTCTCCTTGGCTAGGTCTCTTAGTGTTGGCCAGATCTTGGTCCATAGTGATTTAAGACTTGTAGTGATACTAGGAGCATACGAGGCTAAGGATGAGAGAATGGCCAAATATCTTGAAAGAGTGAAGGCACTATTGAAGAGCTTCGGAGAAGTAAAGTTGAAGAGGATACCTAGTGACACACCTCAACCAAGTTGCTTATAATTAAGTTTGAAAGTTAAAGTGAGTCAAATCATAATTACCTTAATCAAACCATAAACACGAGTATCCTTTTTCAATTATTAACATGAAGCAATAAAACTAGAACCTTGCACAATTTTAAAGTAATTATGCTTATTCAAACTTGCCAAAATGATAAGTAGGATTAAATTACCCCTTTTTTATTTGACCAAAATTATGGTTTTATGCATCCTTTGATAACCCAACCCGACCTCCTAGATTTGGCAGTGACATCACGTTACCTGAAACACATAACCATAGTAACCGTGAGCAAAATATCCCAGTGAATGCATCACTACTAAACTATTACATATAATTAAATGCAATAAATCATATTAATGTGGTAATTTATGTATACTTATCCGACCCATTCATAATTATGTATTACTTATCCGGTTCATTCATAAAGAATTACCAATTATATACTTATCCGACTCATTCATAAAGAATGACCAATTATATACTTATCTGGCTCATTCATAAAGAATCACCAACTTATCCGAATCATGATTCACATATCCTGTCTGCAATAGACAATTCTCCCCCATTCCTGGTCGAGGAGTAACCCCTTGTCTTAAATAGACAAATCTCCCCCCATTCCGGGTCGGGGAGTAACCTCCCATTTCGGTAAACCGAAATGAATAAATTCATAATCAATAATATTCTGATCATATCTGTAACCATGTATAATACCTCTTACCAGTGAGTGATATTCAGATCTTATCCATAACTATGCGTAATACATCTTACCCGTGAGTGATATTCAAATCGTATCCATAACCATGTGTAATACAACTTACCCGTGAGTGATATTCAGATCATCCCCATAGCGATGTATAATACATCTTTTTACAGTGAGTACACTCACCTTGGCCACTTCATGTGTTTTCCCTTGCCTTTGTCTGACACTTGTTCAATCGGATCTTCTTCCCTTTCACATATAAAGTCTTAAAATATTAGTATCATCATAAGGATATTAACAATCCAAAGAAGGACTTAACCTTAACCGAATTCATAAGAATCATATCAACCCATTATAATCATTTATCATAAATGAAGTCTCATCCAATTTCATGTTAAAATGTTTAACATATCCAATCCATTGCCTAAAAATACTTTAATTTCCTCTTGGTAATCCAATTCTTATCATATTAGGTTCCCAATATAAAAGACAACACGTCATTTTAAGTTTCCTAGAGCAAGATGTGTCCATTTCTTTATTACAAATCAAATCTACCCTATAGACTCTTTTATCGTTCAGTCAACTTCGAAGAATTTTTATAATTTTTATGCATCATGACTTCCTTTGAAATTTCACCCAACATCCATAAACATATTGAACAATAGAAAATTAAAGTTTCATAGTTTTTAAGGTTCATTTTCTATGTCAAGCAAAACATCGAACACCTGGTGTACATACTTACACATTTGGGGCAGATTTGATACATGAACTTCAAACTATCACCAATGATTCATTTATTGGTATTTTCACCTAATATTAGGATATGTTATACATATATGAGTCTATTTTCATATCCAACTAGAAATATTCAATTCCAATAAATATACAAAAAGTTATAGGAGTTTGAATACACAAGGTTTTCAATCGAAGCAATATACATGTTTACACGTTCAACTTTACTTAAACTTGCATCTATTCGTACATATACACCAAGTCATGAAATTTCAATAAAAAAAATCAATGATTTCTACCATTTCAATCAATAATACCAAAATAATAACAAGATTTATGCATAGAATTACCTTAGGGACTTTTTCATAATTTCCTACGAATTTTTCTCAATTTTTCTCCTCACTTTCTACTTTCCGAGCTTCCCGATTCTCTCTCCTCAAGACAAAATCTCTCATGCCTGATTTTGGATGAAGGAGGAGGTCATTTCAAGGCTCTAAAGTCGGCATAAGTCACCTTCCCTTGGTCCAATCCAAATATGACATGTGTCGCCATATAAGACAAAATATCCTTTAAAGGTAAATGACTACTTTACCCCCTATTCGTAATTTCAGCATAACTCCTTCCTCGGACCTTTGTTTTATACACCGTTTGTTGTGTCACAAATTTAACTCATATATCTACAATTATCTAGTTTTCTCCTTAAGTCAATTATCATATTATAGTGGCCAAAACTAGTCCCGAACTTGAACCATTCCTACCAAAGACTTCACAAATTTGTGTTTGTGACTAATTCCATATTTCATAAGTTATGACGGTAGGATTATACTAAACACAATAACTTAACATTATGTATTCTAATAACACATTATCCCCATCCCATACGTTAAGCATGATTAAAACATGGTTTATCATAATCATATCACAACCTTCCCCCCTTAGAAAATTTCGTCCCCGAAATTTAGGAGGAATTTCACTTACCAACCAATTGGGAATAATATTTCCTCATGCCCAAAAAATCTTCTCTCATATCATATTCATTTTATTTATCACTTACACGTAAGAATAATCATATAATTATTTCTTATAAATGGAAGTCAATTCCCAACTCATATATTACTTCATACCTTCATTCCTATGGTCCATTCTTATTATCGTGTAATATTTCAAATAATAAATATTCTATTACAAGACTAACTTCTTATGTTTCCTTTCTCCAACTTCCTTTCAATATTTCAATTCATAATTATCATATTACAAGACTAGCTTATTATATACCATCTTCACATCTTCCATTCAATACCAAATACATGTGTTTGACCTTAACTACTTTTTGTATTATTTCTGAACTTTAAGAGTATATTAAATATCATCCTTACAATTTCTTAATTTAAATATATCCTCAGTACTATTCATATATCGAAACTGAACAATCATTCACTTAATGTTCATTCTTAACCAATATTTCATATTCACCTTCATATATATTATGCAGTCATGCACTATGAACTCAATCTAACTTCTCACTATATTCCTTTTTTCAGTATCATTTGATTGTTCTTTAACCAAACATATAATGACCTTAATAAGTCATTTATCCAACACAATAAATTTACAATCATAATCTTATCCCAATGTCCATTAACATGATATTCTTATGCAATATCATTAATACACTCATCCTACACGTTTAGTAACATAGAAGTTAAACGTACCATCACCACTTAAAACTTTAACCATACTTACGAACCCCGTAATACTTCTCTAGCTATTATATGTCGTATTTCTTTCAAATAACCTATACAAATACGTTAACATATCCCCTTACGGTTTCTCACATAGCACATTATCCTTAGACATACTTCTTAGTGACTCCGTATAATGTCAATCATATTCATTATATGTCATACTCTTAGTGATAACACGTACGTACAATGACAAACATAACTCAATATCCACCCAAACCAGTTGTCGATATTCAAACCCGATTAGCATCTTTCCTATACTTATACACAACACATACTCTTAAAAGGGCTCTCCAATATTTTTAAACTTCCAACTCTTTAACACTTTGTCTCAACTCTGCTATTCATATAAGCATTTCAAAACATCCCGAGAGTAATATTCACTACATATACGCATACTATAAAAAAAATACATCTCAACTCTTATTACTCTTTTCTTCTACTTATCATAATTCAGTATGAACCCATATTCGGATCAATTGTGATATATTGACTAGTAATTTAATTTCAAACCATTTCACATATTAAATTTAAACATAAACAACTATTAATCTTTTCACTTCACCTTTACCATGTGAATCTTCATTTGATTCACACTCTAACAATTTACCATCTCATCCTTTAACGGAATATGGGTTCCCGTACCTCACACTCCCACATAAATGGGTACATACCAAACCATGGCTTAATAAGTGACAGTACTCAAGTTTATATATTTCAGTATAAGAAGGGATTACTTCCAATACTTCACAATTTTCATATACCACATTTTGTCTTTAAAAATTTTCCTTCAATGACATGTTTGTCCATACCACAAATAAAATAATGCAATGATTCATACAAAAATACCAGTATTCACTGTCATCCCCGAATAAGCCTTAACATCTCATTTCCTTTCCTCCAAGATCCTTGCATTTCACATCTCTTACAACAATATGTATGTATAACTAATAAATGTTAGTTAACAAAAGCCAATTTACTTATGACTCAAAATAATTTCTACTTCCACTGCCAAATATAGGCGTTCCTCACCCTAGAACCTCTAAAACCTAGGCTCTGATACCAAAGTTGACACACCCCAACCCAGTTACTTATAATTAAGTTTGAAAGTCAAAGTGAGTCAAATCATAATTACCTTAATCAAACCATAAACACCAGTATCCTTTTTCAATTATTAACATGAAGCATTAAAACTAGAACCTTGCACAATTTTAAAGTAATTATGCTTATTCAAACTTGCTTAAAGGATAAGTAGGATTAAATTACCCCTTTTTCATTTGACCAAAATTATGGTTTTATGCATCCTTTGATAACCCAACCCGACCTCCTAGATTTGGCAGTGACATCACGTTACCTGAAACACATAACCATAGGAACCGTGAGCAAAATAGCCCAGTGAATGCATCACTACTAAACTATTACATATAATTAAATGCAATAAATCATATTCATGTGGTAATTTATGTATACTTATCCGACCCACTCATAATTATGTATGACTTATCCGGTTCATTCATAAAGAATTACCAATTATATACTTATCCGGCTCATTCATAAAGAATGACCAATTATATTCTTATCTGGCTCATTCATAAAGAATGACCAACTTATCCGAATCATGATTCACATATCCTGTCTGCAATAGACAATTCTCCCCCATTCCCGGTCGAGGAGTAACCCCTTGTCTTTAATAGACAAATCTCCTCCATTCCGGGTCGGGGAGTAACCTCCCATTTCGGTAAACCGAAATGAATAAATTTATAATCAATAATATTCTGATCATATCCGTAACCATATATAATACCTCTTACCAGTGAGTGATATTCAGATCTTATCCATAACTATGTTTAATACATCTTACCCATGAGTGATATTCAAATCGTATCCATAACCATGTGTAATACAACTTACCCGTGAGTGATATTCAGATCATCTCCATAGCCATGTATAATACATCTTTTCACAGTGAGTACACTCACCTTGTCCACTTCATGTGTTTTTTCCTTGCCTTTGTCTGGCACTTGTTCAACCGGATCTTCTTCCCTTTCACATATAAAGTCTTAAAATATTAGTATCACCATAAGGATATTAACAATCCAAAGAATTACTTAACCTTAACCGAATTCGTAAGAATCATATCAACCCATTCTAATCATTTATCATAAATAAAGTCTCATCCAATTTCATGATAAAATATTTAACATATCTAATCCATAGCCCAAACATACTTTAATTTCCTCTTAGTAATTCAATTCTTATCATATTAGGTTCCCAATATAAAATACAACACGCCATTTCAAGTTTCCTAGAGCAAGATGTGTCCATTTCTTTATTACAAATCAAATCTGCCCTATAGACTCTTTTATCGTTCAGTCAACTTCAAAGAATTTTTATAATTTTTATGCATCATAACTGTGACACCCCGCCTAATTAAATATCGGGTGATAAGTCCTTTATTATATTATAATCAAGGTGAACGGTTGGTTCATTCTTAGCATGACTGTCGCAAAAATAACTTTTCCAATTTAAACACCCTCGCTAATTAAGCTAAGTGTCAAAACCATTTTTAGACATCAATTTCCAAATTTTATTTTAAAAATCAACATTTAAAACTTTACATAATTCATAGTTAAGGAATTCACACAACAACTATACTGGAACATATAATCCAAACAATTAAACATCCAACTTTAAGACTTAAAGGAAAACATCCTGACAGTAATAAATCCCAAAGTATAAATACTGGAAATAGACGAATCACAATCTCCGATAAAACAACTGAATAATGAAGAAGGGTGATACATGCCCAACGGAATAAATAGTTCTAGAAGTGGAATCAATAATGAGGTCGTCTAAGCAAGAGGCCTGCAACTCCCACCTAAGCTGCAGCGCGTTCCTTCCAAAGGATCCTATGCAAGATGACCCTGTGGCTGGGCACCTGTAATATATACATATATATATACAAGAGAGAAGAGAAAGTAGAAAACGGGTCAGAGTCCGATTGTAAAACAGTTTAAAATTAGTTTAGCAAGTATTTAAAATGCTTACCGGCCAATGCAACCAACATATTAGTGCCGCACTCCCTTGAGAAATTTTCACCTCTCTTCTAATGTGCACACCTATTGCACTAATATTCTCAACAGTTTAACTTATCTTATCTTAAATTACTCATAAGGTTTCAAGCCGACAATTTCAAATGTTAAGGAGGTTAATTTTATTTAACAGCACAATTCTCACATAAGCCTTATTTGATAATAAAGTTTCTCAATGATATATCATACTTTTCAAACACTTATTCCCCAGTTGAAATAATTATTCTTTTATTACATACCATAGTTGTTGATGTAAAAAATTAGATTATCTCTAATTATTCAATCACAGATAAAATAAATAAGACAAAAGAATTTTTAAAGTGGTTCAGCCTTAAAAGAATGGCCTACGTCCACTGTTTTTCTTATTGCTGACTGTTTACGAATTCTCGATAACAGGTTTTTACCAAGAAATTCCGAGTCTCCTTACAATGAGTATGATACAATGTATTTATAGCCCTGAGACTGTACATATGATAGGGTAATACATAGCTGTTCGATAGGCGTATACATCTGTATGATAAAAGTCTGCATTTAATGCGCATTTAATCCTCTTAATTATATGGTAATAAATGCTCTGATCGAGGTGCAGCACGGACCGCCTAAGTATCTCGGTATCTACGAGTTGATCGGTGCAGTAAAGTTCCTCGGGGAGCACCTACTCTCGGAGTATCTGAGTTGGTCGGAGAAATTGAGTTCCTCGAAGTCAAGGTGTTGTTCAGAAGTGTTTGTTTTTGCCATGTAGATTGCCACGTGTCTCTACTTCATTGAGCCATGTCAGCAAACTAAATTTGGTATCAACAGAAGCCCCCAATGTTTCACAGTTTGAGATTGAGGAGTGTGGAACATTCTTCTCGAAATATGGCGGGATTAAATGGTCATCCTGAATTTTAGGAGTGTTTTCTTTGTATTTATTTTTCTTTTCGAATTCATAGAATCAGACTTTTTGAATTTTCTAACTGCTTCGGTGTCCGCGCCCTTTTTGTCCTTTTAGCCGCCGGTAGCGCAAACGTCTCTCTTTGTAACCATTATTTTTACCCCTTCCCAAGGTAAGGTATTTAAGCGTTGCAGAAAATCATATCGTCTCTTCACTTTTTCAAATCTGTATCTTTGAGTTCTCCATTTCTTCTCTATCTTGTGCGTTCGTCCCTTCCATCGTTCATTGTCAACTGATCCATCCTTTTTTTTCCTGTAAGATCTTCTTCCTTCTTTTTATTTCCTTTATTCATCATGGTTTACCTTATTGAGTCGCTTGATAAGTTTCGTTCTGATTTCTCTATTCCTTCATGGGTCGTTTTGGAGGAACTTTCTGAACCTTCAGATTATTTTCGTTTGGCTGAGGGACATTGGTTCCCCAGTCTCTTTATAGCTGAATGTGGTTTTTCATTTCCCCCAAACCCCTTGTGTCTGGAATTCTGTCAATATTTTGACGTGGTTCCTGCAAAAATAGCCCCCAACACATGGAGAATAGTTAATGGAGTCCATAGGTTAAATCAGATTTATGGAACTCGTATAGGAATTCCAGAAATTATGTTTTGCTATAGCTGGACTGTCAGCGACAGTACTTTTTACTTGAAAACTAGGTTTTTAAATAGGACTTTAGTCTTCAATCTCCCAGATGCCAATAGGGATTACTTCGAGCATGGTGTTGTTATGAAAAATTGGCAACATGCTCCGTTAATTGGAAATGACGTGTATCAGGGTCCTAGATGCCCTCCCTATGGCAATGGGATAGGTTATTTTTATTTTAATTTATTTTCAAAATTATGCTTTCGTTGTGTTTGATAAAATGTGTCACTGATATTTTAATTTTGATTTATTTGCAGTTGACAGCAAGAGAAAGTCTCCAAAAGAGACATAAGTTAATTTAAAGCATCTGAAACTTATCTGGGGTTTGCATCAAACTGTTACGGACGAACACATCAGATCAACTTCATATTTGTTGCAGTACAAGAGTTACACCTCGTCTTTTACTACTCGTCCAGTGATAAGTGACGTAGAACCAGTACCAGCTTCTAAAAGTTCTTCACCTGAGTCACATATTCCTCTTAGTGAAAGAATGAAGAGAAGAAGAGCTCCCGCCCTCTTCGAGAAATCTACCTCTATTGCTGGGGAGGCAAAGAAAAGCAAGCAGGATGTCCCAGAAGGGATAAGACAACTTGATGCACCTCCTCCAGCTGTTACTGTGAAGGTTACCGAGAAGCCCCCTGTGGCTCCGAGCAAGGTTGCAGCTATTTCCTCTCCAAGCGAGGTTATAGTTATATCACCGACCAAGATGACATCCTTGGTCGAGAGTGTTCCTGTTCCCACGAGGAAGCTGAAGAAGAGCTCTTCGTTCAATTTGGCTGAATCCATCTCTCAGCCCCCGACTACTGGAAGTGGTGTTCCCACTTTTGTTGCTTCGAGCTCTGCCATGAGCTCGGTGAAGTCTTGGATCATCCCCGAGATCCAAGGTATTGAAGAAAATCTTTCCCGGGATAGGGTTACCACTTTGGAAGCTCAGCACATTGCCTCAGTAAGTATTGCTAATATAAACTTTCATTTTTCAATGTTATGTCCTTGCACTGACTTACAGTTATTTTCTTTTTCCAGTTGGTAACTTGATTTAATACTATTCTGAAGAAGGATGAAGCCATCAAGTCGTCCATCTCCTCGAGTGGTGTAGAGGAGGCTTTTGCGGGTCTGACGCATCTTTAAAGGATTCTCGTCAGAAGTATGTCGATGACAAAGCTGCTTGGGAGAAGCAGCTTAATTCCATCGAGCAGGAGAGGGATCAGGCTGTTGAAGTCTCTAAGGGATTGGAGAAGAAAATAAAAGAATTGGAAAGTAAGAATAAAGAGCTCGAAGGGAAGCTCCAAAATGTTGGAGAGCTTGAAGGTAAGCTCAAGTTTGATGAGGAAGAACTGGGTAGACTTCATGACTTTGGTCGTCAGAAGGAGGAGGCAGAAAAGAAATTGAAAGTTGCCGAGGAACTTTTATCTGAGAAGCTTTCCTCGGAGAAGGTGAAAAGGAAATTGGCTGTGAAAAAGTCCTTCAGCGCTGGCTGGGACAAAGGTTGGAATAAGGGGTTGGCTTCCATGGTCTCACAAATGGAGTATGGCAGCCTCAAATACTTCAGGGATGGTTGGGTTGCTTCTCTGAAAGAGATGAACGTCGATGAGCATTCCGACTTATTCCAGCGACACATTCCTGGTCCCCCTCATTCTCCCGGGGAAGAAGAAGAGGACGAAGCTGCCTCTGAGGAATCTTCTATGTTGGTTGGGGATTAGGTCCCTACTGTTGAACTTTGCTATGAACATCCCCAACCAACTATTACTCCTACCGAGCAACTCCAGTCAACCAACATTCTAGTCGAGCAGCTTTCAGCACCCACCGAGCAACCTTTTATGCCATTCGAGAAACCTTCCTCCTCGTCCTAGCCTCCCAAGAAAGTTTTGGGAGACAAGGAGAAGGTGTAGAGTTGTTTGGACTTTTCTCTCTGTTTATTTTCTTTATCAAATGTAACTCTGAATTATGTACTTCTCTTTTATGATGCAATAAAATTTGAAAATTTTATTGTTCATACTGTTGATTCTCTTCTTCTCGCTCTATCTGCATTTTATTGATTCTTTCCATCTCTTTTCTTTACTAGTTTATGGCTAGAATGGAACTCTTGTCAGCTCATGATACAAAATTATTGAGACAATGCAATGAATACTTCAAAGCTGGTCATACAGATATGGCTGAAGCTCAAATCGTTGATATCCTAGGTCAAGATGCTTCAGAGCAAGCAATTGAAGCCTACCAGTACTTAAAGTGTCTGCTCAACCGGGCAGTGGCTAATAATGTAGCGTATTATGAGATGATTGAAGACTTCCAGGGCACTCTCGAGGAGCTTCAACAACAATACAGGGAATCTACAGCCCTTTTACACCAGGGATATGAGAAAAACTATCAGCAACTAAATTCCGATAAGGGATATGATAAGTTATTCGCTGCTTACGATGTGAGGGAGAGAACTTTGATGACCGAGGTTGAAGAGCACAGGCAGATAGCTAAGTTGCTGGAGCAGGAAAACAATAACCTGCGAGGAGAGGTATCTCAGTTGAAATCTGCAGCGTCTTTCTCGAACGCTTTGGTCCCTATCAACGATGAGGGTTTCTCTTTCTTGGAGGTTAAAAATGCCAATCTGAGAGACGAGTTGGAAACCTTGAAAAGAGATGGTCCTTCTACCTCTTCTCACGAACGAGCAAGAGCTTCTCGGGGACGAGCAAGGCCTGCTCGACTTACTATTGAAGAAGCTAGAACGCAGGTAGCCTTGGAGAATCAATCATTTCAGTTGGTAGCAAAGAATCAAGCATTAGCTGAGATGTCCAAGAAGATTTAGAATCTGGACGAGCAACTCTCTGCATAAAAGTCTGCCTTGGAGAGTAAAGAACTTTTAGCGAAGAACCTCCTCGAGTAGTTGGAGAGGTTAACCTATCAATTCCACAAGCAACCCAGGGAGATTTGGATGGCTGGTTATCATGAATCCCTCTACCGTCTGGATGATCGGATCCAAAATGCAAATAATGTGGGTTACAAGTAAGGATGGCTAAATGCCTTGGGCGTACTGCAGTTGGAAAAGGGTCACTATTTGTGGGATTACTATGACCCTGGGTTGCTCAATTTGCCGATGCCTCCTTTCAAATTGGATATGAGCTGGATTCCTGCTCGGGCCATTCCCCAATGTCTGATTTCAAAGTATCTCGGTGACTATAGCCTTTATTCCAACTTTGAGATATCTCGCCCGGAGCACCTTCTTGATAGGCCATCTGTGATGAACATCAGGATGCTCAAAGATATTAATTTCATAAATCCCCCCTATGCTTTAGACGATCCTCCTGCTGGCGAAGAACCTGTTTCAAAGGCAGAGGGGAAGAAACCAATAGAATAGGAATCTTGATGTAATAGTATGTATTTCATTCTCAATGTATTTTGTTTTGGATTTAATGAAAAACTTCTAGTTTTATTTGCAATTTCGATTGTCATTGTATTGGAACATTTATTTTTATTTACTTAATGAATGGGTACATATATCTGTTAAAAAGATAGAAATACTTCGTGTTACTTTAAATTGCTGACCAACTAAAGTTGGTGAAAATTTATTGTTGACTATCTTGAATTGATGATAATCATTTGTTGACCAACTAAAGTTGGTGATATTTCGCTTGTTGACCAACTATTTAATAATTTAAAATGCCATAAATATCAAGAAATTTACCACTTTTTAATTTTAAGCCTTGAAATGACTTTCATTTGTTTAACCAACTATTTCCGACCAACTAGAGTTGGAGTTTTTAGTTCTCGACCAACCTTAGTTGGTAAATTTTTTATTCCCAACCAATTTATAGTGGGTGGATTTTCTTCCCAACCAACCGGAGTTAGTATTTCTGGGAAATTTTTTCTTCCCGACCAACTTATAGTTGGTGGATTTTCTTCCCAACCAACCGGAGTTGGTATTTCTGGGAAATTTTTTATTCCCAACCAACTTATGGTTGGTGGATTTTCTTCCCAACCAACCGGAGTTAGTATTTATGGGAAATTTTTTATTCCCGACCAACTTATAGTTGGTGGATTTTCTTCCCAACCAACCGGAGTTGGTATTTCCGGGAAATTTTTTATTCCTGACCAACTTATAGTTGGTGGATTTTCTTCCCAACCAACCGGAGTTGGTGTTTTTGGGCTTGATGCGTAGTGTGCATCACTAGTACTCCGAAAAATTTTCAACAAAAGAGAGAATTGGGCGAAAATAACCAAAACTTTTATTCATATCGAAGAAAACTGCATTACATAGAGACGAGACTACTGATAATATTTACGAAGATGCTCTGCATTTCATGCATTCTTAAACTCCTCCCCTTCTAAAGTTTTAATTCTATATGTCCCTGGTCGAACAACCTCTGTTACTCTGTAGGGCCCATGCCAGTTAGCTTCCAGTTTATTGTGCTTTTGAATTACTTTCTTCAGCACGTAATCCCCTTCTTTCAGGTCGCACTTCTTCACTCTCTTGTTGTAGAACAAAGCTGTTCGTTGCTGGTAAGCAGCATTCCTGATGGCTTCTTCTTCTCTAACTTCCTCGAGCATGTCCAAGTCTAACCTTCTCATCAAGTCGCTGACAGGGGAATTGAAGTTCAGTACTCGGTGTGTTGGGAGGCCCAGCTCGGCGGGTATAACAGCTTCACTTCCAAATGCCAGCATATATGGAGACTCTCCTATTGCTGCTCGGGGAGTGGTACGATAAGCCCACAATACAAAATGTAGCTCGTTGATCCAATTTGCCTTTGCATCATTTAATCTTTTCTTCAATCCATTCATCAGTGTCCTATTCGTCACTTCAGTTTGCCCATTGCTTTGAGGATAACGAACTCCTCGTTGTCAAATTGTGTTCCATGGTCGGTGATGAATGTATGGGGAAGACCATATCTACAGATGATATTTTTCCAAATAATTGGTATACCTTTTCATACGTTATGTCGACAAGAGGCTCAGCTTCCACCCACTTAGTAAAGTAATCCACTGTGACGACGAGATATTTAAATCTTCCTCTGGTCGTTGGAAGTGGCCCGACCAAGTCAATTCCCCACATGGCAAATGGCCAAGGGGAGGTAATGGGTGTTAACAATACTTGGGGAGTTCTTCGGATGGTGGATAAGCATTGACATTTGTCTCATTTTTTGGCATATGCTATGCAATCAGCCCTCATTATCGGCCAATAGTACCCCTGCGTCATTATCCTTTGCAGAAGTGTCCGACCTGCTATATGGGCTCCACAAGACCCTTCATGGACTTCTTCGATCAAGTCTTTCACCTCGGCGGGATGTACATATCTCTGCAAGCTAGCTATGATTCCTCGTCTATATAGAACCCCATTGGTCAATACATAACGAGCATCTTTAAACTTTAGCTTCTTGGCTGCGAGTTTATCAGTTGGCAAATACCCCTCTTCAATATATGCCCTGATAGGATCCATCCAAGATGGTCCTAAATCAAGGGTAATAAAGTTCATCATCAGATCTTCATCTATGCTCCGACTAGCTAAGACTTCAATTAGGATTGCTCTTCATAGCTCGGTGCGTGTGGCTGATGCTAAACGAGCTAAGGCATCTGCTCTGGAATTCTTCAATCTTGGTATTCTTATTATCTGCACTGCCATCAGACTGGATAAAATTTCCATCGCTTTTGCATAATACCTGATCATTAATTCTCCTTTGGCTACATATATTCCCAGTATTTGATTCACGATCAACTGTGAGTCACTGAACACAATAACTTTCTCTGCTCCCATGGTTTTTACCAAATTAAGACCTGCAATCATAGCTTCATATTCAGCCTCATTGTTAGAAGCCTTGAATTGGAAACGCAGAGCGTACTCCATATTAGCCTTATCCGGTCTGTTTAAAATAATCCCTGCCCCACAGCCTATAGTGCAAGATGAGCCATCCACATATAGGTACCTCATCTTCAAATTTTTGATTGGACAGAGTTCCTCGGTGAAACATTTGCTGCTTCCTTTTGTCCTCCTGTAGTGCTTCTTGCTGCTCGTCGACCATCTTCTCTTGCTCGCCGACCAACGTTTCTTGCTCCTCGACCAACTTCTTTTGTTCGTTGACCAATGTAAGTTGATCGGGGTTTAAATTTGACGGTCCTGTAACATCCACAGGTTGGTCGGTATCCAGCTTTTGCTCCTCGGAGGTATCAGGATAGGTGAACTCTGCTATAAAATCTGCCACTGCCTGCCCTTTTAGTGACGATCTAGGCTCATAAATTATATCATATTCACCAAGTTTTATTTCCCAATACATCAATCTCCCTGATTTTTCTAGTTTATGAAGAGCTTGCCTTAATGGCATATCAGTATACACAATTATGGTATGAGCCTGGAAGTATGGCCTCATTCTTCTACTCGCTTCGATCAGCGCTAATGCTAATTTTTCCATTCTTGGATATCTGATCTCTGCTCCTCGGAAGGCCTTACTAGTGTAATAAATGGGTTTTTGTACTCCATCCTCCACTCTTATTAATGCCAAGCTAACTGCATTTTTGGAAACTGCTAGATATAAGTACAATCTTTCTTCCATCACTGGCCTGGACAACAGTGGAGGTGCTCCCAGATATTTCTTTAACTCTTGAAAGGCTTTCTTGCATTCTTCATTCCATTCGAACATTTTTTGGAGTGTTTTGAAGAATGGAAGGCACCTATCAGTTGCTCGTGATACAAATCTGTTAAGTGCTGCAACTCGCCATGTGAGACTTTGTACTTCCTTCTTCGTCGTTGGAGATCGCAGCCCTAATAGAGCTTTGATCTTTTCATGGTTTGCTTCAATACCTCGCTGGTTGACAATATACTCGAGGAACATGCCTTCTCGTACTCCGAATATGCACTTTATGGGATTCAACTTCATTTGATATTTATCTAGTTGATCAAAGGTATGGCCTAAGTCAATTAGATGGTCATCAACTCTCTTGCTCTTTGTCAACATATCATCAACATAGACTTCCATATTGCAACTGATTTGCTCTTTAAACACCTTGTTCATCCGCCGCTGATATGTTGCACCTACATTTTTCAAACCGAAAGGCATAACATTATAACAATAAGTTCCTCTAGGGGTAATGAAAGAAGTACTCTCCCTGTCTTCAGGTTTCATTTTAATCTGGTTGTAACCATAATAAGCATCCATGAAGCTCAACAGCTCGTGTCCCGAGGTAGCATCCACTAATTGATCAATTCGGGGCAAAGGAAAATGATCCTTTGGGCATGCCTTGTTAAGTTCGGTAAAGTCTACACATATTCTCCAGTTGTTGTTCTTCTTCTTCACCATTACTACATTTGCTAACCAGTCTGGATATTTGACATCGTCAATAAAGCAAGCTTTTGGAGTTTCTCGACCTCTTCTTGTATAGCTTGGTTCTTCTCGGGGCTGAACAATCTTCGTCTCTGCTTCACTGGCTTGATCTCCTTATTCACATTAAGTTCATGACATAAGAAATTTGGATCTATTCCTGGCATATCCTCATGACTCCAAGCAAAAGTTTGTTTTCTGCTTTTTAGGAAAGCTATCAATTCCTAATTTAGTGAGGCATCTAACGACGAACATATTTGAGTTGTTCGTTCAGGATGCTCGTCGTCCAGAATGATATTTTCAGTAGCTTCCACCACCTGACCTTTCACGAGTTGCGATTCGTCTCTAGAATCCAATGTTTCAATCTCTGCACCTTCATCCACTTGGTAGGTAGTTGTCTTTTTTCTAGATTCCTCCAATTCTTCCTGCTCGGCAGATGAGTAGTAACATTCCCGAGCTACTTTTTGGTCGCCCTTCACAACTCCTACTCCAAAATTGGTTAGAAATTTCAGGCATTTATGTACCGTAGATGGTACTGCTTCGAACTTCTTCAGTCCTACCCTTCCCATAATGATATTGTAAGCTGACCAAACATTCTTATCCATCACAAAGAAACGTATTCTTTCTGTTCGACAAGCGGGCCATGTGCCGATGAATATATCCAACTTGATCGTCCCAAGTGGAAATACTTTCTCGTTAGCAAATCCAAGGAGGGGCCTGTGATAAGGTTCCAATTGAGACAACTTCAGATTTAAACTATCGAAGCATGAGTAGAACATGATATCCAACGAACTACCATTATCCACCAATACTCTTGAGATTATTACTTCCTTCATCCTCATTTTGATCACCAGTGGATCATCATGAGGATATAGTACACCTGCGAGGTCGTTCTTGGAGAAGCCGATGACCAATTTTTCTTTGTTCACCTTCCTCGGGTGATCATCCTCAGCTAAATTTATTCGCTGAATGTATGAACAAGCTTGAGCCTCATTGAGGTAAGCTTTCCTTTCCGCAGTAAGGTCCCCACCTCCTGTATCTCCACCTGTAATAACATTACAATCAAATGATCTAAAACGAATTGAAAATACCTAACGTTCTGGCTGTCTTGGTTTCTTAGGGAGATCAGGGTCATCTTCTGGATCATCTTCATGATCTCTTTTCTTGTTTTCTTCTGATCGATGAGGAGATCTAGACCTCTGTCTTGCTCGGTCGTTGCTTTTTCTTTCATTTCTTCGATCAACATACTTGGTCATCTTTCCTCGTCTGATGAGTGCTTCGATTTCATTCTGGAGAGCTATACAATTTTTGGTTATGTGACCATGGTCTTTATGGAACTCGCAATATTTGGCCTTATTCCTCTTGTCAGGTTCTGACTTCATTTTCTCAGGCCAGTTTAGCTCCTCGATGTTCTTGATCTCTTCCAGGACATGGTTTATGTATACTTTCAAAGGAGTATAATTTTCAAATTTCTTTAAAACTTCCCATGATGGCTTTGTTTTTGATTGATTGTCACCACCATTGTTCTTATGTTCTTTCTTCTTAGCCTTATCAACCTCCACCTTGGTCTCTTTGGTGTCCATGTTCTTCTTCGCAGCCATAGCCTCCTCGGCATTCATGATCTTGGCCGCTTTTGCCATTAGTTCTGACATGGTTCTGGATGGATCTTTGTCCAAAGTGTAGTACAATTTATTGGGCAACAGTCCACTCATCAAAGCTGTAATTGCTGTTTTTTCCTCGTAATCAATAACTTCAAGCTTCTCGTTATTGAAACGAGTTATGTAATCTCTGGTGCTCTCACCTATTTTTTGTCTAACACTTAACAAATGTGAAACTCTTTTAACTGGTTTTGCTCCAAAATAGAAATTTCTAATGAAAAGCTCGGCCAGTTGAAAGAAATTTGAAATCTTCCCCCGAGGAAGATTATTATACCATATCTGTGCAGATCCGGTAAGACTTCCTGAAAAAGCCCTGCATCTCATCTCGTCTGGCATGGCATAGATGTCGGCAGCAGCTTGGTATCGTTCTATATGAAGGACAGGGTCAGTCTTTCTATCATATTTAGGGGTCACAACTGGTGCTTTGAACTTCGATGGTGTGGGAAAATCCACAATTGCCTGTATAAAAGGCGTCCCTTGAACAAAAGTTCTTTGTAGAGGATTCTTGGCCTTAACCATTTCCCCTAGTCTATCCTCCAATCTTTGAATAGAGCCTTTCCATGCATCCTTTCCCTCCTCGGGCCTATTGGTTCGAGCAATTGATCGTGTTGAAGTCGCTTCCTGGGATCTATCTTATCGAACAACTGGTTGTGATTGGGAAGAACCCTCTCTTAGATCAGATGGTCGTCGAAAGTTTCTCAACACAGCCTTAGGAAGACTTTTATTCTTTCTATGGCCCAATCGATCAAAGGAGAGACCCTACTTAATCTTTCCCGTGCACTAGTTCTTTCTGGAGAGAGAGTGATGTGTTGTTCAGTATCTGTGGCTCGTACTGACGAAGTTCGACCCGGTTGATAAGAAAAATCATCAGATTTCTCAGTACGATATGAATCGCTTTGCCTAATGCGCGAAGAAACTAAACGGGTATTTCTTTGAACACTTCGTTGTCTTGAATAGGTTGACACTCCACCTTGGATAGTTTGCATGAGTTGTCGCATAGTCTCTTGTATAGCCGTCTGGCCTTGAGCCAAACTGGCCATAATTCCAGCTAGATCTTGGACATTTGGAGGAGCGGATGGATTCAGGGGGTTTCCATCATTTCGATTACTGGATTCCGGATTATCAGCCATTGGTGATAAATTGTTTTGGTGAAAAACGAGAATTTCAGTCGTTTCCCACAGATGGCGCCAATCTGTTGATGTAAAAAATTAGATTATCTCTAATTATTCAATCACAGATAAAATAAATAAGACAAAATAATTTTTAAAGTGGTTTAGCCTTAAAAGAATGGCCTACGTCCACTATTTTTCTTATTGCTGACTGTTTAGGAATTCTCGATAACAGGTTTTTACTAAGAAATTCTGAGTCCCCTTACATTGAGGATGATACAATGTATTTATAGCCCTGAGGCTATACATATGATAGGGTAATACATAGCTGTTCGATAGGTGTATACATCTGTATGATAAAAGTCCGCATTTAATGCGCATTTAATCCTCTTAATTGTCTGGTAATAAATGCTCTGATCGAGGTGCAGCTCGGACCGCCTAAGTATCTCGATTTTTACGAGTTGATCGGTGCAGTAAAGTTCCTCGGGGAGCACCTACTGCTCGGAGTATTTGAGTTGGTCGGGGAAATTGAGTTCCTCGAAGTCAAGGTGTTGTTTAGAAGTGTTTGTTTATGCCATTGTAAGGACATTTTTGTCCATTATCAATTTGTATGTCGTACGCCGTTACACCGTTGAAAAAACTCAAGATCACATCTACATCAACGGATCCGAATATCAAAACGTCTTCAACATCATAGCCTCTGCGAGAATGAACTTGGTAAAATTTTGTTTTTACGTTCCTTAAAGTTCATATTTAGTATTGGGAAATTTTTATAAAATGTTTTTTATAAAAATAAGAAGTAAGCTTTTTCAAGCAAAATGAGGCTTTTAAAATTTTTTTAGTTTTCAGGGAAGCCGGACCGGTCCGCCTCTATACCGGACTGATCCGCCTCTGGACCGGTCCACCCTCTACCCGAACCGATCCGCCTTGCTTTGTCCAGTAAACCACGGATCGATTGCGAACCGAAGAAGCCAAAATTTAAAAGAACCGATCCGCCCCCAATCCGGACCGATCCGCCTGGGATAAGTTCGAACAGTTCCGTGAGATTTTAATCCACCAACTCTTATTTTCTATATATATTCCTACTTCATTGGTGTATTTTTTTCAAGTCTTTGAGAAAACGTTTTTAAGAATACAAACAAAACAAGACTTCAATTTTGGATGTGCCAAACATCTTTTTGATTCACACACAAAAATCCCAATTACTTTTGTGAATCTTTTGGAACCCTAGAACACAACTAGTTACTGTTCAATCCTTGTGGAGAAGACCGTTCTTCTTCTTCTTCTTCATTGTAGCCCTCCTGGAAAGGGATATTTCCAGCCGCCGACTACAGAATCCGACACCTAAGGGTAATTCTTAGTCACTTGTATTTTCATTGTAATCTGAAATTGTACAGTTACAATATTATAATGTAAATAAATGGTTTTTTCCCTTTGGGGGATTTTTCCTCAATTGCATGTGTTTGAATGTTCTTGCTTAGTTCATTATCTTATTCAATCACATATTGTTGCATGTTTAGGGTTTGTTTGGGTTAAAAGGTGTTTAATATATAATTTCCTCATTTGAACGCGAGCGCATACTCTTCTCAAATTGGTATCAGAGCGGGTTACGCTAATTTACTGCGTGATCCTGATTTTTCGAGGATTTAGTTTCTGATACAATTTGTCTACTCACGTTTCCAAATTGGTATCAGAGCCTGTTGCACTAAGTTATTGTGTTTTGGTCCTGATTTTGCACAAAAATGGATTTTGATGATCTTCGATGTCAAATTTTTGACAAATTTAATTGGAAAATTCACACGAACTCTTGTTTTAAATCTTCTGTTGAAAACGAATCTGAGAGGTATCCTTGTTGTGAGGGTGTTGGTCACACGTTACATGAGTGTACCACAAATTTAAAGAAGAAATTGAATAAATCGATTTCTCATGTTTCTACCCTTAGTGATTGTGATTCGGAAGAAGAAGTTTTTTATGCTTCTAGGCGAGAGTTTCCCATCCATGTGATTAGTGATGATAGTGAAGGTGATGGGAGTGTGGATGAAAGTGAGGAGGAAAGTGTAGATGAGCGTGACTTGCAAACTTCTTTCAATGAACTTTATGCTGAAACTTTGAAAAGAAAGAAAGAAAATTTGAAATTGAAAGCTCAATTGAAAGAGTGTGCCATAAAAAATAATGATTTTTTAGTTGAAGAACTTAGGGCACATGAGAAAATTTTGAAAGAGAAGCTTGAGTACGTCGAGGGTGAGAGAGATAGTCTTAGAGGGTTGATGGAGACTATGAAAAAGGAGCTTTTAGAGTTTGAGGATTCTAGACGAGTACTTGAATCTAGGATAGGTGAGCGTGAGGTGAAATTGAAAGATTCAAGTAAAGTGAAATTTGATTTGGAGTCTAGGTCTGAAAAACTTGATAAGATTTTAGGCACAGTCGAGATCAAAACGGATAGGGGTGGGATTGGTCTTGAAAAATATGTTGCACCCATTCCCACACGTGTGAGAGAGCCTCCTAGGATTGTTAAGAAAGAGGCACCTAAGTTTGTTAAGAAATCACCCCATAGGAACATCGTGAGAGAACCTCCTAGGATCATTAGGAGAGACCCACCTAGGCAATTTCGGAGAGAGCAACCGAGAAATTTGAGGAGAGGGCCACCTTTAGGTAACACACACCATCCGATTTACTCTTGCACACATTGCGGTAGGCAAGGCCATATTAGGCACTTTTGTTACAAGCTTTTAAATGGACCTAGGAAGGTTAATGAAATAATAAATTCGATTCACAAAACCCCCACACTCTGTTACACATCTATTTGGGTTAGAAAATCGGATTTAAAGGCTTATGGTTTATTTGTCCACGATTCCCGCTTGCTTGCACGTGATTCACCCCATGTGAAATATTTTGGTTGATTGTGTTTGCATGTTTGTCATACACTAGTTGTGGTTTCATGATATATTTTTTGCTAGTGTGATGACTTGTACTTTTTGTATAATTTTTGTTTTTGATAATTTTTTTTTTGAAAAATACAAAAAGATTTTATTTTGATAAAATGTTGAAAAATCCAAAAAGATTTTTGTTTTTTGTTTACACCGTTTATGGATGAACACTTAGGATGACCGAGTCACAACATCATTCCATTATTTTCATGTGACTATTTGATAGTGTTTTGAGACAATAGGTCAATTCATCCATGTGCTTTATAATGTTTGGAGTCATTAAGATATAATTAAGTGTTACTTCCTACATGTTTGACTCATGTTTCCTTTATTGCACACATGCACGGATTTGTTTGATTATTGTGCTTGTCTTATCACATGTTGGTTGGGTGTTTTCACTTCAATCCTGTCCTTAAAACGAACCAAGCGTGATAAATTTTGATAAGAAAATTGTGCATATAAAAACCGTTTTGTGAGTTTGTGTGCTTTGTTTAAAAACGGGGAAGGGCTGCGAAAGGTTCATTTTGCCTTTGCGAATACTAAGCCACCGTTAAATTGGACCTAAAAAATGGAGGAATTTTATTATCCGGGGTCCAAAGAGGTTTAAAAGATCCCGAAAAAATTTAAAGGCAATAAAAAGATATTCATGCCAAATTATGGGCCATTTAGGTTTTTGCTCCAATTCTCCAAAGTTTGAGAATTTAGATTACCTCTAAAAGAAAATATATATGAGGGAGTTTGGTTGGAGAATTTAAAACAGGTTTGCACTTCCTTGAAATGCTTGAAAAATGCGCTACATAGTTTTGGACGTTATTGGTGTGGAAATCACTTTGACTTTGATTTGTTGATTTGCATAAGACGATGTCATTTAAATTCAACCAATTTTTTTTACACCTAAGGATACTTTTGATGTTCATTCGTTAGGGGTACACATATGCATCGAGCACATATGATTGATTGAGTTGTTTTACCTATCGAATGTCTTCACACCATTCATTCCATTTCCATGACTTGGTTGTTTGAGTCTAAATCCATGATGTGATTTTTGTATCATATTTGTTCAAATTGGTATCTTATTTTTGTACGAAAAATTTGAAAAATTCAAAAATAGTTTGTGAAGATTTGTTTGAGCATCTCCTTGCAAGTGCACGTTTACCATATTGTTTGATGCCCTATTTTGTGTACCGTGACACCCCGATTTTGCTTATTTGATTCATTCTTCTCATTTGTCTATTTGGGGACATCATAAAAAGGGGGAGAAAGAATTATCATATTATGGGGGAGTTTTTGAGATGTAGCTTATGTTTTTATCATATATTGGTATCCATGTTTTTCTCATTTCAAACTCGATATGTCACGTGGTATTTACTTTGTCTCATGTGTGTAGGTATAAAGATTGAAGATCAATATGTTGCACACCCTGATGAGAAAAGCTTTGAGATTTGATGATTGTTGAAGATTGAAGAACAAACGATGAAGATTTATACTTTTGTATCTTTCCATCTTTAGGGTTCATGGGAGGGTAGATTTGTATAGGTCATAAGTTGATAATTCGGATATTTTTTTTGTATGTACCGGCATAGACATAGGGGGAGATTTGTAAGGACATTTTTGTCCATTATCAATTTGTATGTCGTACGCCGTTACACCGTTGAAAAAACTCAAGATCACATCTACATCAACGGATCCGAATATCAAAACGTCTTTAACATCATAGCCTCTGCGAGAATGAACTTGGTAAAATTTTGTTTTTACGTTCCTTAAAGTTCATATTTAGTATTGGGAAATTTTTATAAAATGTTTTTTTATAAAGATAAGAAGTAAGTTTTTTCAAGAAAAATGAGGCTTTTAAAAGTTTTTTAGTTTTCTGGGAAGCCGGACCGGTCCGCCTCTATACCAGACCGATCCGCCTTCGGACCGGTCCGCCCTCTACCCGGACCGATCCGCCTTGCTTTGTCCAGTAGACCACGGACCGATTACGAACCGAAGAAGCCAAAATTTAAAAGAACCGATCCGAGGTCGGACCGATCCGCCCCCAAGCCGGACCGGTCCACCTGGGATAAGTTCGAACAGTTCCGTGAGATTTTAATCCACCAGCTCTTATTTTCTATATATATTCCTACTTCATTGGTCTATTTTTTTCAAGTCTTTGAGAAAACGTTTTTAAGAGTACAAACACAATAAGACTTCAATTTTGGATGTGCCAAACATCTTTTTGATTCACTCACAAAAATCCCAATTACTTTTGTGAATCTTTTGGAACCCTAGAACCCAACTAGTTGCTGTTCAACACTTGTGGAGAAGACCGTTCTTCTTCTTCATTGCAGCCTTCCTGGAAAGGGATATTTCCAGCCGCTGACTACAGAATCCGACACCTGAGGGTAATTCTTAGTCACTTGTATTTTCATTGTAATCCGAAATTGTACAGTTACAATATTATAATGAAAATAAATGGTTTTGCCCCTTTGGGGGATTTTTCCTCAATTGCATGTGTTTGAATGTTCTTGCTTAGTTCATTATCTTATTCAATCACATATTGTTTCATGTTTAGGGTTTGTTTGGGTTAAAAGGTGTTTAATATATAATTTCCTCATTTGAACGCGAGCGCATACTCTTCTCAGCCATGTAGATTGCCACGTGTCTCTACTTCATTTAGCCATGTCAGCAAACTAAATTTGGTATCAACAATAGTCATAGCAGGTAGTTCCTAAATTCCAGATTTAATTATATATATTAAATACTCACATAATATATATATTCTAACAGCACCCCACATAAAATCTATGGTGCGGGCATACTCTGCTATCCAGTCCCCGTATCACTCGTAGTAAGGGAAATACTAGTTCAAGATCACTCTCGAACTGTATTAACACAAAACACATACAAAATGAGGCGAAGCATAGTTCTAAGTCACTAAGAGGTTAGCACATACCCTCATGTCTCTTAGGACCGTCTGACTATCGATCCGATAGCCTGTACCAAGGATTCCTATGTTCTAGGAAACTAGTCAATATCCACCATAAATGTGCCATCGAGATAAGACTGTCCCAGCACGGTAACCTTAGGGATAGCAAGTAGCGCGGGCATAATTTTTACACGTATATAATATATGCATAAACACAGTCATATATGTATACCACTATTCCCATATCAAATTTAGGTACACTCGCACGACCCATTTTTATGATATTTATGCTTATTACTCATTATTTAGTTATCACGTATAACGGGTTGTCTCTTATTTTAATTTGTGGAATTATTCCAACTTATTAAGTGACACTCGTGGATTCCTATCTTCCCAAGTATAATTTCAGTAGGTACTCATTTATTTTACAACGTAACTTCCTTACGAGTCTTACCCTTTAATACCTATTCCCATTGTCCCTTATATGTAAAACCTCCCCGTGAAATGTTAATCTCGTCTCACATTAAAGGTTCCATATTTTTATAAGTCCTACTGGTCTTCTTTATATCCCAAAATGTTCTAACATTAATATCCAAGAGTGTCTAATCATTTAAGTTGGAACAACCTATAAAAAGGGGAATGTGAGTTACGCAGGAGGGGTCGATCGATCTATGGCAGATGTTCGATCGATCGAAATCGATCGATCGATACTCTAAGGTCGATCGATCGATCAAGCAGGTATGGCAAATCTGTAGAATTTCCAGTTACGAGTTTTCTCTTCCAACATCATCCAAAACGATATATTTGACTACCAAACTCCCAATAATTTATACTACAATTATTATAACTTCAAATAAGTGATTTCTTACGTCAAGCATGCGGATTTTCATCATGAATAACTAATTAAAAGGGCATAATCCATAAAAACATAAAGAACCCTAATATTTCTTTTGTTTGGTTTCTTCCCATCCTTTTACCAGATTTCATACTCTTTAATTACTGTAATTTCATGGTTCAACCTCTACATATGAATTGGGTTTCCGGAATACATCTATTACTCATACAACATGCGAATTCAAATCTCCAAAATAGGTTTTTCTTTCACAAACACTACTCCTAATCAATCCTAGGCTAATAATATTGGAGCATTAACTGAAATAGAGCAAGATAGATACTTGCCTGAGAATTTTTGGTTCAGATTTGTGGAGATTTTGGTGTGGTTGTGATCCTAGTTGTACGATCTAACGTTTGGCGGCGACGGCGGTGCAACTGGTGGAGTTCTTGGCCTAGAACTCCTTGGAAAACCTCTCCTCTTCCTCTCCAATGGCCGTCTTTTGTTTATGGTGTTTCTAACCCTAGAAGGTGACTCTTACCATATGATATTCCCTTAGAATTTTTGTGGGTTTTCAGGCCCAAAAATGTAAAATGTCCAAAACGCCCTCCCGGGTGTTAATTAGGCCTAAAAATACCCCGATACCCAAACTAAACCTACGGGTACATTATTTTGACTATCTCGACCCTTTCGGACACATTGACGTACTCAAAATGACCATACAGGTGACTTATAATTTATTTACTTTTAATAGTCCGAATTTAATCCCGACACGACACAAGCGCATCCCGATAAATTTCCAAAATTACCAAATTAGATTCTTGTGATAATTTTACTCATCATAATTACACCACTTACTTTACCCATAAGTAAATTATAACAAAATAATTACTAACTCTCATCACTCTAGTAAGTATTTAAATGATTTTTCGGATTATTATTAACTTAATATCTCTAATTAAATTTAATAAATCCCCAAAGTTTAAAAGTCATAAAATACGGGGTATTACAATAACTTCCTTTGATATTTCTCCCAACATCCATAAACATATTGAAAAATATAAAATTAAAGTTTCATAATTTTTAAGGTTCATTTTCTATGTCAAGCAAAACATCGAACACTTGGTGTGCATACTTACACCTTTGGGGCAGATTTGATACATGAACTTCAAACTATCACCAAGGATTCATTTATTGGTATTTTCACCTAATATTCGGATATGTTATACATATATGAGTCTATTTTCATATACAACTAGAATTTTTCAATTCCAATAAATATACAAAAAGTTATAGGGGTTTGAATATACAAGGTTTTCAATCGAAGCAATATACATGATTTACACGTTCAACTTTGCTGAAACTTGCATCTATCTATACATATACACCAAGTCATGAAATTTCAATAAAAATTCAATGATTTATATCATTTCAGTCAATAATAACAAAATAATAACAAGATTTATGCATAGAATTACCTTAGGGATATTTTCGTAATTTCCTACAAATTTTTCTCAATTTTTCTCCTCACTTTCTACTTCCCGGCTTCCCGATTCTCTCTCCTCAAGCCAAAATCTCTCATGACTGATTTTGGATGAAGGAGGAGGTCATTTCAAGGTTCTAAAGTCGGCATGAGTTACCTTCCCTTGGTCCAATCCAAACATGACATGTGTCGCCATATAAGACAAAATATCCTTTTAAAGGTAAATGACTACTTTACCCCCTATTCGTAATTTCAGCGTAACTCCTTCCTCAGACCTTTGTTTTATACACCGTTTGTTGTGTTACAAATTTAACTCATATATCTACAATTATCTAGTTTTCTCCCCAAGTCAATTATCATTTTATGGTGGCCAAAACTTGTCCCGAACTTGAACATTCCTACCGAAGACTTCACAAATTTGTGTTTGTAACTAATTCCATATTTCATAAGTTATGACGGTAGGATTAGACTAAACACAATAACTTAACATTATGTATTCTAATAACACATTATACCCATCCCATACGGTAAGCATGATTTAAACATGGTTTATCATAATCGTATCTAGGTCGTCACACCTAGGCTTGATAACGGCCGAGCCGATGCACTTGCTAGGTGGCCTCAGTAACTAGGACAGATATCAGGAGGACAGTCCTAGTTAAAATTTTACTTTGACCAACGATTGAAGATACAGATGGAACAATTAGATCTTTCTTAAATATTAACAGGTAAGCTTCATGGATTGACCCTCTAGTTAGATACATTAAAGAGGGGGAGATACTAGAAACAATACAAGAAAGGAAGTTGAGATACAGAGCTGTGAAGTTCACGATCATCGGAGACACCTTATATAAAAAGGGGTTCTTTCTCCCTTTGCTCAGATGTGTGCACCCGACTGAAGTTCCACACATCTTGCAAGATGTGCACGAGGGGTCTTGTTCAAGCCATATTGGGGGCAGGTCGTTAGAAAAGAGGATAGTCACCCAAGGATACTAGTGGCCGACCTTAGGGAAGGATGCTATGGAATATGTAAATAAGTGTGATAAATTTCAAAGGTTTTCCACCACCCCCCACTATCCCCATCAGCGTCTTACCTTCATCACATCCCCATGGCCATTCGCAGTATGGGGAATCGATCTAGTAGGACCCTTGCCTAGGGCTGTTAATAACTATCGATACTTGATCGTAGCAATTGTCTATTTCTCAAAATTGGTGGAGGCGGAGTCGATGGTAACGATCACCGAGAAGAAGAGCTTCCAGTTCATCTGGAAAAACATTATATGCAGATATGGTCTCCCCAACACCCTCATCTCAGATAACGGGACTCAATTCAAGAATGCATCCCTGGAGAAATACTGTGAAAGAGTGGGTGTCAAACAATTCTTCTCTACCCCAGGCCGACCTCAGGCAAATGGGCAAACTGAGGTTACAAACAGAAGAATCCTAGACGGGATCAAGAAAAAACTCGAGGAGGAAAAAGGAAGATGGGTTGAGGAGGTATACGCTGTACTTCGAGTCTACAGAACGACCATAAAAACTCCCACCGGAGAAACCCCGTTCATGCTGGCGTATGGCTCAGAAGCTGTCATCCCCACCAAAATTGGATTTTCTATTCACAGAGTCCAAATGTATGACCCCCAGAGAAATATGGAATAAAGGAGACTTGACCTAGACTTGATCGAAGAGAGAAAATAAGACGCTGAGATAAGACAAACAGCTTATCAGCAGAGGACTGCCAAGTTTTACAACTAGAGGGTGAAGGAAAGGCCAATCGCTGTGGGGGACCTAGTCCTAAAAAAGATATGGCAGAAACCTAACAAGCTCCACCCAAATTGGTATGTCCTATATAGGGTCATTGATGAAGTCGTCCCTGGAACATATGGACTAGAGAACCTTGAAGGGGAGCCCTTTTAGAACCCTTGGAATGTAGATCATTTGAAGAAATATTATCAATAATGTTGTAATGTCCTATCAGACCACAGTTGTAATGAATGTGTTGCACCAATAGAACACTTGGAATGTTAATGAGAATGTTATATTGGCCCTTTATCCTTTGTTTGTCAGTTTAGACATTTGCTTGGGTAATTCATCTTAAAACATCATTAGTTTGGTGTAAACCACTCTCAAGAAAGACGAGGGGGGACTTGTATTTTAAAACATCATTAGTTTGGTGGAAACTACCCTCATCTAGGATGAGGGTGAATGGTAGGGATGACCCTCCATTCACTCCAAGAAAGACGAGGGGGGACTTATGTTTTAAAACATCATTAGTTTGGTGGAAACCACCTCAGTTAGGATAAGGGTGAATGGTAGGGACAACCCTCCATTCACTCTCAAGAAAGACGAGGGGGGACTTGTATTTTAAAACATCATTAGTTTGGTGGAAACTACCCTCGGCTAGGATGAGGGTGAATGGTAGGGACGACCCTCCATTCACTCTTAAGAAAGACGAGGGGGACTTATATTTTAAAACATCATTAGTTTGGCAGAAACCACCCTCGGATAGGATGTGGGTGAATGGTAGGGACGACCCTCCATTCACTCTTAAGAAAGATGAGGGGGACTTATATTTTAAAACATCATTAGTTTGGTGGAAACCACCCTCGGCTAGGATGAGGGTGAATGGTAGGACGACCCTCCATTCACTCTCAAGAAAGACGAGGGGGGACTTGTATTTTAAAACATCTTTAGTTTGGTGGAAACTACCCTCGGCTAGGATGAGGGTGAATGGTAGGGTCGACCCTCCATTCACTCTCAAGAAAGACAAGGGGGAACATAAGATTGAAAAATATCATAGCCAAGGTACAAATCGTAAAAGAGGCAAATATAGAAGACAAAAGGAGAGCAATTCCACTATAAAATCAAGTGTTATAATATTTGTTCAAAAGAAAGTAAAATACAGAAAAATTTACAAGCAGAGGGTATGGGCCACAGACGGCCACCCTATTTAGTAACGTCGAAAGACAGGGCTTCAACATCAACAAGAGGAGTCTTTTCGAATACCGAAATAGGGGGATGATCTTCAGATGTGCCGGTACCTTTGATATGCACTTGGGACTCTACATGGGCTAGAGCCTCAGCAATCAGGGGGTCGTCCAGCTCCACTTCTTCAAAAGAGGGGTGAACAAATGACATGACATCAGTAAATTTCAAGACGACCCACCGACAGGCCGTCTTGATTACCCTCTCCAAGTACTCAAAGATGAAGCCTTGGAACTCATCGGAGAGTTTGTAAGCCTCCATAACATCGATCTCAACCCTCTTCACTGCCTCAGCAAGTTCACTCTTGAACTGGACCCCCTGATTGGTCAAGGCCTTTTTCTTTGCTTTTATGAGTTTTCCCTTCGATTTCAGGTCGGCCTCATGCTGCTTCACAAGCTCATCCAGGACCCTTGCATGCTCGATCCTCGCACTCTCCAGCTCAGCCCTGGAAGTCTCAGTCTTTAAGTCAGCCTCATTCTAGCTCTCTCAGCCTCATGAAACTTTTGTTGGTTTGCAGCCATCCACTTGGTGGCAGATGTGAAGGCGCAGACAGACTGTATAAGACAAAATAAAGGTCATACTAAAGAGCCGAGGGAACAGTTTATAAAATAATAAAATCAAAAGCTGAGAAGATGAATAAAATACCCGAGCTAGGGTATGAAGACCGTAATCATAAACCTTGGCCGGGACATCTTGGATAAAAATTCATAGTCTGTGACCGAGGGTGTCGAAAACATGGAGGCCTTGGCTGCCCTCAAGTTGGCTATGAGGGAGGAGGGTTCGAACCTCAAGAAGGTCAGATTCTGAGACCAGTAGGCGCCCATGCACGAAGAGGAAATGGTCCCCTCAATGTGTGTCTGAGGGACCTCTACCCTTTCCCTCGTCCGAGAGTTAGGCCGTGAGACAGTATGGAATTTTTGTTCTTTGCATTTGCGATTGTCGGCGATTGGCTCTACCTGTGTCGGCCCCACAACCTTTATCTTTTTGTGAGGCTACTGAGGCTCCTTACCTTTCTTCTTGCCCAGGACAGACATCAAGTTGGGAGCAGTCATTTCCTAAAGCTGATCAGACACATTTACAGGCCGACCTGAAAAAGAGACGATACATCAGAAGCAAGTAGTAATAACAGGAAACACTTGGAAAGAAATGGAACAAAAAGTAACTCACATAATTCTGTCAGGGGGCCGACCCTCAGACCAGCTTCTTTGAGGAAACGAGGGGTCATTAAATCTTCAAATTTGGCAAGTCAACCCTCTTTCCCTTGTTCCCTCAGGTAGTCAATAATATCCCTCTCATCCAAGCTAAGTCCGGGGTCCGATCGTGCTTTCATTGAGGGGTTGGACCATGCCCTTGGGACCCCCAGACTGTCTTTTATGGGCTCAACCCCGACGGGGAATTCCCAATCACCAGAGACAAAGAAGAACCTCTTCTTCCAATCATGGTTTGAAGTTTATGCTACATGAAGAAGTTTTTTATCGGACTTCCTCGCCCCTAGATGAAAATACCCAAGTTGCTTGGACGAGGAAGTTATATTGTAGCAGGCTATGAATAAATCAGCCGAGGGCTCGTCAGTGAAAGCGTTCTTCTCGAGGGAGACATAGCTGAGGATGGTCCTCCAGGAGTTAGGAGGAAGTTGAGAAGGACCAACCCCAAGGGTATAAAGTACATCAACTACTGCAGGGTGCAGAGGGAACCTAACGGCTACTTTGAGCATCTGCCCGTAAATAATAATTTCTCCTTCATTCCCCTAGAAGACCCTCTCATCCTCATTTGGGACCCTCATACTGACATTTGGTTGTATACCGAAGAGGTGCATCCACAGTAAGAGGTCACGATCCCTAATAGACGAGACGTAGGCCGAGGCACTAGAAGTGTCAACTTGATCAGTATCAGAATTCTCACTATCATTCTCAACCCTCTCGTCCCCAGATCTCTCAGCCTCGTCGCCTGTCGATAGGCTATCTGGAAAGGCCACTTGGAAGGCAAAAGGGGACAGGGCTGTCACAGGGATAACCTCAGAATGAACTGTACCCTCAGCCAGTCGGTTTGGGCTAACTGTTGACGTCTCTCCTCTCCCAGAAGGCCCGACACCCATTGGTGACGATGTTCTTTCGTTCATTTCTCCCTCTTGTGTCTGACACTCGGCTGGACGACAGGAATACCCAAAGGGCTCAGAGGGTAAAATTTTGGCTAACGGAATTAGGAAGATGGGTTATGCCCAAATAGGGTTGGCACCTCGTCTACGCTCGACCTCTTCCTCTATTCGTCTGATCTCCGTAAAATAACTCTTCCTTAAACTTGGAAACTCCTCCACTACACCAAAACACTCATTTAGTAACACACTATTTTTTTGATTACTAACACTCTTTTACCATTACTATTTCTCATAATAAATTATCGTTACTAATCTTGTATAAGTGTTACTATTAATATTTTAAAAGTGACTTAAAATAATAAAAGGGCGTAAATTTACCTCCATCCCAAACAAATGCCCCGACTATCACCCACACTAAAAAAAAAACTCTCCAAATCTTCCTCCCCACCCAAACGAAAAGAAGAAGGCTTCAAACCCTATGAAGTTTCACAAGATTCTGTGAACCCCTCGCAAGGTTTACTTTCACCTTTTAACTTGGTTCAAATTGTTTTGAAGACTTTCAATTTTCTTTTTCAAAACGATTTGGACTCTTGACTCAAAACAAGATCCGTTTTTAATTTTTCAAGAGATGTAGAAAAATATTTTCTCTATTCTTCAAAATTGATTAAATCTTCATCCTCTTATTTTGAAGTAATGTCCTTATCTTTCAGAACATCTAAAAATTCTAGAAGATCCAAAAAAGATACATTAATACTTTTAAGTTTTTCAAAGAGGATAGAATTTAGATCTTCCAAAATGCACATAAATTTATTTTCATCTTTTCAACATGGAAGCTCATTACAAAACTCTAAATTTTCTCATTAGAGAGTTTTAGCCTTTTTTTAAAAGATCTCCATTTTCTTATTTAAAAAAAAATTGTTGAGCTACAATCAACAAATGGAGTTTCTTCCTTTAACAACTTAATATTGTCACTTAAGGGAGCACAATCAACTTGAAGTTTATCAACTATATATGCCTTAAGATTTAACTTATTTTTCTCTTTGTTATGTTCTTTGAGTTTGGAAGACAATAAGGTATTCTCTTTATAAAGATGCAAAGACTCTTCATATAATTTATCATCAAAAGTTAAGAGACCAAAATTTTCATTATCATCGTCACTTTATTCATATTCATTTATGAGTGAGGAACGACAAGTAAAGATGGGTGGAGAATAGAACCTAGAATGTGACATCTCGGAAATGCTACAAGGTGTATCCTAAAAAATGTCAATTAAATAATCCATTTATACACACACAAGATCTACCTCTACATGATTAAACCTCACAAAAGCACTAGTGAAGTCTAAATCTGATATCAAATGGGAGTTTGTGCATGTAGAGAGGTACTATCCAAATTAAAAATTATTATTTAAAAGAAAGTACTGTTTGTTTTTAATGCAAATTCTGAAAAAAGTTAATCTAAGTGTATAAGTGATAAAAATGATTTACAAGTTGATTTAACTTAGCAATATATGTTCATAAAGTAGGGGTGGCAATTCATGTGCATCGTGTCATATTCCTGTCGGGTTCGTGTTAAGTATTAGTCAACCCTAATCCAACCCATTTAACTTATCATGTCAGACGAGCAAACACTAACCCGACCTGTTTATTATCGTGTCATGTTCGGATTGACCTGAATCATCTATTGAGTAAAGCATAAAACTAATTTTTCTTCTCTCTTAACTAATCATACCACTCGTAGGCCTATGATAACTAGAATTTAATCAATTTCAACTTCTTACAACTTATAAATAATTTATCATCCAATTTTCCATGAATTTATACAATGTCTAATAAGATATATAATTTACCTGATATATTCATCCCAAAATATGAATTAAATGGGTCTATTCGTGTCATTTTTGAGTTATACTTATTTGACACTAACCCAACCCGTTTATAATTTGTGTTAGCGTGTCGTGTCATAGTCAGATTTGTGTCTAGAAATTGTCAATTCTAACCCGCTAACTTCGTGTCGAGTTCATGTCGGGTTATCGTGTTGTGTCAAAATTTCCATCCCTATCATAAAGCATATAAGATAAATTAAAATGCATAATAATAAATCGTGCACTTGAGATGAGGATTAATACGAGAAAAAAATCATTTCAGGAAAAATCTCGGGCCAAACCAACACCTTCCACTAAACATGTAAAGATTTAAAAAAAAGGAGAAATGACTACAAACATAAACCTCTCCTAGACTCGATAACACACAACCTCCACAAGACATTTTTTCCACCTCCTAGAAGGAAGAGAAATCAAGGATTTCTCTCCGACCACTCACCACATCGCAGGTGTCAACTTTCGTTGATAATTTTGTGTTCGCACCAAACCAAGTTTCTTCGTTTAAAGTTCGAAGAGAGAACTTTCTTCTTTTATAGTTTGAATAAAAAAAAATTTGTTCCAAAATTGAACAAGTGAAATGACTCTATGAATATCGAACTTCCTAAAATGTGAGGATCCTAATGGTTGAGGGAAGTTTAAGAGTATTTGGATAATAAAAACTCCCAAAGTATTTTTTGAGATATAAAAAATATTTAAAGTTTCTCAAGAACAAGTTTTGATAAATGTTTTGTTCAAGACTTGAGACAGTAATCAAACTATAAAAACTTTAAACTAGAATGACAAGAATGGATATCTAAAAAATACAAAGAAGTTTTTTCTCTTTAAGAAAATTTGATTTCTTTTAGCTTGACACAACAATGAACACCTTTTGAAAATCTTCAACCTTATTTTTTGTGGAATGATAGTGAGTTAAATAAGAGTATTATAATTTTAACAATACATGGATACAAACTTATAAATCTTCTAACTCATTATTATCCACACAAAAATATGTTTCTTTCCCGAAACAACAAAAGATATGGAAGAAAAACAGAATATCACATTTTATAATGTAAGATTTTGGTCAAATTCACTTTTTATGCCAGATCTGACGCTGTCGCGACAGTGTCGTTGCGACAAACCTGAAGTGATCTAGGATGTGCCATGAAGCAAGGGAATTTTGGACATGGGAAATGATACTAACGACAGACTTTCACTGCAACAAGATAAGTCTCTGTAGCAAGACTAAGGTGAGGTAGGTCTCACCTTTGTTTAGAGATTGGATTTTAATAAAGAGCACCAGAGACGTGGTTTCGCTGAAGCGTGACATATTATAGTTGTGACAAAACTACGGCAAGGTAAGTCACACCTTTCTACAAAAAATCTGAATTACTATTTTTCCTTCAAACGTTTTGGCAAAACACTCTAAGTATGTTTGGTCTTAACCAATAACACTCATACTTAAAATACACACATATGAATGTAATTTTTACGAACATAATTTTTCTAAGAGAAAAGTATATTGCATAGTATATTTGTTCAAATAGTCCAATAAACTCACACGTACGTTTTAACACATTTTCTATTTTAAGAAAATCTTAATTTTAAGTTATGTCAAAATAAGGGTGGTGAAACTAAGTCATTCTAAGTCCTTTACCTTATCTTAAAGCGACAATCTCATTGGTCATGGCATGAGGTACCTTTTTTTTTATAAAAATGAAGAAGTTCGATCTTGAGATCTTAATCATAAAGCTTTCTGGGATAAATTAAACAATGACTTAAATATATTTTATAACAAAATAAGACAATATAATCCTATAGAGCTTTTGAGCATACATGTGCCCTTACAGACCTGATGGTAGCCGACATATCAGCCGAAGGCAAGTCTATAGGCACAAAATCTTGAGACAATAAATGAACGAGGGTGTCTTAGTTTTCCTGGGATGTAGCTAGAAATTTGCATATGGTGATGTTAGCCGATGTCTGACGGAGTTGATCTTGAATTTTATTATTATCTTGAGGAGGAATTGTGAAAACTTCTTCGAGGGGACCTTTCTCCTTACTAGTTGGGTTCGAAGGAGTGGCATGTAGTCCTGATCAGGTGAGGAAGTCAACCTATTTATCTGGAGGGAGTATGGTGTCTGCCTGGGCTTATTGTTTAGCTTTTTCTAGATGGATTAAAAATTCATCCAAGGATGTAGGGCCGAGGGAAGGCGATGCTGGCTTTAAGGATATTACCTTGGTCTAATCAATGTTAAGGGATGGTTTTAGGTTCTTAGGAGACTTGTTCTGGGTGTGGGACATGGAGTCATCTATCCACCATATGGCTATGCCAGAGTTCAGTGTGGGTGTGGTGATTTTTTCCACTATGGCTACGACTTATTTATTTGTCTGGTCAGGTGTATCAGGTAATGATTCCATAGACCTGGATGATCCTAGCCATATGTCATCATCAGAGGCTTTTTCCTAGTGATATTCATTGTCGAAAGAGGTTTCAGTCTTTTTGGGGTTCATTTTTATTACGATGCTAGCGACCTCATAAAAGATGCCTCATAGTAGTACCATATCTAGAAAATCCTCGCCCCCAAGTTGAGATTTTATTGACAAATCTAGTATGGGTTAGTGAAGATACTACATACTGCAGACCATTAAAAATTTTCACGTGTGTGTGGTCATAGGGAATAGTGCTGACTAGTTCCATTTCAGCAATATATGAATACCTCCCGGAGGCAGGACCTTTTGGTGGGGGATAGCCTCGATGGATCATCTCGTCTTGAAGTTAGGTTATGCCAACTATATGGGTTACATCTAGGTAATTGTTCCCATAGTTACGTCCTACATCGATGAGGTGGTGAGTCCAAGGCGATACTCCAAGTGCGAATATGTCGAATACTAGTTATAGAATGAGCAAGTCGAGTTCATTGTAAGGATTGACAGGATCTTCTCTAGACTGACTCACTTCGGGAGGATTAGGGTAAGATTTTATAGTACCACATATGGTATCTTGTATTTCCATGGGTAAATCGTCCCATCCATTGGCCTATATATTTTGGTATATGCTGACGTTTGGGTACTCGAGTTCGCCATTACTGTTAAAGAACTAGAGGGGTGGTCCTTCGTAGGAGAGTCTTGGATGTAAACTATCTGCAATATAGCCTTTCTTTTTCATGCAATAAGTCCAGTGTTCATGATATTCAATTCAATCAAGATCTTTGGTGGTGGCGCTATATTTGATACCCAACTTGTAATCCCGAATGCCGTGAGCCGCGAAAAACACGTGCCCTTGCTCATGAGGTTCAAATACCTTCCTTGGGGAGTATTCCCATTGTGTCTTCATTTCCTAAATTTGGGGGTTGACAACAAATTCGTCTACGTGTCCTAGCGACGTGTTACTCTCTGTGATTACAAGATTGTCAAAGGAGTCAGTAATGCCTTGCTCTGTTAAGAGAGTTTAGTAGACTTGTTCGAGCTCAGTGGCCGAAGTTCTTGGAGTGGGATCTGGTTTGTAGGAGGCATTTTTTATTATGGTGGGGTTTAGCCCAGGCTTCGGACTTTTTAGTCAAGAAATATCAATACTGCCCATACAGTTTGTTTGTATCATGTGGATGGTAGCTTAAGGGAGACCTCATAATTTATTTCCTAGAGGATTGTCTTGGGCATAGGCCTGACAAAATGAGTCACGATACGATAACACGACATAAATCTCACAAAGTTATAAGTTAGTGGGTGGAACCTTAATGATTTGTTGCCATATCAATGTCAACGCAATTGTTGATGCAAAAAACTAAACTAAGCCTAATTGATTGATCACACAGATAAAGTAAGTAAAACAAACAAGACACAAGAAATTTTTAAAGTGGTTCGGCTCAATGGAATAGCCTACGTCCACTGTTATGTATTGACTGCCTTGAGTTGTTTTTTCTGGTCCCTTGTAATGAGGGTGAGATAATGTATTTATAGCCCAAGAGGGGTCTTGATAGTTTTCATGTAAAAGGATGGAATTACTTAATTACTTAGACATCCACATCAATATATAATGAGAATTAATTATATGAACGATGTTGCTTCATAGATAATACAGGCTGTAAGACTGCTGGCGCTTGGTTGGCTGTACAAACTGGTTTTTCGACTGTTGGTCGGGCTTCTTTATTGATCAGGTAACAATGTTAGTCGGGTAACAATGTTGGTTGGGCTTCCTTATTGGTCGGGATTTTCCATCATACTGACTTGGACTTGTGCCACATTGGATGACACGTGCTGGCTTATTATTAGTCCACGTAGGGTGGTGAATTTTGGTATCAACAGAAGCCCCTAATGTTTCATACTTGGAGTTGATGCGAAAGTGTGGAATATTATGTTTTGGCAGTAGCTCGGGCTGTTTGGTTGGCTACAGAGCTTCCAGACTTGTGAAATTTACTCACTTAATTGACAGTTTTTTAGCGCAAATGGCAATTTTGTAAATATTTCAAATTTTAGCGAATATTTATAGGGTATCTTCGTCTTTTCATCTATCAGCCGCCGTAAATCCAATCGTCGTTCACTTTAATCATTACTTTGCCCAGTTTTCGATGCGTCTTATAAAAAGGGCGATAAAACTTCAATCATCTTTTACCTCTTACTTCTGATTCTGCTGCTGTGTTCTTTGCTTTCGTGCGATCGTCTTCTTTTCTGTCTTCAGTTCTTGCTGAATCCTTAAATCTTTGTAAGAATTTTTATTCTCTTCTTCTTTGTTTTCTTCATCATGGTTTATTCTATCAAGTCACTTGATAAGTTTAGAACCGATTTTAATATTCCGTCTTGGGTTGTATTAGAACATCCCACTTTTCCTTCTGACTTTTTCTCTCTTGTTGAGGGTCATTGGTTCCCTTCCATCTTTATTGCTGATTGTGGTTTAACATTTCCTCCCAATCCACTGTGTTTGGAGTTTTGTCAATATTTTGATATTGTACCTGCAAGAGTGGCTCCTAACACATGGAGAGTTGTTAATGGAGTTTATAGGTTAAATAAAATCTATGGAACCCATCTAGGGATTTCAGAAATAATGTTCTGTTATAAACGGGTAACTAGTGATACCACTTATTATTTGAAAACTAGGGTATTTAGTAAAGCTTTAGTAGTTAATCTCCCTAATCCTAATAGGGATTATTTTGATCATGGGGTTGTTGTAAAAAATTGGCAAAATACCCCTTTCGTTGGAGGTATTGAATATCAAGGACCTAGATGTCCACTCTTTGGCAACGAAATAGGTTGTTTTATGTTTAAAATTTTTTGCCCTGTTTATATTTGGTAAAATGTCATACTGACTTTTGTTTTGTAATTTGAATTGTAGTTGAGCAAAAAAGAAAGCGCCCCAAAGAGAGTGAAGTAAATTTGAGAGAGTTGAAGTTTGTTTGGGGACTTCACGAGGTAGTTGCTGAAGAGCACGTTAGGTCTGCCACCTATCTGTTCTAGTACAGAAACACTGTTTCTTCTTTTATTGCTAGCACTTTTTCCTCTCCTTCTCTGGTAATTGATCTTAACCAAGAGGTTGCTGTTGATTCTGATACTCCTCTGTCTGAAATTATGAAGAAGAGGATGTTTCTTGACCTTTACAGTGGTAGTGCTTCTGGCTCCCAATCATCTATTGAAGGAGCCAAGAATAGAATTAGGGATGTTATAAAGCGCCCAACCCCCAAGGATCCAGTCCCTAAGGATCCAACCCCCAAAGACCTATCCCATAAGGATGTATCTCCCCAAGAGGTTGAAGTTCCTCTGAGGATACTTAGGAGAGGGCTTGCATAGAAGTAAGTCGACCAAGTGATCGGTCAACTATCCTTGGTTGATTTACCCTCTTCTGCTGTTGTTCCTCCAACATCTATTACTCTTGGTTTGGCTAGGAGGTTGATCAAGTCTGTTCCTCCAACTATTTGTGGGACGTCTTGCAAGTGAAATCCAAATAAGGAACTCCCCCGATGCACTATCGCCTAGTATAATTGGTCATCGAGATCTTTTAGCCCAAAGCACATAATTGGGACACTCAAAATCCTGTCCCCACATGTATAATTCTAATTTTTAACTCCCACGTCTCTAAAGGAGTTATACAACACGGTGCTCGCACTAACACTAAGTCCCCAGCACTAAATCACTAATGAGCTCAATCTCTTTGCTCGATGATAAACCCGGTATCCCCTGAATCACATCAGTAAAGTCCCTACGCACCGAAATCGAATATAAAGAGATAATTATTCTCTTAGAAGTCTCCTTTTCAATATAATATATATGTGGGTTCGACTCTCTTTCAGGTGAGACATCGAAAAAACCATACATTTTGCCCTGGAACAGCGAACACGATAACCTTATTGTAATAGTCCACCATCGCTCAAATCATTGCTAACCAGTCCCTACCCATGATAACATCATACTCACATATCACATCTCTCTAAAACAAGTAAATCCATTAAAATATGTCCTCTTAGTGTTCACACCTTTTTCCATACAGATGGAACTAAAGAGAGCCCCGTAACCCAATAGTAGATATATACACGCAGTAGTAATACTAACGATGCATCCACTAGACCTAGGGGTGTTCAAGGTCCGGTCCGGTTCAACTTTGAGCTTTGTTTTGGATCGAATTGACTTGGTCGGTCCTCTAAAAAATGGACCGAGATCGGACTAATAATGTCGGTTAACCTACCCTAATCAGTTCGATTTTCTATAGGGTCGGTCCCGTCTAACCCGTCAGTCCTCACATTAATGAATTACATCATTAATAATAATAAAAATATACCGAAGTCTATTTTTTTCAAACACTAAAAACTAACAAATATCAAAATTTTCCATTAAAACAAACCTACTATTGGATTAAACTATAATTTAAAATAATCAAGTATTAAAATATATACTTTTACTATTTATTTATCTTATATATATACACATATATATATATATGTAAAAATATATTATTTTATATAGAGTCGGTCCGGGTCGGTCCTAACAGGGTTTTTGAAATTGTAAACTGTGGATCGGACCAACTAGATCGGTCCGCTAAAATAATAAACTGAGACCGGACCGATTAAGAAAAAAGATATAAAAAGGTCGGTTCAGCTCAGTTCGATTCGGTCTAGTCGATTTTTTAAACACCCTTAACTAAACCCGTCTCATGCGCGAATCTACTGCTAATAAAATACTGTGACGCACTCGTGTCACACTCAACTTACCCCATTTACCCAAGAATAAAACTCATAATTTCAATTACCAAAAAGATTGGTTGTTCCAGTGGTTCCTGGATATAATACTCACATCTAAAATAACCAAAACCTGTTGTGACTGTTACCCCCTACCGGGCACCTTGATCCTATCCCTTAGCTTGCTGAGGACAAGATCGATGTATGCTATTGTTCTCTCCACTTAGAAAACACCTCCATTTATAATCCTCTTGTCTAAAAAATGGACCTCGTGAATGATCGAGGACTTCAACGAGCTCATGGCAGAGCTCGGGGGAACAAAAGTTGGAACCCCAGTTCCAGTAACCGGGGGCTGAGTAATGGTATCAGCCAAATTGATCGAGGAGCTCTTCTTCAGCCTCCTCGGGGGAACAGGTACAGATTCAACCAAGGAAGAACCCTTGGTCGGTGATATCATAATCACCTCTCCAGGAGCAGCAGACCTGCTCGGAGCCACTGCGGGCTTCTCGGTAACTTTAACAGGAACAGCTGGAGGAGCTGCATCAGTCTTCTTTGTCCCCTCCCTTGGGACATCAATCCAACTCCTTTTTACCTCCCCAGAACCGGAGGCAGTTTTCTCAAACAGGGTAGGAAGTCTTCTCTTCTTCATCCTTTCACTTAAAGGAATATGGGATTCAGGCGATGAGCTGGTGGAAGCTGGTACTGGCTCTTACTCACTTATCACTGGACGAGCAGTGAAAGAAGTGGTGTAACTCTTGTACTGGAGCAGATACGAAGCCGACCTAATGTGATCGTCAGCAACACTCTGATGTAGACTCCAGATAAGTTTCAGATGTCTTACATTAACATCTGCTTCCTTTGGGAACTTTATTTTGTTATCAACTGCAAATAAATAAACATTGTTATCAGTAGCACATCTTATCAAACACAAAAGAAACATGATTTCAAAATAAATAAAATAAAATAAAAATAACCTATCCCATTGCCATAAGGAGGGCATCTGGGACCCTGGTAAACCTCATCTCCAGCTAATGGAGGGTGTTGCCAATTTTTTATGACAACCCCGTGTTCAAAATAATCCCTATTGGCATCAGGGAGATTGACTACTAAGGCTCTATTTAAAAATCTAGTTTTTAAATAAAAAATATTATCATTAACTGCCCATCTATAGCAGTACATGATTTCTGGAATTCCTATTCGAGTTCCATGAATTTGATTTAACCTATACACCCCATTAACTATTCTCCATGTGTTGGGGGCTATTCGTGCAGGAACAACGTCAAAGTACTGACAGAATTCCAGACACAAGGAATTTGGTGGAAAAGAAAATCCACACTCAGCAAAAAAGAGACTGGGGAACCAATGTCCCTCAGCCAAATGAAAGTAATTAGAAGGCTCAGAAAGCTCTTCCAAAACAACCCATGAGGGAATGGAGAAATCAGAACTAAACTTCTCAAGAGACTCAACTGGGTAAACCATGGTGAATAAAGAAATGAAGAAGAAGGAAGAAGATCTTACAGGAAAAGAAGGGATCTGCTGATAACGAACGACGAAAAAGATGAATTCACAAGAGAGTAGGACGAGACGACGTAAAACTCGAAGATAAAAATTTGAAAGGTAGAAGACGATGGGAGCGTCTGTGAAGTTTAAATACCTTGCCTTGGGAAATGGTGAAGTAATGATTACAAAAAAGGATGATTACGTTACCGACGGCTAAAAAGATGAAAGGTGGCGCGGGAATCAAAGAGGACAACAGAGGCTAAAAAGATGAAAAGTGGTGCGGGAAACAAAGCGGACAATAATGGCTAAAAAGACGAAAATTGACGCGGGAATCGAAGCACGCAGAAAAGTCCAAAAAAGCATGATTCTACGAATTGGGAAGGAGAAATAAATACAAGGGAAACGCTCCTAAAAATCAGGAAGACTATTTAAAGCTACCATATTCCGAGAAAGAATGTTCCATACTCCTCAAATTTTGAACTATGAAACATTGGGGGCTTTTGTTGATACCAAATTTAATCTGCTGACATGGATCAATCATATGAAGACACGTGGCTATCTACATGGCAACAACCAACGCCCCCGAGGAACCCACGCGCTCCGAGGAACAAGACTACAACGAGGAAGACTAGTTCCCCGAGGAACTCACAAGCTCCGAGGAACAATGCCTCTCCGAGGAACTCTTGAGTACCGAGAAGCTTAGGCGGTCCGAGCTGCATCTCGAACAAAGCATTAATAGCTGGATAATCAACAGTTCAACTGATTCATTAAATGCTTATCATTCAGACGCACACGCAAAGAGGGCATTAAATGTATTACCCTTTCATATGTATATCATTTAATGTATTACCCTTTCACATTACAGCCTCAGGGCTATAAATACGTTGTACAATCCTCATTATGGGGGACCTGAATCCATAGTGGAATTTTTTGATAGAACTTATAATCGAGAATTCCCAAACACTCAGCAATAAAGCAACAATGGACGTAGGCCATTCTTATAAGGCTGAACCACTTTAAAATTATTTGTCTCATTTATTTATCTGTGATTGAATTATTAGAGTGATATAATTTTTTACATCAACAGATTGGCGCCGTCTGTGGGAAACGACTGATAATATCATTTTTCATCAAAAAATAATCCATTACCAATGGCTGATATTCCTGAATCCAGCAATCGAAACGCTGGAACCCCTCCAAATGCATCTGCTCCACCAATTATTCCAGATCTGACCCGAATAATCGCAAATCTGGCTCAGGGCCAGACCGTCATGCAAGAAACCATGCGACAGCTCATCCAAATCCTCCATGGCGGTGCATCAGCCCATTCCGGACCACGGAGCATTCAAAGAAATACCCGTGCGCCTTCTTTGCGTACTAGGCGTACTAATTCATATCGCAATGAGGAATCTGAAGATTTTTCTTATCAACCTGGGCGAACTTCGTCAGTGCGAGCCACATATACTGAACAACGTGCACCCTCTCCCCAGAAAGGACCAGCGCATTGGAAAGATTAAGTAGGGTTTCTCCTTTCGACCGATTAGGCCCTAGGAGGAACAAAAGTCCTCTTAATGCAGCGTCCAGGAACTTTCGATGATCATCAGATTTAAGGGAAGGATCTGCCCAGTCGCGACCAGCTGCTCGTCAAGATATATCCTATGACCGACCAGCTGCTCGTCAAGATAAATCCCAGGAAGCCACTTCAACGCGATCAGTTGCTCGAACCAATAGGCCCGAGGAAGGAAATGATGCATGGAAAGGATTTATTCAGAGGCTGGAGGATAGATTAGGGGAAATGGCTAAGTCCAAGAACCCTCTACAACGAACCTTTGTTCGAGGAACACCTTTTGTCCAGGATATTATTGATTTTCCAACACCATCAAAGTTCAAAGAACCTGTTGTGACTCCCAAGTATGATGGGAAGACTGACCCTGTCCTTCATATAGAACAATACCAAGCTGCAGCCGACATCTATGCTGTCCCAGATGAGATGAGATGCAGAGCATTCTCGGGAACACTTACCGGATCTGCTCAAATATGGTATAATAGTCTTCCTCGGGGTAAGATTTCAACTTTTCTTCAACTTGCCGAGCTATTCATTGGGAATTTCTGCTTTGGAGCAAAGCCAGTTAAACGAGTAGCACATTTGTTAAGTGTTAGAAAAAAATCTGGTGAGAGTAACAGAGATTATATAACTCGTTTTAATAACGAGAAACTCGAAGTCATTGATTATGAAGAGAAGACAGCAATTACTGCTTTGATGAGTGGACTAATGCCAAACAAGTTATACTACACTTTGGCCAAAGATCCACCTCGGACCATGGCAGACCTGATGGGAAAAGCGTCCAAGATTATGAATGCCGAGGAGGCTATGTCTGTGAAGAAGAATATGGACGCCAAAGAAACCAAGGTGGAAGGTGATAAAGCTAAGAAGAAAGAACATAAGAACAATGGTGGTGACAAACAATCCAAAAATAGGTCGTCATGGGAGGTCTTGAGGAAATTTGATAATTACACACCTTTGAAGGTAAATATCAACCACGTCCTAGAAGAAATTAAGAACATCGAGGAGTTAAACTGGCCAAAGAAAATGAAGGCAGACCCTGACACGAGGAATAGGGAAAAATATTGCGAGTTCCACAAGGATCATGGCCATATGACCAAAAATTGCATAGCTCTTCATAATGAGATTGAAACACTCATCTGACGAGGAAAGCTAACAAAGTATGTTGATCGGGGAGGCGAAAGAAGAAACAACGATCGAACTAGAGAGAGGTCTAGATCTCCTCGGCGAGCAGAGGAGAACAAGAAGAGAAACCATGAAGTTGATCCAGAAGATGACCCCGATCTTCCCAAGAAACCAAGGCAGCCAGAACGAGAGGTATTTTCAATACGCTTTGGGTAATTTGATTGTAATGTTATTACAGGAGGAGATGCAGGAGGAGGAGACCTTACTGCAGAAAGAAAAGCTTACCTCGATGAGGCCCAAGCTTGCTCGTACATTCAGCGAATAAATCTAGCTGAGGAAGATCGTCCGAGAAAGGTGAACAAGGAGAAATTGGTTATCGGTTTTTCTAAAAATGACATTGCAGGTGTTTTATATCCTCATGATGACCCGCTGGTGATCAAAATGAGAATGAAGGAGGTCATGATTTCAAGAGTGCTGGTCGACAATGGTAGCTCGACAGACATCATGTTCTACTCGTGTTTCGATAGTTTAAATCTAAAGCTATCTCAACTGGAGCCTTACCACAGACCCCTCATCGGTTTTGCTGGCGAGAAAGTATTTCCACTTGGGACGATCAAGTTGGATATATTCATTGGTACGTGGCCTACTTGTCGGACAGAAAGAATACGTTTCTTTGTGATGGACAAGAATATCCAATCATCGTACAATATCATCATGGGAAGAGTAGGATTGAAGAAGTTCGAGGCTGTGCCATCTACAGTACATCAGTGCCTAAAATTTCCAACAAACTTTGGAGTAGGAGTTGTGAAAGGTGATCAGAAAGTAGCTCGGGAATGCTATTATTCATCCGCCGAGCAAGAAGAACTGGAAGAATCAAAGAAAAAGACCACTACTTATCAAGTGGATGAAGGTGCAGAAATTGAAACATTGGATCCTCGAGATGAGTCGCAACTCGTGAAGGGTCAAGTGGGGGAAGCTACTGAAAACATCATTCTGGACGACGAGCACCCTGAGCGAACTACTCAAATAGGTTCATCGTTGGAAGCCTCATTAAAACAGGAATTGATAACTTTCCTTAGAAGCAGAAGATAAACTTTTGCATGGAGTCATGAAGATATGCCTGGGATAGACCCAAACTTCTTATGTCACGAGCTCAATGTGAATAAGGAGATCAAGCCTGTGAAGCAGATAAGAAGAGTATTCAGTCCCGAGAAAAATCAAGCCATACAGGAGGAAGTCGAGAAGCTCCAGAAAGCTTGTTTCATTGAAGATGTTAAATATCCAAATTGGTTAGCTAATGTGGTGATGGTAAAGAAGAAAAACAACAAGTGGAGGATGTGTGTAGACTTCACCGACCTCAACAAAGCATGCCCAAAGGATCACTTTCCACTGCCCCAAATTGATCAACTGGTGAATTCTACCTCGGGACACGAGTTGCTGAGCTTCATGGATGCTTATTCTGGCTACAATCAAATTAAAATGAAACCTGAAGACAGGGAGAGTACTTCTTTCATTACCCCTAGGGGAACTTATTATTATAATGTTATGCCTTTTGGTTTGAAAAATGCAGGTGTGACATATCAGAGGCTGATGAACAAAGTCTTTGCTGAACAAATCAGTGACAATATAGAAGTCTATGTTGACGATATGCTGACGAAAAGCAAGAAAGCTGCCGATCATCTAGTTGACTTAAGTCAGACTTTTGATCAACTAGATAAATATCAAATGAAGCTGAACCCGACGAAGTGCATATTTGGAGTACGAGAAGGCATGTTCCTTGGGTACATTGTCAATCAACGAGGCATTGAAGCAAATCCTGAAAAGATCAAAGCTCTATTAGGGTTGCGATCTCCAACGACGAAGAAGGAAGTACAGAGTCTCACAGGACGAGTAGCGGCACTCAACAGATTTGTATCACGAGCAACTGATAGATGTCTCCCATTCTTCATGACACTCAGAAAGACTTTTGAGTGGAATGATGAATGCGAGAAGGCTTTTCAAGACTTGAAGAGATACTTGGGAGCACCTCCACTGTTGTCCAGGCTAGTGATGGGAGAAAAATTGTGCTTGTACTTTGCAGAATCCGAGAATGCAGTTAGCTCGGCGTTGATCAGAGTGGAGAATGGAGTACAAAAGCCAATTTACTACACAAGTAAGGACTTCCGAGGAGCAGAAATCAGATATCCAAGGCTAGAGAAATTGGCACTAGCGCTGATTGAGGCGAGTAGGAGAATGAGGCCATACTTCCAGGCTCATACTATAGTAGTATATACTGATATGCCATTGAGGCAAGCCCTGCATAAGCCAGAAAAATCAGAAAGATTGATGTACTGGGCAATAGAGCTCGGTGAATATGATATAGTCTATGAACCCAGATCATCGCTTAAAGGACAGGCTGTAGCAAATTTTATAGTGGAGTTCACCTATCCTGATAGCTCCGAGGAATAAAAGTTACTCGATGATCAACCTGTGGATGTTACAGGATCAACAAACACAGGCTCATACCAATTTCGGTTGGTAAAAGGGCTTGTGGATGTTACAGGATGTGACGCAGAGATAGTTGTGAGGACTCCGGATAAGAAATAAGAGTTGCTCGCTGATCAACCTGTGGATATTACAGGATCAACAAACAGTAGCTCAGACCAACTCCGGTTGGTAAAAGGGCAAGTGGATGTTACAAGATCGTTGAATTCGGGCTCAGACCAACTCCGGTTGGTAAAAGGGCAAGAAGAAATGATCGACAAAGAGCAAGAAAAATCCGAGGAGGAAAGGAAGCAACAAATATTTCACCGAGGAACTCTGACTGATCATAAATTTAAAGACGAGTTACCTATATGGAGACTATATGTAGATGGATCATCTTGCACTGCAGGATGCGGCGCGGGGATAGTTCTGAGCACTCCGGATGAGGTCGATATGGAATACGCCTTGCGTTTCCAATTCAAAGATTCCAACAATGAGGCTGAGTATGAGGCCATGATTGCAGGACTTGGTTTAGCAAAAATTATGGAGGCACAACAGGTCATTGTTTTCAGTGATTCTCAATTGATCATAAACCAAATGATGGGAGTATATGCAATTAAAAGAGAATTAATGATCAGATATCACGCAAAGGCAAAGGAGCTGGTGTCAGAATTTTCCGCTATTCAGCTGGTCAGAATACCAAGAGTGGAGAATGTGAGAGCAGACGCCCTAGCTCGACTAGCATCAGCTACTCGCACCGAGCTACGACGAACAATCCCAATTGAAGTGTTAGCTGGTCGGAGCATAGATGAAGATCTGACGATGAACTTTATCACCCTTGATTTAGGTCCATCTTGGATGGATTCCATCAGGGCGTATATCGAGGAGGGAGAATTGCCAATTGACAAGCTCGCTGCCAAAAAATTGAAGTTTAAAGCTGCTCGGTATGTATTAACTAATGGTGTTTTATATAGACGAGGAATTATGGCAGGTTTGCAGAGATGTGTACACCCCTCCGAGGTGAAAGAATTAATTGAAGAGATCCACGAAGGGTCTTATGGAGCACATGTAGCAGGTCGGACGCTTTTACAAAGGGTGATGACATAAGGATACTACTGGCCGACGATGAGGGCTGATTGCATAGCCTACACCAAGAAGTGTGACAAGTGCCAGCGCTTTTCCTCCATCCGAAGAACTCCACAAGCATTATTGACACCCATAACTTCCCCTTGGCCATTTGCCATGTGGGGAATAGACTTGGTTGGGCCACTGCCAACGACTCGAGGAAGGTTCAAGTACCTCGTCGTCGCAGTGGATTATTTTACTAAATGGTTAGAAGCTGAGCCACTAATTGATATGACGTACGTAGGGGTGTTCGCAGTCCGGTCCGGTTCGGTTTTGAGTTTTTTTGGACCGGACCGACCTGGTCGGTCCTCTAAAAAAATGGACCGAGATCAGACCCATAATGTCGGTTAACCGACCCTAGTCGGTTCGGTTTTTTATAGGGTCGGTCCGGTCTAACCAGTCGGTCCTCACATTAACGAATTACATCATTTATAATAATAAAAATATACCCGAGTCTAATTATTTCAAACATTAAAAATTAAAAACTATCAAAATCTGCAATTAAAACAAACCTACTATTGGATTAAACTATAATTTAAACTAGTCAAATATTAAAATATATACTTTTACTATTTATTTATGTTATATATATATATATATATATATATGTAAAAATATATTATTTTATATAGAGTCGGTCCGGGTCGGTCCTACCAAGGTTTTTGAAACTGTAAACCGTGGACCAGACCGGTTAGGTCGGTCCACCAAAAAAATAAACAGAGACCGGACCGATTAAGAAAAAAGACCGAAAAAAGGGTCGGTTCGGCTCGGCTCGGTTCGGTCCGTCGGTCCAGTCGGTTTTTTGAACACCCCTAGACGTACGAGAAGGTGTATCAATTTGTTTGGAAGAACATCATTTGTCGATATGGTCTACCTCATGCCTTCATCACAGACCATGGAACACAATTTGATAACGAGGAGTTTGCCGCCTATTGTCATCAATCAAATATTTTGAAGGTCCACTCAGCACCAGGCCATCCTCAAAGCAATGGACAAACTGAGGTGACAAACAGAACGCTGCTAAATGGCTTAAAGAAGAGATTGGATGATGCAAAAGAAAACTGGATCAACGAGTTACAATCAGTACTTTGGGCTTACCGAACTACTCCCCGAGTAGCAACTGGAGAATCACCATATATGCTGGCGTTCGGAAGTGAAGCCGTTATACCCGCCGAGTTGGGCCTTCTAACACACAGGGTACTGAATTTCAATTCCCCTGTCAGCGACTTAATGAGAAGACTGGATTTAGACATGCTCGAGGAAGTTAGAGAAGAAGAAGCCATTAGAAATGCTGCTTACCAACATCGAACAACTTTGTTATATAACAAAAGGGTGAAGAAGTGCGACTTGAAAGAAGGAGACTATGTGCTGAAGAAAGTAATTCAAAATCACAATAAGCTGGAAGCAAATTGGCATGGACCATACCGGGTTACAGAAGTTGTTCGACCAGGAACTTATCGAATAACAACTCTAGAGGGGGAGGAGTTCAAGAATGCATGGAACGCAAAGCACCTACACAAGTATTATCAGTGATGTATATGTAACACACTTCCATCAGTATGAATAAAATGAAGATATTCTGCTAAATTCTCTCCTTTTATTGAGAATTTTTCGGAGAATACTAGTGCTACACACTACTCGGCAAAACTCGCCAAAACTCAGAATGCTCAGCAGCAAAATATTCCTAAAAATGCCAACATCGGTTGGTTAGGAAACAAAATATTCCTAAAAATGCCAACTTCGGTTGGTTAGGAAACAAAATATTCCTAAAAATGCCAACTTCGGTTGGTTAGGAAACAAAATATTCCTAAAAATGCCAACCTGTTTGGCTAGGAAACGAAATATTCCTAAAAATGCCAACCTGTTTGGCTAGGAAACAAAATATTCTCGCAAATGCCAACTTATGTTGGTCGGGAGGTAAGATTATTCCAGAAAGTGCAAAAGTTGCTAACTATGGCTGGTCGGGGATAAAAACCCACCATCTGTAGTTAATCGACAAGCAAAATTTACCGATCTTGGTTGGTCGGAAACATTTTATGGGTAAAATTATTTCAAAAAGATTAACTATAGCTGGTCGGGGATAAAAACCCACTAACTGTAGTTGGTCGACATGGAGAGTCTAACAACCTTGGTTGGTTGGAAACATTTTAAACAACATTTTTATACTCATTACTTTATTATTAAGTGATCGAGCAACAATACTGATACTTGTAATTTTTTAATTATTACTGAGTTGGTCGACAAACAACACAATATTGTTATCTTTTTAACAGATATGCATAAATATAAGTGTTTGATAACTACAAGACAACAACAATCAAGATTTGCAAACAAGAGGAGAGTTTTTCATTGAATAAATTACAAGTACATTGATATTGAAATGTATACTAACTATTACATAAAAAATTCCTATTCTACTGGTCTCTTCCCCTCTGCTTTTGACACAGGTTCCTCGCCAGCAGGCGGATCATTTAAAGACAGAGGAGAGTTGATGAAATTAAGATCTTTCAACATCCTTGTATTCATCACGGATGGTCGATCTAAAAGATGCTCGGGACGAGATACCTCGATTTGAGAATGTAAACTGTAGTCACCGAGATACTTTGAAATTAAGTTCTGAGGAATGGCCCGAGCAGGGATCCAATCCATGTCCAAATTGTATGGTGGCACAGGCAAGTCGAGCAATCTGGGATCATGGTAATCCCACAGATAATGACCTTGTTCGAGCTTCAACACACCTAAGGCATTCAGCCAGCCTTGCTTGTAGCCTTCATTGTTGGCATTCTGGATACGATCGTCCAAGTGAAATAGTGCTTCGTTGTATCCAGCCATCCAGAACTCCCTGGGCTGTTTGTGGAATTGATATGTTAGCCTTTCTAGCTGCTCGTGGAGATTCTTGATGAAAATCTCCTTACTCTCCAAGATTGACTTCTGTGCGGAGAGCTATTTTTCCAGGTCCCTAATCTTCTTTGACATATCAGACAATGCCTGGTTCTTCGCCATTAGTTGGAAGGCCTGGTTCTCTAAGGCAGACCGAGTCCTTTGTTCCTCGACAAGAACCCGAGCTGCTCTTGCTCGTCCCCGAGGAGCTCTTGCTCGACCACGAGAAGATGAAGAGGTTCCAGAGCTCTTCAAAGTCTCCAACTCTTCCCTCAACTTGGTGTTCTCAACCTCTAAGAACGAAAATACCTCATCGGTCACTAGGATCAAGGCACTAGAAGTGGAAGCTGCAGACTTCAATTGTGATAACTCCTTTTGCAGGTTGTTATTTTCCTTTTCCAGCAACTCAGCAATCTGTCTACATTCTTCGACCTCACCTCTCAGGTTTTCTCCCTTAAATCGTACCCAGGAAAGAGCTTCTCGTAGCCCTTGTTGGCAATGATATGCTGGTACTTCTTCTCGTACCCCTCATGCAACAAAGCACTGGATTCTTTGTATTGAAGCTGAAGGTCTTCGAGGGTGCCTTGAAGATCCTCAATCATTTCATAATAGGCAACGTTATTGGCTACAGCCCTATCAAGCAGACACTTCACCTATTGATATGCTTCCACTGCCTGTTCTGAAGCTTCCTGACCAAGTATGTCGACAACTTGCGCAGCACTCAGGTCTGTGTGACCAGCCTTAAAGTACTCATTACATTAGCGCAATAACTTTGTATCATGGGCAGATAGCAGTTCCATCCTGGCCAGAAACTAACAGAGAAAGAAGAGCAATCATCAATAAGAAGAATAAGCAGAGTATGAATGAAAGATAGACAACCGTATACAAAAAGTTCAAATTTTATTAGATCATAATTCAGAGTTACATCTTCTGAGTTACATTTGATAAAGAGAAACAAAATAAAGAGAAACCCAAACAACACTAAACCTTTTCCTTATCTCCCAAAACCTTCTCGGAAGGCTGGGATGAAGAGGTAGGTTGCTCGGAGGGAAGAGATAGTTGCTCGGGTAGAGTAGGCAGTTGCTCGGAGGAAGAAACGATGTGCTGATTTTCCTCGGTAGCAGGCTGGATGGTTAGGGCACGATCTCCCATCACCATCGAAGACTCTTCAGAGGTAGCTTCGTCCTCTTCTAATTCTTCTGGAGTTGGGGGGGGACCAGGGATATGTCTCTGGAAGAGCTCGGAAGACTCGTCGACCTTCATTTCCTAAAGGGCAGCAACCCATCCATCCCTAAAGTATTTGAGACTGCCATAGTCTACTTGCGACACCATGGCAGCCAACCCCTTGTTCCACGCATTGTCCCAGCCAGAGCTGAAGGACTTCTTCACAGCCAGAGCTAAACATTGTTATCAGTAGCACATCTTATCAAACACAAAAGAAACATGATTTCAAAATAAATAAAATAAAATAAAAATAACCTATCCCATTGCCATAAGGAGGGCATCTGGGACCCTGGTAAACCTCATCTCCAGCTAATGGAGGGTGTTGCCAATTTTTTATGACAACCCCGTGTTCAAAATAATCCCTATTGGCATCAGGGAGATTGACTACTAAGGCTCTATTTAAAAATCTAGTTTTTAAATAAAAAATATTATCATTAACTGCCCATCTATAGCAGTACATGATTTCTGGAATTCCTATTCGAGTTCCATGAATTTGATTTAACCTATACACCCCATTAACTATTCTCCATGTGTTGGGGGCTATTCGTGCAGGAACAACGTCAAAGTACTGACAGAATTCCAGACACAAGGAATTTGGTGGAAAAGAAAATCCACACTCAGCAAAAAAGAGACTGGGGAACCAATGTCCCTCAGCCAAATGAAAGTAATTAGAAGGCTCAGAAAGCTCTTCCAAAACAACCCATGAGGGAATGGAGAAATCAGAACTAAACTTCTCAAGAGACTCAACTGGGTAAACCATGGTGAATAAAGAAATGAAGAAGAAGGAAGAAGATCTTACAGGAAAAGAAGGGATCTGCTGATAACGAACGACGAAAAAGATGAATTCACAAGAGAGTAGGACGAGACGACGTAAAACTCGAAGATAAAAATTTGAAAGGTAGAAGACGATGGGAGCGTCTGTGAAGTTTAAATACCTTGCCTTGGGAAATGGTGAAGTAATGATTACAAAAAAGGATGATTACGTTACCGACGGCTAAAAAGATGAAAGGTGGCGCGGGAATCAAAGAGGACAACAGAGGCTAAAAAGATGAAAAGTGGTGCGGGAAACAAAGCGGACAATAATGGCTAAAAAGACGAAAATTGACGCGGGAATCGAAGCACGCAGAAAAGTCCAAAAAAGCATGATTCTACGAATTGGGAAGGAGAAATAAATACAAGGGAAACGCTCCTAAAAATCAGGAAGACTATTTAAAGCTACCATATTCCGAGAAAGAATGTTCCATACTCCTCAAATTTTGAACTATGAAACATTGGGGGCTTCTGTTGATACCAAATTTAATCTGCTGACATGGATCAATCATATGAAGACACGTGGCTATCTACATGGCAACAACCAACGCCCCCGAGGAACCCACGCGCTCCGAGGAACAAGACTACAACGAGGAAGACTAGTTCCCCGAGGAACTCACAAGCTCCGAGGAACAATGCCTCTCCGAGGAACTCTTGAGTACCGAGAAGCTTAGGCGGTCCGAGCTGCATCTCGAACAAAGCATTAATAGCTGGATAATCAACAGTTCAACTGATTCATTAAATGCTTATCATTCAGACGCACACGCAAAGAGGGCATTAAATGTATTACCCTTTCATATGTATATCATTTAATGTATTACCCTTTCACATTAAAGCCTCAGGGATATAAATACGTTGTACAATCCTCATTATGGGGGACCTGTATCCATAGTGGAATTTCTTGATAGAACTTATAATCGAGAATTCCCAAACACTCAGCAATAAAGCAACAGTGGACGTAGGCCATTCTTATAAGGCTGAACCACTTTAAAATTCTTTATCTCATTTATTTATCTGTGATTGAATTATTAGAGTGATCTAATTTTTTACATCAACAGGCCCTACTAGACATATCGGGGTTGCTTTACTCTCTGGACTTGGTAGACTCATCCCCGACTACTACCCCCATCGTTCCCTTGGATCCATTAGCCCTGTGGACCACGATACTACCCTGATGGCCCTGTATGAATCCACCGTCACTTAATCATAATTCCACTGATCAGAATCATCTACATGGGTTCCCCATCTGGGCACTCCCACTGTGGTTCCCCACTAGCATCGATACACCTAGCCTTATTCTGCTGGCTAAAGTTTCCACGCGAGTCAATCTTCACACTTAGGACACTTTTTTCCTCCATATCCACCTTGTAGGGAATAGAGTTCGCTAAACGAGTAAACTCTTCCTCGTACTCAACCACTGTCCGACCCTTCTGTGATAAGTGTGGAAACTTCCTTAGCATCTCTATTTGAACAACTGATGGAAAGAAATTAAGGCCAAACCGCACCCAAAATTTCTCGATATTTTATGCTCTCTCTCTCCTCAGATGTGGTCATTGACTCCCACCACTGTAACGCTGTCAATTTTTTTTATGAGTGGTACGTCACTCCACCATACATAAATGCCTTTGCATGTTCTCCTTCCATTGACTTTATTATTCCAAGTCCGCATTTCCTAAAAATTCGGTGGATGGACCTTCTAAAAAGCCCCTCTGATTCTCTCGCATACTGATTGCACTGGGTGAGTCTGAATTGGCACCACCGTCTGCTGTGGCGGTGCTTGGGGGGATACTGATGTTCCCTATTGGTCATCGCATCATTAACTGCCCGAGCAACAATAGTGGTGACCTTTGTTGCGGTCACCATCCCCTGAATACTCCGCGGCTCTAGTTGAGCCTCTCCTCCTGTGGTCCTCCTAATGGCCTGGCTGGTTGTCCTTTTCTATTCGACATATGAAACCCAACCGAACTCGTATAATATTCACTTCAATTATACATAATAGCAGGAGAGCGTAAATCGCAATAGGGATCGATAGTCCTAAGCATAAGTCTCTACATCAAAGAGAAAGCAATGTTGAAAATGTAGTAAGTTCTCATAAATCCAAGGACACTATAACCTAATGCTCTGATACCATCTATGACACCTTGCCTAATCTAAGAATGGGTCGTCAGTCATTTACTAAAATAAAATAGGAATCTCATCTGGTTTATTCTTAGCGTCACTGTCGAAAACATTTTAATTAATAATAACCTATTAGGCCTGGTGTCAAATGTTTAAAACTTTTTAACCTACTTACATAAAATTCCCATTCACATTGCCAACCATGCAAATAATGAAACTTACATTCACTAGCAGAAATAAATTAACCGATAACTCTCGGTAAAAACTCACAATACAATAATCCAACTAATTGGAAGTAAAACATTTGAATAAAATAAATACAAATAACTGGGCAACATGCCCAGAATAACTCTAAAGTACCTCCTATCTACATCTCAAGGATAAAAGCGTCTAATCAATCCATGCTGGCATCTACAGCTGCTACAACATCATTTGACTGGAAGGATGGCTAAGCTAGGCATCCCTGTGGCTGAGCACCTAAAATTTTTAAAAATATTTTGATACGGGTCAAAGTCCAAAACCTTTTGAAAAAACTTTGCAAGTGTTTAAAATACATTAATTAATATGTATACTTTTATACCATACGCTGCCTTATGCCCCATATATACTTTTATTTAACTTGGAATTCTCATTAAGCTTTCGCATTTGCTTATTCATTATAAACCTCATTTATAATCTTATCAATTAATTTCACATTACTTCATGCTGGTTATTAATTCGTTGTTCACACATTAATGACATGCCACTGTATATATTTATGTCACACTTATATATGTATTTCCTCATAGTATCCTCAAGTTGTCCTCTCGGATGCATATAAATTTACTATTCGCAATATCCTTTAATTTTCCCGTATATATTTACAGACACACACACACACACACACACACACACACATATATATATATATATATACAAATCACATCTCATACATTTACATATATATAACACCAGGGCCGGTCCTAAGATTGATAAAAATTGACAAGGCCGCGTGCAAAAATTATAAAATGGGCCCCTTTTATATGTATTGATATAAACAAATGGACCCTCAATGTATAAGTAATAACAAATATACCAGCGAGGGACCCTGTTGCAATCGTCCACTTAGCACGTGCTTAAGGCCTCCCCTATATATCACTCTCTATATACGTATAACCGTAATCTCCAGAGTATTACCTTGCGGATTACAGCCATCCATCTAAGCATTATCCCACTAGATGAAAATATCTAGCAAGCTATCAGGCTCCAAAAAATACACACCTCAACCTAGGCCACCGGGTTGAGATCTCTCCGTCGAACCTAAATCATAACGTCAATTGGAGGCGGTCATAGTCATTCATCCGTGGGTCATAACCATACCACATTATCTCACTGGACTCAAAAATCACATAAGGTGGTCGTGCGATAGGTTTATGACCCGGGAGCCGATACTACACCTGTTCGAATTCTCAAGGATAGATCGCCCACTGTGCACAACTTCCACTGATAACATCCACTAGAGTAAATATGTTTCAAATATATCAATCACACACAGATATATTCATATATATATATATATATATATATATATATATATATAAATTAAAAAACTGGTTAACTGTACATGTCACTCGTAGCACTAGCCTATATTCTCCGAGTCTAAATTCGACTCCCAAATCCATAAGTAGCCACTTACTTATTTTTATATCATAATTGTATTTTATTCTGGACACTAAGCCTTTCTCAATCCAACCCGTGCCCTAATTCAATCCAAAATTTCCCATTCGAATCTAAATATATATTTTTGAGTGTTGTTTATCCTAAACACTCCTAAATCTATACTCCGTTTTTATTCCTAACTAATTCCAAGGTAATACTATATTTCAAATATTTTAGAAGTACTAAACACCCTCTACTGAACTTTCAAAACAACCCGGATCCCAAACGAATCAATAACACATTAAAATACCAATCCTAGGCTGAGCAGTGCAGTCAAACAGAGTCAAAATTCACAATTGTAAGCCTGTTTTAAAAATCTAGACAAATTAGATCCAAACATTATACAAATCACCAATCCAATTTCAGATTTAGATTCTATACGAAAAAATTGAGCCAGGTATATGTTTTGAGTTTTTCTCAAATATCTTTCGAAAGCACTTAAAAAGAAGATCTAAAACTCTCCATAGTGACTCTTCTCATTCCTCTCGTTTTTGACTCTTTGAGTTTTGTTTTTAGCCTCTTTATTTTTTTTTCTTACACTTAAAATTATCCCTAACATACCTTATCATCAATATATATGTTTTCACATATCAATTGATCCAATAAATCATCTATAATATAGGATCCAATATCAATTATCCAGAATTAATCCACCTTAATTCAAGTACCTCCTTTTCACTATTTTTCCAGATTTATAATTTTAGGATCACATCCATTCATCACAATTCAATTTCAGATTTCTCATCAAGATTTCACCTTTATATGAACCAAATTCATATTTCGTATGACAAAAATAATCACTTTTATTTCTATAGATTTATCCCCCCAAATCCCATTTTTTTCATGTGAATCCCACCCAAAAGTTCATATTTATTTTTCACCAATCGTGATATGAACTAAAACACAACATATACTATCAAAGAAAGTTAAACACTTGCTTCTAATTGTCGTAGTGTCTGAATCCTTTCCTTACGATTCTCTTTGAGAGTTGATTCTTGCCCAATTTCTACTGAATTGATTTTCTTGAATTCTCTCTTAAGTTTCTCCCTTGAATTTCCTTTTTTCTTTGCGCCTCTCTCAAGTCTAAGAGAATAAGAATGGGTACAAAGATGCCTCCCACATCTAACAACCCTTTATATTCCCCAAATCACCTTTTTAGGTTAGGTCATTTTTTCATTTTATCTCTATATTACCAATAAAAATAATCTCAACAACAAATTAACAAGCATATAGAATAAGTCATTTCTAAGATAGTACCAAAAATAAAATGCATTTATTATATATGTGTCTAGAATAATTGCATTTTTTGTAGGTACAATCAAGAAAAAGAAAAATAAAAAAAGATACATCGGGACATAGCCTGAATCCCTCAAAAAACATCTAAAAAATAACCCTCAACCTTTGCGGCGTTCACGCTTCCCCCTGTGACGAGAGGTAGACCCTTCAATCCTAGAGCCAGAACTTTCATCAGACGTGGTCGACGGAACCAAGAAAGCGCTGTCTAACTTCCTCACATAGGCTAACACCAACGATGTCCAATCCTTAATGTCCCTCAGTCAGGTAGTCAACACACAGATAGTCTGCAAGAAAAAGGAATAAAAGCACTATAATTTGAGTAAGTCAGTAAAGAAAAAAAATAAGGCAGGGAACCAGAAATATAAATAGGAAGAAAGGATTACGCCTCAATTTGGAGAGCATCCTCGGATAAACACCCCAACCCTTCCATAGTTGCATAAGGATGATGGGGCACCGATACCAAATCACCGTTACTCAACCAAAAATGATACGAGGGAGTAGATATTTGAAGAAGTGGAACCTCCCCCTCCGCTACAGTCGCGCCTTCTTTAGAACTGTGGGCCGATATCGTCGATACGCTAGTACCTCTCCTTGAGCCGGTAACAGGTGGACGCATATTCTCTAGGTCATATATGCACGACCACATCAACTATCAGGTCGCGAAATCTAGATAATCGTATCTCATTATCATATCAATGTAGAGTGTATAGGGATCTCCCTCCATCGCTGTTTCTTTGGCCTCATTTATTATAGACTCCACCCTCCTCATGTACTCTGGGGGGCCGATGGTGGGACCCCCAACTATCCATCCATAATATGTCGCACTACCCTCTCCCCGAGGTACCAGACGTACCCGAACTCATCCGATAATAACCGCCTTATCTATGCTTGCACACCCAAAGAGCCGTCGAATGAAGACTGCATGGGTAGGAGGTCACCTATTTCCCCAGCAAAGAGTCAATAATCTACCCAGAAGAAAAAACTCCAAATAACTCAGAAAGAAACAAAGATCGAAAACCTAACCTGGCTGCTCGTCAGGATGTTCAGCGCCGCCCCACATCCTTTACGGAGAGGGACTGGTTCGATCGCCTGTTCAAATTCCTCCACTTATACACCCCACATAAGTCTCCCAGCTCTCTACCCTTTAAGTACATGTTGTTCCCTATCACTTCGTAAAACCACGTTTGCAAATAACAACACCAAGAATCATAAGAAAGCAAAAGACTGCAAGAAATAAAGAGGAAATTAAACTCAAATATTACATCCAAAAGATATATGGTTCCTGTGAATGGCTATAAAATAAAAACTGACTGAACGCATCCAAAAAAGAATAGAAGGACGCCAAAGTAAAATCTCCCCCAGTCATACAAATGAATGTCCGAGATAATCCTTAAATATGGCAAAATCCAAAGAAGAATGACATCGCCGACACTCGTTGCCCCAACAGAAGAAAAATGAATAAGAGGGATGACTTTCTCACATGTTTCTCATCTGTATCATCAATATTCCTACACAACAGAGTCTCCTTTAGCACCGATATATGGATGGAATCCCCCGATATGATTCTTCCGACGTCCCCCAAGACATCCCGTACCGTCGCCTCCGTGACCCGCAGAATATGGTTACAACAATTTAATTATTGGCACATCATATCCCTGTAAACTACTACACATCCATAGGAGTAATCGTCATCTCCCAAATCCCTAGGTGGAATGTGTGGGTCGTGTCCCACCACCTCTCACCCAACATATATAACATCGTTAAAGAGAACCACGTCTCCTCTAATGCACCCGTCAACGTACCAAATCCAGTGGATGCCAACATCCATATATCGCCTTGAGTAAATGGTCCCAAATATCCTTCATCCAAGTTATCCCCCGGGACCAGATACTCGAAGAAGCTATACCAACCTGTGAGAAATCAAGGAAAACCCTTCAGTATCCTAAAAATAAGAAGGAAAACCAAAAGACAAATACTCATATAGCCGTTAAGTTTCTTCATCTTCGCTGACTGATGATGCATAGGCTCACACAGTAAAATCCTCTCATCAGTCATCGACTCAAAGATATCGTACGCATTCCCATTTCCCAGAGCCAATGACATCATAACCCCCTATTCCCAACCTGCCCAAGCATCAACGGACACCCATTTATTATTGTTAGTGCAAAAAGTATCCACTATTTGAGATCTTGAGAAGAAATGGAATCAAAAAAGACTTTTAGAGAGAGAAAGAAAGGGAATCAATGACTTAAAGGTGTGGAAAAATAAAGAGGGTTGCCCTTTTTTATCGATGTCTAAGGGGTATGACGATCGACAGTATCTTGGTCCTACCTATCGATAGTGACCTTTAACCTTCCCTGAGAAACCTAAGAGTCCATGACATATGCCGATAGGCACCTCCCCAGACCTACTGGCAGCCCCATTAAAATTTTGTCTAAAAAATGGTAGAAAAATTCCAAAATTGCTCAAAAAATTCCCAGAAAATCCCCGCTAAGTCAAGGACATCATTTTTCGAGGAAAACCCCTTTTGGAACACTAAACCGGTTATAATCCCTTATTAATCCCCAACAGGATCATTGTCACTCGGTCTCATCGTCAACATATTCCCAAGAATATAAGGTGCGCTTACACCAAAGTACTCTACGCTTCCCAAGCAGAAAAATTCCCTATAAATAGCATCTTTAGGTCCGCATAATTGACCTCGACTCAAATAATTGGTCACCTCAATCTTTAGGTCCACATAATTGACCTTGACCCACAGAATTGGTCACCTCAATCTTTAGGTCCGAAGAATTAACCTCGACCAGTAGAATTGGTCACCTCAATCCTTAGGTCCTCAAAATTGATCTCGACCTGCATAATTGGTCACCTCAATCTTTAGGTCCGCAAAATTGGTCACCTCATTCTTTAGGTCCCCAGAATTGACCTCGACCCACTGAATTGGTCATCTCAATCCTTAGGTCCTCAGAATCGACATTGACCCGCAAAATTTGTCATCTCAATCTTTAGGTCCTCATAATCAACCTCGACCTACTGAATTGGTCACCTTATTTTATAGGTTCACATAATCGACCTCAACCCACTGAATTGGTTACCTCAATCCCTAGGTCTGGAAAATTAACCTCGACCCTTTGAATTGGTCACCTCCCAAGTCCGCAGAATTGACCTTAATCCCTTTTTTTTACGTCGATAAGGTGTTTATCTTTCGATAACCTTTACCTGTTATAAGATCTCCTCGAGTTGCTATATAGACACCCCATCGTAATACCCCTCTAAGAACTTTCTTAGGTCCCTAACACTCTTCCACAGACTATGAATCCTAGGTCATACTCCGAGTACTGATCTAGAGGCCACTGAGCGCTTTCAGACCTCATTTGACTCTGGCCAACTCTCGAACCTGATAGAAGATTATGAAACCGTAAAGGGATCTGAATTTCCTTTCCAATGGTTTGTTCTGTGAGAAAATCAGCCTCACTGTTTGTACGAATAATCCCTTTCTGAGTACTGGTCTGGAGGCATCTATGCACTCCCGAGCCCCGTTTGACTCTGGTCAACTCTTCGACTTGAAATAAACTCAATGAAACCTTAAAGGGATCTAAATTTCATTTCCAATGGTCTGTACTATGCGTGAACCAGCCTCACGATTATCACGAACGGCCTGTTTTACTCCGAAAGGCAACTAGTATCTTTCAGAACCCGTTTGACCTTAGTTAACTCTCCAAATCGAGCGAAGCTCAATGAAAACTCTAAGGCACTTAATTACCTTTCCAACAATCCTTGACTTGTACGAATCAACCTCACGGTTCACACGAACGACCCGTTTTACTCCAAAAACTACTGTATAGAGACCGTCGGATGCTTTTGAGCCTCGTTTGACACTGGGAAACTCCCGAACCTGAGAGTGACTCAATGGATTCTTGAAGGGATCCAAATTACCTTTCTAAGAGTCCTGGACGTGCCCGATTAGAACGTATATGGTTTACTTTTTTACCATTTTAAAAAAAAAAGTCAACTTCGGACCGCCTATAGACACCCTAAACTTCTTGCCTATCTGCAGGGTGTAGTTTCCTTGCCCAGCAAGGCCGACACTATGCCGATAGTCAGACGAAGGGACACGCTGATCGGCACCCCCTCACCCTAACATTCATTATTTAAAGAGCCCATGACCTCATCCCTGAGGAGGTCCCTTTTAGGAGTCAGCAAACATTCCCTCGAAATTAGAGCATTCCCATTACCAAAAAAGTATATTTTTCAACATTTTCCCACCTCACTTTCCTACCGCATTTAGTCACCTACCTCATCCTATCGTACCACTTTTATACCACTACAAAAATCATCCTACATATCTCCTAAATCCAGTAATAAAAGTCTTGTAGGAGATTTACCCTCATCTCTTTTTTAGTTTATTCATTTAGTGTTGTTATCCACTTTGTTCTCATTTTGTGATATCGTTTAATTTTGTTTCATTTTCTCGCATAAAATAATATCCAATTTTTATCATTAGTATTTGACTCAACTTATTTTTATAAAAAACAAGAAAAGACAAAAAAAAGGGTTTACTCGTAAATTCCAAAAGTAAGACTTCCTCATTTTCTCACACTCCCACGCTTGAACACATTTTTCTCAAAAAAACTCAAAGAAGAGTCTTAAATTTGGCTTTATGAGTTGAACCCCACCCCTATGATATATTTGAACAATGTGGACTTTGATGCCCGTTGGGCTACGTAGGCATCTCGGGCCAATCCCGAGATTCGATTCCCCCCTTTCCATTTTATGCCTTTTATATTCTACTATATCTATTTTGTGAGTCTTGATCTCCTATAAATTTGTGTCTTATCCGACATGCACATTCGCTCTTTCATAGCTATTCGTGATTCGACGAACACTTACATCATATATTTTATGTTATTTTTGGGTAAAATCTTATGAATGAGTCCTCTCCGTCTTTTCCATAACGCGAGTCAAATGATTCTCTTCTCCCATTATTTATATTACACGCATGTACACACACATCATGTTTTGGAGAAAAGGAGAAGATTAGCATGGCCCATAAGAGACCAAAAGGGCGAAATGGGTTCCTAACATCTTTCCATTTTGTAACTTAGTCTTCGGACCTTCGAATCACTTAGTTACGTATGCATCAGTATGCCCGTGATACCGTTCTCTTGAGGCGACTACATTATTTTGCCTGTTTTCGGTAAAATAGGTTGGCGACTCCATCCTTTCTTGTTATCCCCTTTTGATGACGACCAATTTCATATCCGAGGCAGCCCGCGAAGACACCGAAACAAGTGGCGGAAAGAGGACCTCCATATCCTTGAACCCCCGCATGCGCATGGCAAAAGGGAGAGAGCGAGAGGGGGGGATCTTTCCCCCTTTTCCCATCCCGATCACCGGACCAGACCGGCCACGTCGGAGGAATCCGACCGGGATGGCCACATCACCCATTTCAAATGGGGTACTTCGATGTTAATTTCTCATTAACTCCGTAACGGTTGTGAACATGTGAATATACAACATTAATATCCTTGCAGAGAGGAACGCATTGGTATGTGGACCCCCACTAAAAAGGTATGTGGGTTCCACTTTTATCTGGCCAAAAGTTAGCCCATTTTAGACACAAAAACCCATTATTTTTCCAACACCTTGAATGGACGTTAAATAATTCAATGATAATCCTCATACCAAACTCCAATTATAATAATTAAAAAGTGATAAAAAAATACCAAGCATAATATAAGGATATAATGATGTGTTTATGATTTTTCATTGGGAGAGTTACTATTTTGTATCAAGGTCTTAAAGAAATTGTATTTTTAGATAAGAAAATCATTGGATTCTACACGTGTTTTTTACAAAGAAAAAAAAAGAAATTCAGTGTTTTTTTCCCAAAATGTAAATTTAGGTTTGCCTCGTATTTTTTAAAATTCACGACAAGTTTATCTCGAGCACAACAAATAAGTCTATTGTTCTGTTTTTTAAAATTTCTATTTTTAATAGAAAATTCGTAATAAGTTTTTTTAATAAATAGTGTTAGGATAAACGACCGTTCTTCTTTCCTTTTGATTATTTAATTGGTTTGAAATAGGAAAAAGGGAAGCAATGAAAGAAAGAATTAAAGAGTTTATTGAAGAGTTTATTTACTTAATTTAGTAAAAAGAAAACAAAATAAAAAATATTTTTAAACAAAAATTGATTCGACTTAAAACAACTTAAACAAACAAAGCTAGAATAAAAAGATATGTTTTATAACTAAGTGTATTGATAAAAAAAAATGGTTAAAAAACTATTCTTGCAATATATTTTTAACCGTAAAAAAAAAAAATTGATTTTGTAAATTGTTTAGCTTTAATCAACTAGTTTTAAAAGAAATTATTTCAAGAAAATTCTTCATTTAAAAATTTTGATTTTAAGGGGAAAATGTTTTTATAATTAAAAAACTAATTTAATGAAGTATCTTATTGAATTAAGATATTTATTTAATAAAGTGTATTAAGTAAGTAAAGGTAGTAAATAGTGGATTTATAAATCTAATAATGTACAATAACGGAAAAATCTTATTATTAAAACTAAATGGATGACAAAGTTAAAGTACACTTAAAAGATAGCGGCTTCACAAGTAAATTAACGGTTCCCATCCATTTTGGTAAGCAAAGTGTAAAGAAAAACAAAATGCCTGACAAAGTTTATTTATGGAAATAAAATGGGTGATTAAGTAAAAAACACCCCTATTCTTTATTTCAAGTTCATAATTTAAAATTTAAAATTTAAAATAAAATACCATCCGATGAAATTAATGGATATGTTATTACTTAATCAACTTCATGTAATTATTGTATGAATAGGTGAGAGGGATCTTTTTTCTCAACTCACCGAGTCTCTCAAGTTGTGGGAAGTCATTTTTTCTCAACTCACCGAGTCTCTCACGTTGAATTTTAAACTACCTTTCCTTGTTTGAAACTAAGTTATTGTTATTGTCATTTCACCTTGTTAAACATGTATGCCGTTTTAATATATGCAAGGGTCCCAAAACTTTTCTGCTTTGGCCCGACACAATAGTAGAGTTGTCCTGACTCAAATTTAGAGTTGATTGTCGATTATTAAAGGAATTGGAGTTGAATTTAACCTTAATCTTACATTAGGGGCGGGATATTTTAATATTTTTTTCCCTTTTAGTCACATTTTCAAAGTTTTATTGGACTCTCATCCCATATATTTTTTAAATTATAGTAAGTTTCATAAAATCAGAACTGCCTCTGAGCGTACTATAACCGCCCATTTTCTTTCGACACAAAATAACACTTGTTCCATAATTGTTATAACACGACCGATAACTAAAAAAACAAAAACATAATCACATGAGAGCCGATGAAAATAAATCTTTAAAAATTAAATTCAATCTTATGATTCCATATTTTAATGCTTTATTGACCATAAACTAAACCGGAAAGTTTGTTGTTAAAATTCTTTTTTTAAATCTTTTTTGTAGTGACGCAAAGAACAGTTCAAAATAGATGTGCAGTCACCAAGATTGTCCAACCAAAGTAATGGTTAAGTTAATTTGGGTCGTGGTCCTGAATCAATACTTTGGGCTTACATTGTTTTGTTGTTGGACAAGGTAAACAGTTTATAAGCCTTTTTATATTCGATTCTTAATATTGTACCAACTCAAACACCAGACAACACAATTATATACACAATCTTAAGATTATGTCTATATATATACACAACTTTGAAGTAACACTTATATTAAGGGAGTAATGGATGGGTGGTTATTTGGGTTTGTTAAGAGTTTAAAATTATTGTTTATTTGTGAAGAATAATATGAAATAGCTCAAAATTATATAATACCTCATAATATGTTCTATGAATTATTTTTTCAAAGTAACATTTATTTATTTTAATTAAAATATTTGTCTTTAAAAGTGTACACACATTGCTCGTGTCACAGTTTCTTGATTAATACAAAAAAATTGCTTTTGTATTGCTTCTGCCAATTGAATAACATTGATGAATCAAACATTGAAGTTTATATTCCATTATGCTAATACCATGGTAATTGTAAAACCTATGAGATTTAATGTTATTACAAATTGGAACCACATACTTGAATTTTAGGTTAACGATGACAAAACATAATATTCTTGATGTAAATCTACATATATTTGTGGGTTTTCCTTATTCCAATATAATGATTTTTCACTAGGAGAGCTACTATTTTGTATCAACGTCTTAAAATAATTGTATTTTTAGATAAGAACATCATTCGAATCTACTGGTGATTTTTACAAAGAAAAAAATAAATTCAATGTTTTTTTTCCAAAATGTAAATCTAGATGTGCTTCGTATTTTTTTTAAATTCACGACGAGTTTATCTCAAGCACAACAAATAAGTGTATTGTTCTGTTTTTTAAAATTTCCATTTTTAATAGAAAATCCGTCAATAATATTTTTTAATAAATAGTGTTTAGGTTAAAAGGCAGTTCTTCTTTCCCTTTTAATTATTTTATTGGTTTGAAATGGAAAAATGGAAGCAATGAAAGAAAGAATTAAAGAATATATTTACTTAATTTAGTAAAAAGAAAACAAAATAAACTATTTTTTAAACAAAAAATGATTCGACTTAAAAAAATTGAAACAAACAAAGCTAGAATAAAAAGATATGTTTTATAACTAAGTATATTGATAAAAAAAAATGGTTAAAAAACTATTCTTGCAATATATTTTTAATCGTAAAAATAAAAAATAAAAAATTGATTTTGTAAATTGTTTAGCTTTTAATCAACTAGTTTTAAAAGAAATTATTTCAAAAAATTCTTCATTTTAAAATTTTGATTTTAAGGGGAAAATGTTTTTATAATTAAAAAACTAATTTAATGAAGTATCTTATTGAATTAAGATATTTATTTAATATAGTGTATTAAGTAAGTAAAGGTAGTAAAGATTGGATTTATAAGTCTAATAATGTACAATAACGAAAAAATCTTATTATTAAAACTAAATGGATGACAATGTTAAAGTACACTTGAAGATAACGGTTTCACAAGTAAATTAATGGTTTCCATCCATTTTGGTAAGCAAAGTGTAAAGAAAAACAAAATGCTCGACAAAGTTTATTTATGAAAATAAAATTGGCGATAAAGTAAAAAACACCCCTATTGTTTATTCCAAGTTCATAATTTAAAATTTAAAAATAAAAATAAAACACCATCCGATGAAATTAACGAATATGTTATTACTTAATCAACTTCATGTAATTATTGTATGAATAGGTAAAAGGGATCTTTTTTCTCAACTCATCGAGTCTCTCAGGTTGTGGGAAGTCATTTTTTTCCCTATTATAACCTCTTGAATTTTAAAGTACCTCTCCTTGTTTGAAACTAAGTTGTTGTTGTTGTTGTTATTTCACCTTATTAAACATGTATGCATTTTTAATATATGCAAGGGGACCCACAATAATAGGGTTGTCCTGACTCAAATTTAGAGTTGATTGTCGATTATTAAAGGAATTGGAGTTGAATTTAACCATAATCTTGCATGATAAGAATTTTGATATGATTAACTGTATTCACACATGCACATACGCACGTGCGTGCGCGCGCGCACGCAGACATAAGCACATAATAATAATAATAATAATAATAATAATAATAATAATAATAATAATAATAATAATAATAAAGGATAGAGGTATAGACAACATATAAAATATGGGGAAAAATATATTAAGGTCCCATATGCCTTAAGAATATTATGAAACCATTGACCGAAGTTCATTATGATTAGTTCCTTAATAAATAGATTGCAAGGACCGCCTTAGATAAGATCTAGAGCAATTTATACAAATTAATGAGGTGTTTTCAGCATAACAATTTAATTCCTTTAATACAATTCCTCGTTGAGATCCATTGTACCACTCTATGTAGTGTATACTTGATGGAGATAGGCTTCACGAACAAGAGGAGGTTGCATGCCTCCAAGTAGGAAAAATGCTTACCTATAGAGGCGATTTGAAAGAATGGAGAGAGATCTCCAAAGGGCTATTGGAAAGTGTCGTAATAGGACTCCTAGTTCTTAGACGAGCAACACTCGCAGTCGAGGGAGGAGCTCCAGGCATTACCAGGAGAGAACTGAATGTGACAGGTTAGAGCATGGACGATCAGATCATGGCCAACCAGAAAGATGCCATAGAAGTAATGACTGGTAGAATGAAGATATAAGGATTCTGGTTCGTAGGGAGATGGGCCGACATCCAGCTCACCGTGGAGCCAGATTCACTAAAGAGCTAGCCATGAGAGATCTCAACACCCAGATGAAATCCCCTTTTTCAAAGGCGATCATAGAGGAAGATCCCCCAAAGAAGTTCGCTATCCCTAGGTTCAAGATCTTTGATGGGAAAATAGATCCCATAAACCATGTTATGCAATACCGACAAGAAATGACCTTATGGATTCATAATGACACATTAATGTGTCGAATTTTCCCTTCTACCCTACATAATGTAGCACAGAAGGGGTTTGAGATTATGCCAGAAGTATTGGGAAGTTGTCAACGAGATCGAGGACTGCTCGGAGTAGGTTGTCGTAGCATCCTTTAAAATTGGTCTCCCAACCACCTCTTTGCTACACTAATACCTTACTAAGAAATAGGTCAACACCATCAATGATCTTATGGCCCGTATTGAGAAATACGCTAAGGTGGAAGATGTAGTTCATTCTAAATCAGGGGACAATGGTCGGGCAAAGGCGAACAAAGAACATAGAAGAGTGATACTCAAAAGAAGGGAAACAAGAATAGGGGCAAAAATGGATCCAAGAAAGGAAACAAGGTCGATCCCTCCAAGGTATTGCAGGTTGTTAACAAAGTCTTCAAGGAACCCATTTACAAAATTCTGAGCAAAATTAAAGATGAGCCATTTATCAAATGGGCCAAAAATATGGGTGGTGACCCAACAAAAAGGAACAACGCACTGAGATGTGCATTACACGAAGAGGGCGGTCACAAAATCGAGAATTATAAGGCTCTGAAGTCACACTTAGAAGAGATGGCCCAACCAGGGCACCTCAATGATCGAGAGAAAAGTTGACAAGGTCGCAGCCAATAGAGACCAGAAGACAGATAACATCCTTGACGAGGATATATGACATGAGTTTGAAGTCATCCATAAGGCATCAGACCTCAAGAAGATCCAAGGAAATGTCGTTCGGATGGAGCTCAAGAAGGTGACTTCCGTTATGGAGGTTTTCTGATCGACCCCCCCAAAACCCAGGCTGGTAAACGTCGATGACCAGAATACGTCGACTACACCAAACATATCATGTTTATCGAGGAATATTTGGTCGGGGTGAGAACCCCACATCATGACGCACTCGTGATCACACTCAGAATAGCCAATTGGGGCGTTGATAAGATGATGGTGGATTAGGGGAGTTCGTTAGAAGTGATGTACCTAGAATTATTCCATAAACTGAGGTTGAACATTGTCGATCTCAAAGAGGCTACAGTTCTGTTGGTCAGCTTTGTAGGAAGGATCACAATTCCCTTGGGGAAGATAATTCTCCCAGTCAGAGCAGGAAACATCTCAAAATTCATCGAGTTTTTAGTGGTGGACATTGAGTTCCCGTATTACACTATTTTGGGGGCAGAGGTTGGCTCCATGACATGAGGGTCATACCATCCACTTACCACCATAAGTTGAAGTGTGTTACTAATCGGGGCATAGTCAAAATCTGCAGCAATCAGGCCACACCCAAGAAGTGCTTTACTGCAGCCATCTGTCCAAAGAAAGAGAAGAAAAAGGAGATAGAGGATTCTCAAGAGGGGGCTGTGCCCTCCAAATAGCAACTACGGTACAACCGACCAGGGGAGGAGGAGACCAGGGTCCACCCCACTGATAGGGTCATTGAAAATTTGAAAGAAGTTATAGCCGATGATAAGTTAACATAAAAGGAAATTTCTGTTCGGAACCACGCTCGATGATCAAGAAAAGAGAGAGTTGATTGCGTTCCTTAAAATTGATATGGACGTTTTTTCTTGGGAACCTTACGGTTTATCAGGGATTGATCCCAATGTACCGTGTCACCGCCTTCACATTAATTCTTCCTTCAAGCCGATCACTCAGAAAGCTCATCGAATAGCCCCGAGAAGGATAAAGCGATGGAGAACGAAGTGGGGAAGTTACTAAATGAAAGATCCATTAGGGAAGTTAATTTTCACAAATGGTTGTCCAACTAAGTAGTACTGCGAAAGAGCAATGATGGTTGGAGGGTTTGTATCGACTTCACAGATCTCAATAGGCTCTCCCCAAGGATAGCTTCTCACTTTCCAAAATAGATCAGTTGGTTGACGCTACAATAACACATGAAGAATGAGCTTCCTGGATGCCTACTCTGACTACCATCGGATCCCTAGAAGGACCCGACCAAGATAAAACCTCATTTATAACCCCCATCGGGTTGTATTATTACAAGGTCATGCAGTTCATATTGAAAAATGCAGGGGAAACTTACCAAAGATTATTCATGAAGATTTTCAAGAAATAGATGGGAGATACGATGGAGGTCTACATCGATGATATGCTGGTCAAAAGCAATAATAAAAGCAACCACCTCACATATTTAGACAAGACATTTGAGATTCTCAGGAAATATCAGAGGAAGCTTAATGCAAGTAAGTGTTCATTCGGCATCCCGTAAGGAAAGTTCTTAGGCTATCTAGTCAGTAAAAGGGGAATCGATCAAATCGATGCTATCACAAGAGTCCAGCCCCCCAGACATTGAGATATATTCAAAAGCTTACCGGTATGCTCGCGGCACTTAATCGCTTCATCTCAAAGTCTTCGGAATGCTATCGACTATTCTTCCATTTGCTAAAGAAGGACAAGGGCCTCATATGGAGCGACGATAGCTCGTAATATCTGGAAGAAATTGAATCCTACCTTAGTAAGAACCACTCTTCCTTTACCTCACAGTATCTGAACACGTAGTAAGCTCTGCCCTGATATATGAGAAATAAGAAAGTCAACATCCAGTTTATTATGACATTAGAGGTATAATCGAAATGGAACTAGGCATAATTGGTTACCTAATCTAAATATGCATGTTATGAAAATTTTATGTGCTATCCACCTCAATTAAGATTTTTTCTTTAATACCTAAAGTAGAAGCAATATATTACTTCTATTCACTTGCGTGGAAATTGGTAGGACCTATAACTATGGAATGATGTCTTACACTCCTTCCTCATAACTTTAACTAATGCGCTTTCACACCATATCTTCCATAATGATAAGGCACTAACAACTCATGCCACGATCAATTTTGGTCCACAACTAATATCTTCGCAATAAAAATCAAACATTTTCTTTTAAGTTAAAGATCCAAAATTTTATTCCCAATGAGATTGAAATCATGAGAATCCACCTCTACTTCCTAGTATATGGCATTCTTAATGGTTGATGAAAGTGTTTGGCAACTCAAAATAAACTCATAAAGTATTTTTGAGATATTTGAAATTTAAAGTCGCTTAAGCATAAATTTGAAAAATATTTGTTCAACTCTTAAGAAGAAGTAATTAAACTTCAAATAGCTTTAAATGAAAGTTTCAAAACAAAAATATCTCAGAAGTACAAAGACGATTTTGCACTCTAAATATTTCATGAAGAAAACCTTGAGGCAAATTTATTTTAATAAAACCTTAAAAATGTTAACTTGTTTATGGAGAGAAGAAATACATAAATAGACAAAATGAACTTGTGAAGACAAGATCTCATAGCCCTAAGTGATTCTCTTCTCCATAAAAAAAAAAAATCTAGCCAAAATATATGGCTAAAACAGTGGGTTTTGCAAAGTTCGAGGCAAAATAGTGCACCAATTTTTTGTTAGTTTTTGGCTAAAAAATGATGTGATCACCTGAAGTGAATGATGTCATGTCAACGAACACAAATTTACTTTTTTGAAAACTTGAACATTGTTTCTTGCCAATAAAGCTTCACTTTTCTCTGGGGAATTTGGGCAACTTTTTTAGAATATTTTGAAATAAAAACAAAGTCTTCTAAACACACAATATACGCATTTCCAAAGTATATTTATGTAAGAAAAATATGTGGTAAATATAAGACAAACCCTTAAACACACACATGTTAATCACATTTTTCAATTTAAGAAAATCAAATTTTAGTTATATTAAACCCAAGGTGTTTTCAGCCATCTAAGACCTTTACATTTTTTAATGTGTTATTCTCATTGGACATGACATGAGGTAGATCTTGGATGAAGATGGATAAGTTCAGTCTTACGATATTGAATATAAAAAATCTCGAAATAATCTAGACTATGTCTCAAAGTGCATTTTGGTTAACAGAATCAAGACAACTAAATGAGCCGGAACACATAAATATGCATGAAATCTTACAAATAATTTTTTGGACCTAAAATATTCTTATATTTTTTTTTATTATTTATAGGCATCCATCAAAGTTGGTAAAAGATAGGGGAATGATTGATAAGAAGCGTGTGCTAGGAAGTAAGGGAGTGAGTGTTGACGTGGGATTCAAGGCACTGTTTGAAAGAAATAAGAGTCGTGTGCTGGGAAGTAAGGGAGTGAGAGTTGACGTGGGATCCAAGGCACTGTTTGAAAGAAACAATGGATGATAAGTACAAACTTGAAATAGAAAAAGAAGAAGATGACAAAGACGTGTTGTGTTTATGTAGAAGAATAGAGTATAAAGGAATTGAGAGAAAGATAATCCATTTCCTTCGAAAGTGATGAAAATATAACAAAGATGATCAAAAAATAATAAGAGAAAAAAAATTTGAAAAAAGAAAAATACAATGAGGGGTATGCACATGAAACACTTTCTAACATAATCGCCAATAAGAAAGAGGGATATCAGTCGGCCCCATTAGAAATGAATGATATTAATAACTGAGCTTAATAAATAAGTCTTATTTACAGAACACATTTCTTAATAATTATTGCCAAAAAAAAATTCCTCAATAAGTCCTATTTATATATATCTATTAGAATTATTTTTTTTTCTTCATGAAAATTGTTAAAGGAAAAAAAGATCATAAAGCTTATTGAACTATTTAAAAAATAAGGATATTGCTCAAAAAATTATTAAAGATCATAAGAGTTATTGAATTACTTAATAAATGAGAATAATTGGTATTTTTTTATTAATAATTCAAGATTTAATGTGTGTGTGAGTGAGAGATAGGAGAGAGTCTTTTATTTGAATGAAAATCACAAACAATTGGTTGTTGGCACCTGCTGCAATTAAGAGGTAGTGTTCAAATGTTCGAGGAAGTCAAGATTAGACACAATGTTGGTAAAAGATCAATCTGATAAAAAGGGAGATAAGATAATGTCGTCCCTACCAATTTCATAAAGTCGTCCCTATCAATTTCATTCCTTATCTATGAAGTAGGACTCAACTTTAAATCAAATGATATCAAAGACAAATACATAGGCCCATATATATATATATATATATATATATATATATATATATCTTAGGTAGTGAAGCGTTTTAATTCAATGGTATAAAATTATCATTGAAATTGTTTTAGAGTAAATTGGATTTGATCTTCAATTTGATTTTTAGTATTGTTAAAATAATATTTGATTAGCAAAAATTATGAATTGCGAACGTAAATTAATTGAGATGTGCTTAAATCTGATCCGAACATCACATAGTTTGACACCCAAAAAAAAATATAACCTAGGTACAACAACTTTGGCGTTGAATTTTTGGCTTTTTGAAACATGTACATGTTCTAGTCTCCATTACTCGCAGGAGCAACATTATTCAAGCAATTTTAAGAGAGCTTCTTGTATTAGTGTTTTTTTTCAATTTTTCGTTTTAATTTATCTATTTAGAATATTATACATTTTTTCAATTGTATTTATGTCCAATTAATTTAATTTAGTTTTTCATTTTGTTTTTAGTTTATTGAATAGATAATTTATTCTACGAATTGAGTGATACAATTCATTATGAACGATTCAATATGTTTAATATTTAATATATTTTATTTATTTTTGAGTGTAGTAAAAAGGTCTCAATTAAACCAAAAAAAAATAATTTTCTTCGCGTTAGATAATTTTTCAGATCTTCACATTTCCCATATGAGTGGATAACTCCAAAATTTCCTAATACTCAAATCAATTATTAATATATGTCCAAGATTGAATTTGTTGATTAAACATTGAAATAGCAACGAGAATATGTTTACATATTATTTTTTATCAAATGTATTTACATATTCATTAGTGGCCTAATCTATCCATTATTTTTTAGAAAGAATATGCACTTTTGCTAGAGGTTAGTGCGATGAATAATTTTTAAAATTAACAAATTATTGAATTTATCACAGAAAGAACTCTAAGTAAGCTGGTTTTGCATCGATCATCTAACTATAGATTCGTATAGTGTAACTTAACAAAGAAAATCGTCCCACTAAATCCATTTTTATTCAATAATAAATAAAACAACACATTGACCCATTTTATAGTGTGGAAAATGTTAGCATTTGATTTTGTCGCTTGACAAAAAAATCCCGACTCTATCCCAATATAAAAAAAGAAATGTAAAACAAATTTGAAGTAACATTCACATTGCATAAAAAATTGTATTTCCATAGCACTATAAATGACACTCGCTAGCTTAAGAAAGCGTAAAATAAATATGTAAAATCTTTATTATTCACTTTCACATTCATGAAGATCAACCAAAAAAGATGCATAATCAATAATTATTGGAATTTATAAGTGGAAAATACCAACGTTGCTTACGCGTGGTTGGGCCTCATTGTTCTCTTCAAATTTTATCCAAAAAAATTGTTAAAAAGAATGAAATCTAATATAAATTGAACCTATTCTACACATTAAATTTATAATACTCTTATAAATGAACTTAAACTTTTTTTTTTTTTTTTTGTAATGGAGGGTAATTCTCGGATCAACTTACGCGCACCTCGAGATTAATCCCTTAGTCCCGAACAAGACTTACAAAATAGACGTTTAATTCATGTGATCCGTGATCTTAAGACATAATTGTCAAGATTCGAATTAGAATGTCTTGAATTTACAGCTTCATCCGGACCACCTTGAGAACCATTAGGATTATGAACTTAACTTTTGGTCTTATAAAAATTCTTTTAGTATAATCATTTGATACAATTTGATTTCCTATCAATTATAAGCACTCTTGATTAGTTCAAAAGCTTAGAAGGATAGAAGAGAGAAAGACACATGGTACGCACGAGATGTAAGGTGAATGAATGGTGACATGTTTGAGTGGTATTTGGTGCAATTGATTTGACTAACTAACTTCCATGGGAACATTGCCACCTGAAGTAGAGAGAAACACGGGTGCTTTATTTGGCAATATGATTAATATGGGGACTGATTGCATGCCATCTTGTCAAAACCCAATCTTCTAACTGTAGTTAGTCACCATCCAAGCCAGCTTTGCAAATAAATCATCGTAAGTAAAGTTGTCCAATGAAGTCGGTTAAACACATAAATGTAAACTAAATTGGGTTGATTTAATTTAGTTAGTTCCGAAGACACTTTTTGACCACATAACACAATCTAATGAGATATTTTGATTATGATACAGCTCGAGATATGATTAATTAAACAGAGAATTAAGGTGAAGGTTATATTTTTTATAATAAAATTTTTAAAATAAAATTTTTAAATTTAGTTTTTATAATATAATAATATTTATTTGTGCGATTCCTTTAAAGTTATGAGTTTATTTTTTTGATCTGTATCAGTGACACTATTTTTCATGCACTTTTAGTACAGTAACTAAATATATAAAATTACGTGAGGTTTTCTCAAAATCCCCTTAATTAAAATATTAGTTTTACATTACTTATTACTATAACTCAAAACAACGAGAAATACGATTATAATAATAGTTTTTGGGGTTTAATTCTATTTCAAAAGTTTTGTTAGGTTCACATTGTGTGCATTTTTTATATTGTATTAAGTTTTATAATCAACTCTCTTCGGCCAGTGGTATAAGGTTGTCACTGGGATAATTTTGAGAGTGGACCGGGTTTGGTCCCTTCTTCGATTCCTAACACTGTCAAAATGATGCTTGTCCAGCGGAAGCCACGAATCACGAACGTGAATTAGTCGAGATGCGCTTAAAACTGACCTGAACACCACGTAGTATGATACCAAAAAAATTAAGTTTTATAATCACTCAAAAACGTCATCAACAGCCTTGTAATCGTTTTTTCCCCCACAGAGATTGATACATGTTCTATAATTATTATAACATACCTAATATTTAAAAAAAATAAAAATATAAGAGTGACTACAAATAAATTTTAAAATTTAATTTTAACACTATACCAGAATGATAAACAATTAACTACATTTCATATAGTATGTTTTATCGCTTGTAATTATGTAAATTCGAAAGTGCAAAACAAGTTCATGGTACTATATAGTTTTTGCAATTAAATGTTCCAAACATTTTTATGCCCAAAAACAAACCACCAAAAAACATTTAGGCTATGCGTTTTCTATCAAAATTTTACATTGTAAAATTTATATAGTGTTATAAATTTACAAAATCATAAAATCAGAATTGCAGATACAATTCTTATTTCAATTCAATTTTTTGTCAGAAAATTTGGAAATTATACTCCAAAATGTATATCAATATTGAATAGAATTTAATAAAAATCAGAAGACCTTATACCAAACAATTCCTAAAAATGATAAATTACTCAAGCTTTGCATTATTTCAGTCAACGGGGATTAATTTTTCTTGAAAACATGGAAAAGCAAATGGTTGGAAACTTATCTAATCAGATAGAAAGCGAATATTTGTGCTTATGAGTCACCCTTTTTTGACCATTTCTTCCTCATTTTTCATAAATCGAATATGTGAGGCAAATTCCAAAACCGTTTGAGCAAATCTACATGAATTTAATATTGGAAGCCAGCTTGAGCTAATTCTAATGATGTGAATGGTTCATCATGTTTTTATTGTATGTTTTCTTTTTCTTTACTCCCTCATAGGTAATTGTGCGACTAAGGACTCATGGAAAATATAAAAAAAGGTGGATCAAATTGAAATTAAATGTTTCTATTTCAATTTCAAGAGATGTTTGATTCAACAAAAAAAAATGGACGAACAGCGGAATCATAAGCATTATGTGATTAACACATAAATATTTGATTTAAAATGGTGGACTGAACAAAGTTTTTCATATACAAAAAAGGTTTAACAATACATAACATCTTTTGTGTCTGTCTTTGTGTGTTAGTGTATACCTCATTTTTAAGTTATTGTTGATGTAAAAAACTGGACCGAATCCCATTTTTATGATCACAGATAAATAGATGAAAACAATCAAATCAAGAACATAAGAGACACAGATTTTTAAAGTGGTTCGGCTATGAATAAAGCCTACGTCCACTGTTATTTTATTCCCAGGGGTTTACAATAGCACCATAGGGTGTAGAGAGAGAAATGATGTGTATCTTGTGTATGGGGTTTCTAGGTTCCCCCCGGATCTCCTCCCTTTTGGCTAAGGGGATACATGTATTTATAGTGATGGGAGATAAATAGATTCATTGTATGTAGACATTTATGTCCACATTCGACGAATCTGATTGTTGAATTGTTTGGTATTCTATGTGTTGTCATCTATTAATACAGTATAAATATACATTAAGGCTCATTAAATGCGCTGCCATCTTCATTAATGCACATTAAATGCATAGTTATCCTTTGATCTTCCTGGTTGGTATGCCGACCAACTCTCCTCGGGTGCCGACTAACTCTCCTCGGGTGCTGACTAATACTCCTCGGGTGCCGAACAACTCTCCTCGGGTGCTGACTAATACTCCTCGGGTGCCAACTAATTTTCCTCGGGTACTGATCAACTCTCCTCGGGTGTCGAATATTGGCACGTAGGATGACATGTGTCCTTTTCTGATTGGTCCTCGTAGATGGAGAATTTTTGTGTTAACAGAAGCCCCCAGTGCTCCATGCTTGATGGTTTACTTGAAAGAATGGAGTATTTATTCTGCAGTGTTGCTCGGTGCTCGTGAAATTCTTGATCTACCTTCTTGATTTGTTCAACATAAAGTGCATTATCTCCTGAACGACATATGATGCAGGCTGATCGATGGTTGCTAATCTTTCTTTAGAGGAACTCCGTGTGCTATGTATCACCCCTGGGAATTTGGATGCAGCCATGCCATAGTATGCAGCTTGTAGCTTGTCATAATCTTCAAGTATGTTGATTGGTTTGCTAGCCGACCAACTGCCTCCTGTGCCGAGCAACTGAGTGCTAACTTCACGTGATTGATTCTTCTGATTTATGATTCTCTGAATACTTTGTCGAGTAACATACTAGCTTTTGAACCCAACTTTTTAATCTGATTAGTACCAAGCTAGTGGTGGACTTCGAAACATTTTCATACAATTTCTTCTTCAATATTGGTCGGGACAATAGTAGTAAAGATCTCAGTGCTGTAGATGCTGAATTTGACTTCTGAACTTCAATAGCATGTGCATAATAACTCCTGAATATGCCTCCTGAACTTCTGAATGCACTTCCTGAACTTCTGAATACCTCCTAAACTTCAATAGCCTCCTGAACTTCAATATCAAAACTAATTCTCGAGCAAGAAAAACAACTTCTGAATGATAATTAGTCGGGGCCCCGACCGTGTGAGTTTGTGGAGTTGAATTTGATGCTCGACTGCATGATGTTATAAGAATGAGCCACCGAATGAATAAATATATCTGTAATAGAAGCCCCCAAGTGTGGAATGTGAACTTTGAATGCTTTTTGCTTGATCGCTTTCACATACTCATAAAATGTTTTCGACCAACTGGAGTTGACAGCTTCTTATTTCCGACCAACCCGAGTTGACATTTTTGGGAATAGATTTACTTCCTAACCATTTAGGAATACTTTTACTTCCCGAGGAACACATAGTTTTACTTCCCGTAGGAATACAAGTTTTACTTCCCGGAGGAATACAAGTAGCTTTACTTCCCGGAGGAATACAAGTTTTACTTCCCGGAGGAATACAAGTAGCTTTACTTTTCGAAGGAATACAAGTAGCTTTACTTCCCGGATGAATACATTTTTGATAATAAATGATAGAGACTTCCTCGGAGCTGACTAACAGATTGTTGGGAATAGAATAAGATATAATAAATGCTAGAGACCTCCTCGGCGCTGACCAACAGATTGCTGGGAATAAAATATAATAAATGCTGGAGACCTCCTCGGCGCTGACCAACAGATTGCTGGGAATAAAATATAATAAATGCTGGAGACCTCCTCGGCGCTGACCAACATATTGTTGGGAATAAAATATAATAAATGCTGGAGACCTCCTCGGCGCTGACTAAAAGATTGTTGAGAATAAAATATAATAAATGCTGGAGACATCCTTGGAGCTGACCAACAGATTGTTGGGAATAAGATAATATAAATGTTGAAGACCTCCTTGCTGAAATAAGAATAGAATATGCATCTAAATAGATATAAAGAATAATTAAAAATAATAAAGTGCCTTGTTGATCTGTCGAGGTAGAATTATATAATGCCGAACAAGAATAAGATCTTCCAGAACATAAGAATATGACCGAGAACGTTGTCAGGCCTGAATATAAATAAGAATTATCCGACCAACTATCCGTTGGGGGTGAAATACAACGAATGTTGTAATTCTCCTCAAAGCTGAATAAGTATCTTGTCGAGGCACAATTGAATAATGCCGAATAAGAATAATATTTTCCAGAACATAAGAATATGGCCGAGAACTTTGCTGGGCCTGCATATAAATAAGAATTACCTCGACCAACTATCCGTTGGGGGTGACATATAATAAATGTTATAGTTCTCCTCGGAGCTGAATATGATAATAAGTATCTCGCCGAGTTCCATGTTGAGATGAATATAGAATATGAATCCCAAGGGATATATAGAATAATTTGTGCTTGAGCCGATATCTGGGCCTGAATATAAATAAGAATTGCCCCGACCAACTATCCGTTGGGGGTGAAATATAATAACTGTTGTAGCTTTTCCTCGGAGCTGAATATGATAATAAGTATTTCGCCGAGCTCCATGAAGAGATGAATATAGAATATGAATCCGAACGGATATATAGAATAATTCGTGCTTGAGCACAAATCAAAGCAATAATAAAATATAAAGTTCCTTGCTGAGGTGAAATTTCATAATGCTGAGCAATGATAATAGTTTCCAGATTGTTTCCGAGCATTCGTCGGCATTGAGTCTTGTACCTGTAAAAATTAATATCTTGCTCTACCGTTTGTGTAGGCTGAATTGATTAGCCGTGAGAATAATTTACTCATCCAATCAATATATGATATGTATATGCTTGAGAAATAAAAATATTAATTTCAAAAAATGAAATAATATATGTTGGTTGATATGTCAAGGCACAATTGCCTGATGTCGAGCAATACTACTTTTCCAGAGGTTTACGAGATCTTTCATCGGAATTGAATCTCGTCCCTATGAAATTTTAATAAGCTTCCCGAGCACCTGTCGAGACTAGAGAAAATAATTATTATCATGAGAATAATTATTCAGCCAAACAATATGTGATGTGTATCATCATAAAATAATAAAAATTTCAAAATAATATTTTTATGCCAAATGTGTGTGAGATGGACAAATTTTCTTCAAATATGCATCATAAATAAGACGTAGAGTTTTTTGTAAAGTTATTTAATCTCCAACAACTAATCAGGTATAAGTTGCTGTTTGAAAATTATTTATCACTTGGTTTTAAAAATATTTTTGGGGTGATCACAAGTTAAAAAAAAACTTAAGCCCCCTATTTGTTCCCAAACTGAACTCGTGTTTAAAGAAATATCTGGGGTGCTTCGCATTTTTTAATACCCCAAGATTCTACTGCTGCCGATAAACGGCATGGATGTTGCCGACCAACATTTAAGGATATCTCAAGTTATAGAATATATGGTGTCGACCAAGAAGCAAATGGTCCCCGACCAGCTGAGCAATTTCACCGATCAACAAAAATGGTGCATTGACAGCACCGAACAACATTAGATGTCACCGACCAAAAAGTGGATGGTTGGATAGTTGCCGACCAGTAAATTGAACCCTCCGAACAAGACTGAGATGTCGTCGATCAAGAAGTAGATGATCGTCGACCTGCAATTGGTTCCACCGAGCTACAATATGGGGCTCCGACCAATAATATGATACCTCGTAGTTGGATCAAATTATTTCAACGTTGTTGATGGATCTTCAAATCTTATCTCCGACAAACAAAAATGGTCTGGTTAAGCTTCTCTTTAATAAAAGATGGCCCGAGATGATGCCGACCAACAATATGTATGGCTGACCAGAAATAGGGGTTGTAAGTGGATCATTTCGAACAACCATATGAGCCACGGTGATAAATTTTTCATGAGATTTCTATGTCCCAAAATATCTCGAACCAATAGATCAGAAAAATAACATTCGATTTAAAATCCAAGCATTAAGAATGTTAATTAAATGAATAATTATCTAATCCACTATATCGTGTGATTTCGATAAAGAAACCCTGTGATGTGATGAACGAGGGGCCAACATATCAAATTTATGCCCAGAGTCTTGATATGGTCATGATTTGTTTTACTGCTCCTCTTTTACAAGAGGTGGGTAATGATTTTTCAGGTGAGATAAAATTATTTTTTATATTGATCCTCTCCTATTCCCTATTTGGAGAGATAAAAATATGTTGAATGATCGAAGTTATTACCAACTTTATATCAAAAATCAATCAATTTGACTTTATTGACATAGATGGAAGATGAGCCAAATATAGTTCATAAAAATAAATGCAAAGTGACTCAAACTTGAAGAGAGAGAAAGTAGATATGGGTCATGATTTCCATGAGAAAACTTTTTATTGTCTTTAACCTTTTCACATTCTCTGATTAAAAATGTAATGGGAATTTGAATAGTCATCAAAGATCTTTCAAAAATTATTTCAAAATCAACAATGAAAATTATCAAATCTTATCATCGTCGTATATATTGGTATATGTAATCATTTAAAATATTGATTCCATGATATAAAATTGAAACTCGAGAATCAAGCAAAAAGTTATGATTTATGAAATCCACTATTTTTCAGATTTCTAAATAAGAATTAATCTAAGAGTTATGATTTTAAAATCATGATATGCAGTATTTTGCAAATAAAAATTGGACAATTAATTTATGTATATAAACATAAAAATCATGATTGAATCAAAAGATGTATGTATAATTGATTATACGTAGAGAAAATAAAAACTTAGCTTTTGATGGAGAACAACGCTTGTAACACGTTCCCACAGACGGCGCCAATCTGTTGATGCAAAAAACTGGACCGAATCCCATTTTTATGATCACAGATAAATAGATGAAAGAAATCCAATCAAGAACATAAGAGACAAAGATTTTTAAAGTGGTTCGGCTATGAATAAAGCCTACGTCCACTGTTATTTTATTCCCAGGGGTTTACAATAGCACCATAGGGTGTAGAGAGAGAAAGGATGTGTATCTTGTGTATGGGGTTTTTAGGTTCCCCCCGGATCTCCTCCCTTTTGGCTAAGGGGATACATGTATTTATAGTGATGGGAGATAAAGAGATTCATTGTATGTAGACATTTATGTCCACATTCAACGAATCTGATTATTGAATTGCTTGGTATGCTATGTGTTGTCATCTATTAATACAGTATAAATGTACATTAAGGCTCATTAAATGCGCTGCCATCTTCATTAATGCACATTAAATGCATAGTTATCCTTTGATCTTCCTGGTTGGTATGCCGACCAACTCTCCTCGGGTGCCGACTAACTTTCCTCGGGTGCCGACCACCTCTCCTCGGGTGCTGACTAATACTCCTCGGGTGCCGAACAACTCTCCTCGGGTGCTGACTAATACTCCTCGGGTGCCAACTAATTTTCCTCGGGTACTGATCAACTCTCCTCGGGTGTGGAATATTGCCACGTAGGATGACATGTGTCATTTTCTGATTGGTCCTCGTAGATGGAGAATTTTTGTGTTAACAGTTATGTATACTTACAATTTCATAATCTATACATGATTTTTGTAATGTACACGTCTTAAATTTGTGTATATGCGAACATATAAGGGATTCATTAATAGTAAGGGAGCTTGGTATCGAAAAACTATGTTAGTGGATAGAGTTAAAAACTCTTATCGGTCTGGGACTAAATTGCATTGGTAGTTCCCTTAATTGTAATACATATTTGTATCAATTCATTGATAGATTAAATTCACTGTACGTGTCACACAACTATTGGGAATAAATATCCATCCAAAATGGGCGTCATAGGTATAGTTTAATGGAGTGTCGTCAGATGAGGCCTAGTTTCATTATGCTTCTTTGAACCCTAGCTTGCTTGCTCTGTTTGAAGAAAGATGTGTGTGTAAATTCTTATATTTTACTCATTTACCTTTTTTATATGGTAATGTACGATAATTTAATATTTATCTTCTAATGAGAATTAAAATTAACTTTGAATTCTTTGGAGTTATGAATAATTATACATACATAAAATGTATGCATATCTACAAAAAACATATACGTAATATTATAGATATTGTTTGTATAAATGATATACAACTAATATCTTTAATATTACTAATATTGGTGAGAGAAAACAAACCCGACACCTATTTTTTGAACAATGGATATATAATGACATGGCTACTACTACTATGACAAAGGGTCATCAAACTATTCAAAATGTCCGGTCGACCAAAGACCTCAGACCTAGCTCAAATTCGATGATCTCTTATTCCACTATTACCCATGTTCAACATCATTTGGGAGTGGTTACTTTAAGAATTTCAAAATAAAAAAAAAAGCAAGAAAGGCAATATCATGTAGAGCAAGACCAAATTAACCAAAAGATAGCGGATGCAACAATTCAAAAGATTACTATGGATTTCAAGAAAGAAATTAAAGATGGATTCGTCAAGACAAAATTTTTGGGTAAAAATCAATTTGAGAATGATATCCCATATATGATTCTAGCTCAAAAGTTTCGTAAGAAAAAGGAAAAATAGGATCTTGAAGATCAAGTAAGACTACAATCTTCTCGAGATTCAACACAAGGCAAAGAAAGGGAAGTGTTTAGTGATGTAAGATAAGTCTCTTTAAAAGTATTGTCATTAGTCCTTTATGGGGGTCTCGTCTTTCTTTCTTTATCATTTCCCTTGTGAGTCTTGGTGGTGGGAAGAGTCATCCAAAATTTTCATTTTATCTAATAAAATACTCTTTCACCCATTAGTATCCTAGGCATGAGCTACATGTAGAACAAGTTAGTCTCTTATTGAAACATATTTTCTTTTCATGAAAAAGTTATTGGAAATTAATATTTTAAAGTTGGAAATTAATTTTTAATTTCAATTGTATTAAAATCTGAAATTATGTATTTCTCATTTATGTGGTCTTGATAAGTATAAAATATTTAATTAGGCATGTGATAAATGCAAGATAATTGCAAAATTTAAGAGATTGGGTTAGTTCCTATCTTTAAGTCACTTGATAGATGGTAGGGCCTTGAAAAGAGGACCACTAGGACTAGGAATTTCGACCCTCTTCCCCTTATACGTATAGAGTAGCCTTGCACCATATAAGATCAACTCATAATACAAAAATATCTAAGGTGGAAGAGAAAATCCGAAATTCATATTTTTCAAAATTCTGGGCTCATACAATTGAAATTCTGAACTGTTTTTCAAGAGGTTTTAGGGAGCAATATTGTTGTGAGCCAAATTATTCATACCACGTGGACCTATGATGCTGTGACACATATCCTCGTGAGTACACACTTCAATGCTTTACTTATACTTGGTCGACGTATCGACCGACTAACTTAAAAAGATAAACCATTAGAAAGAGAAAAAGTCATTCACATGGGGATTACAAAGAGACATTCCACACGTACCCTATAATATCAATAGTCTTATTCATTATGTACTGGTGTAAATATCTCACAATATAAAGTCATTCCACCCCTTAAGATCTGGACTATTATAAATATCTTATTTCCCTTTGCTTAAGGGACAAGTCTAGCACACCTACGCAAGACTACCCAAACTTCTATGTAACTACCCTCAGTTGTAATACCATAACAGTGGAAGTAGAATTTTTCTAAGCCGAACCATTTTAAAAATATTTGGTGTTTCTTATTATTTTTATCTCTATTATTCAACTAATTATCTATGATTACAAAATTGGAGATTATTAGCTAAGATCAAGTATCTACTAATTTTGGACATAAATATATTGGCGCCGTCTGTGGGAACGACTGCTGGTCATCGTTCTCTACCCATTTTATTCACTTGTTCACCTTGGAAGTTCTTTAAGGGATGACAAATGCTCCTGAGAAGAGCCTTGCGGATATAGGCAACGTTCCAAATCCATCTGCCCCCCTAGTGTTGTAGATCTCCAAGGAATTTTACTCAATCTTGTTAGAGGGCAGGAAGCCATGTAAGAGTCAGTTAGATAATTGGCTCGAATGTTGCAAGATAAATCCACCACTGCACCATACAGGAGGGATATGACACCTTTTCCCACCAGAAATGAGAGAAACAGCTACTCCAGGTCTTCTCATGATAGATCCTACCGCTTGGGGGCAACATCATCAATCCAGTCTATTGATTACTATGATGGTCGGTCTTTCACCTCTGAATGTACGAGCGTGTTAGAACGCTTGATTAAGGCATCTGTTTTTGATCGTTTGGTTCCCCAAGCAACCAAAGGTCATCACACAGATATATAATCCTGCAAGCATAGAGAATGGACACGTAGGTTCAGGGCTAGTATCAGAGGGTCTATGCATGCCGAGTAGACTTCTCGAGAAGAGAGCACATCATATAAGTACAGCAAGGCCACCAAATCCGCCTCAGCCAAATCCAATCCAAAGGAACACTCTTGGAAGGGGTCCATACAAAGATTGGAATATCATTTGGGAGAAATGACTAAGACCAAGAATCCTTTGCAGATGAGGTTTGTGAAAGGATCTCCTTTCATCCAGGCTATTGTGGATTATCCCACACCTTCCAAGTTTAAACCACGTATGGTCACGCCCAAGTATGACGATAAAATTGATCCCATCCTGCATGTCGTACAGTACCAGGATGCTATCAATATTTATTCTATTCCAGATGAGATGAGATGTAGAGTTTTTTCAAGTACGATTACTGGTCCAACTCATATTTAGTACAATAAACTCCCTTGAGGGCAAATTGCAAATTTTCATAATCTCATCAAACTATTCATCAATAATGTATTCTTTGGAGCAAAACCAATCAAGAGTGTAGCCCATCTACTCAGTGTTTATTAGCGACTATGAGAAACTATTCGGGAGTATATCACTTGTTTCAATAATGAAAACTAGAATTTATTGATTATGAGGAGAAGACAACTATGGCAACTTTGATGAGTGGGTTGTTCCTTGAGAAGTTGTATTATTCTTTAGCAAAGGAACCTTCGAAGGCCATGATTGAATTAATGGAAAAAGCAAGGAAGATCATAAATGTCGAAGAGGCTATGGTTGCTAAGAAAACTCCCGGGATAAAGTCTGAAGGCCAGAAAAACTCTGACAAGAAGGAACAGAAGGACAAGAAAGTTAAAAAACCTAAAAAGTATGAGGAATATACTCCTCTCACTATAGAGGTGCATCACATTCTGGAAGAAATTAGGGGCAATAAGGATTTAAAATGGCCCGGGAAGCTGAAATCGCCTCCCAACTAGGCGGATAAGTCCATGTATTGAGACTTTCATAAAGACCATGGGCATACCACTGATAGTTATATTACCTTAAAGAATGAGATCGAATCCCTCAAACGTCAAGGAAAGTTGACCAAGTTTATTTATAGAACTGAAGGTCGGGACACGAGAAGAAGGTCAGAATCCCCTAGTAAGAACAAAGACGATAGGGAAAGTGGACGAGATGATGATTCTGAAGATGACCCTGATCTACCAAAGAAATCTAGAGAGCCTGAAATTTATGTAGGTATGATATCCTTTGGTTGTCATTTCTTTACATGAGGATATGCTGGAGGCGTAGATAGAGTAGATGAAAGAAAGCTTACTTTAATGAGGCAAAAGATTTCAATTTCTTTAGGAAAGTTAATCTAACAGGCGAAGTGGATGGTCGGCCTAAAAAAGTGAACAAAGATAAGTTGGTCATCGCTTTTTCTAAAAATGATTTATCGAGAATTTTTTACCCCCATGATGATCCTCTAGTTGTCACTTGTCGAGTACATCACGTCGAGGTGGTAAGAATTCTCGTAGATAATGGTAGTTCAGCTGATGTCATGTTCTATAGCTGTTTCCATAGCTTGGGGTTATGGGATAGCAAACGGGAACCTTACCATCGACCTCTAATCAACTTCTTTGGAGAAAAAGATGTATCCTCTAGGGGCTGTCAAGTTAGAATTGTAAATCGACACTTGGCGAGCAAACAGAAGAGTTTGTGATTTACATAACTCTAAAACATCTTTATCTTAGAATAAACGAAGTCTAAATATTTTCAAACATTTTTAATAAAAATAACATCTTAAAATATTTTTTCAATTCCCATAAACATTATGCATTCATACCTGAGTGATCTCAAAACGCAACAAAGATGTGACACATTAAACAAAATAATCTCGGCATGATTTATCTTTGAAGCTTGGCTGTAACGTCTTCAATAAACTATATGTCATAGACTGTATGGGATCGTGAGGATAAAAATCTATCTATAACTAAAAAATATGTTTTGTTATGAGAATAAGTCAAATACTATAATGGACTCAATTGGAAATTTTGTCCTTACAAAATCTCTTGGCCTATTACATCTATTACTGCTCGTCCGATCTAACAGATGAGGGGGACGAATGCATTCATCTTCACCTTGAAGTCCATAGTCCCCTAAGTATTTTTTTCACTAAGCTCCGGGGAATGGCATTGGTTGAAATCCATTCAACATCAATTTGGAATGGAGGGTCAGGATAATCTAACATGCCCAGGTCATAAAAATGCCATAAATCACTTTTTTCATCTATCTTCAGCAGTCCCAACACATTCAACCAACCCTATTTATATCCTTTACAACGAGTTTTCTCCAAATGATCATCTAAGTGAGTTAAGGCTTTATCATATCTATTAATCCAGACAACTTTGGGGTGTTTGTGGAAGTAAAAGGTTAGTCATTCCATTCTATCTTGGATCTTCCTGTTGGCTTTATCTTTCTCTTAATACAATGCTGCTTGGTCGGCTAAGGTCTTCTTAATTTTTTCTTCATCCATAGTTGGTCGAGTAATAACTATATGTCTAGAGGACTGGCCAGACTTAGTTTTTTTATTCTTTAAGTTTTTCATCTCCTACAATAATATATTGTTCTCAAGCTCCAGGAAAGAGGCACCTTTGTTCGGCTCTACTTTAGTCGATTTCTTCAAGCTCTCCAACTCATTCCTCAAATTTTTATTTTCCTTCAAAAGAAGAGTAGTAACCTCCCGAGAACTTTACACTTCTCTGGTCAACACGGATTCTATTTTTCTGAAGGCAGATGTTATCTCCTGCAACTTCTTTTTAAAGACCCAACCCGCACTTAATGCCTTATATTTGGCTTCGTAATCAAAGCGAAGTAAGGTCCAAGAAATATTATGATCATCTTGAAGCTGCTCAATCATCTCATAATAGGTAGTGTTATTCGCCACTGCCCTATCAAAAAGATTACGCAAGTGTACATAGGCATCTATCACTTGATCTAATGCATCTGCGCCTTCTAATTCTGTCTCAGTCAAACTCACATGACCAACTTCGAGTAGACTATTATAATGTTTTAGCAGGTCGAATTTAGCAGAAATGATCATACCCTTCCTGGCATCAAATTGAAAAATCACAAGTGTAAGAACACAAGTCCGACCAAGGAAAATAAGCAACGATAATCAATCAAGCGAATAACATCAGGGGGATTGAATAACTTATTTATTTCATTAATAAACTAAATATTACAACTGTGTTTCCAATACAAATGAATAAAAAAGAGAGAAAAAAGAAAAATACACATAAAGCAGGCAAAAACTAACTAAAGGAGTTCGACCTTCTCCTTATCTTTGGCAGCTTATTCAGGAGGAGGTAGGTCAGTCACAATAGTTAGCACCATAGAGGATTCCCCAGAACCTTTTTTAGCTATCATCCAAGTTTGTCGAGACTCCTGGGTCATGTCGTTGGAATAATTCAGAATCAGCATGTGTGCCGACCTCCTTCAAGGCATCCGACCAACCATCCTTATAAGCAAGTTTCTTGGCATACTCAATCTGGATAGTTACAATAACAAAATCCTTGCCCCAACCATTATTAGTGTCCTCCTCTTTGTCTTTTTTACTTTTAGATTTCAAATCCAAGTACTTTTTCTGGTCAGCGACAAGCTTAGTGGCTAAGTTGGTAGCCCTCTCCTCAGTAAATTTGGCCCGACCTTCAGCTTCCTTGAACTTATCCTCAACAACCTTCACTTTGTCATCGATAACCTTTACTTTATTTTTTACCGCAATTTCCCTATCCTTAGCGACCTTTAACTTCTCCTACCAGGCATTCCTCTCTTTCTCTCTCTCTCCAAGTCCTCCACAAACTCTTACAAGGCCTTTTGAAAGCCTTCAAAGGCTTCCTCTATATGAGTCGAGAAAGATTTTAACTGATCATCCTTCTTCAAGAATTGGTTATAATCAACTAAGAATTGAGAAAAGGAAATATATAACATTAATACAGAAGAAGTTTAATAGAAATTAGTAAAAATAAATAAATAAAGTTAATTACTTACAAGTGCCAAGTTATGGTTAGCCCTTTCAACTAATCGAGCTTTAGACATCAGGGCTGCCACTAACCTGTTCGATGAAAGAGTTCCAGTGTTAATTAGACCACTGGCCAACCCAAGGTTCAACTTCCACAGAGGCATACTAAGCACCACCCTAGTCGGCAGAACTTTTTGGTCCAATTCTTATTGATTGGGTAGACCTCTATTCAACATCTTGAACCGAGGTTCAATAATTCTTGTTTCCTCCACATTAAGGACATGAAGCCTCTTGTTAGTGCCTGTACTTTTCTTATCTAAATGGGGAGATCCATATCAAGTAAATAGGTTTGGGATTCTCCTCTTCACTATTTTTTCAAAAGGTGAAGTTGGGATGGTTGTAAGATCAAGGGATTCGAAGGAAGATGATGTTCCTCCTTGTGTAAACTCTCTCTCTACTCCAGTCGACTCAGCAGAAGAGGAGGTGGAAATTAGGCCCTCGTATAAATTTATAGAGGACTAAGGCAGTGTGATTGTTGGTGGAGCAATGAATGAAGTGATGGAACTCTTGTATTCCAGCAACACAGATGCTGCTCGAGGATGTTTTTCTCCTACTCTCTGGTGAATGGTGCACAAATATTTAAGATCCTCAAGATTAACTTCTCCATCCTTCAGACATTACTTCTTTCTTTCCTCTGCACAAGAAAAAAGAAAAATGGTTAGTCGACATATCATCAAACAGTTAGTACACATGGAAAGAAATGAAAAATTAAAATGGTGTATGACCTATACCATGCCCTTCCTGGGGGCACCTGGGTCCACTATATCTTCCCCCTTAAAGAAGGGGGCATATTGATAATTCTTCACTACTATGCCATATTTTAAGTAATCATTGTTTGAGTGTGAAAGATTGAACACCAATGCCTTATTAGCGTGTCTAATTTTTAAATAACATGTATTGTCACCAATAGGGCCCCACTTGTAACAAAACATCAATTCAGGGATGCCAATACGAGTAACATGGATTTTATTCAATCTATTTATCTCATTTACCATTCTTTATGTATTTGGGGCTACCCTCACTAGAACCACATCAAAATACTAGAAAAATTGAAAAAAAAGTGGATTTGGGGGAAAAATGATGCCACGCTCAACAATAAATAAGGTGGGGATCCAATGACCCTCATCCAAAGACAAAACATCAATAAGACCAGTTGATATTTATAAACTCAACTAGTTAGGTATTTTCCACCTCTCCCTAAACTCCTGTAACAAAATTTCATCTATAATATACACCATGTTTAAAGGAAGAAAACAAAAAAGGGGAGGAAAAGTGAAAGAAAGCTTACAGGGTTTGAGAAGAAATGGTAAAGAGAAAACAACAAAAGTAAAGAAAGAAAGCTAGAGAAGAAAGAGAAAGCCTAAGTTCAGACTTTAATAATGAAGAGAAAAGGGGGGAATTCTACGTCCCTTTACAGTTTCACCTCAAAAGTTGAAATGCAATGATTAACTGAACCAACGATGGCTGTACGATTCCCTAAGACATGAAAATACCAGCATGCCCTTTGGCAGTTCAATATTTTTCAAATTATTCACAAAAATGCCACCGCTTGGTAACTGATGAAAAATTCACAAGTCCACGAGGTCGACTGCCGACCACCATCATGCTTAAGAGTCGATAAACTATTTAGAACTAATACTTCATCATTTCAACAAAACATCAAGTATAAAGAATTGAGGGCTATTATTATGGGCCAAATTATTTATGCCACATGGACCTATGATGCTGTGACACCTGTCCTATAAGTATATGCCTCAACGCTTTACTTATACTTGGTCAGCTCCAGAATAACTTGGTCGGCGTACAAGCCGACTAGCTTAAGAAGATAAACCATCGGGAAGAGGAAAAGTCATTCACATGGGGATTACAAAGAGACATTCCACACGTGACCTAGAATATCAATAGTCTCATTCATTATGTACTGGTGTAAATGCTTGTCAATATAAAGGCATTCCACCCCTTGGTTTCGTGACCATTATAAATATCTTATTTCCCTTAGCTCAAGGGACAATTCTAGCATACCTACATAAAACTACCCGAACTTTTATATAACTACCCCCAATCATAATACCATTTCAGTGGACATAAGCTTTTCCTAAGGTAAACCACTTTAAAAATATTTGGTGTTCCTTATTATTTTCGTCTCTATTATTCAACTAACTATTTGTGATTACAAAATTGGAGATTATTAATTAAGATTAAGTATCTACCAATTTTGGACATCAAAAATATATTGGAGCATTCAAGTAATGTATTTAAATATATTCAAGAGCTATATCTAACCCTATTAATGTACAAATGTTGGTATTCAAAATTATAGTTATAGAACATATTAATTTAGTAATTACATGAATAATAAACATACTAGAATTCATATGAAAAACTGTTTTAAACCTTGCTAGTATATATTTTATTTATGATTACAAAACAGTCTTGATTAACATGTGGTATCAGAGCTTAAGGTTTACAGTATCATTCTATCCATATATGATTTTTCTTATAACAGTATGGATTTATATATGCTCAAATCTGAAATTCTGAAATTCTGGAATTACACATTAAAACTCATAAAATTGCAGAATCAGATCCTCTTAAATGATAGTATTTTAAAACATGTATAAGATTACTTTTAGGACTGTTATGAAACCGATACATGTTATTAGCAATTTTGAAATTTTAGTCCTTATATCTGTATGAAATTCAATCCGAAAATTGTATGCAAAATAGTCTTGGTTTATGTGCTTATAATCCCTTGAATTACCACAACCCTAATTTGTTCCATAAATGATTCATATGTTTCATGTCTCTAATGTATTATGAAAAACACTTATGATGACTATGATATGAAAATAATCTATTTTTAATACCAATTGAGTGAAAACTCAGAATTAGGGCAAAATAGTTTTGGTGTAGAATTTTATTTTTTCGTAGTGAATAGTGTTTTTCAAAATTTTGGTGTCCGATTGATTTGAAACTTGGTGGGTTGACTGGAAACGTGGAAAAGATCAAATTTTACGACCTTTAGTCATGATGTAACGCGTTTTTCGGCGATTCGAGGCTGTTAAGGCCCCTCAAAACCTCGTTTTTACCCTTTTTGGTAATGATATAAAGGCTTATAACTTTTGACAGAAAATTGATTTTAACGTTCCACAAATAGTTTTGTCTTTCTAGCATGAGTACTTCGATTCTATGGTGAAAACCCATGTTTGCCATGTTTGGCAGAAATCACGAATTCTTGCATTTTACTAGCTATTTTCATTCATATGGGCTATTTTATTCTGTTGCAGTAATTTAATGTTCATGGATGATTATGTTTATTATTAACACAATATATAATTGACATTAATGTATATTAAGTATATTTGTGGAGACTTATGAGTAAATATTCATTTAAGTCAGGTTGAAAGCTAAACACAGGATGAGAATGTATGTGTGAACATTACACTTCTAGTCATTTAGTTAACTCTAATGTTCGTTATAAAATTGGATTAAGGCGAAACACACGCTAATATTTGGATTAAATAATGTTAGACCTGTTTGTTGAACATTGAATAGTTAAAATTAAGTCCCTTAATCATGGTATGAAAATCTTTAGGCAACAAAGACTAGTGCCAAAATTATAGGACCATGATGAATGAATCAAAGGGTAGTATATCTTTATAATCTTAATATTATGTGATGAATAATACAAATTCCATAATATTGGGATTTTTAATGAATATAACAAATTATATTATGTCAACAATTCAATATTAAACCCTTGCAAATTATTATTGTGTGTAAAAGTTTAAGAAGTGAACATTATTATTATATTGTAGTACCCCAAAATTGATGGAATAAACTTTTCTGAATGGAATGAGCAAATTGAGTTCAGTCTGGGGGTTCTTAACCTGGACCTAGAATTTTTTTGTGATAAGCCCGTTGCTATAACTGAAAATAGTAGCGATGATGAAATTGCTATCCATAAAGCATGGTCTAGATCCAACAGGTTAGCCCTTATGTTTATGCGAATGTGTATGGCTGCTAACATAAATACCTCCCTACCTGAGACAACGAAAGCTGAATAATATTTGAACAACATATAAGAATGCTTATGCACTACTGATGAATCCCTCGTGGGGAAATTAATGGCTAACAAACCACCTTGAGTTTCGGTAGCACTTGAACCATGAATGAGCACATTATAGAAATGACCAATCTGGATGTTAAACTTTGAGTTTTGGGCATGACCGTGGATGAGTATTTTCTCGTTCAATTTATCCTAAACTCCGTACCTCCTGAGTGTGGGTATTTCCAAATCAATTACAACACTATTAAAGACAAGTGGAATGTAAATGATTTACAAAGCATGTTGGTACAAGAGGAAGGTGGACTTAAGTAACAAAATGGTCATGTGTCTAAATGACAGATGGTTAATTTAACGGTCAAAAGAGTTGGTTTCAAGAAGAATACTAGAAATAGCATTAAAAAAGGTCTTGGCCTGTCTCATCAAGCTGAGCCTTCATCATCCGATGTGAAGAAGGAAAATAAAGGCAAGTATCACTTTTTTAAAAAGAAGGTCCATTTCCAAAAGAATTATCGTAAATGCAAGGTCGGGTTTGAAAAGGGCAAGCCTTTTATTTTTGAATGTTTAATATCAAACCTTATTAATGTTCCTTCTAACACTTGGTAGATTGATTCTAGTTCTATGTGTCATATTTCTAATTCAATTGAGGGCTTCATTATGATCCGTAACACAAATTCAAATGATGATTTTGTTTACATGGGAAATCAAGCAAAGGTTAAAGTAGAAGCTGTTGGAGTCTTTCACTTAATTTTAAGTTCTAGTTTTAAATTAGATTTGTGAGAAACACTTTATGTTCCCTCTATTTCTAGGAATTTAGTTTTACTTTCTACACTTTCTTGATGGTTTTGCAATTGAATTTAATAATAATTGCTTTGGATTGATTAAAAATTATGTTAATGTTGGTTCTGGATTTTTATTAGATGGTTTATATCTACATCCTAAAGTTGGTATGAAACATATACTAAATAATGAAAAATCTACTTACTTGTGGCATAAACGATTGGGGCACATGTCCAGGATAAGAATTGAAAGATTTATTAAGGATGGAATTCTCCATAACCCGGATTGAGTTGATTATAATGTATGTGTGGACTGTTCTAAAGGCAAACAAACCAAACATATAAAGATAGGAGCCACAATAAGCATTTGGCTACTTGAAATAATACATACAAAAATATGTAGAACTTTTAATGTTCCATCTATTAGTGGAGAAAAATATTTTATTACCTTTATCGATTACTTTTCACGTTATTGCATGATGAATCTTAATCTGTGAATGTCATTGAAATATACATAATTGAAGTTAAGAGACAACCAAGAAAAAAGGCTAAAATTATTAGGTCTGATATAGGTGGTGAATTTTATGGAACATATGACGAGTCAGACCAACACCCTGGCCCTTTTGCTAAACTCCTTAAAAAATTAGGTAGTTACGCCCAATACACAATGCCAGGATCACCTTGGCAAAATGGTGTAGATAAAAGGTGTAATCGTACCTTTATAAAAATGGTTAGAAGTATGATAAGTAGGCTAAATTCCTTACATTTTTGTTGACACATGCTCTTATGACCGTTGTGCACATCTTAAATCGGGTCCCTAGTAAGTCAGGTTCAAAACCCCTTTTGAATAGTGGAAAGAATGGAAACCTAATTTAAGATATTTACGAGTGTGGGGTTTCCCAGCGGAAGCAAGAATTTATAACCCTCAAGAAAAGAAATTGAATCCTAGAACATTATCTTGTCATATCATTGGGTATCTGAAAAAGTCAAAGGGATATAAATTCTATTGTCCTAATCATACAACTAGAATAATATAAACTGCAAATGCTATATTCATTGAAGATGGTGAAGTCAGTGGGAGTGAAAGAGAAAGGGAAATTATCATTCAAGAAGTCAGGGTACAAATTCATATACCCCGAGTTCATAACGTACCTGTTGTTCCTAACGTTGCCATTGAACCGATCACTGACCCAATCAATAACAATGAATAACAAGTGAATGGTCAATCGCCTGAACAACCAGATAATGAGACTATAACCAATGAACCTATTGAAGCACCATATGAATTTCCATTAAGAAGATATCAAAGAGAAAGAAGATTAGCAATTCCGGATAATTATGTGGTGTACCTTCAAAAAGCCGAATATAACATAGGGAATATTAACGATCCAGATTCTTATGAAAAAGATGTTAACAATGATGATTATGATAAATGGATTAATACCATGAATTAAGAAATAAAATCTATGAATGACAATAAAGTTTGGGAGTTTGTCGAATTGATAGAAGGATAAAAATGAGTCGAGTGCAAATGGGTCTTTAAGACCAAACTTGACTTAAAAGGCAATATAACACGGTTAGACTTGTTGCGAAAGGTTTTAATCAACGAGAAGTCATTGACTATAATGAGACCTTTTCTCCAATTTCAAAAAAGGACTACTTAATAGTTACATTAGCGTTGGTGGCATATTATTATTTAGAGTTGCACTAAATGGATGTGAAAATAACTTTTCTAAATGGGAGTTTAGAGGAAGAAGTCTTTATGGCACATCCATAAGGATTCATAAAGAACGAAAAGGAAAACATGGTCTGTATGTTAAAGAAGTCAATATATTGTCTAAAATGAGCTTCTCGTCAATGGTACCTTAGTTCCACGATACCATTACCTCCTTTGGGTTTAAGGAAAACACGTTGATTGGTGTATATACCTAAATTAGTGGGAGTAAGTTTGTATTTTTAGTACTATATGTTGAAGATTTGCTTATTGTAAGAAGAGTTCTTGGTTTATTACGTGAAACCAAGGAATACCTTTATAAAAACGTTGGAATGAAAGAGATTGGTGATGCATCCTTCGTGATTAAGATAGAAATATCGAAGGTAGATCACTAGAAACATTGGGATTGTCTCAGAAAACTTACATTAAAAAAGTTTTAGAAAGATTCATCATTCAAAGTTGCAATTCCGTTAATGTTTCTCTTAAGAAAGGGGACAATTTCAGCTTAAGTCAATGCCCACAAAGTGATTTGGAAATGGAGCATATGAAAGGCATGTCTTATTCCTCGCTCGTAGGGAGCTTGTTGTATGCACAAGTCTGCACTAAACCGGATATCAGTTTCACAATTGGGATGCTAGGCAGATATAAAAGCAATTCAGGGAATCATCATTGAAAAAATGCAAAGAAAGTGCTGAGGTACCTGCAAGGGACCAAGGATTACATACTCTCATATAGGAAGACTTATCACCTTGAAGTGGTTGGTTACTCAGACTCAAATTTTGAATGATGCCTTGACAGTAGGACGAGCACCTCGGGTTATGTCTTTCTCCTTACCGATGGAGTTGTCTTATGGAAAAGTGATAAGCAGAGTTTCATTGCACCGTCCAATATGGAGGTTGAATTTATAGCTTGCTTCGAAGCTATAAATCATGGATTATGGTTGTAAAACATTCTTTCAGGACTTCAAATCATGGGATCAATCTCTAAGTCACTGAAATTTATTGTGATAATGTTGCAATAGTCTTCTTTTTGAAGAACGATAAGTATACTAAGGTGGATAAGCATATCGAGATGAAGTACCTATCAATGAAAGAATAAGTTCAGAAACAACGATTGTCAATTGATCACATTAGTACGAGTGATAACATAGCATATCCTCTTATAAAAGGACTATCTATGAAGACGTTCATGGAACATTTCAAAGAGATGGGTCCCAATTAGTTTGACACTATTACTTTAATTCAATAAAAGTATTTCTAATTTCTATAATTTCTATCTTTAATGAATGCATGCATATGATTATGGCCTATTATATGACTGAAATAGTCCTTTATTTGAAAAGGGCATTGTGATGCCATTATGACACCTAAAGTTAAAGGCCCAGTTGAATGAAACATATGTGTTGTAGTATATGGAAGGAACCGTGCTCGTGAATAGTATGGAACCGCCATGAATCACATCCGTGAATCATTTGATTTTGATAAATTATATTTATCACTTATTGTGCACCTAATGTAACCTAATCAAATTATAAGGATATGCTTATTAAGGCTAAGTGAGAGACTGTTGGAAATTAATATTTTAAAGTTATAAATTAATTTTTTATTTTAATTATATTAAAATCCAAAAGTATGTATTTCCCATTTACATGGTCTTAATAAGTATCAAATATCTAATTAGGTATGTGATAAATGCAAAATTTAAGAGATTGAGTTTGCCCCTATATTTAAGCCACTTGATGGATGGTGGAGCCTTGAAAAGAGGACTACTTAGACTAGGAATTTCAGACCTCTTTCCCTTATATATAGAGTGACCTTTCACCATCTAGGATCATCTCATAACACATAAATATCTTAGGTGGAAGAGAAAATCCAAAATTTATATTTTTTAAAATTTTGGACTCATAAAACTAAATATGTGGGCTGCTTTTCAAGAGGTTTCAAGGAGTAATATATTGGAGCATTCAAGTCACGTTTTTAGATATATTCAAGCACTATATCTAACCCTAGAAATGGACAATGGTTGGTATTCGAAATTATAGTTATACAATATATTAATTTAGTAATTGCATAAATAATAAACATCCTGGAATTTATGTTAAAAACTGTTTTGAATCTTCCTAGTATATGTTTTATTTATGATTACAAAACAGTCTTGATTAACAAAAGTTAAATATCATCCCAAGTAATTTACTAGCATTCAGAGTTGTAAATTATTTGTTCCTTCAGATAGAAAAAATGAGGACTTCAAGCATCTTTACCTCAATCTTTAAACATTAATGTTTCCAGATTTGAGTCCTTTAATGATTTTTGTCTCTTCCAAGTTTTATACACTTGGTGTGATTTTTCAATTTTCAAAAACACCTCTCTTTCTCCTTTAAACGTTTCACATATTCTCAAAAGTACTGGAACTATATTTGATTTCTCTTGTTTCCTTTTCTTGTAACGATTTTCTTCAACACTAAAAAACTATCTTTGGGTGGATTTGAAGACACTGGTTCATACCAAAATGTGTCACCATGGTGAAGAATTATATTTCTATTGGCGCCTTCCTAAGATGAAAGAAAGGTCTGAAAGAGTGGGTTGTAAATGTTTTTCAAAAGTTGTGTAAGTCGTACTGTCCCTACATAAGTCTCCACCTTAGTTCATTTGTTATTCATTTTGGCTCGAGGTTTTTCTTGTTAGTGAGTTTTCCTCGTATAACTCATATTATGTGATTGATTTACTTTCTCAACATTTGTTGAATCATTGTATAAATTGAAAAGGACAAAAACAAATATTGATTCAAATTTGGTAAAACTTTATTACTTAGAAAAATTTTAATATTTGTCTTGCCACAATGAGTCTTTCACTTATGTTTCTTTTAAGGTACAAATTTCAACATTAGGATCGCCAAAATGAGTATTCGAAAAATTTACATTTAAAAGGTAAAAAATGTGTATTTGGCTTGCCATAATGGAAATTTTGAACACGTATCTTTGTAAGGTACAAATTTAAATAATTGACTCACAATATTGAGTTTTTTCAACTTATAACTTTAAAAGTTTCAATATTCAGCTCATCAGAATGAGTCATTCCATCCTCTGCCTTTATAAGGTACAAATTTTAACATTTGGATCACTAAAATGAGTCTTTCTATGTTTTACCTTTGTAAGGTACAAATTACAACATTCAACTCGCCATAACGAGCCAAACACTACCTTTATAAGGTACACATTTTAATATTTAGCTCTTCACAACGAATCTTTCTGGCTTATACCTTCCTAAGGTAAAAAATTCTATATTCTACTCGCCATAATGAGTCTTTCTATCCTGTACCTTTATAAGGTAAAAATTCTTACATTTATCTTGCTAAAACGATTCTTTTAAACATTTACCATAAAAGTTAAATATTTTAATATTTAGAAAAAGTATTAATTCCTATATATCGGCTCACCATAACGAGTCTTTTGAGATTATACCTATAAAATGTCAAAATTTTGACATTTGGATCACCACAATGTTTCGTTTTAATCCATACCTTTATACGTTATAAATTTTGACATTTGGATCTCCACAAAAAAAATCTATATTCATCTCGTCACGATGAGTATTTCCACATGGTATATTTATAAGGTGCAAGTTTTACCATTTGGCTTGCCAAAATGAGTTTTTCTATCTTGTACATTTTTAAGGTAAAATTTTAATATTTACTCACCACATCGAGTCTTCCCATCATATCCCTTTAGGAAAAAATTTATATTCGCCTCGTCACATCTACTCTTTCAACCATTTACCTTTAAAAGTTACAAATTTTAATATTTAGCTCACCACAACAAATATTTCCATTTTTTTACCTCTGTAAGGTACAAATTTGAATATTCATCTTACAACAACGATTCTTGTTATATTGTACCTCTATTAATTCCAAATGCTAACATAGGATTTCCAAAATGAGTCTTTCTAGTTTGTACCTTTGTTAGATGCACATTTTATCATACTGCAGGTAGTTGATGTCAAGAAACGAAAGAAGGAAATAGGTAGAATTAAGAAAGAAAGAAGGAAAATCTCGAGGGAAAAAGCATAATTTCTACACGGAATTCGGATGAGGTACCTAAAAGAAGTTGAAGACATCTCATTCACGAGCACAAAGGAAGAAACGGAACCCCAATCAGAATCCCGAAACAAAAGTTATGAGCAGTCAAAGATGAGCCAGGAAGTCAAATAGCCGGACCGGTCCGCCCCTGCCTCGGACCGGTCCGCCTTGCCAAACTCCAGAAGAACCCGGATCGCATGCAAATCGAAGGAGGCCAAAATAAAAAGAACCGGTCCACCCTCGGACTGGTCCGCCCCAAAATAAAAAGAATCAATGCGCCTTGGGGGCAGACCGGTCCGCCTAAGACCTGGACCGGTCCGGTCCTCGAGATCTGGAAATCTTTTCTCTTCCTAAAAAAGCTCCTAGTGCAGTTAACTTCCGATATTATTGCAGGGTATTTAAGACCCGATTTATTGTTGTTATTGGTACGAAGAATTAGTAGGTTTTCCTGCTTCTTTTCTAAAAACCCTAGTTTAGCTAAGAATTGCAGTTTTAATTCAAGGATTGAAGATTTATCCAGTAATTATTGTGAGTATCAGTTTCATTCATTATTGCACTTATTGATTGAGTAATTTTAGTGAGTAATTTTTATTTCTAATTCGTTTCTACATCTAATTATCATTCTTCTTAGATTAATCATGAATTCCTGCACATCAATTATTGTTTTCATTAAATTCAACATGTTAGGCTAGATTTACCAAGGTCGGGATACATGAACCCAACCTGAGGTGTTAGTGTATGTGTATAAAATTAATCCGATGAATTTATTGATTGACTATGATCGTATTGCATGATGATACAATAATTGTAGATCTTTATATCACGTTTGCCTCTGGGTACTCGTGATGATTTAGAGTGCAATTCGAGTGTCACTATCGCAATACTGATTTACGCATCCTCAGACGCGGGCTTGAACCTCGTATACATAATGCTTGGGAGTACTAAATTCCGGGTCAGATCAATCAGATAAATTTATGATTAATTTTACCACTGCACTACACTAGGGTTGGGGGATTGTATTCCCATCCTCGTTTTTCCCATCACTTTGTCAAAAGTTTCAAAATCAATTTTTATTCATATTTTAGGTAACTTATTGTAGTTGCATTTTTTATAATTTCATCTTTGCACTTAGCTGTAATCATTCCCAAAATCAAATCATTTTCCCTTTATTTTTAGAGTCAAGGTTAGGATTCCTTCGTCTTTTCCGTCGTCACAACTTCGTTGTCCTTTTTCCCTGAGGATCGATACCCGACTTGTCGGATTATTACTTGAGCGACAGGCTTACACTTGAGCCTAGAGTGAACGCATTTCTGAGACACATTTTCAGTCGCGTCAAGTTTTTGTAAATTTGTACCTTATAAAGGTATATTTCACCTACCACTTCGGGGAATGTACCTCATGAGAGAAAAAGGTTGTGCTATTATAACACCCTAATTATTTGAAGTATAAGGCGACAAGTCTCTTACGCTAAGAATAAGGACCCACAAACAATTCATATATTTCTAATCATTAAAATTATCATATATGGTCACAATATCAACATAGAGAATAATAAAATGAGACAATAAGATAAATCAGAATACAACTAGATATCTGAATAGAATAAAACACCACAATAATAAACTTAAATAAACGTCCAATGAATAAATCAACAACTTTGGAACCCCCATGGGCCCATAAAAAGAATAACTAGATATGAAAAGTTTAACTAAAAAGTAAATACAATAAAGTGGTAAATCTACATTGACTACCATAATAACTGGATGATGTTAACTCCACAATGAATTCACTCAATCCTGTACTAGCAACTATCTGATATTTTAAAAATGGTTGTGAGCAAAACTGTGGGCCACACCCCATATTTGCAATAAATGTCTAACGAATCTTGAAACATTATTAAGTTTGACTTATTTACATCTCATGCCATCCTCGTAGGCGACCACTAAAGGTATCTCACATCATCTTTGTCAAGGGGAATCATAGTCATATGTGCCCATCCTACTCTAGGCATAGATAATCAACTCAAGTAACTATTTCCCAAGATTAATTGTGTAAAGCTACATAGTTCCTATCTTGCATTACAACATAATATCATCACCAATAATAGCATAACAAACATAATACTAACTTTTAGTATATGCATATCTCATAATATCCAAATAGGTATGTCTCTCAAGACAAACTGACTAGTATCATATATAATACCCACGTAAGCTCTAGCCATCCCTTAGATAACTATGGTATTACCAAATATCCCGCTATATTATAACCATCATTAGTATAACTACTAAGCTATACAATGTCTGTGCAAACTACCCCACCAATTCCTTAGATACTATAATCATCCATATTTAAGTAGGTTATCGTGACACGCTATAAAATCGATTATTAGATTGATCACGTGCAATATAAAAATCACGGGAATAAAAAACATTTGGTAACATTCTTAGCATATGGAAATACATAAAACTAAACAAATAATATAGTGAGAGATAACAAATTCCGAACAAAATAAAACCATCTATGATACCAATCACTGCCAATATAATAATCTAATTCTGGAATACAAATGTATCTCGTACAATCTCTGACTCAGAATGATAAAGAAAACAATCTATGAAATACAACGGCCTGTTTAATCCAAATAAATACATATAGTGGGTGAGCTACACTGCTCGACTCCTACACCCTAGTAAGGAAGAGTAACATGATTCTATAGGTTCTCCTCCAACAAACCAAAGTCTACGATAACTACAGTCTAAGACCTATGAAAAATAGATATAACAATAACATAAACAACAAGTTTATAAAGAATACAATTATAATCCATACAAACCAACTGAGGTAAAAAATAACCAACTAACCAACACCAAATTCCTAAATCTCAAAATATAAATATTCACTTTCTCCTTTAAATATAATAAACTTTGAGGCAAATCAAACCTATCATTATGCCCAAAAATTTTAAAAACCAACCAAACGATCCCTAATCTCATTATAGGCCAAACCTGGGAAGATCGATCTATCAATGGTCTGGGGTCGATCAATAGATCACTCCAAAAAGTTGACACTCCCCCTTTGACGGGATTAATCTTCTCCAAGACCCAAATTCTCTCTCTAACACTCCATTACTGACTTCTAGAGCTTCATTCACGTCCTAACTAAGAACAAAATAACAAAACCACTTCATATATGATTGAAACTTAATTCTAATAATAAATACACAAGTTTCTATCAAGATTTAAAGAGAAATTTTAGATTTAATAACAAGATCCCTACTATATAAGAATTTTCAATTGATTTAGGATTTCATGGAAAGATTCAATGAACATAGGGATTTAAAATGGGTTACAATATAAAAGAAGTCATAATACTTTGGTAATAATTTCAATTCACGTTCATGAGGAAATCAATAAATAATGGATGGAAATTGACATAATTATTATCTTGAATAGGTTAATCACAAAATTAACTATTAAAATATCTAAATTAGATTATAAGGGGATTAAGTTTAGATTTCAATGAATAGATATGTTCTAACACAAAATCAACTTATGAGGTTTATTTTGTGCAATCAATTTATTCAGGGATATTTTAAAAGTGTCTAAAAACATAAAAAAAAATTCCAACATATTTTCAAAATCTTTTTGAAAAATTTACAAAGTCAATAGAACGATATTAGATGTCATTCGAATTAGTACACGATTCTCGTTGGAATAGCTTCAAACAAGACTTCGAACGATATATTTTTTATCAAATGTTGTCCCTTTTGAAATCTTGTTGGAAAGTTCGTTTAATGGGTGTTCAAACGATATAGGGTACATCATTCTAATGAGAAATAACTCGTTCGAACAAGTTGACAAAAGTTTTCTTTTATTTAATTTCAAATGCAATCTTTTAAGTTTATCTCTTAGAGATTTTTCTCCCAATATATTGAGATACGAGCTTGTAAGTTCTATCAAGCCTTTTAGAGATCTATTTTTTTATCAACTCTTTTATTTTTCAAATCCGAACCCCTTGGATGATTTGAGATCACTTTATCAAACCCTGAAAAAGACATATCTTTTTCAAAACCTTGCCACGTTAATTCTTCGTCCTTGAAGATAGGAAAGGAGTTTCCTGAGGCTGATAAGTGGACACCGAGGCATTAGAGCTTGCTGTGTGGGGTGTTCCTGGATCTGCATCGATTTTTGTCAACAAAGAGGAAGGAAAACATAACTTCAATTCCTAGTGGAGTCTAAGTCTATAAGTCTATACGTGTAAATATGTAATACCTAGTTATAACGGTGCTAAATGGTTTTACCCGAAGGTTTTTTTTCCTCTTATCATGTGTTGTGATTTCCCGATTCAATTTCTATATACATATATCTTTCATGTTTGGACTCACTTAATTATTCAAGATAAAATTGGACTTAATTAAATTTGGCTTGTGTGTGAACTAATTTGTGATTTCTACATATAATCGGACCACCCAACAAAACTTGTTTTTACAAAGAAGGTAAAAGGTATATGCCGACCAACACACCCCTATGCATGCTAGCCGATAGTGACCCTTGGGAACCTGTTAAATACTCTGAATCTTTGTGCCCCTTCTGAGTGTCACAAGTCACCCCTTTCTATTAGCACTCCCTTGAAATTTTATTAGAAGAATTCCAAGAATTGTACATTTTCCAATAAAAATATCAAAATCCCAAATTACACCAACATCCAACAAAAGTATCAAAAATTTCCAAAAATTCCTGGGAAATTCCAAAAGTTATAAAACTTAAATTTTGCAAAAGAAAATCGCACTTTTTCATAAAATAAACATAAAAATGAAAAAATTTAAAATCATCAAAAATCACTAAACATTCTCGAAAAAAGCCCATAACTTTTTAAAAAATTCCAACATCGTGACATATCCTTTCCAAAATTACCAATCATTGTTTACGTCATTAGAATTGACCTTCACACTCCTTAGGTCCTAAGAATTGACCTTGGTCCTCGTAATTTGGTCACAATACACTGGATTCGTCGCACACACTCTTTCGGTCCTAAGAATTGACCTAGGCGCATGGCGATCTTCGTATTTGTTGCATACACTCCTTCGGTCCTTTGAATTGACCCAGACCTTCATAATTAGGCCTCATATTTGTTTCATACACTAATTTGGTCCTTATAATATATCTTAACCTGCAGATGTAGGCTACAATCCCCTAAATTGGTCGCATGCACTCCTTAGGTCCTCAAAATTGACCTTGGGCCTCAGAATTAGGACGCGATATGTGTATTGGTCACATACACTATTTAGGTCCTCTAAATTGACCTTGCCCTAAGAATAAGGCCACGATTCCTGTAATGGTCACATACATTCTTTGGGTCCTAATAATTAACCTAGGCCCTCAGAATTAGGACAATATCCCATATGTCAATCGCATATATTCCTTTGGTCATCATAATTAACCTGGGACCTCAAAATTAGATCATGATCACCTGAATTTTTCGCACACAATCTTAGGTCCTCAAAATTAGGTGTTTATCCCTAGCATGATGAAACGCTTACCCTACTAGAGTTCCCACTTGGGAGAACTCAATTACCACTACTGCTAATAGGTGTTTGTCTTTTGATTACCTTTTCTGATTCTAAGCTCACACGTTAAGGGGATATATAGAAAACACAATCTAATAGCCCATAAACATCTGCAGGTTCCAAATAATGTCCATTCGAACCCCGAATCCCCAATCCTCATTAAAACCCTAATTAGGAAACAATTGGATGCTTTTCGAGTGATATTTGACTGTGGTCAACTATTAGACATGAGCATATATAAATAAATTTTCATAAAGATTTCCTCTTTCTATTGGTCCTAACCTTGCATGAAAGAAACTTATGGTTCGCATTTTACAACTGTTTTACATTAAAAAAATAACTATTCAGAGAACAACTGGATGCTTCTCGAGCTCCGTTTAACTTTAGTCAATTATTGAACCTTTGAGTATCTCAATGTAGTCTCATAAAGCTTTTAATCCTCTTTACAAGGGTCCTTATTGTGCATAAATCAAACTTATGCTTTGCATTTTATGGCCATTTTACCCGAAAATTACTTTCAGCCTAACTATAGGCACACCTTCCCCTCTTGTCAGCTAAAAGGTTATACATTACTTGGCCACACAACTTGGCACCCTTTTTCGCTGGCATGCCAACATCTATGATGACTGACACACCACCACAGGCATCTTTGTCATTTTGTCCTTTTAGGGTTCCCTATTTATGAAAACACTAACCTCATAGTTCGAGATCCTTCAGCCTTATAATTTACATGACCACCCTATTATATCACTCCCCAAAACATTCTCTTATATCAACCCCTCACCTCACATTTTTCCACCACTCTCTACAACAAGAAATCAGATTACAAAAATAATGGAAAACTAGAATTCAAACAACTTAGAAGGTCTAAACCATTTCATCCGATTTTGACCCATTAGGGTCATTTCACATCATTCATTACTTTCAGCATATTTTCTACTTAACTATTGTTTTCTCCCACCACCAATTACTTTCATTATTATTTATAGATCCTTAAAATTATTTTCATAAATTCAAAAACCTAAAAATAGGGATTATCTATGAATCCCAAACTGGAGTTTTTCTCACTTTTCTCACACTTTCATCACTTTTGCACACTTTTTCTTAAACTAAACAGAGAAACTTTCATTTCATATTATTAGTTAGACCCCATCTTGTGCTCGATGCAAACTACGTGGACTTTGATGCTGATTTTGTCTGCGTCGGTGTCCCTGAATTATCTTGGAATTCGAGTCCTCATTTACTTATTTCACTTTACCCACACCAGTTTTATACTCATATATTTTATATATGTTTTCTTTCGTACATGTTTTATTATTTTATTGATATACCTAAGTCTGGACTTATCTAGAAAAGACTCAGCTGATGACATGCCCCCTCACAAGTCACCTCAGACTCGTCTTATTCTAGACCCCACACCCTTGATAGGCATATTTTTCAGCCTCTACCTCCAAGACATTTTCCCCAATAACATCTACAACTATTCATGGGGTCCCAAATAGACTTGAGCTATAACAGATTGCCATATATCGGCCTATGTAGTGTCAGCCTCAAACACCTTCCCCGAGCTGAGACTCCCATCATCATCCATATTTATTAATAACTCAACATCATCCTTGACCTCATCTCTATTAAGAGATGTCTCATCATCCTTGGTTGGACAAGACTTCACAACTCCGACATAGTTAACTTGGGTGGAACATGTGATAAGGGTAATGTTAGACCACATGACTAAGACCGTTACAGTGTATCAGCCCCCACATGAAGGGAATATTTGATCATCATGGATAAAACATGAAGTGGACATCTGTCACTTTATCATTAAATTTATTATCTCGTGCACATATGCTTCATGCTAGGGGTGGAGTTGCGCACTCCCAACACTACAAAAGGTATTCTTCTTCATCCTCTAGAGAAATGGTTTATTAATAAAACTACTTTAATTCTCTAATTGTAGAGAGAGAAATGCAGAGCTTGTACAATTCTAATGGTTTCCACCCATCATTTATAGTGGATACACTTTTTATCTTGCACAGTGGATGTAGGCTAAGGTCAAACCATTTAAATACTTATATATTATTATTGTCTCTCATCTCTTCTACTTGCTTCACACCTATTGCTTTGATGTATTATTCCACCATAGCTATAAAGATCTAGAAATTGAGTTGAGCATAATCTTAGGGTGATATTATATATCATTATATTTTGCGCTTTTTATGGGAAGAAACTTTGTTTCTTCTTCTTTTGAGCTTCAACACTCTCCTCCTTGTCTCTTGTGATGATCTAGATCCACCACCACTAGAGCTGAATCACCATTGAAAGATCTTGAGTTGGGTGTTAAGCTTTCCTTAATTTAACTCATTTCTAGATTCTTCTTATTTATCCATTTTCTCTTTATTGTTTGGATAAATCTCTTCTAAGGTGGCCACTGATCCGCCGTGTAACGCCAAGGATAGAACTAGCCAATTTCCTCAATAGTATGGAATGGCAGATGTGGCAGCGATACTGATATCCCTTGCGATAAGTCAACAACAAATTTAACAGAAATTCTTAGCCTTCAGCCAGGGCATAATGACTATAACTCTTAATGATCCTACTGTGAATTTAATAACTTTGACCGCTAAAGACATGGAAGATCCGATAACAGGGGGACCACCCCCAGATTCAGCAAAGGAGGAGCAACACCACTAGAAATGAAAGGACGTCGCTGATTTACGCCGTCTCTACCTAGGGAAGTAAGTCAAGGGGTGTCTAAAAGACTTGGACAGTGACAAAGAAGACTGCTGGGAGAGTTTCAAGAACCTCTTATCGCCTTAGGGATGCCTGGCACCAATTTACCAATGAAAAATTGTCTAGCACAATCCCCAGAGTCGTTAAAGAGGCTCGACCTTTGACATACCTAGTAGAGGATCCTCCTTCTATTGTCTCGAACCAAGATATGAAGTCAGAAGAGAGCAACACTAGTGCTCTCACAATGTGTGGGCACATGTCCTACAGGTCATTGTAATGATGAAAGGCTGAGATATGAGAAAGAAAAATATGCCCACAAGAGGAAGAAAACTTCATATATCATCGATGCCCTTGACCCAAGGAACGAGGGAAAGCTCAAGAAGGGAGAGCCTATAAAAGAGGTCGAATCTATTATTCTTAATGAGGAAAAATAAAAAAAAAACATTTAAATTAGTTCGTCCTAAAAAGTAAAAGTGAAGGAAGAATTGATCAAGCTATTGAGAGAGATGCAAATTAAATTATTTGGAACCATGGTGACATATCGAGGATTGACCCCAAAACTATCTGCCATGAGCTCAACATAGATGAATATTCTAAGCTAGTAAAATAGAGGTGGTGCACCTTTTCTAGAGATCGATACGATGTGATTCAAAATGAAGTGAAAAAGCTACAAACAACAGACTTCATTAGAGAAGTTTAGTACTTAGATTTTCTTTCTAATGTTGTCATTTTTCCTAAGAATAATGGTAAATGGAGAATGTGTGTTGATTTCATAGACCTCAATAAGTCCTATCCAAAAGACAGTTTCAAATACCTTGGATTGATCAGATGGTGGACGCAACAGCTGGACATGAGCTCATGATCTTAATAAAATTTCTATGTACTGTAAAGATGATGAAAATACTTATTTTTTCCTGATAAAGGAACATACTACTACAATATAATGCTTTCTGGACTGAAGAATGCGGGGACAACTTATCAAAGGTTAGTCAACAAAATTTTTGAAAATCAAATTGGAAAGATGATGGAGGTATATGTGGACAATATGATGATGAATAGTCTTAAAGTGAGGCAAATATAACTGAACTGGAGTGAACTTTCAACATAATGGAAAATAAAAAATGAAGCAAAATCCGACGAAGTGTGTATTCGGCGTCAGTGCAAAATTTCTTGGCTTTATTGTTAATTAAAGGGGGACTAAAGCAAACCCTGTCAAGATCAAAGCAATTACTGTCATGAAAATGTCGAGAATAATCAAGGATGTCCATAGGTTGACACGGTGAGTGGTTGCCCTTGATTGTTTTGTCTTTAAAGAAACTGATAAGTGTTTACCAGGTGTTAAATCTCGAGGAAGGATTTTTCTTGCGATGAAGAGTGTGAAAGGGAATTTCAAGAACCAAAGGCTTTGCTCGTCTCTTCAATATTACTCTCTTGCCCTGTATAAGGAGAGAAATTGTTCCTATATCCAGTAGTATCGGAGTCGGCCATTAGTGCTGCCATTGTTCGAGATGATAATCGAGTTCATAATCATGTTTATTTTAATAACAAATCTTTGCAAGGTTTTGAGATAAATTATCAAAAGATTGAGAAGATAGTGTATGCCTTAATACATGCCTCTAAAAAATAAAGCCCTGCTTTCAGTAACGCACGAGGGTGGTACTAACTGACACTTCTCTGAGGCAAGTCATTCATAAAGCCGAGAAATTCGGTAGATTAATGGCTTGGTAGTAGATTAAGATGAGTTTGACATCATCCACTGGCCGAGAAGCACAATAAAAGGATAGGCACTAGTAGACTTTAAATCAAAGTTCACCTGGACCAAAGGAAATGATCTCGAACTCATGATGGAGGCCGAAGTACCACCGACTATTTAGAAGAAAGTCACGGTTGAGGAAGTATAAGGCGATATAACAGATCAAAGGGTTGAAAAGGATCCCTTAATAAGAAAAGGAACATTGAAGGAGGGTCCATTTACCAAAGGAGGACCCATTTGGAGTTTATTCGTTGATGTATCATCTTGTGAAAGCAGGAATGGAGCAAGTTTAATACCATTAGCCTCAGATGGGACCGACATAGAATATGTAAGATGTGGGTTCATGGAATACATTTGGTATCAAGTTAGGTGTAACATCTTATTAAGATTGGGATTAACACCGTTCAGTGTTAAATGTTGGCAGTGACCATAGGTGGATAAGAGACCAGGGGGTTAAATATTCAGACCTGTATTAAATGATGTATTATCGTAAGAGATATATAACGAGCATAATAAATGGATGGGACCCGAAGGTAGCGTGGTCTAAGGGAGAAAGAGCAAGCACTCTAGTCATAATAAAGGCAAGGCATGAACTTTAAACCCATTTAATGTTCAATGATAAGGGTATTAAATGGGTATGAGGAGTTAATGCTCTTATAATAGCTCTTGTGTATGGAGGAATTTGGACAACAATTCTGGATAAGAGTGCTCTCTCCTTTCTAATTTGTTCACCTGGTGTATTTATATGGGGCAAGGCTACTTGAGTAAGCTTGCCTGTGATTGCTCTGATTGGGTGCATAAAACATAAGAGATATTGCATTAAATGCATGTGATTTTGCATTAAATGCATGGGGCTTTCTAGTTTTGTGGGGAAGCCATTCTATTGGCTAGAAGTATTATGGGCATTAATGAGGAGCGTAATATGTCAGTTTGGGGTTTACCTGAGGATGGCTAAAGGGTTAGGTTTAGTGAACTAGACCTGCCATCCTAAGGATAAACCAACTTAAGTGCTATATTTTTTAGTCCCTAAATGTCAGATGTTATGACATCAGAGAGTGGTTAAATAGTGACTCTTTTAGGTGCACAATCACATCAGTCAGGCGGTCTGGTATCCGTTTTAAGGTTACTCGGCTGATAGGCAGCTCGAGTAACCTTTTTTTTTGTTTGTTAAGAGTTATTTTAGAAATGGTGGTGCAAGATTGAGGTACCTCGAGAAGGTTCCCTCGAATAAGTAAGGGTTAAGGTGGCTCGGATGTAGTGTCTTGAGCGACCATATATGCTGAATGAAGTCTTTTGCCCAAGTGTGCCAAAAGGGTTGGTCACTGTATTCCTAATGTTTCCTAGCCCTCAATACTCCAAACCATGTCCCTGTGTGGTTCCCAAGAGGAGGTTTCTTAATAGATCATGTTAGCTCTCCCACGCCTTTCCAAGTTTGGTCCCTCGTGGGTACCAAATAACCTCACTCAATATACATTTATAAGGTAAAGTAAATAAAACAAATTATTCTATTTCTCATTGCAAACTATTGTCATCCAAGTGACTTTGTTCTATAAGTTAGATCCTTCGAACCAGGTTCATTAGAGAATCTTCGAGGTAGGTTCTTCGAGCCACCTTTGTGTAGGATGTTCAAGGTGGATCCTTTAAGGTAATTAGCTTGAGTGGCCTTCATTCTCCTTTGTCGTAGTTCAATAAATCTCTTGACTTAGTTAATCACTCTTCGGTGGGGACACTCCCTACATTTGCCCATTCATAGAGATATTTATTTATTGCATGAAGAAATATGTGTACGAAACCCTTTGTTGGTCTTCGGTCTTTTCCTTTCTTTATCTTTTGAACCACCTCATTGGTTTAATAAGTGAAGAGGTTGTGGCAGATGCCTTGGGGAAAGTGGAGGTTTATTCAAATTTCCCCTAAAAATTTTCACTCCGAAAGATGAAAAGACCCCTAGCATGCCTCATTAAATGAGGTTGTCTTTTGTACTTCTGTATGTGACACATGGCCGCACCTAGGGTACGTGCGTGTAACCGACATCGCTAATTCATGGATCAGCCCCTGAAATGTCATCATTGCAACGTTTGATCTTCTGCAGTCCTTCGTGCTTGACGAACATGCAAGCTAAACTTATTTATTATCACACTTTTCTAAGTGTCACCTTTTGGGGGCCCCTATAAAAGGGGGTATCCTTATTTTCAGCATTCACCTTTGGGTTTCCTATCTCTTGTACTGAACTTTTGTGAGAGTTTTGCCATTTTGATCTCTTTCACTCTTGTAATTTAACCCTTAACTTCATTTATTCTAAACTTTCATGGCACCCATCGTTAAACGAACCCACTCCTCCAGGAGTTCTTCTCCTGAAAATCAAGCGTGCCAACACTAGTGGGCGCGTTATCGCTGTGCTCCATATTTTAGTGAGTCTGACCGCTTCTGGAAAATAGCGAAGCGATGCCCAGGTGAGTTGATGCCGACTGAGAACTCTAACCTACTGATGGAAGAGGGTGAAGAGCCTGAAGACTTTGCCTACATCCCTACTGCTATCTTCACCCTCTTTCTCATTGAACGCGGTGATTTCCCTTATTCGAAAGTAGAATTTAAAGCTTCCACTGTCACCTAGGAGGGGTCCTTGGACTGAATATATCCACTCTAAGTATTCTGTCTAACTAGCTCTTGTTGGTTTGTCTTATTCTCTCAGGCTGGGTGATCTTACCCTTGCCAAAAATAACACCATTCTCTAATTGCTGATTTCCTGCTGGAGCCATAGGTCACAAACTTCTGTGGCTTCTTGGGGAGAGTTCACTATCACTCTGGAAGATGTTTGTGAGCTTTTGGGGTTGGAAGCTGTAGGGTTTGATACTTTTTTGAGGAGGCAGTCTCCAACAACAAAAAAGCCTTGAGGGTTGAACTGGAGGCAGTGGTAAAGATTTGCATGGTTACTTACAGCAAGTGCACCTACTCCGAAGTGATTGGGTTATTTTAATTCATTGAAGAAAACACTATCATTAGGGCTTGCGAGGTAACTAAGGAGAATCCCCGGGGGAAGCAAGTGTTTAAATAGCCCATGGCAGGAATGGGTTTTGATTCCCAGATCGAGTTGGATGGGTATATTTGGGTGATGTTATCAAAAGTCTACCTCCCAGGAAAGCCCCATGATTGTCCCCGAAAGGACTTAATAAACATGTCTGTTTGGATGGCGAACGACGTGAAGATACCTCTTGCCGCTATCGTTCTTGTCTCATTGTACACTTGGCTGGACCGTGTGGCTGACGATTCTACATAGAGCATCAAAACGTTTGATGTCTCTAATTACGCAAATAATGTCTTTTTAACATCTTTCCTTTACGCCCATTTCGTCGAGTATGCTCCTGTTGGCAACTACCCTAATTATCAGCCTATAAAAATCCCCCATATTTGTTTCTCGAAAAATAAAAATGTTAAGAAGCCCCTTGTTTCTTTGATTGATCAAGCCGAAAGGTTCTTACCCCATCCCTACGTTAGGGTGGATCAGTTTTTTACTAACGACTTTTTTGTCGAGGAGGAACGTCCCATTGTTCCCATTGATGAAAATTGTGAGAGGAGTTTTCCCTCAAATAGTGTCCCCCTTTTGTTAATCCCTTTCTATCTGCCATCGTATACCGAGTGGTCCTCTTTTTTATTCTGTTTACAATCCCCACCTTATGGCCCTTTAATTTGGCTAAGATCAAGAAGCCCCTCTGTTGAGCCATTTCACCAGTGAAAAACCAATAAACTTTTCTTTTGCTTGTGCGAACTATTTGACCTCAGCTATTATGAGTTTGTTTGCCAGTTATCCAACCAATTCTGTGATTTCGAGCAAAGAGGATCGAGGAGAAAGGTCAGCCACGTATATAAACGTATTTTGGCAAAACCAGCTGGTTCTTTTTCAAAGTAACATTTTGAAGGAACCACGGTACCCCGAGGTTGAAAGATTCCCACACAAAGAGTTGGGTTTAAGAAATTGTACCACCTTCTCGTCCATATTCCCTCTTAGTACTTCCAATGCCATTAGCCCCTCCAAAATTCCTCCAGTATCTCCTGTGGACTAGGAAGTTGTGAAGAAGAAAGCCTTTCAGACCTCACTTCCGATCGAGGTAGCCATCATTGCCGCTGGTCCATCAAAAACAGTTAGGAAAGGTGATTCTCCATGCATTGACTCATCTGGGGTAGTGGTTAGGGGTACCTAGAAAGGTCCAATGAAGAAGACCAAGACTATTCAATAAACTCCAGTAGCCAATACTCCTGATGACAAAGTCACTCAAGCAGTCAGCCTAATGTTCGACCAACTCAGACGGACCTCAGACAGGGAATTTATGTTCGCTTAAAAGGATTCTTTTGGTTTCTCATACGTCCCTCATCCCACCAAAGGTAGTAGAAAAAGGAAGACAATTAGAGCTCTTACGCTTGTGCTGGAGGAATCGGGCGAATCACGCAAGGAGGAGCTGTCTGAGAAACATGTCACAGCTAGTTCTGATGATGATGATGATGATGATGGTGATGACGATGATGGTAATGAGGACGGAGAAAAGGAAATAGAGGAAGAGAAGAAAGAATAAGAATAGGAAGAGGAGGACACTGCATTGGTCCGATGACGCAGGTTAAGGATAATGGTTGCCCCTTCTAAGCCTGCCTTGCCTCCTCAAGATTACGAAGCTTTAGAGGATGTTTTTGAAGAAGAAGAGTCATAATTTCCATCATTCTTATAATGTCACTAACTTTTCTTCTTTTACCTTTTTATGGTGAATCTATTATGTTCCAACTCTCCCCCTTTTCCATGTTGATGCACCAGGTGGTTTGCGCGATGATGTTGAAGATAACAGTCTGTTGGAAAAGCGTGGCGTAGCCTTACCCGCATCGGAGAAAGCTATTCCACGGGAGATAGATGGACCTATTACTTCACAGGTATCCTATAATTTCCCCCTAGGGGAAGTTATTTATGATACTTCTATGGGATCAAGTAGCGGCTATTCACCTGATCCTACTTTTTTGCTTGAGTAGGCTGGTCTTGAAGCAGGTGTGCCGGTTGTAAGGATTGTTGAAGTTGTTCCAAAATCCCCCGCTAATGTTAGTTCACTGCCCGTGGTAGGCATGTTATCTTGATGTTCTATATTCATTTTGTTCCTTTTGATTTACGTTCTGACTTGCTCTCCTTTGTGCTTCGTAGGTATCTTTACCTAAGCCTATTGCTTTGTTATTCCCCTCTCCCTCTTATGACCAGATTCTTGTTACCATTTTTGATCCCTTATTCAACATTGCTGTTGCGGGCTAAGGAGAAGGGGGCAAGAAGAGGTTCCTGAGGTGGGGGGGGGGGGGGATGTGATTGCCCCCCAAAGTCCACGTCCTTTGGTCGCTCTAAGTCCAGTTAAGGAGGAGGGTATAGTACAGATGGCCACCTGTGAATTTGTCAACGAGCAGCATCCGGAGGTACTTTTATTCTTCTATTTCTTTTCTTAATATGAACTTTTTAATTTTGATAAGTTTTATTGGTCTTAGAAATATCCCATAACCGAGGATTATGCGGGCCAAGCCTTATTGGAATAATCTCCAATAACCGAGAGTTAGGCGGGCCAAGTCTTATTGGCATAATCTCCCATAACCAAGGGTTATGCGGGTCAAGTCTTATTGGAATAATCTCCCATAATCGAGGGTCAGGAGGGCCAAGTCTTATTGGAAAAATGTTCATACTTGCAGGATAATTTGTATATGTTTTCCTCATTCTGTTTTCTTACTTGTCTATTTCTTTTATTTCAGGTGGAGGTCGAGCAGTCTGTGACACATGGGATGACAATTGGGGTTATTGCTCAAGAAGTTGTAAAAGTGATTACTGTAGATGAATTTGCTTCTCTGGGCGATGCCCCTGCTAGGGGTGCACAACGAAACCGAAAATCTGATAAACCGAACCAAACCGACTGTATTGGTTCGGTTTGGATCGGTTTTTTTGCTCAATGGTTCAGTTCCAGTTTGGAAAAATAAAACTGATACATCGGTTCGGTTCTCGATTCCAGGGTAAAAAAACCCAATCCGATCCGAAAACCGATCCGATCCGAACCAATCCGGGACCGAACCGATTTATAATTTCATATATATATTTATTTAATATATTTAACACTTGTAATTTATATTTTTGTGATTATTTGAGTTTCTAACTTAAGTTATTGAGGTCAAAATTAATTTTGACCTTAAAAAAATTAGTTATGAAACACATTAATCTTAAAAAAAATTAGTTATGAAATATGATTTTGGAATCGAAAACCGATCCGAGAACCGTTGGTTCGGTTCTGTATTAAAGTCGGTTTGGTTCCGGTTCCAAAAATTTGGAACCGACCCAGGTCGGTTCGGTTCTCAGATTAGTACCAAAACCGATCCAAATCGAACAGTGTGCACCCCTAGCCCCTGCTATACATGATCAAGAAACGATGCTTGTCATTGGTAATGTGCCTGAGGTATTTTCCCCTCAGGTTCAAGTAAGTGATAGCGCTTCACAAATTCGTCGACCTTTTGCAAGTGATGGTATCTTTAGATCACATGCTCCTGAAATAGCCCCCGAGGTGGTTGTGATTAGACCTGGAAAAATGAGGAACGACATGATAGCACGACATGACACGACATGGAATTATAAGTTAATGGGTTTAGTCTTATCGGGTTTTGGTCATTAACGGGTCAACACGGTAGGTCCATTATCATAACGGGTAGTGTTTGGGTTTTTACTCTTATAGTATTAAACCCGTTTATACCCATTATCACCCGTTAGTGGTACTGAGTTTTATTGGGTCATGTGACCCAAACTAGTATTACACCCATTATAACCCAACCCGAACTAATATTACACCCGAACTAATATTACACCCATGAAGAAAAACGGGTATTAATGGATATTAACGGGTACTAACGGGTATTAATAGGCATTAATGTATATTAACGGGTAATATAGGGTCACCCAACTCGTTAACCATTTAGACCCGTTAATATTAACGGGTGTTAACAGTTCGGGTCATGTACCCATTAATATTAACGGGTCATGTTTGGGTATTATCATTGGACCCATTAGTCTTAACGGGTCGTGTACGGGTTAAGGGTGTTTTCACCCGTTAACCCGTTAACATGATCCGTTGAAAGATCTAGTTGTGAAGGAAACTCCCCATATTTTGACTGAGGGTTCTCGTTCCCTGATCGAGCAACTGTTGGTCGGTTTTCCCTCGACTTTTACATCCCACAATCTTCAACCTATTCTTGGGATGATGGCATGCCATTTTCTCGGGCATATCATAGTCTTGGAGGAAATCCTCAATTAACCCCTCGAATCTCTCAGCCCTGACACATTCAAGTATTTATTTGGGAAAGTTAATGTGCTCATAAATGGTGGGTTCTCTCTATCTTGGGTTGGTTAACCCGCTCCGCGATTTTAAGAAAGCTGATTTACCTGCCCTCTATCACAGGCTCTAAAGTTCACATTTTTTGTAAGTAAACGTTTCAGAAGAACTTGCTAGCCCGGAGACCAAGTTGGTAACATCTGAGCAAGAGGTATAGGAGGCCCGTGAGGTTGTTGTTCATGCGGAGGGCGAGCTTGATAAGAAAGAGTAGGAATTGGAGACTGTTCAATAGACGATGGAGCTTCGCCAGAAAGATTTGGCTGACCTCATTCTGACCAAAACAACCTTGTGCAGATTCTTCCCCAACATCATCATCAGCTGCTTAAGTCAGTAAATCTTTATTTCATCATAGATATCCCCTAGGCCCCTTTATTTAATGTTTCTTTTATTGGTGTTTCTCATTTTTTGATTTTAAACTCCTCTTATTTTGCCTCATTGTAATCACAGTTATCTCTTTTATTAAATAAATAAACATTGGTGACTTTGGTGTCTTCTTCTATTCCCCTTATTTTCTTTTACTACTGGCTAATACATCAATACAAATCACACCATGCATGATAAGGAAAAAAATAATCGTAAAAAAATAGTGGTCTAACATTTTCCACATAAACATTGCTTCGAGCTATATTAACAAACAAGGCCAATTATTTTAAAGTGGACATCCTTTTTTTTGGACGGATATTGACAAGGTACAGTGTAATACACAAAAGTGTTTGAAAGACATAAATTTAAATGTGGTATATCTTCAACCATTTATTGTTCAATTTGAAAGTAACGTTATCTTCCACCTTGGATATCTCGCAATAACCAGAATCTTGAGCTGCTTGAACGATGTAAGGCCCTTCCCAGTTAGCCTCAAACTTGGGCAATAATAAACCCCTAATATGCCTCGTGTATGCCTTCAGAACCAAGTCCCCCTATTTACACTTCCTGGGACTTACCAACTGGTCATAGCTTCTGGACAACTGCTTCCTGTACATCTCGAAGTGTCTCTCAGTATTATCTCTATGCTCTTCTAGCGCTTCGAGTTATACATGGCGATTGTGAGGGAGCATGAAACTTCGTAAGTTGTAGTGGGAGGAAGGTACCTCGAGTTCAACTAGTAACACACCTTCTTCCCCAAATATCATGGAAAATTGGGTGTATCCCATTGGTTTCCTCTTCGTCATTCGATAAGGCCAAAGTACTTTGGGTATCTTATCATCTCATGTGTCCAGAATGTCTTCGAACATTTTTGCCAAAATGTTTACTAAGGTTTTGTTGGTGGCCTCCTCCTGCCCGTCGCACTTCGGGTATGCTACCGTTGACATGTAATGAATGAAGGAGTACTTGTCCATTAGCAAGCGTACCTCACTATTTACGAAAGGGGTTCCGTTATTTGATAGAAATACCTTTGGGATTCTTAAATGGAAAATAATGTACTCCTTCATGAATTGAGCTACTACCCCGTTGTGGATTTCTTGATTGGTATGGACTTTGCCCACTTCGTAAAACACTCCATGGCTATAAAAATCTAGATCTTTCCTTGCGATGAAGGGTTTATGGCCCCTACCAAATCAAACGCCAAAGTATGGAACGAGAACAGCGTAGGGATAGAATACAAGTCCACTGAAGGGGCGTGGATAATGTTCTCGTGTAGTTGACAAGCTTTACACTTTCGAAAAAATTTCACCGAACTTTCTCTATCGAAGGCCAATAATAACCCAAGGTCATTAGTTGATCATAAATCTTGGCTCCTCCAATATGCCCCGATTCGCAAGCTTTCTTCATAACTTCTTCAACCTCCTCTCCTCTTATACACCTTAGGGGTCTATCATGGTGGCCTCATATATACAATTACCCATCTTGATCGAAGTACCTTGGTGCTTGCCCCTTTATCATGATAGCATCCTCTTTGTCTGTAGGCATCACTCTGCCTATCAAGAAATCCATATAAGGCTACTTCCAATCTCGGGGTTGGTTAATGAAATGAAATTTCACTGCCTGATAGAACATATAACATTTTTAACACTCTCTTTACACTGCGGTCTCATCTTGTCTCATCAAAGGCTAGAAGTACCCTGCTCGTTATATCCTTATATATAAAGGGATATCGTTGATTTGACAGTTATCTTCGTGTACCTCGATCAACCTTCTCTTAGCTTCCTCGGGATCTACACATTTGGACAACCAACCTCCTTTATTCTTATAGTACAAGTTACCCCAAGTAATAAAGTAATGTGCCAAGTCGGTTAAGCCTAGTTGCCTTTCACCTCTTTTTAGCTGCATTCTAATCTCACCCCTCCAATCATCTTTATCATCAGAGGGTAGCCTTTCCAACACTATGTAGGGGGCTGTTCTCTCTATGATTCGAATAACAGTTGATTTTCCATTGAAGACAATCTTTTGGGCAATGGTGGCTTAGGCATCCGTATATCGGTTCATCGTTTGAGGGTGCCTCTTGATCTTCACCACCTCGAACTGTCCAAGCAGTCGCTGAATGATCGTTCGGCAAGGCGCTAGGTTCATGTGTTTCAAAGTTAATTCCCATTCACCTATATTACCACCAAGTTGGAATCCCCCTTTATTACTAGGACTTGGATACCTCTTCTCAGTGCTTCAAGTAATCCCAAGAACAATGCCTCGTATTCAGCCTCATTATTCTAGCATTAAAACTCTAGCTTGAAAGATATACGTATTTCTTCGCCACCTCTTCACAGAATGACTCCAGCTCCCCCTTTTTTTCTCGATTGAAGATCCATCAAACTCCATACTCCACTCATCCAGGCTGGATCAAGATCATCTCCCGAAAGCTCTTCAACATGAGATTCTAACGTCCCTGGTGGGAAGATGGCTAATAAATCTATACATGCCTGGCTCTTGATAACTCGAGGGCCACACACTTGAGATCATACTTTGAGTGGATTAAGAACCATCGAGATGCCCTTCCTATTAACACTGTTCTAGCAAGTAAAAAATTTATAGGATCATACCTAGTTACAATATGAACCATAAACGATAATAGGTAATGCCCAAGCTTTTGTGCTACTAATACAATGGCTAAACAATGCCTCTCAATAATAGTATATCTGGCCTCAGGCCCATGTATGATTTTACTGAAGTAATAAATAGGTTTTTCTATGCCTTCCATCTCATGGTCCAGCAAAACCCCAATGGACTGTTCAGTTGATGTAAGGTATAAACGTAAAGGGATACATTCTTTCTGGGGGATTATTGTCTGAGGAGAAGTAAGGAGTGCTTTCATCTTGTCCATGGCGTCTTGATGCATTATTTTCCAAGCAAACTTTACGCCCTTTATCAGCAACTCCATCAGTGGGTGAGTCACCTCGGCCAACCCCGAGATGAACCTCCTAAAGTAGGAGACTTTACCGTGGAATATTTTTAATTACTTTGCCGATTTTGGTCTTGGCATATCAAGGATGGATCGTCGCTCGTCCAAGTCCATTTGTACCCCCTGGCGATTTACCACAAATCCAAAGAATTTTCCAATTGTCACCCCGAACACACATTTGCGAGGGTTCATCTCTAGTTTGTACTTCCTACAATGAGTGAACACTCTTCTCAAATAGTCTAGGTGGGACCCCTCCTTCTTGGATTTAATCACTAAATCATCAACATAAAACTCCACAGTCTTGTGAAAAAGGTCATGGAAGATGGCCATCATCGTCGTTTGGTAAATAGCACCTTCATTCTTTAATCCGAATGGCATAACTCTGTACATAAAGTTACCCAAAGGCATTTGGAAATCGATCTTCTCAGCATTGGCCGAATATATTTTTATTTGGTTATATCCCACATAACCATCCATGAAACTATGCATCCCATGCTCCACTGTTGCATCGATCAAGCTATCAATGGAAGGCAACGGGAATTCATCCTTCAGGAATTCCCAATTTAGATCTCTGAAGTCTGCTTATATTTTGATGTGGCTCTTATCTTTCTTCCCTATAGGTACAATGCTAGAGAGCCAGATTGGGTGTTGAATCTTGATTATGAAACCGGTCGTAAGCAACCTTTTAACTTCTTATATGATCTTTAGGTCTAACTTCGCCTTGTATGTTCGAGTGTCCTGCTTCACTAGGTTAGCTGAGGGCAAAACATTCAACCTATGGTAACTCACCTCCTTGTCTACCCAGGTATCTCGGTGTACTTCCATGCGAAGACATCTTTGAATTCCAATAGTAGTTTGATTAGATCTTCTCGAGGATCTCCCTCCAAGTCCTTCGAGATAAAAATAGGGTTTGGATATTCACCCTCTCTATCCAAGTCGACCTTCTCCAACTCTTGAATATGTGGCTAAGGGTTGTCCTTCATCTATTATGGTTCTTCTTCTCCCTCTTCCATAAACTCTTATACCCCGGAGTTATTAATCACCAAGCATTTCACCTAGTTATCTACTAGGAAGCATTCATAGACCGGGTTAGATTTATCGTCCAGACTCTCGACTGCCCGCTCACACCATCATAGTTTATAGATAATTCTATCGTTAGGTAGAACCACCTGTTTATATTGCCGGGAAACTTCCTCTTTAAAAGGCCTCTTCCTGTGATTCTTTTCCACCTCTCTCATCGCTCGTCTACTAAGGACACTCTAGGTTTAGACTTTATGTTCAATAGGGTCAATGCGTGGGGTGATTCGATCACGAAGCTTCCTTGACAGACTAAGGGGCCTCATCGTTCCTAGGTCATGCTCTTCTTCGTAAGCCACCACCATTCGAGCAGGTGCTCGTACCCTCTCTTGAGTGGTCGAGACCCTTGTTCCCCCGGTGTACCTTATTACCATTTTAGTTTCTTCTGTCAGCTCTATATAAAAAATGACATCCACCATCTGAGCTTCCTCCTTCGCAAAGAGTGGCTAAAATAACCACCTCCTTACCCTTTATGCTCACCTTAGCACACTAATGATAAGTGGAGGGTACCAACCTATAGTTGTGCATCCATACCTTGCCCACCCGTAGATAGTATGATGGATCGCAGTTCATGATGTGGAATTTAATTTGGGAAGTGTGTTCCCCCCTTTGATGCCCACGTTAACGTAGCCCATCGATTTGGAAGACTGATTATTATACCCAGATATTGCCAACGAATGGGGAACTATCCTTGTTTCTGACAATCCCTTAGCATAAAAAGATCAAATGGGCATTATATTGATCAATTCTCCCCCCATGTAACAAAACTAGCGGTAAAACATAATCATTTACTGATGCGGTAACATACAAGGGTCTATTTTGGGGATACATGATCAATCTATCAGCTTTTGAAAATATAACTTCTGAGAGATACCGCCTCACGAGTTTTTCCATAAGCCCCTTCCACTTTAGTTATGACACCATGTTTCCCTTTGTAATCTCCAAGATGGCCCGCGTGAAGGAGGCCAACCTGATCAAAGAACCAACCAAACTTTGGTGAGTGTGCAACTGCCGCACATTCGATACATGGGTATGTCTGGTCGTCTTCTAGCTCATAAACTTCTTCCATATCTTTATACGTAACCTAATTGTATGCTATAGCTGCATTTACCTCCTCTAGGGAATAGGATCCCAACTGTCTACTAAGTCCCTCAATGAAGTCAGATGCTTCCTTTGCTGGTTCGTTCGTCTCCTCATTCTCATCACCTAAATGGAGCTAGGCCAACTCGAAGGTTCATTCTTCTAAAGATTCCTCACAGTCATCCTCCAAAAACTATTTGGCATCACATCCTTCAAACCATTGCCCCATCATTAATCATTGGGCCTCTTTATCGAAAGCGCTGGCCATATGGGACCCATGGGGTGGTATAGGGTTATCATTCACATTAGTTTGTGTCAATTCAATGTCTCAATTCCTCACATGATGGTCGATCAACCTCCTTAGTGAAAAACACACTTTGGTAGGGTTGTTTACCCTATTATGAAGTTCACAATAATGAGGTTTCTCCCTGTCTTCTCGGGCGAGTTATGACGTGTTGACGTTTATCATCTTGTAAACTTTGTCATGGACCATGAGATCATACACATTCAAATCTTATTCCACCGTGCAAGGTATCTCGAGGGGGATCTTCTTCATCTTCGAACTATTTCTTATTATTTCTTCCCTTCTTCATCCTCGATCGCCATTACTTTCCTCCTTGGCCCCATCATCCACGTAGTCGACCCTCGAGGGTATTCTTCTCCCCGAGGTAATAGTTGGCCTCAATAGTAAGCTTGACAACGCACGCGGGCGTGCTACAGGTTTTACCAGCAAAGAAATTTTCCTCGATGCCTTAAAAAATGCTCGGAATGTTCCCTAATGCATTTCATTAATCAAATGACATATATATTTAGGAAACAAGCCCTCTGCACAGACTTGCAAAATTTTGTCTTCTCACGTCTCCTCCATCATGTCTTGAGAATGCTCGCAAAACCTTCTGATATAAGACACAATATATTCCCCCGACTTTTATTTATCGCGCTCTATATATATGAGTGTAAACTCATCCTCAGCTAAAAAGAAATTTTGTACGAACAAAACATGTAATTCTTCCTAAGAGCCTGCACTACCTGGGGCTAAGTGGGAATACCACGTGTAGGCTTTCTCCGTCAGGAATTTTAAGAACTCCCTCAGCCTTAGCTTTTTATCGTTGCAGTGGGCCCCAAGGCTTTCAATAAATCTCTTCACATGCTCCTTTGGGTTAGCACCTCTCCCTGCGTACTTCTCAAAAGTCGATGGAATATACCCTACTGGGTAGGGTTCATTGTTATATGCCTATGGGTAGGGAGTATGAAAGTCATCATACACTGACGAACTATCTCCTTTGGATACTGCTATGAACTTTAACAGTTCTTTCTTCATTTCCTCTAAGCTGGCCGACGAAGGGCTAGCCGACTGCAGTGTTGTTACCACCAGTATTGTCGGGGCAGGTTCTGTACTTGCTCCTTGGCCGACCATCGCACCTAGAATTACTGCAGCTTCTCCTCCACTTTGTAATGTTACCCCCGTCGTCATGTGTTGGGCCGTGGTAGGTTACGCACTGCCCAAGGTTGGCAAGGTGGTGGATGGGGCGTTATTAAAAGTGGTGTAGAAACACCCCGATAACAGTAAGAAATGGTATAGCCGCAGGTGGTGTAACGAAAGAGCTCACTCCCGTGGGAACTCCCAACATCACCTGGGCCACCGAAGTTATAATGAACTCCGCAAACAAACCCATCAGTCCCATCATTTGTGTCGGCCCTATTCCCGCCTATGCAACCATCATTTCCGTCACGCCAATGGTGGGCACGCTAGGCTCTATCCTTACCATCCTTGTCCCATCAGGAGGCGCAGCTTATTTGCCTCATTTTCAGACTGTATGGTGTCAAAGTCAATGATTATGGAACTGTTATCCTTTGGCTTCTTTTCAGAAGAGAATACCTCCCTAGCGGAGTCTCCAAATTTAAGATGTGAATTCTTGTAATATAGTTAGTATCAAGTGAGGCGTAACCCCTTATCAAGATAGGGATTAACAAAGCTCAGTATTAAATGTTGGAAATGACCATAGGTGGATAAGAGACTAGGGGGTTTAATATTTAGACTTGTTTTAAATGTTGCATTATCATAAGAGATACATAACGAGCATAATAAATAGATGGGACCAACAAGTAGCGTGGTCGGAGGGAGATAGATCAGGCACTCTAGGCACAATAAAGGCAATGCATGAACTTTAAACCCAGTTAATGCTCAATGATAGGGGTATTAAATGGGTATGAGGAGTTAATGCTATTACAATAGATCTTGTGTATGGAGGAATTTAGGCAAAAATTCTAGGCTCAGAATGCTCTCTCCTTTCTAATTTGTTCACCTGGTGTGTTTGTATGGGGCAAGGCTGCTTGAGTAAGCTTGCTTGCGATTAATCTGATTGCGTGCAATAAATGTAAGAGATATTTAATTAAATGCATGTGATATTGTATTAAATGCATGGGATCTTCTAGTTTTGGTGGGAAGCCATTCTATTGGCTGGAAGTATAGTGGGCATTAATGAGGAGGGTAATACGTCAGTTTGGGGCTTACCTGAGGTGGCTAAAGGGTCAGGTTTGGTGAACTAGACCTGCAATCCTAAGGATAAACCCACAAGTGCAATATTTTGTATATTCTGAAAGTGAGACATTATGACATCAGAGAGTGGTTAAATAGTGACTCTGTTAGGTGCACAGTCACATCAGTTAGGCGGTCTGGTATCCGTTCTAAGGTTACTCGACTGACATGTAGCTCGAGTAACCTTCTTTCTGTTTTCTTGTTAAGAGTTATCTTATAAATAATGGTGCAAGTTTGAGGTACCTCGAGGAGGTTCCCTCGAACAGGTAAGGGTGGATCGAGCGACCATATGTGCTGAATGAAGTCTTTTACCATTGTTTGATAAGAGGGTCGGTAACTGTATTCCCAATGTTGCCTTGCGCTCAATACTCCAAACCATGTCCCTGCGAGGTTCCCAAGAAGAGGTTGCTTGATAGAGCATGTTAGCTCTCCTATGCCTTGCTAGGCATGGTCCCTCGTGTGTACCAAATAACCTCACTGAATATACATTTATAAGGTAAAATAATTGATATAGATTATTCTATTTCTTATTACAAACTATTATCATCCAGGTGGCTTTGGTCTACAAGTTAGATCCTTCGAACCAGGTTCGCTAGAGAATCTTCGAGGTAGGTTCTTTGAGACACCTTTGTGTAGGATCTTCGAGGTGGGTCCTTCGAGGTAATTAGCTTGAGTGGCTTTAATTATCCTTCGTCGTAGGTCAATCAATCTCTTAACTAAGTTAGTCACTCTTTGGTGGGAACTCCCCTACAAAATGCGCTTTGTGATTCAGCTTCAAAGAAGAAAATATTGAATCAGAGTACAAGGCCTTAATATCGAGACTTTCCCTAGATAAAGCACTTAATGTTGGCCAAACGATAGCTCACATTGACTCCCAATTTATTATCAACCAAGTGCTAGGGGTATAAAAGGATGAAGATGAAAAATTGGCCAAGTATTAATCTAGGGTAAGCAAAATATTGATGATTTATGATGAAGTTAAGATGAAAAGGATATTGGAAAATGGTAGACCCAATGCATTGGTCAGACTCACATCGCTAACTCGAACAGAGATGAAGTGGTTTGTTCATATAGAAATATTAGTAAAGTCGAGCATCGAAGCCGAGGATATCATCATGAGCCTCTGACTGAATTTAAATCTGAGAGAGTCTTGGATGGATACTGTAGTTGAGTACATCAGGGACGGGAAGCTACCACAATCAAAATATTAGATAAAGAAGATTCGATATCGTGAGACTTAATTCACTATTATACATGACATGCTTTATAAGAGAGTCTTCTTGATCCGACTACTTCGGTGTTTACACCCCACATAGATGGAGTATGTTCTTCGAGATGTGCATGAGGGATCATGCATGAGTCATGTGGGTGGATGATCTCTAACGAAGAGGATCATCACTCAGGAGTATTTCTAGCCAACCCTTGCCAAATATTCAACGGAATATGTGAAAAGATGCGAAAAGTACAAACGCTTTACGAGCATCCCACATCAGCCTCATCAACCACTCTAGTCTATAATAGCCCCTTGGACATTTTCAATATTGGGGATAGACTTGATCGGCTCCAATCTGATGGTACCTTTTAATTTCTTAGGCATAAAGTGTTTGAAGTATAACAAAGAAATTTATATTTTTATGAAAACCCTTTTTCCAAGTTTTAATACGAACCATGTTATGACCAATTTTAACTTACCAAAATCTATCTTGATTAATCCTAAACATCCCTCTTGTGATTAAAGCAAGTAAAATAAAGTAAAGAATACTCACAACGTCGGATGTACGAGGAAAACCACAACGGGAACGGCCCAAGCTAGACAATCACTATGAATATGATTTTACAAAGGTATAGCTGTAGTCTTACTCAATGACTCGATCCACCCACGAGACTTGATGCTCCTCTAGTCTTCAACCATGCCTTTCACAATGCCCACACTAAAAGTAACCTTCTTCTATGATACCTGTCCATAACACATGTGTCCACTTATGTCTCCGTGTCCACTAATATGTCTTGTAACGTCTACGATGTTGAAACCAAACTCGACCGAGTTTTCACCGCAAAACTAGCAATGTTCAAGTGTAGAACAACTCTTCCGGGTGCCACAAATATCACTTTAGCATATATTAATGAATACTCAGATCTTTGAAACTCTAAGGATGCATTAACTTTGGAAAGGGTTAGAAAACTTGTGTGCAGAAACGTTCTGGACGAATACTAATTTTCGCAGAATGCCCACTTATGAAATGTGACGAAAAACATGCCTTACATAATTTTCTTGAGGTGACGTATCGTTCAAGAGACATTGACCTGTCACTCGAACGAGATAGCAATGTCACTTGAATGATAGAGCATCTCGCTCGAATGACTTGTCAAGTCTTTTGAGCGACCAACGAATTAAACTTTGATTTTACACAGACTCTAAAGAAAGAGTTCCAATTAAATCTAACTCTAATCCGTCCTCATCAGATTAAAAAGAAGTGTGAACCTTTTCAAACACTTATAAAACATTTTAAAAATATTTATATAATAAAATAAGATCCTTATCCTTATAAAAATTAATTCCGAGTTCCATTAAATATTACGCATTCATACTTAAGTGATATCGGACATCAATTAAACTTGAAGATGAATAAACTTGCACCAAATAAACTTCAGCATAATTAATTCCTTTAAGATTTATCGCAACGTCTTCGATTGAACTTAGACACATCATATTCTGTGTGGGATCGTGACAATAAACAATAACCTATGACTCAAACGTGTTTTGTTCCGACAATAAGTCAAACTATATGATATACCCATATATGCCCTCGGCCAGGCTGAGGGTGCCCCGCACCTAGACGGGGCCAGGATGACCTCACCAGGACCAGATGACCCTTCAAGGGGCTGACCCCTCATCATGGTCCAAACGACCCTTCAAGGAGCCGACCCCTCATCAGGACCAAACGACCCTTCAAGGGGCCGACCTCTCATCAGGCCTAAACGACCCTCCAAGGGCCCGACCTCTCATCAGGCCCAAATAACCCTTCAAGGGGCCGACCCCTCATCAGGCCCAAATGACCCTTCAAGGGGCCGATCCCTCATCAGTTCCACATGACCCTCCGAGGGGCTTACCCCTTATCAGGTCCAGACGACCCTCCTAGGGTACGACAGTTGAAGGCCTAAATTAGGCCAGACACTGCCAAAAGGAAATTTACCCTCGAACTCATATCATAAGCCGATGGTGACATCATCGCAGCGCATGGTTTGGGAGATGCGTGGAACAGTCTGCATCAGGCTCACATGGCACGTGGAAGACCGTTATAACAATATCACCCCCTCACATGAGGGAATATTATGTCATCATTAATCACAGGTGGCATCTACAGGTGTCAGCAGGGGATTGGCTAGCTCATCATTCACATGCACCATGCATGCTTGGGGGTACACTAAACCCCCCAAGACCTATATATACTTGTCACCTACAACCCTAAAAAGGATAAAAAATTGTAACCCTAGCAAAAACTCTGCTTGTACACACAGTAGAGAGAGAAAGTGAGCTTATGTGCATTGTATCTAAGGCCATTAGGGCCCATACTTAGTGGATCACACACTCATAGTGGATGTAGGCCTAATTGGATGAACCACTATACATCATTGTCTTATTCCTCTTATACTCATCTCCTTCTACACACTTACACACTTATATATATATATATATCTCTATGGCTGCCATGGTTATTACAGTTTGAGCTCATCATCACTTATCTGGTGGTGGTGAATCTTAGCATCATCAGTTTGGCACCGTCTGTGGGAACAAGAAGACATATCTTCCTTTGTACAGCTTGACCTCACTGGGCACTCTGGTGGTGAGCCAGTTCTCCCCCTATGTGGAGATGTTTCACCATTGAAAGAGACCCATTAAGGTTCTCAAGCTCACCGGTCCTTTCTTCAGTTCAACTCTACATAGCTCCAATACATGGCCCCGAAAATTCCACCACCACCACTTCCTCCACCGGATAGTGGAGTGGGACCTAGTTCCAGTCAGCCACCACCTGAGTCTGAGATGGCTGATGTGGCGGCAACCTTGAAGTCTCTGGTAGCAAGCCAACGGATTATGCAGGAGTAGTTCACAACTCTAAGCTAGAACATACTAAGAACACCAGGGGTCTCACCTGAGATGATTACTCCGGCAGCGGCTCCAGGGCAGCATGAGGCCAGGGGACCACCCCAGGCACCATGCAAAGACTTTCCACCCCTACAGAGGCGGAGGGATGTTGCTGACCCCTGGCGTCTATGCCTGGGGAGGCAAGAAAACCCTTGCCCTGAGGATAGGTATGATGATCTGGAGGGAGAGGAGGCCCCCATAGAGTACTGGGAGCCGTATGAGGTCTTCAACAATACTGTACAACCTCTACAGGAGAGCTGAGGGAAGTGTGGAAGGTAAAATCCTGAAGATCGCCCGAGAGGCTCTACTTTCGATCGCTTGAGCAGGGGGTCAGCCTTTGAGAGGCTCGGCCCAGTAAATGACCTGCGGGAAAAATTGTCCAGATCAAGGAGTGCTGCAAGGTCCAGAAGGGAGGCAACAAATGTCCGACCCCATGGGGGCCGACCCCAAGGATGGGATGATGGTCAAGGGGAAGTAAATAGCCGACACAGGCCTGCTGCAGCGGAACCCTCCATCCACCTCAAAGAGGCGGCAAGGGATAACATCGGCCAGGCTGAACGTACGAGGCTCTCGAATGACTCGAGGATAAGATCGGTGATATACTGAAGAGCCGAGACCCTCTTCAGAGAGTATACTCCATAGGCTCACCCTTTGTGGCGAAGATAGTCAACTTCCCTACGCCAGTAAAGTTTAAGCCACCTGTGGTCACCCCAAGATATGACGGAAGTACAAACCTTGTCCATCATATTAAGATGTATCAATCAGCAACAGACATATACTCTATCTCAGATGAGATGAGGTGTCGTGCCTTTTCTGGCACTCTGACTGGGGCTGCACATGTCTCTTCCAAAAAATTCCATTGAAAGCTTTAAGCAGTTGGCATACCGGTTTATCCATGACTTTTTCTTTGGGGTGAGGCCACAGAAGAAGACCATGCACGTACTCTATGTTAAGCAGGGGAAGAACGAGAGTCTAAGAGACTACATAGCCAGATTCAAAAGTTAGAGGTGGAAGACTGTGAGGAGAGCATAGCTATGACAACCCTGATTGGAGGACTCTAAAAGGGGAAGCTGCTATGCAAGCTTGCTGAAGACCCTCCTAGAACGATGGCTAAATTACTGTCGATGGAAGGAAAGGTGATGAACGCCAAAGAGGCAATGACCGCAAAATCCGAAGATGAAAAAGGAGGCACTAGAGGGGGTAAGTACCATAAGAAGAACAAAGAGGGGAAGAAGAGGTCTACGGACGACAAGTTCGCTGATTACATCCCTCTAACGGTCAGCTATGAACATATTCTCAATGAGATAAAGAGTGACTGGTCCCTGAAGTGGCCTGAAGCCCCCAATAAGAGGAACAAAAACCTATGGTGTTAATTTCACCAAGACCATGGCCACGTGACAAATAAATGCTTTGCTCTGAAAGATGAGATTGAAAAGATGCTGAAAGATGGTAAGCTCAGGAAGTATGTTGACAAAGGTGCCTTCAAGAGGGGCCGAAGGGACGACCCCAAAAAGAAGAGAGGTGATGCATGCCAAGAAGATCCTCCAAAAAGAGGGGATGCCCCTTCTGATGATGAGGACGACCCTGACATCCCTCTAAGAGACTACCATGGCCCTGTCAGGAGAATTAATATGATCTAGCTCAGTGTGGGAATGATCTCCGGGGGTCTAGTAGGAGGAGGATCAGAGGCCACAGACAGAAAGGCCCATGTAGCTGAAGCCAAGGCAGTGACCAAAGCTATACACTCAACCTCCCTGGAGGCAAAGTCAAAAAAGAGGAAGAAATTCAATATGGATACCCTGATAGTGGGGTTCTCAAGATTGGACTTCAAAGGCATCTTAACCCCACATGATGACCCTCTCGTCATCACTACCAGGGTACATGGGTGTGAGGTGTTGAGGATCTTGGTAGATGGGGGTAGCTCTGTAGATGTGATGTTTTGGCCATGCCTTAAAGCCTTAGGTCTCAACCGTGCTAGACTTGTCCCATACCATCACCCATTGATTAGGTTCAATGGGGAAAAGGTTCATCCCCTTGGAGTGTATGAGGTCGATGTCAGAATGGGGGACGCGTGGCCGAGACGACTTACCAAGAAGGTCAGATTCTTTGTGATGGATGAATATGTCTTTTCGGTTTACAATATTATACTGGGGCGGGTAGCCCTTAAGGGGTTTGAAGCTGTGCCGTCTACGATCCATCAGATGATTAAATTTCCAACCCCTTACGGGGTAGGGGAAGTTTAGGGAGACCAGATGACAGTGCAATAATGCTATTTCAACTCCATCGAAGAAAGAGAGGCACACAAGAAGGCAACAACCACTTACAATATTGATACCCTTGACCCCAGGGACGAGGCAAAGCTGAAAAAAGGAAAATTCGTGGAAGAGGTAGAATCCATCATCCTCAATGAGGATGAGTCGAAAAAAACCGTCCAAGTCGGCAAGACTCTGAAGCCAAACATCAAGGAAGGCCTCATCAAGCGGTTGAGGAGAAGATAAAGCATCTTTTCATGGAGTCATACAGATATACCGGGGATCGACCCCGAAATCATATGCCACAAGCTCAACGTGGTAGAGGGTGCAAAGCAAGTAAAGCAGAAGAGGAGAATTTATTCTCGAGAGAAGTATGAGGTCATTATGGATGAGGTCAAGAAGCTAGAAGATGCAAAGTTTATCAGGGAGGTCATCTATCCCGAATGGCTGTCCAATATAGTCATTATCCCAAAAGGCAACAGGAAGTGGAGTATGTGTGTAGACTTCACAGACCTCAATAAGCATTGCCCCAAAGACAGATTCCCTCTCCCCCGCATTGATCAGATGGTAGGCGCTACCGTAGGACATGAGCTCATGAGATTCATAGATGCCTATTCAGGGTATAACCAGATCTTCATGAACCCTGACGACTCAAAGAATATAGCTTTCATTACCGACAAGAGGACATACTGTTATAGGGTCATGCCCTTTGGCCTAAAAAATGTGGGGGCAACGTATCAGCGCCTTGTAAATAAAATGTTTGAAGACCAAATTGGGAAGTCTATGGAGGTCTATGTAGATGACATGTTAACTAAGAGTTTGAAGGCAGAGGATCATGTGGCTGACCTCGAGAGGACATTTAATACAATGGACAAGTACCAAATGAAGCTGAACCCGACCAAGTGTGTCTTCGGGGTCAGAGCAAGGAAGTTCTTGGCGTTTATTATCAACCAAAGAAGCATCAAGGCCAACCCTGAAAAGATAAAGGCCCTTATAGAGATGAATACCCCTAAGACCATTAAAGACATTCGGAGGCTCACGGGGCGAGTGGCTACTTTGAATAGGTTCGTGTCCAAGGCCACAGACAAGTGTTTTCCATTCTTTAAAATTCTAAGAAAGGCCTTCGAATGGGGTGAAGAGTGTGATGAGGCTTTCAAGTAGTTAAAGTCATACCTAGGGTCTCCTTTGCTGTTGTCACGACCAGTACAGGGTGAACAGCTACACGTGTACTTAGCCGTCTCAAAATCATCTATCAGTGCATCCATTGTGAGAGAAGATGATGGATTATAGAAGCCAGTGTATTTCAACAGTAAGGACCTTCAGGGGGAAGAGCAAAGATACCCAAGGATGGAGAAGTTAGCCTATGCCTTGATCCATGCCTCAAGAAAGATGAATCCATACTTCCAGTCCCATACAATGGTCATCCTCACTGACTCTCCTCTTTGCCAGTTCCTACACAAGCTAAAAAAATTAGGTAGGTTAATAGCCTGGGATATAGAGTTGGGGGAGTTTGACATTGTGTATCAACATCGGACGGCCATTAAGGGGCAAGCATTGGCAGATTTCTTGGCCGAGTTTACTTGGGAAGATGATGAAGCCAAAGATGAGAGCCTCAGGAAGACATATACCTTACAAGGCAGACTCACCGACACACCTACAGATAAGGCTGAGACAAGCACCGCTAGAGGGAAAGTGGTCGAAAATGAAGAGGGAAAATATCTCTTTAGACAGGGGTCCCTCACTGAGGGAAGTTTCTCAGAAGAATAGACTGGGTGGAGCCTCTTCGTTGACGGGTCCTCCTGGACAGCGGAAGTGGAGCTGGACTGATAATATTAGCACCCGATGGCACATACATTGAGTACGCCCTGAGGTTCAACTTTAAAGCCTCCAATAACGAGTCTGATTATGAGGTCTTGATAACAGGGCTCTCCTTGGCCAAGTCTCTTAGTGTCGACCAGATTTTAGTCCATAGTGATTCAAGGCTAGTAGTGAATCAAATACTAGGAGCCTACGAGGCCAAGGACGAGTGGATGGCCAAATACCTTGAGAAAGTGAAATCACTATTAGAGAGCTTCAGAGAAGTGAAATTGAAGAGGATACCTAGGCTCGATAATGGCCGAGCTGATGCACTTGCTAGGTTGGCCTCGACAACTATTACAGATATCAGGAAGACAGTCCCAGTGGAAATCTTGCTTCGACCAACTATTGAAGATGCTGAGGGAACACTTAGCACTTGCTTAAATGTTTCTAGGGAAGCTTCATGGATGGACCCTCTGATCAGATACATCAAATAGGGGGAAATTCAAGAAGCAAGGTAAGGAAGGAAAGAGTTGAGATACAGAGATGTGAATTTTACTGTCATCGGAGACACCTTGTACAAAAAGGGGTTTTTGATCCCCTTACTTAGGTGTGTGCACCCGTCTGAAGTCCCACACATTTTACAAGACGTGTACGAGGGGTCATGCTCAAGCCACATTGGGGGTAGGTCTTTAGCGAAGAGGGTAGTAACCCAGAGGTACTGGTGGCCGACCTTGGGGAAGGATGCCACGGCATATGTAAAAAAGTGTGATAAATGTCAATGATTTGCCATCATCCCTCACCATCCCCATAATCCTCTTACCTGCATTACATCCCCATGGCCATTTGCAGTGTGGGGGATCGACCTGGTAGGACCCTTGCCTAGGGCCGTCAATAACTATCGGTTCCTCATCGTAGCAATTGACTATTTTTCAAAATGGGTGAAGGCGGAGCCAATGGTAACGATCACCGAGCAGAAGACCTTCCAATTTATCTGGAAAAACATTATATGCAGATATGGTCTCCCCAACACCCTCATCTCAGATAACGGGACTCAATTCAAGAATACATCTATAGAGAAGTACTGTGAAAGGGTGAGTATCAAATAATTCTTCTCTACCCCAGGTCGACCTCAGGCCAATGTGAAAATGAAAGTTACAAATAGGACAATCCTAGATGGGATCAAGAAGAGACTTGAGGAGGCAAAAGGAAGATGGGTTGATGAGTTATATGCTATACTGTGGGCCTACAGGATGACGACAAAGACCTCTACCGGAGAAACCCCTTTCATGCTAGCTTATTGCTCAGAAGCCGTCATGCCCACCGAGATTGGGTTTCCTACTCACAGGGTCTAAATGTATGACCCCAAGAGAAATATGGAAGAGAGGAAACTTGTCTTAGACCTGATTGAGGAAAGGAGGGAAGACGCCGAGATAAGGCAAGCCGCCTACCAGGAGAGGACTGCAAGGTTTTACAACCAGAGGGTGAAGCAGAGGCCAATTACAGTGGGGGATTTAGTCCTCAAAAAGACTTGGCAGAAGCCCAACAAGCTCCACCCAAATTGGCATGGCCGATATAGGGTCATCGATGAAGTGGTTCCTGGAGCCTATAGACTAGAAAACCTAGAAGGGGAACCCTTTTCCAACCACTGGAATGCAAACCATTTGAAGAAATACTATTAGTAATTTTGTAAAGTCCTATCAGACCACAGTTGTAATGAATGTGTTGCTCCAATAGAACACTTGGAATGTTAATGAGAATGGTCCCTCATGTTGTGTTTGATTAATTGTAGTGTGATTGAGCTGATACTCATTAAGACCACCCTAGGCTATAATGAGGGTCAATGGTGGGGACGACCCCTCCTTTACCCTCAAGAAAGACGAGGGGGACTTAATTAAAAACATCATTAATTTGGTGGAAAACCACCCTCGGCTATAATGAGGGTCAATGGTGGGGACGACCCCTCCTTTACCCTCAAGAAAGACAAGGGAGGACTTGATTGAAAACATCATTAAATTGGTGGGAAACCACCGTCGGCTATAATGAGGGTCGATGGTGGGGACGACCCCTCCTTTACCCTCAAGAAAGACGAGGGAGGACTTAATTGAAAACGTCATTAAATTGGTGGGAAACCACCCTCGGCTATAATGAGGGTCAATGGTGGGGACGACCCCTCCTTTACCCTCATGAAAGACGAGGAAGGATTTGATTGAAAACATCATTAATTTGGTGGGAAACCACCCTTGGCTATAATGAGGGTCAATGGTGGGGGCAACCCCTCCTTTACCCTCAAGAAAGACGAGGGGGGCTTAATTGAAAACATCATTAATTTGGTTGGAAACCACCCTCGGCTATAATGAGGGTCAATGGTGGGGGCGACCCCTCCTTTACCCTCAAGAAAGACGAGGGGGACTTAATTGAAAACACCATTAGGTTGGTTAAAAACTAACCTCGGCTATGATGAGGGCAAATGGTGGGGACGACTCCTCATTTACCCTCAAGAAAGATGAGGGGGACTTGAAAAACCATTAGGTTGGTTAAAAACCACCCTCGGCTATGATGAGGGAAAATGGTGGGGACGACCCCTCATTTACCGTCAAGAAAGACGAGGGAGGGGTTAGTGATATTGTTAATTTAAAAACATCACCATGCAAATCACACAAGAGACAAGTATAGAAGACAAAAAGAGACATGATATTATAAACGAAGTGTTATAAAGTCTTGTTCAACAAAAATAGAGTACAAAAATATGTGAAACATAAAGAGGGTATTGGCTATAAACAGTCACCCTATTAAATGGCATCAGAGGGCAAGGCCTCAACATCTACGGGAGATTACTCTGTGACTAAGACAGGCCGAGCCTTAGACGTGCCTGTGCCTTATACATGTTGAGATTCCACTTGAGCCAAGGCTTTAGCAATGAGAAGATCATCTAGTTGAACTGCCTCAAGAGAGGAGCGGACGGACGATACTGCATCAGCGAACTTAAGGACGACCCATCGACAGGCCGTCCTAATCCCCCTCTCTAAGTACTCAAGACCGAAGCCTTGAAACTCGTCTGAGAGTTTGTAGGCCTCCACAGCATCGGCCTCTGCCTTCTTCACTGTCTCTGATAACTCAGTCTTGAATTGAGCCCCCAGGTTGATCAAGGCCTCATCATTCTCTTTAATAAGAAAGTCCTTGGCCTTCAGATCTGCATTATGCTGCCTTATCAGCTCGTCCAGGCCCCTTGTATGTTCGGTCCTTGCACTCTTCAGCTTGACCCTTGCAGTCCCGAGCTCAGTCTACAGGTCAGCCTCGTGCTGAATAGCCCTCTCGGCTTCATGAAATTTCTGTTGGTTCTCGGCCATCCACTTGGTAGCAGACGTGAAGGCACAAACAGATTGCACAGAAAAGGACACTTGTTAAGGGGCCGAGGAAACAGTTAGTGAAAGATTCAAACTAAGGAAGTGAAATGAAAACAAATACCTAAGCCAGAGTGTTCAGACCATAGTCATACACCTTGGCCAGGGGCATCTTTGACAGGAAATCATATTCGGCGGCCGAGGGGGCAGAGAACATAGAAGCTTTGGCCGCCCTTAGATTGGCAATCAGGGAAGACGGCTCAGCCTTCAAAAGTGCTAAGTTTTGGGACCAAAAGGCTCCCATGCTGGAAGAGGAGCCAGTCCCCTCAGACGAATCCACCCTCACCCTCGTCCTTGAATCCGGCCAAGGGTCAGCGGGTACTTCTAGCTCTTTTCTTTTATGACTGTCAGCAGTTGACTCAACAAGTGTCAAACCCACGGCCTTTATCTTCCTCGGAGGCTGTTGAGGCTCCTTGCCTTTCTTCTTGCTTAGACCAGACAGTAAGCTTGGGGCAGTCATTTCCCAAAGACGGTCAGAGATACTTGCATGACGACCTGAAAAGGAGACGACATGTCAGAAAAATACAGAGGCAAAGATGAGACACTTGGAAAAAAAAATCAAAGATTGAGAAAAAAAATAATAATAACTCACATAGCTCTGTCAAGGGGTCGACCCTCATAACAGCTTCTTTGAGGAATCGAGGGGTCATCAGATCTTCAAACTTTGCAAGTTTACCCTCTTTCCCTCGTTCTCTCAGATACTCGACTATGTCCTTTTCATCCAGACTAAGTCCGGGGTCTGACCTAGCCTTCATAGAGGGGTTAGACCATCTCCTTAGAACTCTCGGACAATTGTCCAAAGGATGAGCCTCGGCAGCAAATTCCCATTCCCCAGATATGAAGACAAATATCTTCTTCCAGTCATGGTTAGAGGTTTGTGCCACGTGGAGAAGTTTTTTATCAGACCTCATGCAATCCTTATTTTTTTCTATTTCTGAGTTGTATTGCTCTAGAGCCTCCCTTCTTAGTATTCTAATTTTTTTTCCTTTGTTTTCTTCGGGCGTTCTCCTTATTCTCCCTCTTATTCGACAGTATTCTCTCTCTTTCTCATCTTCCTCTAGATGATAGTACCCAGGCTGTTTGGAAGAGGAAGTGATATTATAAGAAGCCAAAAACACATCGGCTGAAGGCTCTTCAGTGAAGGTATTCTTCCACAAGGAGACATAGCCGAGGATCGTCCTCCAGAAGTTGGGAGGAAGTTGAGAGGGGGCAAAGCCGAGGGCTGACAATATATTGACTATAAAAGGGTGCAGTGGGAACCTAACACTGACCATAAACATCTGTTCATATACTGCGATCTCTCCCTCGTTACCCTCAAAGACTTCCTCAGACTCATAGGGGACCTTCATACTTATGTTGAGAGGCACACCAAATGTATGCCTCCACAGTAGGAGGTCACGATCCCTGACGGTGGAAACGTAAGCCGAGGCATAGGAGGTGTCAACTTGATCAGCGTCTGAGTCCTCACCATCATCCTCAGTCCCCTCTCCCTCGGCCTCATCACCTGTCAGAGGTCCATGAGGAAAGGCCATTTGGAAGGCATGAGGGGATAAAGTTGTCACAGGAACAGCCTCGGAAGGGACTACTCCCTCGGCCTGTCGGTCTGGGCTAAGATCAGAAGTTTCTCTCCTCCCAGAAGGCCCAGCGCCTGACGGTGGCGACGCTCTATGATCCATTTCTCCCTCCCACGATTGACTCTCGGTTGGACGACCAGACGACCCACATGACTCAGGTGGTATGATAGTGGCTAATGGAATGGGAAAAATGGGTCGTACCCAATTAAGGACGGCCCCTCATCTTCTCTCTTCCTCTTCCTCTATTCGTTTAATCTCTACGAAGAACTTCTCTCTCAGAGATGGGAATTCAGTGGCTAAATCATAAAGCCTCCTAAGCATTAAGAGGAAGACCCAACACTTAGAAGAATTTAGCTAGCCTAATTACAAACAGGTTCGTAGTTGACCAAGCTGTACTTTTGGATTAAAACCAAAGAAAGAAAGGGTTTTGATCAAGAACACTCAAGAACAACTCGCCGGAAGGTTATAAAATAACTAAAGAAAAGTTGAGTCCTACAAGCCTAAAACAAGAAAGAAAATAGAAATAAAGATAAAGAGGGAACTAGGGCAGAAGGATTACCTGAGAAGGAACAACGAGACTGCCAAACTCGAATGGTTGAAGATTGCAGAAATGGTAGTTTGTCTGTTGAGAAACTAGAGAGAGAAAGCTTGGGCGTGAAGAAGAAGAAGAAAATGATTGTTTCAAAAACCCTTTAAATACCTTATCATAAGTGGGCCCAGTAATCAATGCAAGGTGCAGCCCACGAGGAGGGCATCATTAGGGCACAAAGTCCCAAGCAAAGTGTGCAGCTGCCATGCCTAAGAAACTGGAACAACAATGGATATCTGCCTAAGTGTCACATCAGCTCGATAGGTGTCATTCATCTAACTGTCCATACACCCATCTCAAAATCAACACTATCCCTCAGCTGTCTCAACAACATCGATGGCTAAGGGTCGGGGGTGATTGACATACCCATATATACCCTCTGCCAGGTCGAGGTCTCCCCGCATCTGGACGGGGCCAAATAACCTCACCAGGCCCAGACGACCCTTCAAGGGGCCGACCCCTCATCATGGTCTAGACGAACCTTCAAGGGGCCAACCCCTCACCAGGCCCAAATGACCCTGCAAGGGGCTGACCCCTCACCATGGTCCAGATGACCCTTCAAGGGGCTGACCCCTCATCAGGACCAGACGACCCTTCAAGGGGATGACCCCTCATCAGGCCCAGATGACCCTCCAAGGGGCCGAGCCCTCATCAAGCCCAAACGACCCTTCAAGGGGATGACCCCTCATCAGTTCTAGACGACCCTCCGAGGGGCCGACCCCTCATCAGGTCCATATGACCCTCCGAGGGTACGACAGTATAAGGCCTAAATTAGGCCAGACACTGCTAGAAGGAACTTTACCTCAACCTCATATCATAGGTCGAGGGTGACATCATTGCAGCGCATGGTTTGGGATACGCGTGGAATAGTGTGCGTGAGGCTCACATGGCACGTGGAAGACCGTTATAACAATATCACCCCCTCACGTGAGGGAATATTATGTCATCATTAATCACAGGTGGCATCTACAGGTGTCAGCAGGGGATTGGCTAGATCGTCATTCACATGCACCAAGCATGCTTGGGGGATACACTACACCCCCCAATACCTATATATACTTGTCACCTACAACCCTACAAAGGATGGAAAATTGTAACCCTAGCAAAAACTCTGCTTATACACACAGTAGAGAGAGAAAGTGAGCTTATGTGCATTGTATCCAAGGCCATTAGTGCCCATACTTAGTGGATCACACACTCACAGTGGATGTAGGCCTAATTGGCTGAACCACTATACATCATTGTCTTATTCCTCTTATACTCATCTCCTTCTACACACTTACACACTTATACATATATATCTCTATGGCTGCCATGGTTCTTACAGTTTGAGCTCATCATCACTTATTTGGTGGTGCTGAATCTTAGCATCATCACTATATAATGGACTCAATTGGAAATTTTGTCCTTACAAATCTCCGCATTTGACTATTTTAGGAAAAAACCAACAGTGAAATGCCTAACTCGGGCTATCAAGCCGTATGACGGATAAATCCCAATCCATAAACCCAAAAATAAAAAATATAGGATAAGTCTAGTAAATAATGGACCGACAAGCATGAAACTTTCTTTGAATTTTTGAATGTGATGTAGTCTTGAAATCTCGAATCTCGTTAAGCAAACCTATACATATGAAACTGACAAATACCTAGTGAAGTATGGAGGAAAAAATGATATAAATCATAATGAAATATGTGAGCAAAATATTAAATATCAATTTGAAAGGATATAACTTTTAAATTCGGATATCAAATATGCATATAAACTAGATAGCAATGTAGATACAAATTTGTGCAACAAAAACTACACCAAAAATGTCTAATTTCACGGTCATTGATCGTGACAAGTCAAACTTGTCACAGTCTTAAACCGTGACAAGTCTTGGGGTGACAACATTTTTTTTCATGGACTTTTCACTGTCCTTCCACGATTTTTGACCATGACAAGTTTTGCCACGATTAAATACCGTGACAAACCCTAAAACAATTGCCACGGTCATTGATCGTGACAAGTTCTTGACAAATAAACTTGTCACGATCAATGAGCGTGACAGTTCTGGGCAGAATTTTAAAAAAATTGTTGGGCAGTATGGCCACTGTCACTGCCCAGCAGTATATTTGTACCTATTATAGAAAACTTTTACATGTCCAAACCGCATATATCAAAATAAAATATAAAGAATGCACCAAATCATTTCATAAATAATTCCATATCCAAATAAAATAGAAATACAATCCATATCCAAACCAAAATGTAACAAATCAAAACAATACAAATATAATCCAAGTGTCGAAATAAAGTAGATACAAATAATGTCACCGCATAGAGTCTTGGGTAGGTCGGAGGAGCAAGGAAGGCCAGATGATATACACATTGATACACCCATTAATATGCATCATGCCACATTGTTAACACAACCACAATGCGGAGTTCTCCTTTTTGGGTATTACATGTGTGACGAGCACCTTGGGATCGATGTCGTAAAGGATAAGTCCATGAAAGGGCATACCCGGGAGGGTTATTGGGTCCCTCAACCCCCTCACTATCCGTTGACCATCATATATGTCGAGTAAAACCAAGCTCAGCGAACTGATTGTTGGCATATGTCGCTGGACGGGAGCCAAGATAGGAACTAGATCATTAAGCGGCGTGTCCGTGCGTATCGGCGATGAAGAAGTGACATCCCCATCCGTCCACCTCCTCCTCCATTGTCTTATCCTTCCCCTAGACCTTGCCCAACTCACGCTTCATGAATATGTACATATCTAGTACCGTCGCCTCTAACCTTGATAGCTTCTCGTCATGCATGTCCAATTGACAAGCCAACCCAGTGTTGCTCGTCTCCCTTTCTATGATCCTAGAATTTCCCACATGCAAGCTCACCCCCTAGTCCTCCCCTTTCGATCAGCAACGAGCCATTTGTTGGGTACGTCCGTACCCAAAAATGCCATATCGGCATAGAGACTGATACTCATGCACTTCCTTAAGCTTTGCCTGAAAGGACAAAAAGCACATGATTAGTTAATTAACTAAATAAAAAATTATAACGTAATTAACAAAAATTAAACATTTATAACTTACAATCATGGACACGACACACGAGGATAGCTCCTTGTCCTCGCCATTCTTCATCTGAATTTCCACATAGGCATCGAGCCCATGTGGCCTACCGCAGGGCCACTCCTCGTCTCCTGAAATAAAATAATACAAAATTAGTAAGTAACGCAAAATAAAATAATGCAGAATAACATAAAACTATAATTATAGAAAAATAAAAACTTACCATCCTGTGCTTCACCTCGGCGTAAGACGTCCACCACGAGTATTGCACATCCGTCGTTTTTTCCCGGTTTTCCCTCCCCGATTGGAGAGATGCTAAATGTCTCTCCTCGATCTCATTGTCAATCAACTTTTGCCACTTTGCCAATGCGAGTGGCTCCTTCCACGGGACGGTCTCACACAGTGTTAGAATGGATTCCGGGTCTTCTCGAAGTACCGGGCCCATAATGTTTCTTCCACCTCTTATGTTGTTCCCTTAGCTGCTCTAACACGAATTCACGGAGTTGGGGGGGCCGGCCGAATTGTTCCAATCAAAGAAATATAAATTAAAATGAAAGTAAGTGTTAGTTGCTAATAAATATAAATATAATACATGTAATTCCGTCCAAACATCCAACTTGAGCTCATTTGGAACCTCTCTCCAACTAGTGTACCCAGGCCGTTAATCGTCTTCACCATCTCAAGGGATCTAGCCAATATTCCTAACTTGTTCTCAAGGGTCGATCCTAATTTGCCCCATTTTGTGAGCCTAGGGGACGACGAGCCCTCGTCGCCTCCACTACCGCCAAGCCCTGAAGAAGACATTTTCTGTAAAAATTGTTGTTATTGGTACAAGTCCAAATGAATTAGAAGAATAAAAATCACTAACAATATTATAACAAAACACTGGCAACATTGAATTAATGCACTAAACTAATCAAGTACAAATGAATTAAAAGCATTAAATTGATGTCTGATAATAGTAAAATACTTGAATAGTACACCCAATAATGAAAGCATTAAACCGATGTCCGATTAAATATGCATATTACATGCCGTAAATTGATCAAGTACAAATGAATTAAAAGCATTAAACTAATGTTCAATAATTGTAATACTTATTACAAGTCTAAAAATTATTTCAAATTCAGATTATCATAAAAAGTGGATTGATATTCGGTATGAGCATCCAATCATCCACACTACTGTTTAGACGCTTTGGCGCGTGTAGGACGATTGAACATAACTTGTTGTTGATATACTTTGAGTAAAGCACTTGCTTGACCATTTAAAATGCACAAACAAACGGCTCATCGTTCACGTGTTCGTTGTTCTTCAACTTGGACCAGCCAACCATGATCAAATTGGTGCGAGGATCAAATTTACAAGTATTGTTATCCTCAACTCTTACCCATAGTAAAATACAGCCTCTTTAAAGCTTACATAGTCCAATTAAAATATTTTTCGAATTACACCATAGTAAGTCATTTCAGCTTCAATGAGGCTTGTATGAAATGCCCGAGTTCTCTACATTTTTACTTTCCATGCACACCCTTGCAACGAATACGTGACAGTTCAATCGATATTTTTTGTACTCTTAGACAAACAAGCCTTGACATCGCATCACCTGCCTTTAAGAGCTGAGAATATAGATAAATTAATTAGGTTAGTTGTAAAGTTTTATTGTACTGTAACATTATATAACAACCATTTTCATTATAATTACCTCGTGTGACAACCACTTCCTAAATTCGCTGTCTGATTGTGCCATTGTTTTTCATCTTCTATTATTCTCACATGCTTCATATTTTTTGCATAAAATTAATATGACGAACGTATTAAAAAATTAATCAGGTATAAAATAATCTAAAATGATTTAAAACTTAAAATAATTTAAACTTACTTTTTCCATTCTTCGACATCTTCATGTATGTTAAATAGATAACTAGCTACTTGTTCATGTTGTAAACTCGTTAATTTCACTCGTTTGCCCATCACATGACCACCCTCATCGACGAACTCATCAATGTCATCAACGCTGGTCGAGTCAGGAATATATTCCCTAGTATAGATTGACGACTCCACGTTATGTATTCCTCTGCAATTGATCTTGCAATGAATCGTGTATTCTTGACATAATCTTTGAAAACTTTCATCGATCTTTCAAACGGCTACATCAACTAATATCTAACTAGACCTCAAAGAAGTGCCTCGTCGCATAGGTGTACCAACAAGTGAACACTTATGTCAAAGAATGATGGGGAAAAGTAGTTCTTCAACACACAAATCACTTCGATAACTGCTAATTTTGCGACCACTATGTGTTCTCGATTGACTACCTTCTCATATAAAAGTGAGAAGCAGATACAAATTTGCATAACAGTGCTTAAATAATAGAGGAACCAATTTCATAATCACATGCCAATCGTGGGACTTACACTTATGTAAATCATGGGTAGCATAATTCACAATCCTTTGCAAGTTGGACGAAAAATTAGATGGAACCTTCAAATTATATATTATGTCTAAAACCACCTTCCTTTCCTCACTGGTCAAAGTAAACGCACCAGAGGGGATTATTGTCCTTCCACTACTATCTTCTTTCAAACATAGTTATGGCTTAAGTTTCAACGATTTAAGGTCTTTTCGTTCATTTTCCCCATCCTTCAAATGACTCCCCCTAAGGCATATGCCCACAATTTGTTTAACAATGTTCGTCTCTGCGTGTATCACATCAAATACATGGTGCACCGGGTTATTATTCCAATAAGTCAAGTCAAATAAAATGGACCTTCTAGACCATGCCTTTCTTATCTCAGTTTCATTCCTATTTGGGGTCTTCTTATGCTTGGCATTCTTAAATTTAGGATTCTTACCTGGCATATTAGGGCTACAATCAGAATATTTACTTTCAATTACTGAACCTGAAAGTTTTCTCGGCGGTAGCCTGTGTTCAACCCTGACCAATAAAAAATTAGAACCTTTCTCAAATCTGAAACTATGAGGGGGGGGGGGTAAAAACCTCCTATGGTAATGGTATACATTTTTTGAGGTTTTTACCCCCCTACTCATAGTATGCAGTCATACACACAAGCATGAATCGATTTATACTTCATTCCCAAACCTTTCAAACTATTCTTCATAACATGATAGATGTTTTGAAGCGTATTCTGCTTAGGTAGAAAGCCCTTCACCTAATTCGAAATTCATGTCACGCTATTACCAGACAAACCATATTGGGTATTCAAACTATGAAAACCAACCATGGAATGTAAAGTTGTTTGATCTTTCTCGCAGCTAGAGTATAATGATTGGCTCGCCTTAGATTTTAAACTTTGGTAGTCATCGTCAAGATTTATCCCAATATTTTCATGAGCACCCGAACCTTGCACATTGTCAGTGACATCATTCTCCACTTCATGAAATCCATACGCGTCATCAACTAAATCCTCTAACATATTATGATCTACGTCGTCCCCTTGTACATCTATCTTACTTGTTAAAGGTTGTTGTGAAGGTTGCTCCGAGACAAAAGGAACTTTCGATTCCCCGTGAAACCTCCAAAATCGATAACTATCTTGCATACCCCATCTTAACAAATGTAGTTCAACTATTTTCCACTCAAACACCTTTCCATTCTCACGCCTAGCACATGGATACGAAAACTTTTTATCATTATGACATCTCTTTGCGTATTTCACAAATTCATTAGCACCTCAGCAAAACACATCGCCTAATCTATTTGTCTCACCATCCACTATTTGTATTTAAGATATCCCATCACAGATACTCCAAACAATCACCTATTATTGGTAATAAGCGTATATTCGTGGATTAGTATAAAAAAAGTGTGAACATTTGTATCCCAATTTTATAAACAACCACCTATTACTTATTGTATAAAATTTATAGTATGTTTCATTTAATTATGTCTTATTTATATTCGATTTTTAAATTTCAAATTCAAATTCAAATTCAATTTAGAATATTAATTCCTATTTCTTCCATCTCCTCTATAGGGTGAGTAGTCCTATCCCATTCAAGACCGCATATTTTTGCAATATACCTAACAACTCATGCACATTGTTCAAATTTGAGGAAAATTTGGTAGCATATCCCCATAGTTTTCTAAGTACGCGATGTAGATTTCTAAGTGTAACTGTTACTTCAATTGATAATTGAAATAACACTTAACATCGCATCATCTAGTATGTACCCAAAGAACATTAAGATGCGATTAGTGAACTTCCTCCAAAAGTAATAAGTTTTGGCCACTAAGAATGTTATTATACAGAAACTATACAGTCCCAAACTGTCCAAACGGGATAATTCGAGAGATCTCATTACAGGGGTAATGACTCGTGAACAGGTCTGAGGGCTATTGAATGCATATGCATAAGAATTAGAAGGCTAGTATCTATGCGCACTATATGTAATTTCAAGTATATAATTATCATAAGTCCGTGATCGTGAAATATTAATTATTATTTCCTCCATCTCCTTTAAAAGGTGAGTGGTCCTATCCCATTCAAGAGCGCATATTTTTGTAATATACTTAACAACTCATGCACATTGTTCAAATTTGAGGAAAATTTGGCAGCATATCCCCATAGTTCTCTAAGTACACGACGTAGATTCGCAAGTGTGACTGTTACTTCAATTGATAATTGAAATAACACATAACATTGCATCATCTAGTATGTACCCAAAGAACATTAAGATACGATTGGTGAACTTCCTCCAAAAGTAACAAGTTTAAGCCACTAAGAATATTATTATACAGAAACTATGCAGTCCGAAACTGTCCAAACGGGACAATTCTAGAGATCTCATTATAGGGGTATGTAATACCCCGTATTTTTATGCTAGAATTAATTTGGGGATTTATTTAATAAAAATCCGGAAATTAATTATGTTATAATTATTAACGTGACGTGAGTTAGTAATAATATGAAATTATTGAATATTACTTAAGAGCATAGTAATATATGGTAAATGTCACGAGTGAATGAAAATGACAATTTTGGTAATTTTAGTCGGGACGCGCCCGTGTCGCGTCGGGACTAATTATTGAGAAATAAAAGTAAATATTTTATGAGTTGTCCGTATGGTCGTTTTGAGTGCGCCAACGCGTCCGGAAGGGTCGAGATAGTCAGAAAAGTGTACCCGGGGGTTTAGTTTGGGTCTCGGGATGTTTTTAGGCTTAATTAGTGACCCGGGAGGGCGTTTTGGTAATTTTACAAATTAGGGTAATTAAACCCACGAATTTCAGCCATCCTTAGCAGCCATTTAAGTCAGCCTTTTAGGGTTAGATCATTCAGAACCCTAAGACGGCTAGTGGAGAAGAGAGGAGAGACCTTGCTAGGTGATTCAAGGCCAAAAACACCACCTTTTGCACCACCGTCACCACCAACGCGTAGATCGCGAGGAGGAGAACGCAGCCATACCAATATCAGCAGGAAACCAGACCTCTGAAATCCCAGGCAAGTGTTTAACTTGCGTATTTTCGTTGGTGCAATAATCATGTTAGTGTAGGAATGATTAAGAGTATAATCCATGGAGGAAAACCCAATTTTGATAGGGATTTGCATGTAGAAATCATATGAACCTTATTCTGGAAATTAATATGTGAAGTAGATGTTTAACCCACGAAATTATGATGATTTGTTAGAAGGAATTTCTGGAGAAAACTGATTAGAACAAAGGTTAAGAAAACTGTAGGGTTCTTGATGATTAGATGAAATATTAGGTTGTTTAATCATGTTTATTGATGTATATACGCATGCTGATCGTTAAAGAAACCTGGAATTATGTTAGGATGTAAGCAGTACACTTTTTGGGTCAATTAGAATTGGAAAATATGAGTTTTGATGAAGAAACCTAAGCAACCCCGTCACTGCAGTTTCTGCAGAATTTTCACAGACCTGCTCGATCGATCGATCGACCCTAGATCGTAGATCGATCGAAGGTTCGATCGGTCGACCCCAGACGTCGATCGATTGACCCTCCCTGGCAGCCTATTATTCCCCTTGTTTAATTAGTCGAATTAATTTATCGTGGAATAAACCTTGGGCATTCTAAATAAAATGATTTGGGAGATATTGAGGACCAGTAGAGTATATGGACATATGTTAGAACCTTTAATCTTCAACGAAGATGGTAATTATGGGATATTTACTTTAGGTTGTTAGATTTATGAAACTTAAGGGTGAGGTGCGTAAGAGAGTTACGTTGGAATCAAATGAAGTTATTTACTGAATTTTAGAATTGTAAAGTTATAACCCATGAGTATTAGGTAATGAGTGAGAAAACCCTTCGAATTAAGGTTAGAGGCGAAACCTTATACGTTATACTAATAAGGTGAAATTTAGGACAAAGGTTGTAATTATGGGTAATGAGAGTGACCTATATTAATATGATGAAATCGGTATATTTATATGAATGTGTGTACATATATTATATACATGTGAAAAACGTACCCGCGCTACTTGCTATCCCTGAGGTTACCGCGCTGGGACGATCGTATCCTGTGTTGCTTTATGGGGATATTGAATCGTACCCTAGAAGATAGAGATCCTAGGTACCGGCTATTAAATTGATAGTCGGACGGTCCTAAGAGACGTGTGGGTATGTACTGACCTCTTGGACTTGGAAATCTATGCTTCGCCTCAACGTTGTTTTGTATATGTTAATACAGTTCGAGAGTGATTCCGAACTTGTATTTCCCTTTTATGTGAGCGATACGGGGATTGGATAGCAGAGTATGCCCGCACCATAGTTTAGTTGGGGTGCCATTATATATATATTTTATGCGAGTAGTTAATATATATATGAGGTTATAAACTTTGAACTACCTACTGTGATTTGATAAGTAGAACGTGGTTGTTGACTCAAATTATTAAATACTTGTTTTGTGAATATATGAAAAGGTACAGGGAAATCTTATAATTTAATGAAGCTAAAACGAGAGGAATACTACAAATTGAAAGTAACCTTTTTATAACATTGTTATCGTTCAGTTTTTGAAAACATTTGAGTAAGTTAAGATAAACGAACCATTGGGAAGGCTAGTACGATAGGAGTGCACATTAGAAGAGAGGTGAGTATTTCTCAAGAGAGAGACGAACTAATATGAAGTTGCATTGGCCTGTATCAATTTAAATACTTGCTTAACGTATTCTAAAATCAAACACACTTTCGGGCCCTGACCCGTTTCCTTTTCTCTCTCTCTCTCTTGTATATATATGTATATTTTTCAGGTGCCCAGCCACAGGGGCGTCTTGCTTAGGATTCTTTGAGAAGAACGAGCTGCAGCTTAGGTGGGAGTTGCAGGTCCCTTGATTAGACGGCTTCTGTCATTGATTCCACTCCTATTACTCTCATTTATGGGGCACGTGTCGCCCTTTTTATCATTTCATTTATTGTTGGGGATTTTTATATTTCAGTTATTCCAGTATTGTCTATGGGATTTGTTTCAGGATGGTTTATGATTTTAGCTTTATATCACTGACATTCGATTGGTGAATGTATGGTTTTATTTAGATTTCGTGGTGTGATTCTATAATGTAGAAATGTTGTTTTGGTATATAATAAAATCTTTTCTTTAATAAAATTTGGAAGTTTGTATGAAAAATGTTTTGACACTTAGCTTAATTATTTAGGGTGTTAAATTGGAAAAATTATTTTTATCTACAGTGATGCTGAGAATGAACCAACTCTTTACCTTGATTTAATTTAATAAAGGAGTGATCGCCCGGTATTTAATTAGGCGGGGTGTCATAGGTGGTATCAGAGCATCAGGTTCTAGTGTCCATAGGATCTGTACGGCTTATTTTCGCTTTCAGCTTAACGTTATTGCTATAGAGCCCTATTGTTAGGACTGTTGTATTCTTGCTTTCACGTTTAAGTCTTCAGCTATTTGAGATTTGTTGATAACTGTAGACTAATAAACTTGTTCACGTTTCAGATGGCTCCGAGACGTGTTCCGAAAGATAGGCGTGCCCAAGCCGACCAGCCAGCAGCTCCGGCACCCGGCACTATGAATGCGAATGAGGTAGCCGCCATCGTTGCTCAGGCGGTAAATGCCGCGATAGCGGTGATTCAGCAGGCTCCACCACAGGTCGAAGCAGTAGCGCCAGTACCAGCACAGCTTCCATCTGCATGGGAGAGAGTTCGGGATGCTTTTCAGAAAGCACATCCCCCTGAGTTTTCTGGTAGCTCCGATATTATTACTGTCAGCCAATGGAAGAAGGACATCCAGCGGCACCTCCGTATGTATGAGTGCACCGAAGTGCAGAAGCAGCTATTGGCCTCTTTTAAACTGGTGGGAGCCGCATTACAGTGGTGGGAGTCCACTACTACTTTGGAGGAGAGGGACACGATTCCTATTCAGATGTTCTGGGAGCGGTTTGACCGCAAGTACTTTCCACCCGCAGTGCAGACTGAGATGAGGCGGAAATTGCTAAATCTGAAGCAGGAAAACCTTACTGTAGCCGAGTATGAGGAAGAGTTCACGAGACTTCTCACTATTGTGCCGGATGAGGCACCCACTGAGAGCAAGAAAGTTTTGCTGTTCGTCGACAGGTTAGCTTGGAGGATCCGTCAGCACCTTATTGGGAATCTATCCCTGAGTACTTTCACTGACGTACTCAATGCAGCGCTACTACATTGCCAGGATCACCGCTTCCATCTTCAGGGAAGCAAGAGAGCAGGAGAGTCCAGCCAGCAGGGCAGGACCGGGGGTAATAGTGCCAGTGGGGCACCAACTCAGGGACAGACTCGTCAGTACGAGCAGAGTTCCCATCAGGGGGACCCTGCTAAGCGATTCCGTTCAGGTGATTCTAGGCAGGGATTCGGGGGATTCAGGCAGGGCCATCAGGGTTAGCCTAATCAGCAGGGCCAGCAGGGCCAACACCGACCGCAGGGTCAACAGCAGGGCCAGCAAGGTCAACAGCGTGCACATCAGGGCCAACAAGGCCAATGGCGTGGAGGTAACGGCCAGCAGGGCCGTGGTCAGCAGGGACAGAGGGGAGGTAATTTCAGAGGCCGGTGTTTTGTGTGTGGCAAGCACGGCCATAAGCGTCAGGATTGCCCAGAGGGCGATAGGGCCCCACAGCAGCAGGGAGCCTGTAATGAGCCGCAGAGACCACTCTTTCCACCTGCCCTTCCAGCTCCAGCCCAGATGCCAGCCCTACCAGCCATTCCAGCAGCTCCAGTGCAGCAGGGGCAATTACAGTACGGACGTGTCTATAACGTCCACCAGGCAGCAGCTCCACAGGCACCACCCGCGATTGAGGGTATGTTTCCTATCCATGGTACTATGGGTAAAGTTTTGTTTGATACGGGGGCAACGCACTGTTTTATAGCTACGCATTTTGCGAAGTCCTTAGGATTGTTAGCCACAGCAGAGAGCACCGTAACGTGTGTCGACTCACCACTGGGGAGTGGGTCACTTATATTCTTTATATGTCGGGGAGTAGGGATAGAGATTGGTAGCTTGGTATTGCCTGCAGACATGCTAGTCTTATACATGCACGAGCATGACGTGATTATTGGTATGGATTGGCTCGCATCTTATAGAGCCATGATTGATTGCTTCGGTGGGAGCATTGTTTTTGCCATTCCGGGGCAAGAGATGTTTGTAGTAGCGATGCCTCGCCCAGAGGGAGGTTCGACCGCTCATTTATATTACATTGAGGAGGATACCTCTAAGGAGGTTGTGATTCCTTTGGATTCGATCCCAGTTATTAGGGAGTATTCCGATGTGTTTCAGGAGATATCAGGCCTACCGCCCAGTCGTGAGATAGACTTCGTTATAGACTTATTGCCGGATACGAGACCTATAGCACGCGCACCGTACCGTATGGCTCCGGCAGAGATGCGAGAGCTACGAGATCAGATTGAGCAGCTATTAGGTCAGGGTTTCATTCGTAGGAGTACCTCACCGTGGGGCGCTCCAGTCTTATTTGTGAAGAAGAGAGATGGCTCACTGAGATTGTGTGTGGACTACCGGGAGTTAAACAAGGTCACGATACGGAACAAGTATCCGTTGCCTCGAATCGATGATCTGTTCGACCAGTTAAGGGGAGCAACTTTCTTTTCGAAGATAGATCTGAGGTCGGGGTACCATCAGTTACGAATTAGAGAGCAGGATGTTTCGAAGACTGCCTTCTTGTCGAGATATGGGTCCTATGAGTTCAGGGTGATGCCGTTCGGACTCACAAATGCCCCAGCCGTTTTCATGGACTTGATGAACCGAGTGTTCAGAGAGTTCTTGGATCAGTTCGTCATCGTCTTCATAGATGATATCTTGATATATTCACGCTCCGAGGAGGAGCATGCCGAACACTTGAGGCAGGTTCTTCAGACTCTGCGAGAACATCAGTTGTATGCTAAGTACGAGAAGTGTGGATTCTGGTTGCGAGAGGTACAATTCTTAGGCCATGTTGTTTCTGAGCAGGGGATAGCAGTTGACCCGAGCAAAGTGTCAGCGGTGAGGGAGTGGGGGCAGCCCATGACACCGATGAAAGTACGTAGTTTCTTGGGGTTGGCCGGATACTACAGGAGGTTCATTCGGGGGTTCTCCAAAATAGCGGGTCCATTGACGAATCTGACTCGCAAGGGGGTACCATATGTTTGGGATGACGCTTGTCAGTTAGCTTTTGACGAGCTGAAGGACAAGCTTACTTCGACACCAGTCCTTGCTCTACCGAAGCCGGGTGTAGAGTACCTGGTTTACACAGATGCGTCCTTACGAGGACTTGGGGGAGTACTTCAGCAGGAAGAGAAGGCTATAGCTTTTGCTTCCCGCAAGCTTAAGCCGCATGAGAAGAATTACCCCACCCACGACCTGGAGTTAGCTGCGGTCGTCTTTGCATTGAGAATTTGGAGGCACTATTTATTGGGCGAGAAATTCCGTTTGTTCACAGACCATAAGTCACTGCAGTACCTGTTCACTCAGCGAGAGCTGAATATGCGTCAGCGCAGATGGTTAGAGTTTGTAAAAGATTACCAGTTCGATATACAGTATCATCCGGGGAAAGCCAACGTAGTTGCTGATGCGTTGAGCCGTAGACCGGTTGATGATGTGGCGGACATCTGGAAAGCAAAATGGAAGGAGTTGGGTCACCAAGACGCAGTAGCACGTTCTTTCATATCAGTGATGACAGTCACACCCGAGATTGTTACGAGGGTGATACAGGCACAGACCACAGACCCATTTTGTCAGGAGCAGATTGTACGACTTCTAACCGAGGGTGCTGAGTCCTATTCTGTTAGTTCGGATGGAGGGTTGCGGTTTAATGGGAGATTAGTGGTTCCAGAAGGAGCAGAGCTACGTCATGAGGTGATGACTCATTCTCATGGGTCCCGATTTGCTGTACATCCGGGAGGCGATAAGATGTACCAGGATATGAGACGTCAGTACTGGTGGAGTGGGATGAAGAAGGACATCGCTGAATTTGTGTCCAAATGTTCTACTTGCCAGCTGGTGAAGGTGGACCACCAGAAACCGTCGGGATTACTTCAGCCGTTGGAAGTACCTGCGTGGAAGTGGGAAAGTATTTCCATGGACTTCATTACAGGGTTGCCTACATCACAGCGAGGCCACGATTCTATCTGGGTGATTGTAGACCGTCTGACCAAGGTGGCTCATTTTCTGCCAGTAAGGATAGATTATACCACGGGTCAGTATGCCCAACTATTCATCGCTGAGATTGTCAGATTACATGGGGTGCCCCTGAATATTGTGTCAGACAGAGACAAGATTTTTGTGTCGCGTTTCTGGGAAAGCTTTCAGGAGGCTATGGGTACAAAGTTGAGACTGAGTTCAGCTTACCACCCACAGACAGATGGACAGACAGAGCGTACTAATCAGATGTTGGAAGATATGCTACGCATGTGTATCCTCGACTTCGGGGGAGGTTGGGAGCCACATCTTCCACTGGTCGAGTTTGCTTATAATAACTCCTATCAGTTTACGATTGGCATGGCTCCATTTGAAGCTTTGTACGGCAGGCCTTGTCGCTCTCCAACCTGTTGGCTCGAAGTGGGGGACAACAAATTATTAGGACCAGAAGTGATCCAGGAGACCTCCGCGAGGATTGAGATAATCAGGAGTCGTATTCGGGTAGCCCAAGACAGACAGAAGAGCTACGCCGATGCAAAACGATTTTTCTGGGAGTTTAATGTGGGAGATCAAGTGTTGTTGCGTGTATCTCCTATGAAAGGAGTGATGAGGTTCGGGAAGAAGGGGAAGTTGGCTCCGAGGTACGTAGGACCATTTCCCATCATCGAGAGAATTGGGCCAGTAGCATACAGGTTGGGTTTGCCAGAACATTTACATCGCATCCACGATGTATTCCACATCTCGTCGTTGAGACGATACCTTCGGGATGATATGGCCCATACTCACATTGCGATAGATGAGATCGACTTGCAGTCGGATAGCTCTTACGAGGAGAGACCGGTGGCTATTCTAGACTACAGTGAGAGGAGATTGAGGTCGAAGATAGTTCCACTCGTGCGGGTCCAGTGAGAACATCATAATGTGGAGGAATCCACTTGGGAGCGTGAGGCAGATATGCGTGAGAGATATCCAGAGTTGTTTTTACCAGGTATGCCTTATTTTCCGAATTTCGGGACGAAATTCCGTTATTAGGGGGGAAGTATGTAATACCCCGTATTTTTATGCTATAATTAATTTGATGATTTATTTAATAAAAATCCGGAAATTAATTATGTTATAATTATTAACGTGACGTGAGTTAGTAATAATATGAAATTGTTGAATATTACTTAAGAGCATAGTAATATATGGTAAATGTCACGAGTGAATGAAAATGACAATTTTGGTAATTTTAGTCGGGACGCGCCCGTGTCGCGTCGGGACTAATTATTGAGAAATAAAAGTAAATATTTTATGAGTTGTCCGTATGGTCGTTTTGAGTGCGCCAACGCGTCCGGAAGGGTCGAGATAGTCAGAAAAGTGTACCCGGGGGTTTAGTTTGGGTCTCGGGATGTTTTTAGGCTTAATTAGTGACCCGGGAGGGCGTTTTGGTAATTTTACAAATTAGGGTAATTAAACCCACGAATTTCAGCCATCCTTAGCAGCCATTTAAGTCAGCCTTTTAGGGTTAGATCATTCAGAACCCTAAGACGGCTAGTGGAGAAGAGAGGAGAGACCTTGCTAGGTGATTCAAGGCCAAAAACACCACCTTTTGCACCACCGTCACCACCAACGCGTAGATCGCGAGGAGGAGAACGCAGCCATACCAATATCAGCAGGAAACCAGACCTCTGAAATCCCAGGCAAGTGTTTAACTTGCGTATTTTCGTTGGTGCAATAATCATGTTAGTGTAGGAATGATTAAGAGTATAATCCATGGAGGAAAACCCAATTTTGATAGGGATTTGCATGTAGAAATCATATGAACCTTATTCTGGAAATTAATATGTGAAGTAGATGTTTAACCCACGAAATTATGATGATTTGTTAGAAGGAATTTCTGGAGAAAACTGATTAGAACAAAGGTTAAGAAAACTGTAGGGTTCATGATGATTAGATGAAATATTAGGTTGTTTAATCATGTTTATTGATGTATATACGCATGCTGATCGTTAAAGAAACCTGGAATTATGTTAGGATGTAAGCAGTACACTTTTTGGGTCAATTAGAATTGGAAAATATGAGTTTTGATGAAGAAACCTAAGCAACCCCGTCACTGCAGTTTCTGCAGAATTTTCACAGACCTGCTCGATCGATCGATCGACCCTAGATCGTCGATCGATCGAAGGTTCGATCGGTCGACCCCAGACGTCGATCGATTGACCCTCCCTGGCAGCCTATTATTCCCCTTGTTTAATTAGTCGAATTAATTTATCGTGGAATAAACCTTGGGCATTCTAAATAAAATGATTTGGGAGATATTGAGGACCAGTAGAGTATATGGACATATGTTAGAACCTTTAATCTTCAACGAAGATGGTAATTATGGGATATTTACTTTAGGTTGTTAGATTTATGAAACTTAAGGGTGAGGTGCGTAAGAGAGTTACGTTGGAATCAAATGAAGTTATTTACTGAATTTTAGAATTGTAAAGTTATAACCCATGAGTATTAGGTAATGAGTGAGAAAACCCTTCGAATTAAGGTTAGAGGCGAAACCTTATACGTTATACTAATAAGGTGAAATTTAGGACAAAGGTTGTAATTATGGGTAATGAGAGTGACCTATATTAATATGATGAAATCGGTATATTTATATGAATGTGTGTACATATATTATATACATGTGAAAAACGTACCCGCGCTACTTGCTATCCCTGAGGTTACCGCGCTGGGACGATCGTATCCTGTGTTGCTTTATGGGGATATTGAATCGTACCCTAGAAGATAGAGATCCTAGGTACCGACTATTAAATTGATAGTCGGACGGTCCTAAGAGACGTGTGGGTATGTACTGACCTCTTGGACTTGGAAATCTATGCTTCGCCTCAACGTTGTTTTGTATATGTTAATACAGTTCGAGAGTGATTCCGAACTTGTATTTCCCTTTTATGTGAGCGATACGGGGATTGGATAGCAGAGTATGCCCGCACCATAGTTTAGTTGGGGTGCCATTATATATATATTTTATGCGAGTAGTTAATATATATATGAGGTTATAAACTTTGAACTACCTACTGTGATTTGATAAGTAGAACGTGGTTGTTGACTCAAATTATTAAATACTTGTTTTGTGAATATATGAAAAGGTACAGGGAAATCTTATAATTTAATGAAGCTAAAACGAGAGGAATACTACAAATTGAAAGTAACCTTTTTATAACATTGTTATCGTTCAGTTTTTGAAAACATTTGAGTAAGTTAAGATAAACGAACCATTGGGAAGGCTAGTACGATAGGAGTGCACATTAGAAGAGAGGTGAGTATTTCTCAAGAGAGAGACGAACTAATATGAAGTTGCATTGTCCTGTATCAATTTAAATACTTGCTTAACGTATTCTAAAATCAAACACACTTTCGGGCCCTGACCCGTTTCCTTTTCTCTCTCTCTCTCTCTCTTGTATATATATGTATATTTTTCAGGTGCCCAGCCACAGGGGCGTCTTGCTTAGGATTCTTTGAGAAGAACGAGCTGCAGCTTAGGTGGGAGTTGCAGGTCCCTTGAGTAGACGGCTTCTGTCATTGATTCCACTCCTATTACTCTCATTTATGGGGCACGTGTCGCCCTTTTTATCATTTCATTTATTGTTGGCGATTTTTATATTTCAGTTATTCCAGTATTGTCTATGGGATTTGTTTCAGGATGGTTTATGATTTTAGCTTTATATCACTGACATTCGATTGGTGAATGTATGGTTTTATTTAGATTTCGTGGTGTGATTCTATAATGTAGAAATGTTGTTTTGGTATTAATAAAATCTTTTCTTTAATAAAATTTGGAAGTTTGTATGAAAAATGTTTTGACACTTAGCTTAATTATTTAGGGTGTTAAATTGGAAAAATTATTTTTATCGACAGTGATGCTGAGAATGAACCAACTGTTTACCTTGATTTAATTTAATAAAGGAGTGATCGCCCGGTATTTAATTAGGCGGGGTGTCACAGGGTAATGACTCGTGAACAGGTCTGAGGGCTATTGAATGCATATGCATAAAAACTAGAAGGCTAGTATCTATGCGCACTATATGTAATTTCAAGTATATAATTATCATAAGTCCGTGATCGTGCCACTCTCAAACGGGTCGTGACACAAAGTAATTTTAGAAAATAGTTGAAAACTCCCCCTCCCCCCATTTTGACAATAATCTAGTGGTCGTTCCATTTCCAAAATTAACCAACCCAATAAATTAAGACAATATAATTAATTAAGGATTTATTAGTGTGAATTAAATTAAGGATTGTAAAAAAATTAAACAACCAACTTGCATATCCAACCACATCCGTCCAATATAATCCTACAACAACAACAAACCAAAAAATATAATCCTGTACTCCTTATAATTCATCTACTCAATTAATTCATCATTAACAATTTCTAACCAATTTCAAACCTAAATAATAATATACAATAAGATTCAATCAATATTAACAGTACCTATTAATTTCAATCCCATCTAACATCACCCAATCGACATTAACAATTAATTTCAAGCCCTAAACTAAAACTAAAAATACCCAAACAATATTTATAATTCCTAAAACCAAATTGAAAACTTCACACACACACACACCTCCCCCACTCATCCCTTCCCTTACCACCCCCACCCTGACCCCCTTCCCCCCACCCCCAGTACCGCCCTTCCCCCCCCCCCCCCCCCCACACCACCCCTCAGACCCCTGCCCCACCACCCCCTCCCCCCACCACACACACGCACACACACACACACATACACACACAAAACTCACTGGCCACGCCCCCTCTACCCATACCCCTACACCCACCTACGTGCACACACACACACATACATACATGCACGCACACATATATACAGAGGAAAGAGAAAGAAAGAAAAAAATAACCTGAAATCTTAGAGAGAGAGAGAGAGAGCAATCGCTTAAAGAGAGAAAAATGGAATCAACTTAAAAAGGTGGGAAAAATGAAGGGGGAAGGGTTTTTGTACTAATAAAGTTGTCACTGACCTGTCACGATCTTAGACCGTATAACTTTATAAGGTGGTCACGGTCATTAACCGTGACAAGTCCGTGACAAGTACAGTTATCACGAACTTGTCACAATCAATGACAGTGACAAGCCTTTGTCACGGACTTGACAAAAAATGAATGTTTTTTGTCACGGTCAATGACCGTGATAAGGTTGGCTGGTTGAAAAGTGACAATTTGGCCTTTTTGGTGTTGTGAAACAAACATAGTGCTCAACAAATCTCCCTCTACATCACATACATCTCTCCCCCATTTTGTCTCAAATAGACAACCCGGTGAAAAGATAAACAAATCTAGCGGTGGTATATTATCTCATCCTAGATAAATAGAAACAACCAACTAAAAATGATCAATAATATCAAATTCATAGCTAGCAAACAAAAATAACACAAAATGAATCAAACAAACTAAGCAGGTGTGACTAAACAACCATAATGTAGCAAAATATGTAATCTATCAATGTGAACTGCATAAAAAAATTCCAGTAGCAACCAGTAGCACCAAAATATATAACCAAATAACCTAGGGTTTTGAAATAGAATTACCAGAAAATCAAGGCAAGTCGCTCGAACGAACGATGTCGTTAGAATGACAACTTCGCGCTACACAAAGCTGTCGCTTGAACAAGCAAACCAAAATCCTAGATCTAGCTTAGAAGGTTAAGCAATGTTGTCTAGTGAAAAAATATTGTAAAAAATCTAACTAGAAGGCGATCAAAACTGCAAAATAGTACCAAAACAGTAGCTAAACTAAGAAAACTCAAAAACAACAAAATGTGAGATACATGCTAACATGGTATCGATGTGCTCAAACATGAACATGGAATGTGTGGGCGTGAACTACAACAAATGAATCATAATTCCAACACATCGAAATGATCAAGAAGCTCTAATTGATAGATATAAATCATCAAACTTTATTTTAGACATATGTGACAATTTAAAGTGTGAGCTAAATGAACTAAAAAATCAAACATGAACACAAATCCAAAATTTTGACGATTCTACAAACAATAGCGCCTTGACAGGATTTTTCAAATTTGGGATTCGTGGTGCAAACCCGTTTAATTTATCCATCCAAAGTCCCTCAATTATATCATATAATCTTTTGAAATGAACATAAACTAAATGGACCATATTTTGGCATATGATTCTTTTCATTTCTTTTAATTTTTTTGGTCTCTTATTAAATGGTGGCTTTCACGACGAGTAAATTTTATACTCTCGCAACCCTTTCTGGTGAACCCTCATCATTTTTTTAATTACTATCCTCACGATAAATGGTTCTTACATGCTCACCTCCTCCTTATGTCTACTTACGCATAGATGAAAAAATTGAGATAAGAACGTCTTACCAAACTCAAATATGCAAGACATGTCAAACATCCATATAAACTCATGCATGTGTGCAAAGATGGCATATATATACAAAGTCGAATCAAGATGCATATCAACTTTGAAACAACCCCATAATACAATGGTTAAGATCATTCTAAGCATCAATAATTATGACCAAATGTCGTAACCACATGGATAATGAAAGGGAGGGGGTCCAAGCACACCAATATGCCATATCAAACATGTAAACTCACTAGATAAAAACAAACTGAAAATATTTTTGGTTTTTCAACATATTTTGACTCAAATAAATGCAAAATCTTTTTGTATTTTTCAAAAATATTATAAACCAAAAATCCTTTTGTATTTTTTCAAATAAGACTCAATAAATGAAAAAATATAATACAAAATGATACACAAGTCATAACACTAGCAAGATATAAAACATGATGCAAAGACTAACGTATGATAAACTTGGTAACACAATCATCCTTAAGATTTAGCATGGGAAGAATCAAGTGCAACCAAACTAGAACCATGAAGTTTTAATCCTAAAGACATTAAATCCAATTTCCTAATCCAAGTAGGTGTAACATGATGGGTCGGGGTTTTGGTAACCGAAATGACTTTATTCCTAAACATCCTAGGAGCATTCCTAAGGTCATAAGAAAAATGTCTATGGTGACCTTTCCTAGAATAATGTGTGCAAGTGTAAAGATGGCGGGAATGATAACCAAATTTTCGACCTCTCCTCACGTTCCTAGTGGGCTCTCTCACTCGGTTGGTATTAGCTTTGGGAATGGGAATAACTTTATCATTGTAGCCTATACCAGATATATCACTTTTAACTTGGACAGTGCCTAACATCCTATCCAACTTCTCCCACTTAGATTCCAAGTCAAACTTAACCTTACTCGAGTCTTTCAATTTTTCCTCCACTAGAAACTCCTTTTTCAAAATCTCCATCAAACCACGAAGACAATTTGTCTTTTTCTCTGCATATTATAACTTCTCCCTCAATATCTTCTCTCAAGCCCTAATATCCTCAATCAAAGCATCGTTATTTTATATGGCACGCTCATTAAAATGAGCTTGCAGTTTAGAGTTAGCCTTTTTCACTTTCACTGCTTCGGCATACAACTCATTAAATGCAACTTGAAATTCTTTCATATCTAACTCATCATCCTCCCTAACTTCGACCTCACTCACTTGGGATTCAATGGCCTCAAAAGTAGCATGCACATGAGAATCCTCATGGGAAGTTTTATTGTCGTTGTTCACATGACATGCCGAGAAAGCAACAAACTTTCTCTCAACGAGGGAACTCTTTTCCTCTTTTGTATCATTATCACTTAAGGTGGCATTATAAGCTATCGGTTTCTTTCCCTCTTTCTTAAGTCTAGTGCGACACACAATAACTTTGTGACCATACCCCTCACAACCAAAACACCTATCCAATTCAACCTTATTAAGTTTCTCACTTTTAACTTTAGGGGTGGAATCAACCTTGTTCTTGAATTTCTCAAACTTTTTGGCATCCTTCGATTGCTTTTGAAACTGAATTTTTTTTTTTGAGATTTTTAGCCAACTAGGCGACATCCTCAAAATCGGAATTGGAATCATCATCGAAAACTTTAGTTTCCTCCTTCCGGGCTTTCAAAGCAATGCCCTTTTCTTTCTTTGGCACTTTCTTCGAAGTAAACATATCGAGTTCATAGGTTTGTTAGTCACCTACAATCTCTTCAAGTTTTGTAGAATCAAGCATTCCCAAGGAGTTTAAAATAGCCACTTTTGCATTAAAACAACTCGGCAAAGATCTCAAAATTTTCTTTATGACACGGTTATCGGGAATCCTCTGTCATAAGTTAAATGACGAGTTGAAAATATTAGACAACCTAGCGTAAAACTCATCAAACGAATCACTATCTAACATTTTAATCGCGCTAGTTCTAGTGCCCTCGTGAGTAAGTGAAAGAGTATCCAAAGCCTCTTTTGAAGTTTCACAAGTCATGATTCTATTATACGCTTCAGGTGTGACATGTGAGAAAATTACGTGCAAACCTTTAGAATTGTACAGTGCAAGCCTATGTTCAGCATCAGTCCATGACTCAATGGGTTTCACACTAGTGACCTCACTCTCTCGTGTGACTGGTGGTGTCTAAACTTTTTCAACTGCTAACTAAACACACTCATCAATAGATTTTAAATCACTTCTCATTTGCATCTTCCAATAAGCATAATTTGTGCCATAAAAAACCGGAGCAAGAAAACTTTCAAAACCTCCAAAATTCATCTAAAAAAAATAAGGGATAAAACACAAAAAATATGTTTCTAGCTTTGATACCAATTTGATGGTCCCTTTTAATTTCTTATGTGGAAAGTGTTTTAAGGATGACAAAAAAATTTCTATTTTTATGAAAACCCTTTTTCCAATTTTTAATACGCACCATGTTGTGAACCAATTTTAACTTAATCAAATTTTATTTTGATTAATCCTAAACATCTATCTAGTGATTAAATCAAGAAAAATAAAGTAAAGAATACACACGACATCGGATGTACGAGGAAAACCACAATAGGAAAAACCTTAGACAACCCAAGCCAAACAATCACTATGAATATGGTCTTATAAAGGTAAAGACTGTAGTCTTACTCAACGACTCGATCTGCCCATGAGACTTGATGCTCCTCTGATCTTGAACCACTCCTCTCACCATTCTCACATAGAAAGTAACCTTCTTCCACGATACGTGTCCACAACACACACATCCACGTATGTGTCGATGTCCACCGATATGGCTTGTAACATCTACAATGTTAAAACCAGACTCCATCGAATCTTCACCGCAAAACCAACAATGTTCAAGTGTAGAACAACTCTTCTTGGTGCCCCAAAGATCACTATAGCATATATTAATGGATACTCGGATCTTTGAAACTCTAAGGATGCAGAAACTTTGGAAAACCTTAACAAACTTGTGTAAAAAAACGTTCTAGATGAATACTGCTTTTCGCAAAACGCACACTTACAAAATCTGATGGAAACATGCCTTATATAATTTTCATGAGGCAGAGCGTCGTTCAAGAGACATCGACCTATCGCTCGAACGATATAGCAATGTCGCTCGAATGACAGAGCATCTCTCTCGAATGACTGGTCAAAGTCATTTGAGCGACCAACGAATTAAAATTTAATTTTTAAACCAACTCTTAAGAAGGAGTTCCACTTAAATCCAACTCTAATACGTCTTCATTAGATTAAAACGAAGTGTGAACCTTTTCAAACACTTATAAAATATTTTTAAAACATTTATATAATAAAATAACATCCTTCTCCTTATAAAAATTAATTTCGAGTCCCCATTAAATATACGCATTTATACTTGAGTGATCTCGAACAGCAATTGAACTTGAAGACGAATAAACTTACACCAACTAAACTTTGACATAATTCATTACTTTAAGCTTTGTCGCAAATCTTCAATTAAACTTCGACATGTCATAGTCTGTGTGGGATCATGACAATAAACAACTACCTATGACTCAAAGGTGTTTTGTTCTGTAAATAAGCCAAAACTATACAATGGACTCAATTAGAAATTTTCCCTTGCATCGTCCTAGGGCAAAAGGAAATTACAGGTATGTGATTGTCTTAATTTATTATTTTTCCAAATGTCTGTAAACCGATGCAATGATAACTATCACTGATGTAAAAACATTCAAATTTACATGAAAAAACATCATATGTCGATACGACCTACCTAATACCATAATATCATACAATGGCAAATAGTTTAAAAAAAAATCCCTACAAGCATTCTGTATAAGGGTCGGCATCAAGCAATTTTACTCCTCGACTGGACGACCTCAAGCTAATGGTCAAACATAAGTCACAAACAAATCTATTTTGGCTGGGATAAAAAAATATTGAAGATGCAAAGGGGAAATGGGTTGACGAATTGTTTGGAGTCTTATAGTCCTACGGGACTACTGACAGAACTCTGGTAGGAGAGACACAATTTATGTTTGCATATGGATCTGCGATAGTAATTCTAATAGAATTCAGACTCCCGAGTCATAGAGTCCAAACCTATGATCCATAGGCCAATCTTGATAAGACAAGGTTAGATCTCTATTTAATTAAAGAAGGACGAGAAAACGTCGCGGTTAGGCAATCCTCATATCAACACAGAGCGACCAAAATTTATAATAAAAGGGTGAAGTCTCAGTCCATGGCCATGGGATATCTCATTTTGAAAAAGGTTTCGCATAAGACTAATAAGATACACCCTAATTGGAATGGACCGCGTAAGGTAACAGAAGAAGTTGTTCCAGGAACATTTCAGCTCGAGAATCATGAAGGGGAACCATTCTCTAACCCTCAGAATGCGGATCACTAAAAAGATATTACTAGTAGTCTATTACTTTTGTCTATTTTGATATTCAATGTGTCATCCTTAATTTTATTCAATGAAGTATGCTTAATGCTCAAAATGTTATGTTACAAGCTTATATTCAGATATATGTGAATAAAAGATTATAATAAGAAAATAATAAGTGATTTTTCATACACTATTGTATCCAAGTTCCATAGTTTAGTTTGCACGACACCTAAGTCCAGAACATCATTTATAATGGTAAATCAAAAAATAACTCTCTCTCGGTGATACGAGAGTGATTGAGGATTTTTGGCTCCAACATATGCTTCCCATCATGCCTAGAGGAAGGACAACTCCTTTAACATAACTTAAAGTGGTGAAGGATAGAATAAAAATCATTTAAATATGGTCATGTCCATCATCATTAATTATTGTGAATAATTTAATAACACTCTCTCGATGATACAGGAGTGATTAAGGAATCTCGGCTCCAACATATCCTTCCAGTAATGCCGAGAGGAAGGACAACTTCTTTAACTTCACATAAAGTGGTGGACGCTAGAATACAAATCATTTAAATATAGCTAAATGCAATATAATTTATTATGGCGGTCAAATTGGTAAATGTATCTCAGTAATATGAGAGTAGTTAAGGAGTATTAGCTCCTCAACTCCACTGCAATAGCGCCAAAAGGAGGGATACTTCGTCAAGTGAAAGAAAGCATGAAAATCACTTGAAGTGGGTTATATATAAAATCATTTTATAAAATAATGATAGAAATCCCTAAAAAACGACCTCCTTAAACATAAAGAATTTGGCGATAAGATAAAAATCAATCAGGGGAACTTGATAAGAGTTAACTCAGACAATTGTTTAAAAATCATCAGCATACCATTCCATTACAAGAAGATTGTTTAAAAAGGGCCAAAAATAAATTATTACATATGGTAATGTTTGGGAAAGAGATTGTTTAAATGTTGTATCTACATAAGAAAGTACACAAAAGAACAAAAATAGTCACCTAATAGAAAGTGAAGGAAATTTAGTGCTCAACCAAAGTGTGCTCAAATTCTATCAGCGGGACAAGGGGATTGGTTGGGAATGTTGCTTTCCTGATCACCTGCTCCCTCTGCAACCTCAGGGTCAGCAACAGTAGTCTCATCCAGAGTTAGGGGAATATCAACCTCTACTTAGACCTGGTTTAGAGCCTCAATACTTATTGTATCGGCTAGGTTGAAAGAAGCAAGGACCTTAAGTAGTTGAGGGTGAAAAGATGATTGATCAGGGTGCATGTTGGATACTCAGCGATAAGCAGTTTTGGAGACTTTCTACATATATTGAATTGCATAGTCAAAAAAATCCTCATACTCCTTAAAGTCTGCAAGATCCTTTTCAATCGTAGCTTTTATCTTGTCAGCCTTATCCTCAGCCTTCTTCAGTAACTGATTATTTAGGTCGTCAATTTTTACTTGTAGGTTTGAATTCAAGGATTGCATTTGTTCCTTATGCCTCGTCCTCTACTCGGCACCCTTAATTTCATAGTCGCCCTTGATTTGGGACAACTACTCCTTTAAATTCATGCCCTTCGAACATCACCCTTGGCAGCCTTAACCTTTTTCTTAGCTTCACTCGCCCACAGTTGGATGTTTTGGAGGGAGATGATTTTCTATTGGGTGGGAAAATGAATTTTCATAGAGGACATAATATAAATTCAGAAGAAATCAAGTACAATATAAATTCACCTACATAGCCCTATGCAGAGCAAAGTTAAAGACCTGAGAGGGATCTTGGGTATCAAAGTAATGATTGTTTCACTTAGGGACAATCATAGTGATGGCCTCTCAGGCCCTTAGTTTGCTGTCGAGAAAGGATTCAACATTCATGCCTAGCCGAGCAAGACGATCACCAACATCAACCTCATCCTTGATGAGGACGATGAGATATTTGGTTGGAATCCTAGGTTCATCCTTCTTCTTCTTTGGAGGATGAGGGATATTAGTAGAAGTACCCTCTGGTACCTCCCTTATTTTCTTTAACCCTTCAGCATCTTGGGGTTTAACAACAGTGGTTTTCTATCGAGGCTTTGTCAGTGTAGCTATTTTACCCTGTAGATGGGGAAAAATGTTACCCATGATATGGGCGGCCATCTCCTAACCCTGGTCAGACGTTCTTTCTCGATGATCAACAAACAAAACAAATAATTTAGTATCGACTTAACTGAAAAAGACGTCAGTGGAATTAAAGTTTTTTAAAAACTTACGAAATTCAGTAAGGGGATCAACCCCTAGCCCTGTGCTTGCAAGCCACTCAGGATCCATCAGATCCTCAAAGAAAACAAGGAATCCATCCTTGGCAAAAGTTTATAACAATTCAATGTTAGTCTTGGCATCAATGCTGAGGCCGAGATCCATCTTAGCTGATATGGACACTTTGTCCCCCTTCTGAGGGATCCTCAACTTGAAAGCACCAGAAGGGGCGTTACTGTCAAATTCCCAATCCCTGAACATGAAGAAGTACCAAGATTTCGAGTCGTGGTTAGAAGTCTTGTTAAAATACACATGTTTTTTTATCCAAGCACTGAGCTATAAAGTGAAAGTATCAAGGATAGGATTTTATGGTTGAAACAGTATAATAAGATCAAAAATCTTCAATTATAAGATCGTCCTATATCTAATTTTCCAATTCTAAACAACTGCAAGTAATGTCCTATTGGCATCGGGGGTCAACTGGGTGGAAAGAGGCCAATAGATGCAAGAATGGCCCTAATGAACGAATGTATCGACAGAGGAAGTTGATTCTAATCGTCTACTCGTAGACGGACACTCCCCCATAAACCTTACTAGTGAAGGCCCTCTCGTCCTAGGAGGGAACCCTAATCTTAATGGATGACTTCACACCATTCAAGTGTCTCCAAATAATCAAATGGGTCTCTCATACGTCGCTTGGTATGGACGAGGCATAACTTGTTTCCAACCCCTCCTCTTCTTCTTCATCCTTGTCAACTTCTTTAATAATAGGAGCCTGACCACGTGGATCTCAAATCATAAACTTAGCTTCCGTTAGATCATATATGGGTACAACCATTAGTGACACATGGTAGGTCACCTCTACCTCTGAATCATCATTATAGATATCATGAACTTTAGTCTCAGGGTCACCTAACTAACGAGCCGAAGTTGTGGTGTGGCCACACTTAATAGAATCGATAGCTCCACCCTCATATTAAATGATCAAAAGGAACCCTTATATCTTCCTCAAAAGAGTCAACCCTTGATTTTCATTGATCAGTGCAAAGTTTCTGAATCTGATCAGGGTAATAGCCTTAGGAAGAGGGGGGTGGAAAAAGAGCTTTTGGATGATGCCATTGACATGGAATCACTCAACAAAATAAAAACTTTGGAATTGGTCAAAGTTGACCATGTTAAGAGTAGATGAGGAATAATAACAGATAGAGGAACATGAGTCAATGAAAGTTGAGACTCGGCTTCAATATTTTTCTTAGCCTCGACCTCATCCCTGCGTATCTCTCATAGTATGGGCTCTCTGAGATGTGGGAACTTTTCTCCTAGTTCGTATAGTTTGTAGTATATCAAAAACCATAGGATATGTTGAGTATAGTTGACTAAAGTATCAAAGGAAATAAGTTCAAAGGTTTCTTCAAAAACTAATCAAGAACACAACGAACCTCACTGGCGATCTTCAACCGAAAAGATCATCGAAATACTTAACCAGGACCTATAAATGCCTAACTCCCCTAAGTTTGAACCACTGATCAACCAACAAACCAAGTAAACTGCCCTAATTCTAACCTAATGCCATTAGAAATGGTGGTTGAAAAAATGATAAGGAGATGGAAAATATGAAAACACGTAGAAAAGAAATCAAATATTAACGAAATTAATGGAAAAGGAAATATGTGGCACTTGGGATTGAAATGTGGTCGGAAACACTAAGAATGGAGGTGAAAAGATGCCGAAAAAAGGAAGACCATGGAGAGAGGGGGAGCTCTGGTAAACACTTGCGTAAAAATAGAGAAAATGAGAGGAAAGAAGGAGAGGAAGAAAAAAATAGCTTTAAGACCAACTCAAATCACATGCAAAAACCAAAGGCAACATCATGGCACAATTTTTGAGGTCACACGCATAAGTGTAGCCACTTGGACTTAACACCAAACCGCTCACAAAGTGATAAGTGTCCACATTAGGCATTGAAAATGCATCTCTGGTAGGATGTTCTCTAATTACAATTAATGAGATACTCGCTGATATTGAGGGGACATCTAACTACTTTGTGATAGATGAGTTTATACCCCATCATCCCATTGGCACTAAAAAGTAAGGACTATGGGTGATTGGTATACATAATCTGGTCTCTTCTGGACGAGACTCACCTGCTAACACACCCTCTAATAAGTCACTTCAAAGTCATCATGTTCTAGAACCCACACCTTTGAGAGGCATGTTTTGCAGCCTTGGCCTTTGAGACCTTTTCCCCATTAATATCTACCACTATTCATGGGGTTCAATACTAGACTTTAACTATAACAAACTGCCGTTTGTTATCCTATATACTGTCATCCTCAGACACCTCCACCAAACTGAGATTCCCATCATCAACCATATTTATTGTGATCAGAACGTTATCCTCAACCTCTTCTCTATTAAGAGATATCTCATCAACCTCGAATGGCCGAGACTTCATAACTCCGACATAGTTAACTTGAGTGGAACATGTGAAAAGGTTAATGTTGGAACATGTAACTTAGATCGTTGCAGTTTATCAACCCCCACGTGAGGGGAATATTTTCTCATCATGGATTATAAATTCAGTTCACATATTTCACTCTCTCATTGGATGTCTTATCTCGTACACACAAGCTGTATACTAGGGGTGGTACTACTCAGCCACAACACTATAAAAGGCATTCATCTTCATCCTCTTGAGGGATTCTGATTAACAAAACTTCTGTCATTTTATAATTATAAACAAAGAAAGAGAGAGATTATACTATTCTAATGGAATCCAACCTTCATTTATAGTGGATACACTTCTTATTTTGCATATTGGATGTAGGATAAGTCCAAACCACTTAAATAACCGTGTCATCTTATTATCTCTCATCTTTTATACTTGCTTAATACCTATTGTGTTTATATATTATTCCACCACAACTATATAGATAGAGAAACTAAGTTGAGCATAATCTTAAGGTGATATTATGTATCATCATTTATCATCCTTTTTAGTGGTCCCATTAACATGCGTATTCACCCTTTTATAGCGAGGCACGATTAGACACATTGCTCATAGTTTATAAACTTTTACTTGTTTTTATCACCTTTGAGCTGTCCTATTGACATATGTATTAACTCTTCCACAGTGAGTCGTGATCTAGTGCATCACTCATAATTTATACACTTTTACTCATTTTATACCTTTTTAAGTGGCCCATAATTATGCATATTAAATTCTTCATAGTGATTCGTAATTCAATGCAACACTCATAATTTATCCTACTTTATCTATTTTATGATCCTTTTTAGCGGTCCCGTTGACATGCGTATTCAATATGAAGACTCATGATCTGGCATATCATTCAAATTCTATCTATCTTTATATTGTCCTTTTTTCTAGGTGTACTCCTTAGAATGATTCATTCCTGTCTTTTTCATGATCCGAACATGGTGATTTATCTCCTCATACACTATTCACATATGCTTTCACACCACACACTCTTACAAATTGTGAACATGTTTACATAATTTTAGGAGTAGGAGGACATTTTATTTCCCATCAGAGATCAAAAGATAGGAATGGGTGCCTAACGCCTTCTTCTTCCGTAACATAGTCAATGAGCCCATGATTCGCTTAGTTATGCATGCATCAGTTGTCTTTTTTATGTCGTCGCTTCGGATATGGATACCTATTTTTCATATTTTGAGTGAAATAGGTTGACGAGTTCAATCTTTACACATTAACACACCCTCACACCCTTGATGACGACCAATTTAGGTTGTTTTATAACCCGTGAAGGCTGTGTGAGTGGAGGGGAGGAAGCTTTTCCTTTGTTCCTAACTTCGAGGTGCAGAGGCATCGGTAGTGCAACCCACTTTCTAGGTTCAAAATGATCTTCATGATGGGGATTGTTAAGAAAAAAAATTGTTCCTAAAAGACTTTTATTGATCATAATTTATAAACTAAAACAAGAAAAACAAGATGAAGTGTTTAGATAACCATACATTTGTGGATGTTCTAGGTTATACGATATAAGCGACATAGATTATGAAAAAGATGATGTTATTGTTCAACCACATGAAAAAACTTGATTGGATGTGAAAAAGACTTAGATATTATAGTATTTAATCCACCTAAATAGAGAAATGTGTGTGGCCTGTTCCGAAGATGAAAGACTTATGAAATAAGAGAAAAAACACTCTCTGTCCTCACCTCTTAACAAAAACTTAAATAATCTCTCTCTCTCTCTCTCTAAGGAGTGTCAACGATTCTTATAACCCTTCCCTATATATATATATATATATATAGGTACATGAAGTGGAATTAGGAATATAGTGGTTTTCGAAGACTTTTTGTCTTGTTACTTGGAATATGGAATATTCTAGGGACCCAAGGCAATTAATTAAATTGGCCTCCAAAACAAAAAATATGAAAATCCAGAATTATTTCCTGTAGTTTAGTTTCTTTTCTATTTAATTTTAATTAATTCTATTAAATAATTACAATTGCACTCCAATTTAATTATCTCAATATTGCTTGAATAGTGAGGTCTTGTTTCCAAAGATTGATAGTACATACTATGATTCATTGCGTTAAGCATTCAATACTCACTTAGTGAAATTCAATTTATTCCTTGATCTCAATCATAAGGTTTTTGATACACTACCAGATATAAATCCATTGATGATATTTACTATTAGAATCAAAATATATAAGTTTATTAAGAGGGTATTAAAATCAAGAATATCTACTAGATGCAGATTCTTTCGGAATATGATCTGAGACATATTTGTAACGATTGCCTAACCTACAGAGATTATGGACCCAATAAATTGGATCTGAACCATATCAAATCAAAGAAATAATTATGTGAATATTCTAATCCTCATAATCCTTTGCATTATGAATATAAGCAACCTTTGCTAACTTGTGAGATTGTGCAATCTAATCTAATCAACACTTAGACTTGAATATTACCCTTAATCCTGTTTAATACGTTCTCGATGTATCGGTAAAATCGTCTTCGCACTATAAGATTAGTTCTTAAACCATCATACATGTCCCATAGTTAAGATAATATACTAAAATTATACACAGACCTTCACCGATAGGATGTCAACTCCTTTTCTAGGTCGTGAACTATTCAATTGTATCGGAATTGTGATATTCTATGACCAGTTTAAACCCAACCCACCATAATTCCTATAAATTATAATGGACCAACATGTAAAATATATTTAAAATAAATATAGGTCTTTCTAAAAACCATGATTCGTATATCAAAATTAACTAAGACAATCCATTATTAAAACGAATAAAAGTCATTTTAAAATGGGTTTACGAACAACACCCCACAGTTGGATGTATTATGGTCCATTTAAGCCCATGTAGGAACACCTCTTTTAACTTTAATCACACCTAGAAATAATATTCTCATTTACAACTTTTTCATGAAATATGATGGATAAAGATTCACTACCATCAATCACATTATTTATCATCTTCATAATATTATTACTATAAGGATTGTAATCTCGGCGAGGATGATTAATTAATGAGTTAATAAGGAAATTTCATTATTCACTTCTGGAATTCAATTTTGTCAAGCATTCTCCAACTCTCAATACATAAAAATTTATTCTAATGAAATTAAAGTACTTTGTGGTATGATTATTTCAATTCCAAATATCATAAGTTGTCTTCTTCATAAAGGGACAAAGGTAAACCTTCTAAAAAATATGGCAGACAGTGTGAATGGGTACAAACCATAAGAATTTTGTAAAGCCTTTTCCTTCTGACCCTAAATCGCCGATCCTCGTTCAAACCCTATCCATATAACTGGTGGATGCTATCCAAGCTTATTTTTACTTTGCTTAACTCTTGGACCTAAGGTTATCTCAATACACTTTCATATATCTCTGAATCCTCTTCCTAATGGTCCTAACCATGCACAAATCGAAGTTACGATTCACATTATACAACCGTTATACCAAAAAACCATAATCAAACAATGACTGGAAACTTTTCGAGCTCCATTTAACTTTAGTCAACTATTGGAAACAAGAGTATCTAAAAAAACTTTTAAATATTTCTTAATCCTCTTTCTAATGTCTCCCACTATGCATAAATCGGAATTGCGAATCACATTTGATGGTCATTTTATTGAAAATCCATTCTTATTTACCTATAGGAACCCCTCCCCTTGCCTGTTGGTAGGTGAAACATTACTTATCTGCCAAGTATGGTACTCCTGACAATAGGTAGGCCAACTCCCATGTCATCCTGCACACCCCCTAACGATAATATGGTCCTTTTAGCTTTTTAGGGATCCTTAGTTAAGGAAATCCTAACCTCACTATTCCAGATCCTTTAACCTGATAATTTGTGTGGTAGCCCTATTACATCACTCCCAAAAACATTATCTTATGTCATCCCTCACCTCACCATTTTTTGCCACTTTTTCCACTCCACCACCATCCATAATATGTAAAAATTGTATTACAAAACCTTCAAAAATTGCAATTCAAACAACTTAGAAGGTCCAAACACTTTTCATTCTACATTTCAAATTTGTTGTTATTTCACATATTTCTTTAATTTTATCACATTTTCTATTTAAGTCTTTTTTCTCATCATTAATCAAATTTCTAGTATTTATGATGAGGATTAAATCATACGCGACTTTAGACCCACATGTGCTCCCCTTTACACCTCATAAGGGTAAGAGGAGATAAGTTTATAGGAAAAAGATAGAGATTTAAAGTGGTTTGTACCTGAGGATATTGTCCTACGTCCACTGTACAAAGTTGTTTTTACCTTTTTATAAGAATGTAAATAAGTATTATAGTCTAAGAGACCCCTTTAGCTTTGGTCAAGAGAGTCTGAGGTCATATGTCATTCGTTAGTAGTCCAATGGTCCTTAGAAAATAACTGAATGACTTGTCTAAGGGTTCCTGAGTGCTACATTGGTCCTCAATATGTAATACAAATGATATTAGCAATGGAAAGTGTACATGCTATAAATATAAGCTCACTGTAGTGGATAATGAGTATGGGAGGGAATGTCGACACTTGTGAAAGGCTAAAACTCTTATATGTCTGATTGTTTGAATGATATAATCTTTTATAATTCTTGAGATAGATCCCCTCCCCTTCCACCATCCTTCTATTTATAAAGGAACTCTTTAATAGAGAATGAAAGGGTTGTTTCAACATGGTTTTAATGGTTATGAAGTCTGATGGTACTAGGGAGGAGGTGGAGTCTTGGACAAAGTTTTTGCAGGTGGTGTTAGGTGGTTTTTAGGTGCATTAAGTGCTAATAGGAACATTAAATGAAAATGGGGTTGGATAATGGTGGTAACTGGAATGGTGTTTGGTGGTCGAGGACTTCTAAGATTAGGACCTACCCCCGGTTGGCATTGGTATGTTCTCAAGATGTCCTGGGTTAATACAGCTCGACGCTGTGGTCTAATCATCCCAGGGAGACCCTTTTCCCTTACACTCAGGTCTATTCTGGGTATCAGACTTAACAATACCTCGTACTCGATGCATGATTAGGAAGGCAGGATGGAATGATTGAGCTTTAACGGAAGGGGGATTTAGATCTAAGGCCTGCTACAGTACCATGGCTATGTTTTAAGAATGGTAGAGATCTATGGAACCAGATATCTCTTTAATCGAGGAATGAGGTCAATTGAGGAGTCTAGTTTATTGTTTGAGGATTCTTAAAGTGATTTAAGAGATTTTGGAAGGTCAAAGGTTTAATATGGTGTTATAAGTACCCCCTTGTTGCTTGTTGCTTGTTGTAAGAACTTACAAGCAGCAAAAATAATCCCTTTTCCATGAGCTAGGACTAATACTATAACTTGTCGTTAAAATACTCATGAAGTCCATATTTGATTGAGAAAGAGTTTTTAAGTGATAGCGAACATTAATGGGACATTCTTTTGGTGATGGAAAAGTTGAAGCGTTAGGTTTTGGAGGTTATAAAGAAGTCCCCTAGGAGAGCCTACGCTTGTCACCATTCTCACAATCTTTCTTTTGTCTTCCAAATCAAAAAACCTATTGTCTTTTTCTATTCCTTGCCAAAGATGTCTTCTAAAAATGTTTTCACTTCTGAAATCTCTGATGCAAAGACCCTTTTTTTTGGTCCCTCATGTTTCCATTCCCTTGATCAAATAAGAGGTTGCTAGGACAGTAAAAGAGACGTATTTGGGGGTGAGTGACCACAACTTTATCGGTGAGGCCTGCTATGATTCTCGAACTATTGACCAAGATCTAATAACCAGTAAGAAGACTTTCCATATACCTAAATACATAATTTTGAGGGATACCAACCCTGACAAAAGGGACCGCTCCTTGGTCCCTAATAATGTCTATTTTATTGAATGCTCCTTATAGTATGGGGATAGATTTCCGACACCTCTATCAGTGATAAGAATTTTGAGAGCAATCAAAATTTAGCCTTCCTAACTAGTGGACAATTCTCGGAGATCACTAATATCCATAATCCTTTCTTTTAGAGAGGCCAGTAATGTCTAGAGATATGTGAGACTAGCCCAATTCTTAAGGCTATACCGAGTCCAGGAATAGAGTAAGGCCGAAGACAAAAGGTTGGAATATCTATCCCCCAAAGTTGCTATATTCTTTATTATAAATGGGCACATTTCCTTAATAACTAGAGAGATAAGTTCTTCTTTGTTAGTGGTTCATAGGCCACCTATGACCTTGATGAGCCAATGATTTACCCTACTTCTTAGTGTTCTCCCTTGACTTTGGGTAAGCCTTTATTCCTGTTTACACTTTTGACTTGACTTTTGACTTGACTTTTGTATGATACTTACTAATCCTCTTGCTTTATTTTTAGTGGTTGTTGATACTTCTGAGTAAGAGACGAATAAAATGGAGAAATTATTGAAGAAATATTCTATCCCTTTTAAGGTTCTTATCACAGCCAATCACCTTTTTAATAGTGGGCTGGGACCTGAGCCCAAGCATGTGAGTGCCCTTCTTCCCCCAATCTCATTATTGGGGGATCAATAAGGTTTGAGTCTTTCTCTATGGCCTTTCATAATAAAAATATAGTTTCCAAGGTAGATTCTAAAATCCCTGAGGCTTTCGATGAGGAACAAGCTCAATCTTATGGAGAAACTAAGCCTCCTTCAGTGGTTGAGTGGGGCATCATTTTAGGTTCTGATGAAGAAGAAGATAAACCAAGTGGCTGACCTCTTGTCTTATTTTTTTTTAATTTATTTTGACTTTTTTGATATCCCACTTTTCCCTGATTACCTGATGTATTAAATACAAGTGAGGAAAGAAGGATGATGAGGCAGTTTAGCAAGGACACCTCATATATGCTCATTATTGTTATAGGGAAGATTTCCTTAAAAATTAAGAATTTAAACCTTGACATGTCGTTAGGTTCCCTCACTCTTGAGGTTTAACTGGAAAGAGGTGGCTGAAGAGGAGCTAGTGATGGAAATTCTTCCCTTACTACAAGCTTTACTGAGGGAAGATGGGATCCTTCGGGAAACCCAAGGTCGTTCTTTTATTCCAGGGGACTTGCAGTCACTGGTCTCAATAAGCAAAGGAAATGAGAATGCGATTTTTGCTGAAGGGAATGAGGTCTTAAAGAAGGGCATCGAAACCCTTATCTATTTAGTGGGGATGGAAGCGAGAAAGAGGAATTTACGACCTCCTTCTATTGAGGAACATAACTCTTATGCTTCTCTGGTGGATGACGTCCATTAAATGGATAAAATAAAATGTTCTAATGATGTGGGCAAGCTGAGGATACAAGAGACCTTTATTAATGCCGATGAGCTGGTCCATTTGTTGGGTAATGTATCTTCACGGTTACTTATGACATTATTTTAGTTTTCTTAGCTTATATGCCTTTGTTCTTGCATTTATTTTTTATTTTTTGTAGGTTCAACACCTGATAGAGTCTCTTTTAGCTGACGCCCTTAATGGTAGTAATAGGCGGAGCATGGCCATTGAGATAACAAAGGCATGGACCCTCATTCGTATGGAATTAAATTATAATATCAATGATCCGAGGGTAGATGATGATGTCCTTATAAAGGAGAAGGGTGCCCTGAGGACCCGACTCATTGTTCTATAGCAATAGAAAATTTTGGAATCCCAGATATTAAGGGACAATGCTTTCTTACTAGCATCTGCAAGGGATTCTCTAGTAAAGGTAGCATAACTTCAACTATTGGAAATATTGATCTTATAGAGATGGTATATACTCTTTGAGGTCAAAAGGAATAGGTCTAATTCTTATAGGAGAAACTCCTTCATGCTGAGGATGAAGTTGAATAAATAAAACAATCAGTTAGAGAGCATACTATTATGAAGGAGGATCTGACCTTCGGGGGTTAGGATCTTTATAAAGAGAATTCTAGGGTCGTATTACTCTATTCCACTATTAAATGGGATATCCACTCCATTGTTAAGATAAATTTGAATGCCTATCTCAGGTTTAAGACATTTAAGAAGTACCTCTTCCAAACTATAACTATGGATTTGATGATGGTTGTTATCGAAAGTGGATATTTTTTGGCTATTTAGTGAGGCTTTTGAGTCTAGTGGAGAGAGTTCAAAAGATTAAGGTTTCTCTATGTGTTTAGGGGGGGGGGGGGGGGGGGAGCTCAAGGAAGATTCCCCTGCTTCTGTCTCAATCGGTGAAATTCTTAAATAAGCTTAGCATACCAAGCCTTAAGTGACTTTTGTGTAACTTTTTTTTTTGAATATTTGGCCGTCGGACATTGATGAATTATCCAATCTTTTACCTTTAATGACAGTAGGAATTTGCATGAAAATGTGTTATTCTTCAATCTTTAATTTTTATTTTCTTTGCTATGGAATTTAATGCAATGTTTGAGATGTTTGTTATTTTCTCTTAATCAGTACGTAGTACACCCTTAGGCTCCCAAGATTTCTTGATAAAGAAAAGTAACTGGACCCTGAGACTGGCGCTTGTTACGTACGTAGTCTGTCGATGTCAAGTATGAGGTTCTGTACTGGGGCGTTATGCCTTAGAACCTTCGTATCCACTATACATGTGCCTTTGTGAGAATATAAGCTAATAATTATTGTTTAACCACGCAGCCCGCAATAGTTTTTGTCATAAAGGCTCAAATTTAAACATGTAAGGGCTCCTGAGACCTTAGGTCTAAAATTTAGATTTCATCACATGAAATTTGTAGCTCTTGTAAGGGTCCTAAGACCTCCGAACTTACTAAAATTATAACCGAAGTCCCACAAAGGGTCATAAGACCTCTGAACTTAGGTAAGTTTATAATCTGAAGTCCTTATAAGGGTCTGAGACCTACAGACTTAGAAAAATGCTAACCTGAAGTTCTACAACGGGTCAAAAAACCTATGAACTTAGGTAAGTTTATAATCTAATGTCCATATAAGCATATGAGACCTTCGAACTTAGAAAAATGGTAACTTGAAGTCCCATATAGGGTTATAAGGCCTTTGGAGTTAGGTAAATTTTCAATCTAAAGGCCTTATAAGGGCTTGAGATATCTCAAACTAGAAAAGGTGTTGAAAAATTTGAAGTCCTTTTAAAAATTTGCGTTTCTTACATTTTTTTTGTATTTGAATTTAAGAACAGATTTTTATGTTAGGAAATTGGATGGTTATGTGTCCTTAGACTTTAAGCTCATTGAAATTATCAATGAGTATCTCAATAATCCCTTTAGTCTTTTATGAGCTTAGAGAAATTTGACTATTCTCTTTGGGTTGCTTAAACCCGAGGTTTGTAGTCTTTTTTGGGTCATAAGACCTTTGACTATTAATCCCAAGCCAAGGTTAAAATCATTGTAACTTGAATTTTGGGTCCTAATCCCTTAGCTTTAACCAATATTCCAGACTAAAGTCTTTGTGTAATACCCCATACTTTTGGCTATATTTATTTTTGGGATTAATTAATTAAATGCGTATTAATTTGGAAATTAATCCGGGTTATAAATACTAATGAGATGCGAGTTGGTATTTGATTATGTGCATATATGATTACATATGAATTTGGAATTATGAAATTTGTCGTGAGATTTATATACGGCAATTTGGAAATTTTATTGAGACGCGTGGGACCGCCGCGTCACGGTGAAATATTTTGATTATAAAAAGTGAATTTAAAATCTATAATCCGTATGGTCATTTTGAGTGCGCCAACGCGTCCGAAAGGGTCGAGATAGTCAGAAAACACTAGCCGGGGGTGTAGTTTGGGTCCCGGGGTATTTTTAGGCCATACCGGTAACTTAAAGGGTATTTTGGTAATTTTACATTTTGAGGAATTAAAAGTGACGAAAATTGGTTAATTAAATCTGATGTGGATTTGACCCACTAAGCCCATAACCAACCCATATTAACCTAGAAGGCTACGTAGGTTATCATTTAGGTTTTCTAAGTTCCCCAAATCAAACCCTAGCCACCTTAAGCCACCATTGGAGAAGGAGCTTGGAGAGAGGAAATTCTGCAGAAAACTTCATCAAACCTACACCAAAATCAGAAATCAAACCAAGGCAAGTGACTTTATTCCATTTAATTTCAGAGAATGTTCTCTCCATGTTAGAAAATTCGGATTTATGGTTTGTTCTTGATGAAATATGAAAACCGATGTAGTTTAGAACATAGAACTTGAAAATCTTAAGGAGAACTGCATGTAGAATGATAGGTAGATAATTATTCTCATGATATTTGTGATTTGAAGAGATTAAAACGGACTTATATTGGGTTAATTATTGATTCAAAAGTTAGGGTTCATGTTCTTGAAATAATTGGGAAAAAGTGTAGAGATTTATATTTTGTTTGATGTTAAAGAGATTAAATCCTTGAAAATATGTTAGGAGATGATTTGAATATGTTTAGGATGAATTAGAGACCCTAAATCACTGTTGGGATGAACTTTGGAAGAGATTAGAAGTGATAAAAATGGTGAAAAACGAATTGGGGAAAAATCTGGGCCGAAACTGGTCAGTCGTTAGAAGCAGTCCCCAGGTCGTTCGAACGAACTCGTTCGAACGAGCTTCTAACGAGTTGACCAGTCGTTGCTAACGAGCAGGGATTTCGTTCGATATCTCGTTCGAACGAGATATCGTTTGAAGGGACAGTTCGTTCGAACGAACTGGATCTCGTTCGAACAGCCTCGTTCGAACGAGACTTCTAACGAGCTGGCAGTTTGGGCCATTTTGGACTGTTTTGATTTTTGGAGTTCCGTAAACTTATTCGAGGATATAGATATCATTCCGTAGATGTAGTAATGATAGAATTGGGACATTTGGGTATTTATGAGAAGGAATTTACATACGAGAGTTGTATTACATGGACGGTTTGGGTTGAGACGTGAGTGTCTACTACGACGTGAGAAAATTATGGCGCGTATGATTACAAACCGGAATAGTACAAATTGTGATAATTATAGTTAGTACGAGAGTGCAATATGTACTACGATTAAAATACGGTATTACTAAGATGTGTGTTTACTTAGTATTGATATATGGATTGTATGTATGACATACCTACCATACTTGCTATCACGGGAGGTTTGCGTTCGCTTAGGGCCCTCTAATCCTTGTGTCGCCCGGATTTAGACTGGTTACCTCGATGAACATAGGTCATATAAAGACTTATTGGGATATTAATAAGTCCGCTGACCGTAGGAGCGTAGGTATGTGCGTGACCTATGTGATGTGACTGTGTTCGCCTCCACTATTTGTGATTTGTGTTATCTGGACTATTCCTGAGAGATTCGGAATATGTGATCCTTATGTACGTGATGTACCGGGATGGATAGCAGAGTATGTGTGCACCACAACTTAGTTCTCGGGGTGCTTATATTGTATATTTATGATGTGAATAATATACACTTAATTAATGAGAACCTTCATGTTAATTATGTGAATTTAATTACGGTATTGTTTCGAGAAATATAACGAGTTAACTGGTAGTTATATATATTGCATATTGAACATATGAGTTATGTTAAACCCCTACTTAATTACGAGCGTTATTATGTTAAGAGAACCGAGTAATAAGGGTAGGACCTATGACTGTCTAGCTAGATATGTTGTCACTTAGCTAGTAGTTTGTATCACTCTAGATGGGTACTTACGTTAGGTGTGCACAGTTAGACGAGAGGTGAGAATATCATGTGAGTGAACGTCCTAACATGTACTTTGCATTTAATGTTTTAAATGTTTTTAAAGCACTTGCAGGTTTTTAAAATATAACTCCACATTCGGGCTCTGACCCGTTTGCTTTTCAAATCTTTTTCTTGTAAAACCATTTTAGGTGCCCAGCCACAGGGACACCAAGCATAGGATACTCATTCAGGTGACGAGCTGTAGCTGTTGTGGAAGCTACAGGGACTTTGCTTGTAGACGCTTCGATCTTTTGGATTCCAGAGTTATTATCTATCAGTTGTAGGGCATGTTGCCCATTTCTATTAGACATCTTTTACATTTCAGTTTTCAGACTTTAGCATGTATTATTTCAGTATTCGGTTATTTATTTCAGTTATGGGATTGTAGTGAGGAGTTTTCCTCCAGACTTTATTTACTATATTGAGATGGTTATTCGTTTTACTTCAGTATGGTGAATGGTGTTATTTATTTCTTTACACTTGTTGCATGTTAATCAGACTTAAATTAAAATTTGGCAACTTACTTTTTAAATACTAGGTGGTTAGTAATAATAAATATGTTTTCGACAGTGATGCTATTAACTGAGCCAACTTGGCATTTTGAATTAATTTAATAAAGGAGTAGCTACCCGGTATTTAATTAGTCGGGGTGTCACAGGTGGTATCAGAGCATCAGGTGCTAGTGTCCTTTAGGATCTGTACGGCTATTATGTTTCCGCTTCGTTTCTTTGATATAGAGCCCTATATTTTAGGACTCTTGTACTCTTTTTGTGTATGCTTCGTTCTTCAGCTATCTTAAGTTTATAAACCGTGAACTTATAAACTTTGTTCTTATTTCAGATGCCTCCACGACGTGCACGACGAGTTCCCAGGGATGCAACGCCCGAACCCCAACGCGCTCCAGTTCAGGGCATGATGAACGCCGCTGAGGTTGCAGCTATAGTAGCCCAAGCGGTAAATGCCGCAATTGCCGTGATTCAGCAGGCACCACCTCAGGTGCCGGTTGTCGCGCCGGTACAGGCAAATGCATTCCCGTCTGCTTGGGAGCGTGTACGTGACGCTTTTAAGAAAGCGCATCCGCCAGAGTTTGCAGGTAGCTCAGATGTGGTAGTCTCGAGCCAATGGAGGAAAGATATGCAAAGGCACTTGAGAATGCATGAGTGCACTGATGTTCAGAAGCAGGTGCTAGCTACTTTCAAGCTAGTTGGATCTGCACTGCAGTGGTGGGAGTCTGTTACCACCACGGAGGAGAGGGATGCTCTCACGATTCAGGAGTTCTGGGTACGGTTCGACCGCAAGTACTTTACGTCGGCTGTTCATACGGAAATGAGGAGGAAGCTGATGAGTCTGAGGTAGGAAGGCAAGACAGTGGACGAGTATGAGGCCGAGTTCACTAATCTGTTGAACATCGTTCCAGACGAGATACCAACAGAGAAGAAGAAGATTGAGAAGTTCACCGACGGGTTGAATTGGAGGATCCGTCAGCATCTGCTAGGGAACCTATCGTTGGCCACATATTCTGATGTGGTTAACGCTGCGTTGTTACAGTGCCAGGACCACCATTTTCATATGGCCGAGGGCAAGAGGTCGGGAGAGTCTAGCCATCAGGGCAGGACTGGAGGACATGGTGCCAGCGGGGCACAATCTGGTCAGGGGCAGAGACAGAATGAGCAGGGCTCCCAGCAGGGGGATAATAAGAGGTTCCGGTCAGGGAACTACAGGCAGGGACAGGGAGGTTTCCGTCAGGGCCATCAGGGTCCAAACGACCATCAGTGCCAACAGGGGCAGAATGGGCAGCAGTTTCACCAGGGCCAGCAGGGCCAAGGGAGGAACGGTAACGGCCACCAGGGACGGGGACAGCAGGGGCAGAGGGGAGGGAACTTCCCAGGGAAGTGCTTTGTTTGTGGCAAGACTGGCCATAAGAAGCAGGATTGTCCTGATAGGGGCAGGGCCCCACAGCAGCAGCAGCAGGGTGCTCGCCAGGAGCCACATAGGCCTATGTTTCCCGCCGCTCTTCCCGCACCGCCACAGATGGCAGCACTGCCACCCATTCCAGCAGTCCCAGTTCAGCAGGGGCAGCTACAGTATGGACGTGTCTACAACGTCCACCAGGCTGCAGTTCCACAGGCAGCGCCCGCGATTGAGGGTACGTTTCCTATCCATGGCACTATGGGTCGGGTGTTATTTGATACGGGTGCTACACACTGTTTTATAGCTACACACTTCGCGAAAGCTTTAGGATTGTTAGCTACGGCAGAAAGCACAGTGACGTGTGTCGACTCACCATTGGGGAGTGGGTCACTTATTTTCTTTATATGCCGGGGAGTGGGGGTAGAGATTGGTGGTTTAGTATTACCTGCAGACATGTTAGTGTTAGACATGCATGTTCACGATGTGATCATCGGTATGGATTGGCTCGTAGCATATAGGGCCATGATTGATTGCTTCAGCGGGAGCATTGTTTTTGCCATTCCGGGGCAAGAGATGTTTGTAGTGGCGATGCCTTGCCCAGAGGGAGGATCGACCGCTCATCTGTATTACATAGAGGAGGATACCTCTAAGGAGGTTGTTATTCCCTTAGATTCGATCCCGGTTGTCAGGGAGTATTCGGATGTGTTTCAGGAGATACCAGGCTTACCACCCAGTCGAGAGATAGACTTTGTTATAGATTTGCTACCGAGTACGAGACCTATAACACGCGCACCGTACTGTATGGCTCCAGCTGAGATGAGGGAGTTACGGGATCAGATAGAGCAGCTGTTAGGCCAGGGCTTTATTCGCAGGAGTACCTCACCTTGGGGCGCTCCGGTTTTGTTTGTGAAGAAGAGGGACGGTTCACTGAGATTGTGTGTGGACTACCGAGAGTTGAATAAGGTCACGATACGGAATAAGTATCCGTTGCCTCGAATCGATGAATTATTCGACCAGTTGAGAGGAGCTTCTTTCTTCTCGAAGATTGATTTGAGATCGGGATACCATCAGTTGCGTATCAGGGAGGAGGATGTCTCGAAGACCGCGTTCTTGTCGAGATATGGTTCTTACGAGTTTCGGGTTATGCCTTTTGGTTTGACCAACGCTCCAGCAGTGTTTATGGACTTGATGAACAGAGTGTTCAGGGATTTCCTAGATCAGTTTGTCATTGTCTTCATTGATGACATTCTGGTTTACTCCCAGACAGAGGAGGAGCATGCCGAGCATTTGAGGCAGGTTTTGCAGACACTTCGTCAGAACGAGTTGTATACAAAATATGAGAAGTGCGGGTTTTGGCTGAAGGAAGTCCAGTTCTTGGGTCACATTATTTTCGACCAGGGAATATCTGTTGATCCGGGGAAGGTATCAGCGGTGAGGGAGTGGGGACAGCCCACGACACCGACTGAGATTTGTAGTTTCTTGGGTCTAGCAGGATACTACAGGAGATTTATTCGGGGTTTCTCGGAGATAGCAGGTCCTTTGACACATCTGACTCGTAAGGGTGTGCCATACATCTGGAGTGATGCCTGTCAGTTGGCATTCGATGAATTGAAGGACAAATTGACCTCAACACCTGTGTTAGCATTGCCGAAACCGGGAGTTGAGTATTTGGTTTACACCGACGCGTCTTTGCAAGGGCTGGGAGGTGTATTGCAGCAGGAGAGACAGGCCATAGCTTATGCTTCCCGTAAGCTTAAGCCTCATGAGAAGAATTACCCCACGCATGATTTGGAGTTGGCGGCAGTGGTATTTGCCTTACGGATTTGGAGGCACTATCTTTTGGGGGAGAAGTTTCAGCTGTTCACGGACCACAAGTCACTACAGTACCTGTTCACGCAGAAGGAGTTGAATATGCGGCAGCGTAGGTGGATTGAGTTTGTGAAAGACTACCAGTTCGACATCCAGTACCACTCGGGTAAGGCTAACGTGGTGGCAGACGCGTTGAGCCGTAGGCCAGCAGATGAGGTGGCAGAGGTGTGGAAGGCTAAGTGGAAGGAATTGGGACACCAGGATGCAGTGGCCCGATCTTTCATGTCTGTGATGACCGTTACACCGCAGATTGTCACAAAGGTAGTACGGGCACAGGCCAATGACTCGTTCTGTCAAGAGCAAATAGTTCGATTACTAGCAGAGGGAGCCGAGTCCTATACCGTTAGCTCAGACGGGGGATTGCGCTTCAATGGGAGATTGGTAGTTCCGGAAGGAGAGGAATTGCGGCACAATGTGATGGCAGATTCGCACGGATCACGGTTCGTGGTACATCCCGGAGGGGACAAAATGTACCAAGACATGAGACGGCAGTATTGGTGGAGCGGTATGAAGAGAGATATCGCTGAGTTTGTTTTGAAATGCGCCACTTGTCAGCTTGTCAAAGTGGATCAACAGAAACCGGCAGGATTGCTACAGCCGTTGGAGGTTCCGGTATGGATGTGGGAGAGTATATCCATGGACTTTATCACAGGGTTGCCTACGTCGCAGAGGGGTCACGACTCCGTTTGGGTAATTGTGGACAGGTTGTCCAAGGTCGCTCACTTTTTACCCGTTAGGACTGATTACACTACGGGACAGTATGCCCAGCTCTTCATTTCAGAGATTGTGAGACTTCACGGTGTGCCCCTAAATATCGTGTCTGACAGAGACAAGATATTTGTTTCGCGGTTTTGGGAGAGTTTCCAGGAGGCCATGGGCACGGAATTGCGGTTGAGTACGGCTTATCATCCGCAGACCGATGGGCAGACAGAGCGCACCAATCAGATGTTGGAGGACATGCTACGCATGAGCATCATCGACTTTGGGGGTGGATGGGAGCAGTACCTTCCACTGGTGGAGTTTGCTTACAACAACTCCTATCAGTTAACTATTGGCATGGCTCCGTTTGAGGCATTGTACGGTAGGCCTTGTCGTTCCCCAGCATGTTGGTTAGAGGTGGGGGACAACAAACTGCTTGGGCCGGAAGTGATTCAGGATACTTCGGCAAGGATTGAGTTGATTCGGAGTCGCATTCGGGTAGCTCAAGACAGGCAGAAGAGTTATGCTGATGCGAAGAGGTTTTTCAGGGAGTTCCAAGTGGGGGACCAAGTTTTGCTCAGAGTATCTCCGATGAAGGGGATTATGCGTTTCGGGAAGAAGGGGAAGTTGGCACCGAGGTATGTGGGGCCGTTTCCTATTATTGAGCGGATCGGACCGGTTGCGTATAGACTCGGGCTACCGGAGCATTTGCATCGGATTCACGATGTGTTCCATATTTCCTAGCTGAGGAAATACCTTAGAGATAATTTGGCTCATTCTCATATTGCTGTGGAGGACATCGATCTTCAGCCTGATAGCTCCTACGAGGAGGGGCCAATTGCTATTTTGGACCGAAGCGAGAGGAAACTGTGGTCAAAGATAGTCCCGTTAGTGCGTGTTCAGTGGCGACATCACAATGTCGAGGAGTCCACATGGGAGCACGAGGATGAGATGCGCGAACGTTATCCAGATTTATTTTTAGCAGGTACTTTCTAGTTTCGAATTTCGGGACGAAATTCAGTTATTAGGGGGGGAGTATGTAATACCCCGTACTTTTGGCTATATTTATTTTTGGGATTAATTAATTAAATGCGTATTAATTTGGAAATTAATCCGGGTTATAAATACTAATGAGATGCGAGTTGTATGTGCATATATGATTATATATGAATTTGGAATTATGAAATTTGTCGTGAGATTTATATACGGCAATTTGGAAATTTTATTGAGACGCGTGGGACCACCGCGTCACGGTGAAATATTTTGATTATAAAAAGTGAATTTAAAATCTATAATCCGTATGGTCATTTTGAGTGCGCCAACGCGTCCGAAAGGGTCGAGATAGTCAGAAAACACTAGCCGGGGGTGTAGTTTGGGTCCCGGGGTATTTTTAGGCCATACCGGTAACTTAAAGGGTATTTTGGTAATTTTACATTTTGAGGAATTAAAAGTGACGAAAATTGGTTAATTAAATCTGATGTGGATTTGACCCACTAAGCCCATAACCAACCCATATTAACCTAGAAGGCTACGTAGGTTATCATTTAGGTTTTCTAAGTTCCCCAAATCAAACCCTAGCCACCTTAAGCCACCATTGGAGAAGGAGCTTGGAGAGAGGAAATTCTGCAGAAAACTTCATCAAACCTACACCAAAATCAGAAATCAAACCAAGGCAAGTGACTTTATTCCATTTAATTTCAGAGAATGTTCTCTCCATGTTAGAAAATTCGGATTTATGGTTTGTTCTTGATGAAATATGAAAACCCATGTAGTTTAGAACATAGAACTTGAAAATCTTAAGGAGAACTGCATGTAGAATGATAGGTAGATAATTATTCTCATGATATTTGTGATTTGAAGAGATTAAAACGGACTTATATTGGGTTAATTATTGATTCAAAAGTTAGGGTTCATGTTCTTGAAATAATTGGGAAAAAGTGTAGAGATTTATATTTTGTTTGATGTTAAAGAGATTAAATCCTTGAAAATATGTTAGGAGATGATTTGAATATGTTTAGGATGAATTAGAGACCCTAAATCACTGTTGGGATGAACTTTGGAAGAGATTAGAAGTGATAAAAATGGTGAAAAACGAATTGGGAAAAAATCTGGGCCGAAACTGGTCAGTCGTTAGAAGCAGTCCCCAGGTCGTTCGAACGAACTCGTTCGAACGAGCTTCTAACGAGTTGACCAGTCGTTGCTAACGAGCAGGGATTTCGTTCGATATCTCGTTCAAACGAGATATCGTTAGAAGGGACAGTTCGTTCGAACGAACTGGATCTCGTTCGAACAGCCTCGTTCGAACGAGACTTCTAACGAGCTGGCAGTTTGGGCCATTTTGGACTGTTTTGATTTTTGGAGTTCCGTAAACTTATTCGAGGATATAGATATCATTCCGTAGATGTAGTAATGATAGAATTGGGACATTTGGGTATTTATGAGAAGGAATTTACATACGAGAGTTGTATTACATGGACGGTTTGGGTTGAGACGTGAGTGTCTACTACGACGTGAGAAAATTATGGCGCGTATGATTACAAACCGGAATAGTACAAATTGTGATAATTATAGTTAGTACGAGAGTGAAATATGTACTACGATTAAAATACGGTATTACTAAGATGTGTGTTTACTTAGTATTGATATATGGATTGTATGTATGACATACCTACCATACTTGCTATCACGGGAGGTTTGCGTTCGCTTAGGGCCCTCTAATCCTTGTGTCGCCCGGATTTAGACTGGTTACCTCGATGAACATAGGTCATAGAAAGACTTATTGGGATATTAATAAGTCCACTGATCGTAGGAGCGTAGGTATGTGCGTGACATATGTGATGTGACTGTGTTCGCCTCCACTATTTGTGATTTGTGTTATCTGGACTATTCCTGAGAGATTCGGAATATGTGATCCTTATGTACGTGATGTACCGGGATGGATAGCAGAGTATGTGTGCACCACAGCTTAGTTCTCGGGGTGCTTATATTGTATATTTATGATGTGAATAATATACACTTAATTAATGAGAACCTTCATGTTAATGATGTGAATTTAATTACGGTATTGTTTCGAGAAATATAACGAGTTAACTGGTAGTTATATATATTGCATATTGAACATATGAGTTACGTTAAACCCCTACTTAATTACGAGCGTTATTATGTTAAGAGAACCGAGTAATAAGGGTAGGACCTATGATAGTCTAGCTAGATATGTTGTCACTTAGCTAGTAGTTTGTATCACTCTAGATGGGTACTTACGTTAGGAGTGCACAGTTAGACGAGAGGTGAGAATATGATGTGAGTGCACGTCCTAACATGTACTTTGCATTTAATGTTTTAAATGTTTTTAAAGCACTTGCAGGTTTTTAAAATATAACTCCACATTCGGGCTCTGACCCGTTTGCTTTTCAAATCTTTTTCTTGTAAAACCATTTTAGGTGCCCAGCCACAGGGACACCAAGCATAGGATACTCATTCAGGTGATGAGCTGTAGCTGTTGTGGAAGCTACAGGGACTTTGCTTGTAGACGCTTCGATCTTTTGGATTCCAGAGTTATTATCTATCAGTTGTAGGGCATGTTGCCCATTTCTATTAGACATCTTTTACATTTCAGTTTTCAGACTTTAGCATGTATTATTTCAGTATTCGGTTATTTATTTCAGTTATGGGATTGTAGTGAGGAGTTTTCCTCCAGACTTTATTTACTATATTGAGATGGTTATTCGTTTTACTTCAGTATGGTGAATGGTGTTATTTATTTCTTTACACTTGTTGCATGTTAATCAGACTTAAATTAAAATTTGGCAACTTACTTTTTAAATACTAGGTGGTTAGTAATAATAAATATGTTTTCGACAGTGATGCTATTAACTGAGCCAACTTGGCATTTTGAATTAATTTAATAAAGGAGTAGCTACCCGGTATTTAATTAGTCGGGGTGTCACACTTTGCAACTCTTTTTTGGGCCCTAACACCTTTGTTTAAGTTTTTCGCCAATGCTGGAGTCCTTGAAACTTTTAAAGAATACTGATATTCAATACCTCATGAGTATTAAAAAATTTTCTTTTTATTCCGTTGTAGTGCTGAATACATCACTGGTAGTATTTTTTAGGTGCTCTATATTCCAGGATGAGGGAGTTCGTACCCCTCTATGTCCTTCATGGAATAATAATCATGTCTTATAATTTTGGTCATCACATATAAGCCTTCCCATTTGTGGACTAGATTTCCTTCACTGGGATTTTAGGTTGCGAGGGTGACTTCCCTTAAGACTAGGTCTCCCACTTTGAATCCCCTGTGGAAGAATTTTTTTTTATTAAAGTAGGAGGTTTTTTTTCTTATAGGATACCATTAAGACAAGTGGAGCTTCTCTTCTTTGTTCAAACTCATCCAAAGATACCCTCAGGATTTCGTTGTTAACCCTTGGTTCAAACTAAGATACCCTTAGTGTAGTTCTTTTAACCCCAGTCTGGATCAAAACCTCAGTACTTAAGGTTAAAGAGAATGGATTTTCTCCAATTAGACCTCTAACTGTGGTTCTATAATCTGATAGAAGGCTGGGTGGTTCTTTGGCCCATATTCCCTTAGCATTCTTTAGTCTCATATGTAAACTTTTGACGATCATTGTGTTAGTAACTTCAACTTGTCCATTAGTTTGAAGTTATACTAAAGATGACTAATGATTGCTTATGCCATATCTTGAGCATAACTATCGGAATGCTGGATTATGAAGTTGATTTCCATCATTGGAGAAGATGGCATTAGGTAGGACAAAACCGCAGATAATGTTCTTCTAGATGAAGTTGGTGATATTATTCTTGGTGATGGGGTTTAGTCTCAGTACATTTGGTGAAGTAATCAATGGCTACTATGAAGGAAATGTTTTGACCTTTTTTGGGGTGAAGAGGTCCTATAAAATCCACACCCCATTGAGCGAAGGTACATGGACTTAGAATCGAGGTCATCTTCTCGAATGGGTTCTCTAGAATATAAGCAAACGTATAGAATTTGTCATAACACTGCAACATGTCATATGCTTTCTTTCCTAATAGTGTCTAGATATACTCTTGGCTTAGGACATTGTAGGCTAACATTTTTGGGCTCATGTGGGAACCATATACATCTTCGCAGAGGTCTCTAAGGAAATATATAGCTTCTGATGGGATTATGAATCTTTGAGGTTCCAAGAAGTATCCTTTCTTGTATATTTCTCCATTTTCCTAGTATCATCGAGGGGTTGTGTACTTCACCCATTTAGCTCGTAGATTTTTTTTGGGTATCTCATCACTCCTCAGATAGGCTTCAATAGGAGTGGTCTAGTCTGAGTTATAATTGACCTCTATGGTGTTAATTTGTAGCTGTGTAATGCTCGGATGATCCAGAGTGATAAGTAAGACCTCTAGGTCTATCTCATCTGATGATTAAACATGTGCCAGGAGGTTCACCTCTCCATTGTCAACTCGAAGGACCTTTTTGATGCAAAACTTAAGTATTCTCTTGATAAGGTGTTGTACCATTGCTATGTATCCTTCCATCCTATCCCTTTTGGCCTTATATACCCCAGTGACCAGATTGGACAGAAATTGAGAGTCCCTTAAAGCTTTCACATGTTGGTATTTTAATTGGATGGCAAGGCTTAAGCCTTACACCAAGTCTTCTCATTTTGGTTCATTATTCGAGGCTTTGAATTTAAAGAGAAGAGAGAGAGATATAATACCTTCTTTCGGTGTTGCTAAATGGAGCCTATTTATGCTTCTTGACCTGTTTAAGGAGCCATTAATGTGAAATATTCATATAGTAGAGTTGAGATCCACCTATTGAAAATGGGTTACACTACACCAAAATGGCCAAATTATCACCTTTCAGCTGACCACCCTTGTCACGGTCCTTGACCGTGATAACAAAACACGCGTTTGGTGTCACGATCATTGACCGTGACATGCCCGTGATAAAGTATTGTCACGGTCAATGACCGTGACAATACTTAAAATAATTGTCACGGTCAAGGACCGTGACACGACCGTGACAATTTACAGAGCAAAAAATCCCTACCTTTTATTTTTTTCCCCACCGATTTTAGTTTTTCCCTCTCTTTCTCTCTCTAAGCGATTTCGAGGTCTCTCTCTCTCTCTCTAAGGTATGATTTTTCCTCTCTTTCTCTTTCATTTCTATATGTGTGTGTATATATGTGTGTATATGTATGTGTATGTGTATGTGTGTGTATATATGTGTGTGGTGGTGTGTGGTGGGGGAGGGGGCAGGGGGTGGGGTGGGCTGTGTGTGTACGTGTGTGTGTGTTTGAAGTGTGGTGGGGGTGGGGTGAGGGGGGGAAGGGCGTGTGGTGGGGTGAGGCGGCAGGGGGTGTGGTGGTGTGTGTGTGTGTGTGCGCGCGTGTGTGTGGCGGGGGGAGGGTGGTGGTAATGGTGGGAGTGTGGTGGGGGTGCGTGTGTGTGGTGGGGCAATCTTAACAATTGCATAGCTTTAATTAATAAATTGTATATCTTTAATTGTAATTTTAATCGTATAGTTTTAGATGAAAGTAAATTAATAATTAGTGCCCATTTCGTATGAAAGTAGGATTGCCCTTCATTGTAAATTAGTAAATTAATAATTGTATACTTTAATTGTTAGTTTAATTGATGAAATGAATTAATTGAGTAGATAAATTAGAAGGAGTATGGGATACACATTTTTTGTTGGCATTGCTGTTGGATTATAGTGGATCGATGTTGGGTTAGTTAACAGTAAAAGTGGCATTACCACTGGATTATTGTCCATATGGGTGGTGAGATTTTTTAACTTTTTTTGAAAATTACTTTGTATATCAAACAATATATAATTATTAATAATTATTGGATTATTGTCCATATGGGGGTTGGCCAATGTGGGGTTTTAGGTGTATCTGGTGGGTATTCTTTAGTGGTTAATTCTAGATATTATTAATAAAGATAAGTAGGGATATTTTGGTATGGCTATATTATTAATAATTATTTTGTGTGTGGTGGGGGGGAGAGGGTGGTGTGTGTGCGTGTACGTATGCATGTGTGTGGTGGGGGAGGGGGTGGGGAAAGGTGGGGGGGAGGGGGCAAGGATGGGGGGTTAGTGGTGGGGTAGGGGTGTGGGGATGCATGTGTGTGTATGTGCGTAGTGTCCCTTGTAAAAGAATTGATTGATTATTAATAATTTTAGTAAATTAATATATGATTGCCCCTTATTATAAATTAGTAAATTAATATATGCGGAATTATGAAAGTAGGATTGCTCCTCATTGTAAATTAGTAAATTAATAATTGTATACTTTAATTGTTAGTTTAATTGATGAAAATAATTATTATGTGTGTGGTGGGGGATAGGGGGTGGTGTGTGTGCGTGTGTGTGGTGGGGGAGGGGGTGTGTACGTGTGCGTGTGTTTGGTGCATGTACGTGTGCGTGTGTGTGATAGTTTAATTTGATCTGTACTAATAACATTTTTTTACAGCAAATGTCTCCTTCAGGTATTAAGGCGAGGATGATGATGCTGGTTATGATGATGTCGTCTGGGATCAGTGGTAGAGGAGGCGACGAGGGCTCCTCGTCCCCTAGGCTCCCCAAATATGGAAAATTTGGGATTACCCTCGAGAACAAGTCGGAGCTATTAGCGAGATCCCTCAAGCTGGTAAAGACGGTCATCGACCCTAGGTATATGAGTTGGAAGGAGGTGCCATATGAGCTCAAGTTAGTTGTTTGGGCGGCACTACAGGTAATATATTTATATTTATATGAATATTTCAATTTCAATTTCAATTTCAATTTCAATTTCATTTTATTATTTATATTTATATTTATTCGCAACTAACATTGTATTTGTTGGACAGGAACAATTGAACTTGGACCCAAAGCTACGCGATTCCATCTTGGAGCAGCTGTGGGAGCCACACAAGACATGGAAGAAAAATATGCGGACACGGTACTTTGGGAAAACACGAGAGTCCATTATCCAAAGGTGTGAATTCGTCCCGCCGAAGGAGCCGATCTCATTGGCACAATGGCAAAAGTTCATTGACAATGAGATCGGGGAGCGACAATTGGCATCTCGCCAATCGGGTTGGGAAAATCGGACAAAAAAGACGGACGTGCACTACTTCGGCCGGACATCTTATGCCGAGGTGGAGCATAGGATGATGGTAAGATTTAATTTTTCTATAACTACAGAAATATATTATTCTGCATTATTTTACTTTGTGGGGCCGATACTAATTTTACTTTATTTTATTTCAGGGGATAGGGAGTGGCCCTGGGGGTAAGCCACATAGGCTCGATACTTATGTGGCTCTTCGGACGAAGAAGGGGAAGGAAAAGGAGGTGTCCCCGAGCGTCGCTGCCACGATTGTAAGTAATCCGATAGTTTACTTTTTGTTAATTACGTTATAATTTTTTAGTTTACTTATTTTACTAATCATGTGCTTTTTGTCATTTCAGGCAAAGCTTAAGGAAGTGCATGAGTCACAGTCTGATGCCGACAAGGCATCTTTATCCACAGACGCACTCAGCCAAGTGCTTGGCTCTAATCTCAAGGGGAGTACAAGGGGGTGAGCTCACGGGTGGCCAAATCTAGAGCGACACCGGGTTGGATCGAACGGTGGATTCACATGACGCGAAGCTGTCCCGTTCGGAGGCGAAGGTCCAAGATATGTACTTATTCATGAAGCGTACGTTGGGCGGAGATCGTAAGGGGAAAGGGAAGGAGAAGGCGGTGGAGGAGGAGGTGCGGGAGGACGAGGTGCAGGATGACGAGGATGTGGACCTCACTGCTTCATCACCGACACGTGCGTACTTTGATGATCCACTTCCCTATTTGGATTCCTTCAACATATCGATGTCAACACTTAGTTGGCCGAGCATGTTCATATTGGACGTATTTGATGGCCAGCGGATAGGGCGGGGGTTGAGGGACCCTAATATCATCTAGGGTGGAATAGTTCATGAACGTGAGATTCAAGAGATCGAGTCCAAGGTGCTCGTCACGCATTTGATACCCGAGAACGAGAACTCCCTATTGTGGTTGCACGAACAATGCGGCACGATGTATATTAGTGGGTGTGTCAATTCGTATATCGTGTGGCCTACTCACCTCCTCACATTTACACCAGACATGTAGTGACATTATTGTTAAGTTGGTACATTTGAATTGTATTTGGATTATATCGTTATGTATATTGTTTCTATTTTGAATGTATATTTGCATTATCTTTAGTTTATTTGGATATATGATGTTTGAATAGGTACAACGTTGCTATAACGGGTACAAATATACTGCTGGGCAGTGGCAGTGGCCATACTGCCCAGGAGATTTTTTTAAATTCTTCCCAGAATTGTCACAGTCATTGACCGTGATAAGTCGTTGACAAAGAAACTTGTCACGGACTTGTCACAGTCAATGACCGTGACAATTTTTTAAATATTGTAACAATTTTCTCACGGTTATTAACCGTGACTACCCTTGTCACGGTCCCTGACCGTGACACCACCGTGATAATTCTAATGGACTTGTCACGATCAATGACTGTGACATGTCCGGAACAAAAAAAGTTGTCTCTCCCCGAATTTTCACGGTCATTGACCTTGACAAGTTGAACTTGTCAAGGTCAATGACCGTGATAATTCGGCTGATTTGGTGTAGTGTTACTTGGGCTCCTGGGGTAACATTCTGAGCTTGGTCCTAAAACTCTTGGGTTATTCTTCCACGTTCTCCAGGTTGCTGAACTCTGCAATGAAGTCATCCAAGGCCTGAAATTTGATAGCACTTAATGGCTAATATTGGATGTCAAACTCTCCCAGTTCTGCCAACCATTTAACAAGTCTTCATGCAGTGTCTAATTTGTGAAAGAACTGTTAGAGGGGTTGGTCAGTCATAATCACGATAGAATGGGATTGAAAGTAATGCCTCAATTGCTTTGATGAGATAATGAGGCAGAAAGCCATATTTTATATCCTTGGATACTATTTATCAGTCCCCCGGAGGGCTCGACTGACATAATCCATGGGTTAATGAATCCCAAACTTCTCCATTATAAGATCTAAGCTTACGTAAATAGGTGATGTGGTGAGGTAGAAATAAAATTGTTCCCCCACAATCAACCAGAACAGTTGTAAAGTAGATCCTAGGTATCTTTAAAGGTTTTAGAAGGCTTCCTTAGCCTCTGAAGTCTAGTCAAAGGTTTTCTTTAGCACCTTGAAGAATGGTATACACTTGTTCATGGCCTTGGAGATGAATAGACTGAGAGAAAAAACCCTCCCAACTAGGCTTTAGACCTCCTTTACTATTCCTAAAGATTTCATATCCAATAGATCTTGGATTTTCTACAGATTGGAATTAGTGCCTCATCTGCGACCATAAACCTCAAGAACTTGCACCTAGCCATTCCAAAAGTACTCTTTTTTGGGTTGAGGATCATTTGGTACCTTTAGAGAATAGTAACGTTCTCTCTAAGGTTCAAAATGTGTTCATGAGCCTGCAATATTTTGATCATCTTGTTGTCAACATAGACCCTCATGGTGTTACCAATGAGATATTTGAAGATGGATTTCATCACCCTCTTATAAGTGGAACCTACGTTCTTTAGTTCGAAAGGCATAACTTTATAACAATAAATTCCTTTGGATGTGACGAATGAGGTATTTTCTTTGTCATTGGGGGACATTCTGATCATATTATATCTAAAATTAGCATCCATAAAGGAGAAGAGCTTGTTACCAGCTCTAGATCCTACCAAATATTAATTCGAGGTAGAGGATAGAAATGTTTAGGGAATGACCTATTGAGGTTAATGAAATTGACACACATTCTTCATTTCTTATTATCATTGGGAACAAGTAATGCTTTAAAGAGCCATTATGAACGCTCTGATGAAGTTAGAGCTCAGAAGCTTATTAAATAACTTTGCTACATAATTGTTCCTTTTGGGACAAAGTACATCATCTTTTTTCCAACCTATATGTTATTGGATCCACGCTTAGGTTATGGACCATGATTTCAGGGTCCACCTCGATTATGTCGAGATGGCTCCATGTGAAGATGTCCTCGTTTTTCGTTAGTATCTAAATAATTTATTCTTTGAGAGAGAGGTTGAGGTTGGCCCCAATCTAGAATTTTTTAGCCGGATCCTTTACATCGATGCACACGGCGATCATAGCATCAACATGATCACCCATTTTTTCTTTCTTTTTATATCATGGATTTAGAGTGTCCACGTATAAAAATTCCATGCTTGGGCCTTCTAGGGGAATGATTTCGGCTGAGAGTTTTATCTTTTGGGAGAAAAATACATAAAAATACTAGTTGACATCTCTTAGGGATCAAGATATATGTTTTAGGAAGAGGGAACTTGTTTTTCCCATAGATGAATCCACACTAATGAGTGTTAAAATCGTACATGACTTTAGAACTGCAAGTGCTCCCATTTGGACCTCAGACGGGTAAGGGGAGAGAAGGGTCTAGGAAAAATACAAAGATTTAAAGTGGTTTGGACTTTAGAAGATAGTCCCACATCCAATGTACAAAGGTTTTATTCTTATTTACTAGAATGTAGATGAGAGTTACAGTCTAAGATACCCCTTGATCTCTGGTCAAGGAATTCTAAGGTCTTGTGCCCTTCTTCAGTAGTCCAAGGGTTCTCGAGTGTTACTTTAGGGATCAACAAGTTATGCAGATGGTATTAGTAATGACACTATTATATGTTACAAATATAAGCTCAGTATAGTGGGTAATGAGTATGTAACAGAGTGTCAACAATTGTGAAACGAAAGAACTCTTAGAGATTTGATTACTTCAATGCTCTAATATCTTTTAATGTTTGAGATCGATCTCCCTCCCTTCCCACTAGCCTTCTATTTATAGGAGAACTCTTGGAGATAGAACAAAAAGGAAGTCATAGCATGACTTTGACAGTTTTGAGCTCTGATGGTGCCAGTCAGGAGATGGAGTGGTGGTCGAAGTATATGTAGGGCGTTTAATGTGGTTATTGGGTGCATTAAATAATTACTGGAACCTTCCATAGTGTTATGCTTTCTACATTTTACTCTAGACTTGTTGTGGTGGCTTTGTTGAGGTCTTTTGAACACAAGACCTACACTAAGTTAACATTGGTTTGTTCTCAAAATGTTTTGGGTTAATACACCTTAAAACGAGGGCTAAGCAGCCCGAGGAGGTCATTTTCCCTTGTAGAGAGGTTTATTCTGGTCCTCAAACTTGATGGAACCTTAGTCTAGAAGTCTTTGTGCCTGGTTGGGGAGGCATGCTATAATGAATGACCTTTAATAGAAGGGGGATGAACAACTAAGGCTTGATGCAGTACTGTGGATTGTTTTTAAGAATGACAGAGGTCTGTGGAATATAATATCTCTCTATAGGAGGTCTGACATCAACTGAGGAGTCTACTTTCTTGCCCGAGGATACTTAAAAGGGTTTAAGAGATTTTGGAAGGTCAAGGGTATAACAGGGTGTTTTAAATTTATATATCATCAAAATTATTTTCAAAAAATTAAAAACCCAAATATAAGGTTTATCCTATTATTCCTAAATTAGAGTTTTCCTCACTTATTCCCACACTTTCTCCACGTTCGTACTTTTTCATAATATAAAAAGAGAAACTCTAATTTTGAATTATGAATTAGATGCCACCTTTTTTTCCATTCGAGATGTATGGACTTTGACACTGATTTTTTTCTAACTAGGAGTTCCAAGATTATCTTAGGATTTGATCCTCATTTACTTATTTCATATGTGCTCTTATTAACATTCTACTTACAGATTTTATATATGTTACTCTCATAGTTAGTTTACCTATCTTATCGCTATTTAGCGGTCACATTGACATGCATACTCACTTTTCCATAGTGAGTTACCATCCACCGCATCATAGAGTTTATCTATTTTTACTTACTTTATCACTTTTATATGTCTCAATGACAAGCGTATTCACATTTTCATAGTGAGTTAAGATTCGATGAATCACTCATAGTTTAGCCACATTTACTTATTTTTATACTTTTTAGAGATTCCGTTGACATGCTTATTCACTCTTTCATAGTGACTCGCGATCCGACATATGCTCATATTCTAACTATCTTTATATTTTCCTCATTCTGTTGGTCTTAATCCTTATAATGATTCGTTCACATCTTTCCCATGATGCGGAAACGGTGATTTCATTCCTCATATATTGTTGACGTATTTACACACCTTTGCACATTATACACATTTTTACATGTTTTAAGAGAAAGATACCATTTTTCCCCATGAGAGATCTAAAGGAAGGAATGGGTGCATATAAACCTTCCCATTTTGTAACCTAGTCCCCGAGCCCATGATTCACTTGGTTTTGCATTCATCAATAGTCTTTATTGGTGTTATGTCTTGGGAGTTGGCTACCTCTTTTACTTGTTTTGAGTAAGATTGTTTGACGAATCCAATTTACACACTGACTTTCACATCCTTGACGATGGTCGTTTTGTGTCCACTTGCCCAAGAATGCCACATGAGCGGTGGGGAGGAGGCTTTTACCTCTTTCCTAAATTCGGGGAGCCAAGGATAAATAGAGTGATGACTCGAGTAGGGGGTTATATTTGGAGGACTAGACTCTATTTACATGGGGTTTGTTTTCCTTTTTCTCCTTTCTACATTTTTCTATATGTGTATATATATTTTCACTTGTATATTTTTCTCCCATGATCGCATGTTATATATACTATGCTCATGATACACTATCCATGCATATTCTTTCTCCACCACACTTTCTTTCTCATCACCAGTATATACCATCTTTCTTATCACACGATTCATGTCACTTTTACATAACCATGCTTATGTATATCACATGTTTCACACTCACTTATACTTAATTGTGATGTCTCACTGGTCCAAATTTTAACAAAGTCCATGTCACTTGTATATATCCATACTTATTCCCACTTGTATATATTCACATGGTTCATGTATCACAAGCTTCATGTCACTTGTATATATATTATGCTTAATGAATAAATTTCACATCTTTTGCACACATTTTCATGTGTTCTAACTTACACATATTACATGTTACTCCCACTTTGTACATATATCCATCTCACTTCTCTATATCCACATGTTTCACAAATTTTATAAATTACCATGCTTTGTTCACTAGTCCATTCTACTAGTACATATTTTCTCACTTTACCTAACTTGTATATTTAATTCTTTATCACAAGCCATTCATGTATATTCCCATGATTTACTCTGTGCTTAGTGGTTGTACATATCCCTCTTAGCATACATAATTTTTTTTTATAAAGAGACTAATTAAAACTCGTACATTTTGCACACTACATCATGAGAACATTACATATTGACTTTCTAGTTGTTCCCTGCTAGAGAGTCACTTTGTGATGGATTGTCGATTTTGTGGGGTACGGTTAAGATAAGCGATACGACTCCTACCTTACATTAGACTAGTCCCCTCGGTGTATATCGAATGGTTCTCCTGCATTGTACTGCTTAACCGAACTCACGATGGGAGGTATATACGAGGAACTCGCTCACTTAAGACGAGTATATCAAATTCTCTATCACATATACCGTCACCACAATGTACATCATGGCGCAATTCACGTACACTTGGGTATATCGACTTTTCCACACATACTGATAAATGATTTTCCTTACAGTCAATAGGTATATAGTTTAAGTAATGCCAAAGGGGGAACTCTTAAACTAACCTCCCATGCATATCCCTCATATAAATGTGTTCCCTAGGACACTCATACCTAGATTCTAGGTTACAATGCAAAACATCGCTGCAATGTCATGTCATCTTATCGCCAAATTTTGCACCATTTTGATTGTTTTTAAAATATGACCCTGTCCGTGAGTCTAGAAACAAGTCAAAACTTCTCTTTCATTACGCGCCGTATATTTTCCCCGGACTCTGGTCTTTTCTGGCATTTCACTTGCATCCTAGGAGGAACATGATAAAAGTGAAAACCTAATAATAAAACTACACTGAGGGAGTTTTCTCCTTTTTCTTTTCTTTTTCAAAAATAGCAAAAAGTATTCTTTTTCAAAAATATAAAAATAATATTTCTATCTATAGTACGACCATATTACCCTAGCTGGGCCTGGCTCTATATTAGCTGAGATCCCCTACCAAGCCATTTTGAATCTCTACTCCACAATCAACCACTTCACTCCTACTGTATATTCCTCATGCAAATCCCGATCAGAATCCTCATGCAAATCCAAAATTCTCAATTCATTGCAATGTTTACGAGTCTTTTATCAGATTTGCATGAGATGATCCAAAATTCAAGCCTAATGTTTCTTTTTTCCGTGCCGTGGGCGCATAATTTTTTGAACTGATATGGGCTTTGTAAGATAATCAACAACCGCCATATCCTCTGTGTGTTCCTCCCATCAATGGGACACCTCATGCACATCTGCCTATGTCGAATATTTTTTAACTAAGGCATATCTTGCTTGTACTTGCTCTTGTCGATACTTTAGAGGAATAACTGAACCCAGTGATAGAAAAAGAAAATCTCAAAATTGTCTCTAAGAAATTTGATCAAGTGAAGCTCTTGAGGAACTATGTGAACTACACCCATATGTCTCCTTACCCGAAAGCCAGACTAACTGAGAAGTTTAAGACTCCTAACATTGAGAAGTTTCGAGGGAGAGGGCCTCCCATCATGAATCTTCAAATTTATAATTACTCTATGAGTCTATTTAAATCTATAGAAGAAATTATGCCCCAAATGTTTCGACAAACCCTCGACGAGTGTGCTCTTTGCTGAATCCTGTCATTGAAAGAATTATGGATTTCTAATTGATAGGATATTATAAAAGAGTTCATGGCTCAGTATAAATACAATGAAGAGTTACAGGTGAGATGCGAGACCTCGAGTTACCTAAATAGGGCCTTGGATATTTTGATAACAATTTCATAATAAGGAGGAGAGATAAAGTTAGCCATCCATCTGAAGAGGATTAAGTTAGCATAGTGAAGAAACATTTGTTGCTACATATTCGAACTTTACAAGTAGTCAGTATTACCCCCACTTTAGAGCCCTCTGAGAGACTAAGGTTGAAATTGAAGAGATTGTTGCCAGTAAGAAATCCAATTTAAAGAATCTAGTTGGATAATACACTCCTCAAAGGTATAATAAGCCTTATAGTGATTCCATCAGTAACATATCTTCTCAACCTAGTACCGCATGGGCAATAAAATGCCACCCTACAGTCACTCGAAAGAGTATACTGAAATCCATGCTCCTCTCTTCAAAGTCTATTAAGATATCTTATCCCACAACCTCATTAAACTCATGGACCATTATGCACCTCATGGTCCGCTTTCTAAATAATTTAAGCATGTCGTTCAGTCCTTCATTCACATAGGACTTATTGTCTTTATAGCTCCAACATGGCCAAAGTTAAACACAACTCAAGACCCTATACCTATGAACCAAGCCGACATAAATATCATCCTTATACATGATGACCCTAACTTTGGTACTTCTACCAATATTAAACCTATTAATGAGCCTACCTCATCAATCAACCCAAAACAATCATTTGTTTCCATCATAGTCCTTCCATCCTTCTTGCAGCATCCCAAGAATGCTCACGGTCAAGCTATCTCTTTGATTATAATGGCTTGTATTGCTGTTTAAATCTGATCAAAATAGAAAGTATGGACCTAACTACTGTTCTAGAGAAATTAAGAACCTTTAGGATGAAACTACCATCATAAAAGATAAATACAAACCAACTTAATCAATTAATTAACCAATAAACTACCCCTCTCGTGGGTTTCACCAATTGAATATATCCCGTCAAGCAATAGCAAATCGGCCAAAGGTCTTAGCTGATCGACAAAATCTTCTGAAAAAAAATATTATCCAAATCTTTTTTCGACCATTGATAAAAAATCAGCGGCCTTAAACCTTTATCCGATCAACCAAACATCTGTAATACCCCGTAATTCTGCGTATTTTTATTTAATTAAATTGCGAAATTAATTGGGGAAAAATATTTTTTCATTAAATTACGCGAGTGAAGTAATTTAATGCGATTTGATGATAATTGTGACTATTTAATATTCATCGAGAGATAGATACTGATTAATATTGCATTATGATATTTACTAAGTGCGAATAGAAAATAATTGATAATTATGGTTATAAGATTTGTGCGTATTTTATTTTATCTCACCGGGAGCCGCGTGTAGACTATGTTGAGGTGAGAAATGAGAAATATATTTTAAGTTATTCATATGATAATTTAGGGCTTCCGAACAATCCAGATGGGTCAAAATAGTCAGAATAAAGTACCCGGGGGTATAGTTTGGGTCCTGGGTCAATTTTGACCAAATCGGCACCTATTAAGGGTGTTTCGGTCATTTTTCCAAAAGAGGTTAAGGGACCTACGAAATTTAGAGTCATATATTTGATATTTATAGATTTTGGGTTCGGTCTCATAACATAAAAAGATTAGAGATTCCATTAGAGAGAAGATAAAACCTTTCTCCAAAGCCTAACGAAATATTTGCGAAGGTGGTGAAGGGTTTTTCTTACACCTCAAGGCAATTGGAAAGAAAGATTTGAGAAGAAGCAATCAATCATCAACCAACAACCATGAAATTAGATCAATCAATTAAAGGCAAGTGTTTATTGAAAATCGAATTGATGTCATAATACCCATGTGTAGGGATTTCATGATTTATATTGATTTTATTAAAATCTTTGATGAAAAGTATCAATTGATCGCATGTTTGGGTGAAATTGCATGTAATTAGGGTTTATACCTACAGAGAATGTTAAATTAGAAGAGTTTTGACTATTACTACGGGCTAAAATCTAGGGTTTGAATTTAATGTAATGGATGAACACAAAACTAGAGTAATGAAGAGGTTTGAGGGTTTGATTCATTCTTGATTGATTTCGGTGAAGTTTTTATGTGTTTGAAACGTTAGAAATCATCCAAACTCATGAAGAAATAATTAGGAATAAACAAATGTGAATTTGGTGATGAATTATGAGGTTTGAGTGAGTCAATAATGGTGTAAAATGCTGCTACAAAATAGAGAGGAAAAAGTTATAGAAAAATGGACCAGTCCGATCCTGGGAAGCCAGATCGGTTCGGTGCTCTGAATTTTTGAAATTTACCTTTTTATCTTGTATTACTAAATGTACGTGGTGGAAAATCCTTAAGAACTTGTGAAAATAATATTGGGAGACTTATTACTTTATAGTAGGCCTATGATGGAAATACGACTTTTTCTTAGAGAGAGAATTAAGACGAGAATGAGATTGGTTAAAGTAATTCGTAATTAATCTAAAACATGGATAAAGAATTACAAGAATCTAATGAAACTATTTATACTAGTAGGTTAAAGATAATAACTAATGAATTTATATAAGGAGGGGTAACTAGGACCCTTAGAGTCATGAGACCACTCTTATAGATACGACAGTGAAATAAATCGTAAAGTAAAGAGTACGACGAGTATGTGAGAGATATATACTATGTACTAACACGTATTATCGGGGTGTGTTAACACCTAAAGTCTACTATATATATTGGTGATCGAGGTTTTATTCGACCTAATATAATCAATGATTCCTGGTGATAAACGTACGATTCTAAGCCACAAGATATAAATCACTATTGGTGATTGAGGTAGGATTCCGAGCTAATAACCCGTAAAATGTGATGCAGGGAGGTGATTATAATGTATGTGCTTATAGTATATATTGTGTGAAAAATATATATACATAAAGTGTGCTTAATTATGTATTGGGGTCGATGATATTCCAGACCAATACATGAAAGCTCGATTTGGGATCCATGATTATCTAGACCAAATAAAAAATGAGTGATATTGGGGTCGAGGGATATCCAAACCAATGTAAATGATAGAATGATTACGGCTGATGATTATTCGTACAAATAATCCATATAGTATAAGTTGTGTGTGAAATATATACTTCATGATATTTTACTTATGTGCGAAAGTAGACTTGTAGATTATATAAGGCAAGGGTGAAAAGGGTGTGAAATATATACTTCAGATACGACCCTACAGAAAATGATGTTTTGTAAAAAAAAGGGGCAGTGAATGAGGATCCTTTCTCAGATGACAGCCCAATCTAGAGTTTATTTGTTAACGACTCCTCTTGTGAAAGTGGTAACGGAGCGGGACTCATATTGTTAGCCTCATGACGCACGGATATTAAATATGCATTAAGATTTAGTTTTAAGGCTTCAAATAATGAGTCCGAGTATGAGGCTTTATTGGACGACCTGTCCTTGGCTAAACTGTTCAACGTAAACCACATGATAGTCCACAGTGACTTTAATTTAGCGGTGAACCAAATCCTGGGGATCTATGAGGCTAAAGATGAGAAAATGGACAAGTATATGGAAAGGGTGAAAAGGGTTTTATCCAACTCTGACAAAGTAAATGTGAAAAGAGTCCCCCGGCTTGAGATCAGTTGAGCAGATGCATAGACCCGACATTCCCGTGGAGATTTTTCATAGACCCGACGTTGAGGAAGATGATGGTGGAGTAGAACTCAATTTAAAATTAGGCGGACCATTCTCGTGGAGATTTTGCATAGACCCGACGTTGAGGAAGACGATGGTGGAGTAGAACTAGATTTGAACTTGAACTTGGGAGACTCATGGATGGATCCTTTGATCAAATACATTAGAGATGGGGATCTCCCAGACTCCAATGTTGGAGAGAAAGAAACTTTAATACCGAGCGACATAGTTCACTATTATAGGAGACGTGCTCTATAAAAAAGGTTTCCTACCATCCTACCGAGGTTGACTATGTCCTACATGATATCAATAAGGTGTCATGTGCAATACACATTAGAGGAGGATCTCTATTGAAGAGGATTGTGATTCAGGGGTATTGGTGGCTGACTCTGGCCAGGGATGCGACCAACCATGTGAAAAAATGCAATAAGTATCAGTGGTATGTGAGTGTTGTCCACCAGCCTCATCTTCCACTCTCGTCCATTACTACCCTGTAGCCATTCATAGTTTGGGGGATTTAACTTATCGAACCACTTCCAAAAGCACCAGGTGGATATTAGTATCTGATTGTGGTTATTGATTACTTTTTTAAATGGGCAGAGGCAGAATCTATGAACTCCATCACTGAAGTGAAGACATTCAACTTCATTTGCAGAAACATCATCCTCCGATATGGCTTACCCAATACGCTCATCTCATAAAATGGGAAACAATGAAAAAATAAATCCATGGAACTATATTGTGAAATAGGGGGAATAAAGAAATTATGTTATGCACTTAGTCGATAGCAAGCTAATGTCCAAACCGTAGTCACTAATAGAATGATATTTAAATGGAATTGAAAATAAAGTGTAAGATGCTAAGGTATTGTGGACAAAGGAGTTACATGGTGTAGAGGGCACTCGAAGGTGATCCTGAGATTAGGGATAATCCCCCCATTGTAAAAAGTGTTTGGGATTAAGACACCGAGGCAGTTCGGCGTGGTAGCTCAAGTGTGCCAACTCAGCGAGGCAACTTATAGTGACAACTCATACTTTAGCTTATTGTGTTAGTCATATTGTATCTTTGTTTATATTGACTATAATCTATAATGGTTGTAATGATGTAACAAGAATAATAATGAGTTTTAGTGTGAGGTCACATGGTACTCGCGAGAGACTAGGCTTGGCAGGGCCTGGGAGAGCTTTCATGGTCTATCGAATGACCTCGTCATGGTAATCTTAGAGGGACTTGGTTTGGAGGATTGAGAAGTGAGGCACCATTGGGGCTTGTCCGACCATCTTAGATACACATGGTAAAACATCGAAGAACCCTGACCGTGGAACTTGGGGGGAGCAGCCTTGAGTTCCATCGGGCATTGAGTTGTGAGAGAAACAACCCTCTACTTAATGTCACATCCACTTTATCTGATGTCGCTAGCCAGCTAAACAATGTCAGATCTGCACTTGAGTAAACCATCGTGGTATTTGGGGCTTTCAGACAGCTAGTGAGCCACCTCTGTGACAACAGCCCCCTGACACACAGTGGTTAGAAAAAAGGCATGTATTGTCATTTAATTTTTATGACGTGGATACAATTAGTGCATCAGGTATTTAATGTTTGTGACATAAAGTATGAGGGATGTTTTTCACAGACATTAATGGCGGAGTTGCCTCGGGGGTGGTGTGGGAGGCTATTTAAGGAGCCCAACCACCTTTGAGGAGAGGATGATCTTTTTGAGAGTTCAGAAGTCATTACTAGAGATAACATACATCAGAAGAGAGTTATTATGAACCAAAGAGTTTACTCACCCACCATTGTCATTTATTGCGAAGTTTTTAATACTTGATAGAGATTCTTGAGGGTGGTTGGTGTGTTTGGCCGCCTGCCAAGGTATATTTAGGGTGCTTACTTCTTTCTCGCTCTAGCTAAGTTAGTTCTAAACTTCATTACTACATTCTGAGTTATACATGAGAGATCCGTGAGCTCAAACTGAGTCTATCTTCATTGAGTATTATTTGAATGTCCTATGGTTAATCAATAGTGTCTCCATTTAACTCATCATTGCTATAATCAAAAGGGGTTACGCCCCCATCTTATCTAAACTATCCTCTTACACAAGGAATTTTGTGAGTTTACAAGGCAACGGAGAGGAATCCTATCGGGGAGACACCCTCCATGGTGGCTTATGGATCAGAGGCAGTAATCCCCACTAAACTCAGCCTTCCTAGTCACAGATTCAAGACTTACAATCTAGAGACTGAAAATGAAGAAAGGAGGCTGGACCTAGACCTGATAGAGGAAAGTCTAGAGAACATCAAGGCCTGACAGGTGGCATATCAACAAAGGACCATAAAACTCCATGATAAGAGGGTCAAGGCATGGGCGATCACAATGGGAGATTTAGTGTCAAAAAAGGTTTGGCAGAAGCCTAAACAAGTTACATCTAAACTAGTGCGATCCATATAGAGTCACTCAAAAGGTCATCCCTGGAACTTACAGACTGAATAACCTAGAGGGATAACCTTTCTCCAATCAATGGAATGCAAATCATTTAAATAGATATTATCAATAGTTGTGAATGTCAATTGCGGGTCATACTCTTTGTAGACCAAGATTTGTTGTATTTCGAATATTTGAAAATGATGAATGAAAAAGGTCTAGTGTTTCATCATATCTTTGTGTTCAATTATCCAATGTAAGGTTTTAATTACTCTAAGCCCAAAACATCATTCTTATGGAGAATTAGTTTTGATTCACTCCCAGTGACACGAGAAATCATGGGAGACTCATCTCGCCCATGAACTTTCAATAACACCGGGGGGGGGGGGGGGGGATAATGTGACAACATCGCTTAAGTGGTGAAAAACACAAAAAAATTGGTAAAAATCATTTAATCATGGTTATACAAACATCACTACGTGGTGATTTCAAGTTAAAACTCTCTCGGCGAATACGGGAGTGTAGGAAGAGACGAGGCTCATCTATACAATCCCCAAAACAACGAGAGTGGATTTGTGATTAACACCATTAATTTAGTGGCTTTAAATTTAAAACTCTCTCGACGTAGACGAGAGTGTATGAAGATACGAGACTCGTCTATACACTCACAAAAATGACAAGAGGGGACTTGTGATTATCATTATTAATTATATGATTTCTAATTTAAACTCTCTCTCGGTAGAGATGAGAGTGTATGAAGAGACGAGAGTCATCTATACACCCCCAAAAATGACGAGAGGGGACTTTTGACAAACATCATTAGTTTGGTGGTTGTTGCTCTAAATTCATTTAATTGTGGTTATTTAAAATATCACTACGTGGTGAATTAAATGTATTCTTCACAATATAAGAAGCTATAAGATATAACTTACGGTTAAAATCACTCGCATGGTTAAAATCATTCGCATGATAAAGATATCGTTAGAAATACAACACAAGACTTGGCTAAAATGACAAAATGATGATTTTCATTGATGAGAATAATAATTACATTAGAAAGATAGAAATGCCAATACTACAGATGAAGAGCTACAAAAATTTAAAAAAAAAATACACGAGGAAGGGGGTATAGGTCACAGGCGACCACCCTGGACACTCGACTCATTGAGATCGGCTGCATCCTCAGCTCTCATTCCGGCAGCCTCGTCTCCAGCTCTAGCCCAGCAGCCTCATAAATAACTTTAGATGCGCTCTCGACCATAGTCATTTCTTCAACCTTGGACAATGTTGTCTGCAGTAGAGGGTCCGATAGGTCAAGGGCCTCTAGATCCGGCTTAATAGAGGAGACAACCTCAGGGAATTTCAAAATAGCCCATCGGCATGCCATTTTACCACCTCTTTCGAAGTAATAGCAAATAAAGTCACCAAAATCCTCCGAGTTCTTGTAGGATTCCATAACCTCTTTCTTGGCCTTCTTAATGGCCTCAGTAGAAATGACCTCATCTATGTCCTTCTTGATGACCATAGCTATCTCAGTCGCATATTTCATCGCCAATGCAGCCAAAGCATCATCTTTTTCCTTCCTCAAATTCTCCAAAGCATCATCATGCTGTTTCTTCAAGTGAGAGAGGGATTTTCTATGGTTAGACCTCATGGACCTCACCTTATCGTTCAAGTCCTTCTCATCTTGAAGGACCCCCTTAGCCTTTTAAATCCAAGGTTCTAAAACATTTAAGGTGTGATCGAGGCGTGGAGGCCAAGCCTTAATCCATAGAAGCATGGCATAAAAAAGCATGAAAATGTGTTTATGACTTTTTAATATATTTTAATATTTTTAACTATAACAAGGCTATTAAAAATACTAAAATCGTAAATACCTTAGAATATGTTTGAATATATACAAACTAAAATACTATTTTTTTTAAATATCAAGAAAAAAAATAAAAAAACTCGTATTTTTTTAGACAAAAGGAAGAGAGATTTGGGGAACCATTTGTCTTTTGATTGTTTTGAATGAGATATTGGTCCCTTTTTTAAAAAAAAAAAAGATCTTTAAAAGGTGATATCTTTTAACTAAAGCATTTTTGCTTTAATCCTTTTACCAATAATAAGGCGTGAAAGGCTTAAGGCGAGGCATTTCTTACAAGCCTCAAGCCTAGGCGAGCCTTTTAGAACATTACTTAAAAATGAGGGAGTTTCTCGGACATCCACTTTGTGACCCGAGAAAAGGCGCACATGGACTGTAAAAACACAGCACAAAAGTTAGAGAAGAAGCCAGAGATCAAAAAATCAGAAAATAAGAAAGTAAGGTCAGTTGAAATGAATACCTAATCCATGTGGTGAAGTCCAAAATCAAATACATGGGTCACCTCCATTAACTCAAGAAAGCTTATATTGGATGCTAAGGGAAAGGAGAGGACAGTTTCCTTGGATCTAACGTCGCTTGTTGTAAGGGAGTCAGAACTCACCATGAGATGGGTGAGACGAGCCGCTGTGACGGCTTCATCGGAGGCCTGGGTTGTAGCAGACAACCTCTCATCTTACATTTAGGACCTCGGCCTCATATCCATTTATTAGGGGATGTTCACCCATCGGATATATTTTTTCTCTTTTGCACATCCTCACCATAGCTTCGGTCAACGATGGTTTTTTTTACTAGGAGTAATGACGGGCTACTTACTGCCCTTTTTGCTCAAAACTTCTTGAAGACAAGGGGTTGTCATGTTCCAGATGTGATATGTGGTGTTAGGAGGACGATCTGCAAGAAAGGAGAAGACGATGATTAGTACAAATATGAAGAGATGAGAACACAATTGTATATTAAACAGAAAGTATGGAGAACTTACACAACTCGTCCAGGGGGCTAAACCCCAGACCTGATGAATCAAGGAAACCAGGGGTTAATAATTCTTCAAACTCAGTCTAACACCTGTCCTTCCCCTGGAACCTCAAGAAGTCAACACTCGTCCTATCGTTAACACAAAGTTCGGGGTCCAACTTGGTAGACATGGAAGGATTGGCCCAAATTCGGGGAACCCTCGGTTCATTATCAGAATGGGCAGCATTGGCTGCAAACTCCCAAGCCCCATAGATGAAGATGTACCTTGACTTTTAATGATGGTTCGAGGTTTGGTTGATCTGAATAATGTTTTGTTGGGCTTCCTTGAGCCCAGAAGATAGTATCCTAACTAAGCCCTAGTTGATGAGACGTTATAGCAGTCTTTGAAGATACCAATTAAGGTGTCTTCCTTGTACTTCAACATCTAAAGATAGATTAATTCGAGTATAATCCTATAGGATTTTGGTGCTAGATGGGTTGGAGCAAGTCCCGTACTATCCAGGATGGTTCGAACAGAAGGGTGAAAAGGAAGGCAAAAGCCGACATTTAACATCTGTTCATAGATGGTAGTTTTGCCCTATCAACCATCAAATGCTCTCTCCTCCTCATTTGGGACTCTCACAGGGATATCTAACATATTGTCGTGCATGTGACTCCTGATAAGGTCATACTCTTTAAAGCTGGAAGGAAAAGTTTAGGCATAAGAAACATCTAGTTATTTCCCAGCCTTAAAATTAGAATCATCAGCTGGAACTTTAGCAGCCAAGGCCTCACTTAGGAACCTTTCGTGGAACTCTCCCTCTGTCATGGACAACAAGGTAATGGCTATAGTGAGTGTGGCTGTAGTAACATTCGGCTCCTTAGAGGATTGGGAGACAAAAGACTGGTGGATTTGTGAGGACTTGAATGCATCATAGTCAGTCACACGAGACAAGAGGATATGGAAAGACTCCTTAAAAGAGTCAGCTGGAGAGGAAACTCCAGAAGATGAAGGACTATAAGCCTCAGATGACGAGGACAAGCAATCAGACATCTTATCTCCACTAACTTCGACTGTTCGAGGGGGATGACAACTAAGGGAATTGGGAAGATTGAATGTGTTAGGTCGGCTTTTGCTTTTCTCTTTGTCGCGGCCTCTGCCTCACCCTTCCTTATCTACATAAGGATCCTATCACTTAAATGGGGGTATTGGTCTAAAAGCTTGTAAAGCACCCTAAACATCCAAGGGTTTGACTACGGTTGACTAAAATATCTAAAGAGAGAACTTAAACGAATTATTATCAAGAAAACTCATGAAAAATAAAGAACTTAAAGAACAAACCTTACCTGAGAAGGTGACCGGATATATGCCAGTAAGAATCACAGTAGACAATCAAGGGGAAACAACATAGAAATGATGACAAAACAACCCTAACTAATAACAAGTAACTACATCACCACTGAATATCCTATACTAGCTCCAAAACCACCTAGGTCAACTGCAAAAAAAAAGTAATGAGGGAAATCAAGGGCAGTAAACTCAAACAAAAGGGGACTGCAAGGTTACCTTAGTGTAGATGAAGGCAGGTAAAGCTATGGAATCACTAGAAGCATGATGAAATGCCTCGAAATATAGAGAGAGAAATGTGAGAAGGTTAGCAGGAACACTTGGGCGCAATTGCTTGGAGGTTTGGTGAATAAAAAGGCAATGTATGGATTTTCTCATACTTAAACAAAGTAATGATTATAAATGATTTTCCAAGAGCCAAATAATTACTTGCCACAACTTACTAAGGCACTACTAGTCCTGCCACTGCCCTATCTTATAACACATGTCAACCCACACACCTATTAATAGATGTCCAGTTCAGAGCACTCCACATAGAGACATTGAAATGATGTTTGTACACTCAGCTAAACTCGTTCACAACCTGAACAGTCTAAGACGACGAGGAGACACTCCCATAGGGGGACAACTGGCTATACCCCTTAGCCTTCCACTTATATCGAAGACTATGGTTTAGGGGGTCATTGATGTACACAAGTGTGGTCTCGTCCCCAGAGGTCTCAACTCGGCCAAGGTCATACCTCCTCGACCATTAGTTAGAATATTATAACATCAGCAATGTAAGTTCTCTTTCATACCTCCTCGACCTCACCCATGAGCATGGAGGCAGAGGCTCATACGCTGACTCAACTTAGCACACCGATGGTCACTCCTTTAGAAGACCAACCTTACGACTCAGCTTAACCTGGTCCATGATGGCCGATCCTTGACACATGATAGAACACACGTGGATTCAATGAGTCATCAGCCCATGTGGACAAACCATTATAACAAGATCTTCACGAGCATGTGAGGGAATATTTCATCATTATGACATACATGTGCCAGGGAAAAGTGGCTAATTCTAATTGTTTGCCTCATCCTATGCATGCTTATTACATGCCTTGGGGTTACAATGTGCACCTTAGGAGCTATAAATACGTATCACCTTCCTCCTTAAAGGGAATCAAAATTCTAAACCTTATCATAATCTCTGTAAAATTGATATTAAAGAGGGAAAGTTATAAATAATTGGACTTTGAGCAATTAGAGCTCCATTGTTTAGTAAAAAAACACATAACACCTGAACGGTGGAGTAGGCCAATGGTTGAACCACTTATATGATTATTTTCATCATCTTTCCCCCATCTCCTTCTCTATTTACTCTACTGATCTTATCCCCAATACTGTAGATTACTTGCTTGAGCTCATTACAAGTTTAAGTGGTGATATCTCAGGTATAATCATTTTGACGTCGTCTGTGGGTAGAGACCCATCATGACAATAACAATGTATACCTCAACAAATTTAGAATCAACTAACTTTCTCATATGATAGAAGAGCAGGTTATTCACAGTGTAGTTATCCGAATCATCCAAAAAATGGGATACATGCTAGGGTTTAACCTAGTAAAAAACCAAGTAGGGACCATTAAAGTCATCACTGCCATAAAATATGAGGGAAAGACCGGTCTCGAGTATACCCCTAACGGTAAAGCTTTATCCCCCGATCCCAAAGAACCCCATTAACAGTGGATTGGTCATTGGCTATCTCTATGGAAAATACTTTTCCCATCATGGAATCTAAAAGCCATGGTTGGATGAAGCAAAGAAATCCTTGAAACTAGGGATAAAGATCCTCGATACAGATGGAATATATATGGATTACGGGAAGATCCATAAGTCAGGAAGAACGAACTCAACATATTGTGGGTCACTAGGGAAGACAAGAAGGTCCCCAAACCAAAAGCTAAATGTGGATTACACATGCTATTTCCTGATGATGTTGTCCTCATAGACATTATGGGGTCCTCAAGTCTAATCCCTATAAAGAGATTCCACGAGTGGTACAAAGCCTCGGCCACCCGAGGTATCACTAATGAAGAGGGACAATTATTAAGCATCTCCAAACTCAGTTTCTATCTATGAGTACCAAACCTAATATCCCTGACCACTAAAATACCACCATTAGTCAAGCCTCCAAATATGACCTACTAGACCTCTTGGGACTATCAGTGTAATGAAGAAAGCCACCATCTCTTGCTCTAGGCCCTCTCTAAGACACTCCCCTACACTGACCTTATTGTCATCCAATAAAGGATCCCAGTGTAATATTTGTGGAAGAAATAGTCCAACTCAAGTAAAAACTTCCTCCCTAGCCTATAGCCTGAGCCGAGGTCCTAGAGCCCCCGAATACCACTCTAAATTCCCCCGATAGAATCCGACACACCTCATCACCAACATTGCGAGAGCCGTAATACTAAATAACTAGACTTTTATCAAATTAATCCCGGAGTATATCATCTTGAGGCCCTTTGAGTATGCCTTATTAATAGAAGCCCCCTTATCCCCTCTCACAATATATCCCTATATAAAGGAGACATTTTTAATTTTATCAATGATCTCCTTCCTCCCTTTTGGTGTCATGATTAGTAATAATTTCTAGCATATGTCTGCATGTGTTGCATGTGATGATTACGAATCCAGCGATGGATTAGAACTCACATATAATAATAATAATAATAACTCTATGCACATAAAATACTTAAAACACTTAAAAAAACTTGACCAAAGTCAATATAGAGGTATGTCGCCTAACTACAATGACATAGTAACCATAAATTTGGGCACTCCTAGAAACCCTAAACAATTACAAATGGGGTCCTCTTTAGATGAGCATGAACAAAAGGATCACATAAATCTCCTCTCCATCTTGGTAGATTTATTTGGTTGGTCTTATGCTGACATTCTTGACATCAAATTGACTATCATCATGCATGAGATACCCACTATCCCTGATGTGAGATCCATAAAGCAAAGACTCTGTAAGCTGATACCCGAATGGTCCTTGAAAGTGATGGAAAGAATGGCAAAATAGTTCAACATCAGTTTCATCTAAGTATTTAAATATCCCACTGGGTTAGCTAATGTCATACCGGTACCCAAAGCTAGTGGCAAAGTTTGAATGTACATAGACTATAGGGATCTTAATCAATCCTGATCTAAAGATGATTTTCCTCTACCACATATCGACTTATTAATGGATAATATGACCAATAACTAGCTCAAATCCTTCATTTATAGATTTGTGGGATACAAACAGATAAAAATGCACATTGACCACTATGAGAGAACATGTCTCATGACCCCATGGGTTATGTACTTTGTATATTCATGCCATTCAATCTTAAAAATTCATGTTCAACTTACAAAAGAGCGACCATAACCATCCTACATGACCTCATACACAAGGAAGTGGAGGTCTACGTAGACGAAATAATCATAAAATCCAAAAACTGAGAAAGACACATCCCACAGTCTAAAAATTCCTCCAAAGGTTATACCTTTTTTAAAATGAGTCTATATTCGTAAAAATGTATCTTCGGAGTCATTAAAGGGAAAGTGTTCATCTTCATTACCAACAAGGATATAATCGAGGTAGACCCCGCTAAGGTTAAATACATACAAGAGATGTCACCACTAAAAACAGGAAAAGACGTCATAAGGTTCCTAGGAAAAATACGATTTATAAGACTGTTCATCAAGCAACTCACCACCATTTTTGAACCCTTGTTCTAAAAACTCAAAATGGGCTCACCTAAAGAATGGAATGCTCAATCCCAAGAATCATTACAGAATATATAATTATTTCTCACTCACCTACCATTGCTAGTACCTTCCTAATCAATACAACCTCTCCTACTCTACATGACCATAATGAACACGGGAACCGGAGCCAAGATGTCCCAATATATATAGTGTTACCAAAAGGAATGTTCCATTTATTACATTAAAAAAATCAAGTCTCTTATGATCTCCAATACTCCGCCATGGAAAAGGCTTGGGTATCTGCCGTGCAGATCACCCGTCGACACTACTTGATATCTTTCAGTATACCGTGGTGTTACGAGCCCCGAGTAAGGGGAGAGGATTTCGTGTAATAACGAGCGTGAAATTGATTATCTCCTATTCCTTTGCCTTCAACCGATGTCAGGATATCGATTCGAAGTTGGATTCGATAACTTGAACTTATAATATGTTTGACTTCAAGTCCAGTTTGAGTTGCAAAACCTTGGTTCTTAGGTCTGGTCGTAAGTATGTTGAGTGTAATAATGCTTAAATTGGTTTGTTCAAAGTCTTGGATTTATTTTATACAAAAAAACCCAAATATTTGGGTTAGCCATACCATGCTAATCCTAAGGAAGGTCTCATGTCTGTTGTTGGTCGAGAGATTCTTTTAGTGTGGGTTTATGAAATGGATTTCGAGTGAGGAAGGTATCAGGTAACCCAATTATTATGTATTCTACCTTAACTATATTTCTGTGTATATCTAAGAGGCCTTATTTGTGATACCGATTTAAAAAGATTCGCAAGTTTCAATCACAAACTTATTCAATTAGTGTCAATTTATGAATCAAATCAATCCATCCCTTAAACTCAAATAACTATGTGCGAGCAAGTGCCAAACCATCATAAACAAAGTATGTGACATAAAGTTCAAGAAAAATCCCCTCAGGGCGAAACCTTTTTATTTCTATAACTTTGACAAGTTTACAAGACCATTGACTTACCTACAACCTAATAATCACCCACAAGTGTAACGCACGGTGTCTTCGCCTATAGGAGGGTAGTGAGACTGGGGTCTATGAATAACTGGAAAGGGTGAGGCGTGACCCACTCCAATGGACGCTGCCTGCAAGGCCTTCAAGGTCTCCTTGTGCAACTTCAGAAGAAAACTTCTCCTTCTGGTAACAATGGAACTCAAGCTTCAACTCACTCCCTGCAAGAAGATGAACTTTCACAGCAAAAATAGTAATTTTCTCAAGGAAAACACCTGAGAGTGATGGTTGTCAGTGGGGAGTGAAGGAACAAGGCACTCAGCACTATGAGAATGAGCAGGAGGAGAATACTTAGGTAGGTCTAGTGATATTTTAGCAGAGTAACAGTGCAATTTCTATTGTCTCTATGACCTTGCCCATGGGTCCTATTTATACTTCGGCACTAAGGCTGGGTTGGCACTTTTGGGCACCTAAACTTAGAGGGTTGGTGAGGGACAAAGTCTGTAGTGTATTATTTGTCCCTACCTGCAGGCAGGTCTGCCTGTCCCCTCTGGCAGATGCCCCCTGGACACAAAATATGTCTTCTAATGGACACAAAATATTTGATTCGCTAAATATCTTTTGAAACGATAACTTTGATACAAACTTTGTAAACTTGAGGAGGGGTCTCGAGGACCACCTCCTCTAAAATATTTGCAAGCTTGAGGGGGTCTTGAGGAACTCCTTCTAAAATCATTTTTCTTGAGAGGGGTTTAGAGGACCCTCTCCTCTAAAATCATTTTATAAACAGTTCTTTTCTTGTGAGCAGCCAGCCCTTTGGCTGCTCACTTCACTTGTGACTAAGTGTGAGGTGTGTGAGGACTGGGTGACCCTAAGGTCTCCTACTAGTATTCTCTCAATCTTGTAGTGCTAAGTGGTTGAGCTTGCTCAACATACCTTGTCCCTTAGCCTCCAAGCCAAAACTCCTGGGAGGTCCCAACTAGCCTACTTGAGCCCTGCTTGCTCAACTAGGCAACCTGTACAAGAAAGTAAAGTGTTAATACTGTTGTTTATTTAAAGACTGACGTCTCATGATGAGGAGTAGCTCATGGTAGCTACTCCCTCATCCTGGCCACTCTGGGTGGGTTCCTTCTCAATATGAGTTTCTGCCAAAACCCTTGTAATGGCACTTCTCAAATAACATTTTTGTAGTGACCCTTGTAGTGGCGCTGACCCTCTCGAATGTCATTACTGCGGTGACCTTGCAGTGGCGCTGACCCCTGCAGTGGCACTTCTCAATCTTATATTTCTGGGGTAAGCCTTACGAGGCACCTCTCGAATGTTATTACTGCAGTGATCCCTGTAATGGCGCTGAGCCTTGCAGTGGTGCTGACCCTCTTGAATGTCATTACTTCAGTGACCCTTACAGTGGCGCTGACCCTTGCAGCGGCCCTGACTCTTGCAATGGCTCAATCTTTGACTTCTGCGGTGACCCTCGCGAGCACCTCTCGAATGTTATTACTGTAGCATCACTGACGCTTGCAGCAGCACTGACCCTTGCAGCGGTGCTGACACTTACAGCGACGCTGACACTTGCAGCGGCACTGACCCTTGCAGCGGCACTGACGCTTGCAGTGGAGCTGACTCTTGCAATGGCTCAATCTTGGACTTCTACAGTGACCCTCACGGGCACCTCTCGAATGTTATTGTTGTAGCGCCACTGACGCTTGCAGCGACGCTGACCCTTGTAGTGGCGCTGACACTTGCAGCAGCGCTGACCCTTGCAGCGGTGCTGACCCTCTCAAATGTCATTACTGCAGTGACCCTTGCAGTGGCGCTAACCCCTGCAGTGGCGCTGACCCTTATAGCGACGCTGACCCTTACAGCGACGTTGACTCTTGCAATGGCTCAATCTTGGACTTCTGCGGTGACCCTCGCGGGCACCTCTGGAATGTTATTACTGTAGCACCGCTGACACTTACAGCGGCACTGACCCTTGCAGCGGTGCTGACTCTTGCAATGGCTCAATCTTGGACTTCAGCGGTGACCCTCGCGGGCACCTCTCGAATGTTATTGCTGTAGCGGCGATGCGACTCCGATGACCCTTACAGCGGCGTTGACCCTTATAGAGGCGCTGACCCTTGCAGTGGCGCTGGGGGTTCCTGCTGATTATGAGTTTCTGTAGGGACCCTAGGGTGGTTCCTTCTCAATTATGCATTTCTGCCGGGACCCTGGGTGGGTTACTTCTTAATACGAGTTTCTGTGGGGACCCTGGGGTGGTTCCTTCTCAATATGATCTGTCGGGACCCTTGGTGGGTTCCTTCTTAATATTTCCACAAAAAATGTATATATTTTTTTTGTAGGTAGACACCCTTCTACATTAGCCCCTCGTGCAAAGTCTTTTGTGTTGGGTAGACCAAAAGGCTTTGTACGACATAAATTCAGTTTTTTTTTCCAGGGACCCTAGGGTTTCTTCATCATTCCTCTTAGGGTCATTAAATGTTATGTCACTTCATCCCAAGTTTTGTAAATGAGGCCACTTATAGTGGACCTTCTTATCAGGGTATAAACTTGGTCGGAGGGGTTACTCGCGATGAGCCCCTTATTTTTTAGCCTTCTTCTATGGCCTTCTACTTTGTTTAAAGGTGCTGCTCATGGTGAACCCCTCTCCCTTGGCCTTTTTTCTATGGCCTTCTATTTTGGGCGGAGGGTTACTCGCGGTGAGCCCCTCACCCTTGGCCTCCTTCTGTGGCCTTTCATCTTGGGCGGAGGGGTTACTCACGGTGAGTCCCTCACCCTTGGCCTTCTTCTGTTGGCCTTTCCTCTTAGGCGAAGGGGTTATTCGCGGTGAGTCCCTCGCCCTCGGCCTTCTTCTGTGGCCTTCTGTCTTAAGCGGAGGGGTTACTCACGATGAGCTCCTCGCCCTTGGCCTCCTTCTATGGATTTTCATCTTGGGCGGAGTGGTTACTCACAGTGAGCCCCTCTCCCTTGGCCTTCTTCTATGGCCTTCTGTCTTGGGTGGAGGGGTTACTCCCGATGGCCCCCTCACCCTTGGCCTTCCTCTGTGGCCTTCTGTCTTGGGTGGAGGGGTTACTCACGGTGAGCCCCTTGCCCTTGGCCTTCTTCTGTGGCCTTCTATCTTGGGTGGAGGGGTTACTCGTGATGCCCCCCTCACCCTTGGCCTTCCTCTGTGGCCTTCTATCTTGGGTGGAGGGGTTACTCGCGGTGAGCCCCTCGCCCTTGGCCTTTTTCTATGGCCCTTCAACTTGGTCGGAGGGGTTACTCATGGTGAGCCCCTCGCCCTTGGCCTTTTTCTATGGCCCTTCATCTTGGGCAGAGGGGTTACTCACGGTGAGCCCCTCGCCCTTGGCCTTCTTCTATGGCCTTTCATCTTGGGCGGAGGGGTTACTCACGGTGAGCCCCCCGCCCTTTGCCTTCTTCTGTAGCCTTCTATCTTGGACGGAGGGGTTACTCGCGGTGATCCCCTCGCCCTTAGCCTTATTTTCTGGCCTTCTATCTTGGGCGGAGGGGTTACTCATGGTGAGCCCCTCTCCCTTGGCTTTCTTCTGTGGCCTTCTGTCTTGGGTGGAGGGGTTACTCGCGATGGCCCCCTCACCCTTGGCCTTCCTCTGTGGCCTTCTGTCTTAGGTGGAGGGGTTACTCACGGTGAGCCCCTCGCCCTTGGTCTTCTTCTGTGGCCTTTTGTCTTAGGTGGAGGGGTTACTCGCGATGGCCCCCTCACCCTTGGCCTTCCTACGTGGCCTTCTGTCTTGGGTGGAGGGATTACTCGCGATGACTCCCTCACCCTCAGTTCTTTTCTGTAGCATCAAGTTTGGGAAGAGAGGGCACTCAAGGTGGATCCCCTAGCCCTAGGCTATTTTTTGTCAAACTTGCAATCTTGGGCAGGTGGAGCCACTATAAGTGGATCCCCACACTCCAAGCTATTTTACTATTTGTTCACTTGCTTGAGGACTTCTCAATATTAGCCCCCTCGTGCATAAGGGTCTTGTAATGTCGAGAGACTTGTGCACGAAACTGTCGTACCTTTTATTTATACTTGGCAGTTGCTCAAGACTGTGAGCACTCCGGTGCCCTTGCAGTCTTAGGTGCTAAACTGTCGCACCTTATATTTATACTTGACGCTTGCTCAAGACTGTGAGCGCTCCGGTGCCCTTAGAGCCTTAGGTGCTTAGCTGGCGCACCTTATATTTATACTTAGCACTTGCTCAAGACTCTGAGAGCTCCGGTGCCCTTGGATCCTTAGGTGCTCATCTGGAGCACCTTACGTTTATACTTGGCACTTGCTCAAGACTATGAGCGCTCTGGTGCCCTTGGAGACTTACGTTTATACTTGGCCTTTTCTCAATACTGTGAGTGCTCCAATGCCCTTGGAGCCTTTGTTCCTCATCTGGAGCGCCTTATGTTTATCTTTGGCACTTGCTCAAGACTGTGAGCGCTCCGGTGCCCTTGGAGACTTACATTTATACTTGGCATTTGCTCAATACTGTGAGCGCTCCGGTGCCCTTGGAGCCTTATGTTTATACTTGGAATTTTCTTAATACTGTGAGCGCTCCGATGCCCTTGGAGCCTTAGGTGATCATCTGGAGCACCTTATGTTTATACTTGGCACTTGCTCAAGACTGTGAGCACTCCGGTGCCCTTAGAGCCTTAGGTGCTAAACAGTCGCACCTTATATTTATACTTTGCCTTTGCTCAATATTGCGAGCGCTCCGATGCCCTTGGAGCCTTAGGTACTAAACTGTCGTACCTTATATTTATATTTATATTTGGCACTTGCTCAAGATTGTGAGCACTCCGGTGCCCTTAGAGCCTATGGTGCTCATCTGGAACACCTTATATTTATATTTGGTCCTTACTCAATACTATGAGCGCTCCGGTGCCCTTGGAGCCTTAGTTACTAAACTTTCGTACCTTATATTTATACTTGGCAGTTGCTCAAGACTGTGAGCGCTCCGATGCCCTTGGAGCGTTAGGTACTAAACTGTCGTACCTTTTATTTATATTTGGCAGTTGCTCAAGACTGTGAGCGCTCCAGTGCCCTTGGAGCCTTAGGTGCTAAACTGTCGCACCTTATATGTATAATTGCACTTGCTCAATACTTTGAGTTGCTCTTTTTTATGTGAGAGCCTCAAGATTGAACTTCCCATTTCTAACTGTGGGGTATTTGCATATGAGATGAGCAAATTAAAACTTTGAAGCTGCCCCTTTAACTGCGGGGTACTTGCATATAACTGAGCAAGTTGAAATTTGGAAGTGCCCCCTCTGGCCGAGGGGTACTTGCATATAATTAAGCAATTAAATTTTTTTTAAAGTTACCCCTCTAACTGAGGGGTACTTGCATATGAGCTGAGTAAGTTAAAAAGTTTAGCGCAGTCCCATATGCATGTTGGGTACCTTCTAGCATAACCACGTGTGACTTTGGGGTATATTTTTTTTGTTATGCACATTTATTTCTTAGGGAATAGCTAGGAGATGGGGTGCTTGTTCCAAACTTTTCTTAGGAACCTTTTTGTCTTATAAAAATAACAAGTTTAGAGAGGGGGGTAGACCCGCTTCTCTCTATTTTTTGAAAACTGGTGAAGTAAATTTTTCTTGAGAATAGAGGTTAGGACTTGCTCTCTAGGCTATAAGTCTATATTGAATAATAAAAAAAACATAGTAATTTTTTTTTATTATTATTACTAGGAGGATAACGTCCTGCTGGTCCTGTCGGGTCTTAGGGACTTTACTCACTATACTTTTACTTTTAGGTTGGATATCCCCCCAAGCATGATGAGAAGAGTTCCTTATATCATGGGACCTCTTCTAATCTAGTAGAGGTTCTGTCCTTCTTTTAAGGAAAGAACACATAAATCTGGTGTACCTACCACACAATGTAGGTAAATGAGTCATGCACAAAATTTCAAGTGCAAAAAATAATGGGTATTACTTTTCTTCTTTGCAGTCAGAGTTTATATTTCTTACAAGAAGTATACTCATAAAACTAGAGCAGGCTATTCAAGTTTTTTTAAGAAAAATGAAACTGGGCAGGAGTTAGGCATATTACCTCTTCAGTCGTAGTGGTGAGGATGTCCGCTTATGATGGGTTGAATTTTTTTAGGCGAGGACCTATATGGGTTCCTCGCCGTTCCCTGCCCTGAAGGAGGGTTCCTCGCTTGAAAGTCCCTTTCTTGGAGCTGAGTTTATTGTGGGTTCCTCGCACCCATAGGTTATTGAGGGGGGCTCCTCGCTTTTAGGCTCCTCATCTATAGTTTGTGTATTTGAGAGTTCCTCGCGAGGTCTATTACCCATTGGGGGTTCCTCGTAACTTTATGACACTACGCTGCTGAGGTCTCCTCTCAAATTCCTCTGTCAACAGAGGGTTCCTCGCAAGCACTTCTATCAACGACGGATTCTTCTCAAGCCTTGCTGCCGCCAGAGGGTTCCTCGATCAAAAGTTTGGAACCAAGGGGTTCCTCGCTCAAAGTTTTCACATCCGCGAGCCCCTCGTCTGAGGCTTCTCATTTGAGGAGTATCTCATCTATAACTTTGACCCCAATGGGTTCCTCGCCTACTTTCTCGACCGTGATAGGATCCTCAACCATCTAGGGTTCCTCGCGACCACCATTAGTCGATGTGGGTTCCTCTTCTGAAGCGACTGTGGTGTCGGGTTCCTCATTTTTGGGGTTTGATAAAAAAAATTCCTCGTCAGAGGCTCTGGTAACGGTGTGTTCCTCTACTTCCAATTTGACTTCGAGGGGTTTCTCGTCGAAGGCTAATACTCCTAATGGTTCCTCGACGACTGTGGGTACTTTGTCATCGAACGCTGATGACCAAGGTTCCCTCATGACCCACCCTGTTAGTGGGTTCTTCGCCAACTATAAATTCCTCAACCATTTTTTTCTGTTTTCATTATAGATGGTTTCTCACCATCTGATTTCGATAAGGGCGGAGGTTCCTCATCATCTTGTCTAACTAACGAGGGTTCCTCGCGACCCATACTCTCTTCTCATCCTACCAAAGAGAATTATTTTAAATCGGGTTCCCCGTGCACCATTTAAGGAATCGGGTTCCTCGTGCACTATTCAAGGAATGTGGGTTCTTGGTCAGCAATTATGTTACCCCCTTATTTTCCCACGAGTTCCTCGCCGGTGGTATTCATTTCCAATAATTTGGGATTTTTGCGCGAGGGTTCCTCGCAAATCTCTCTAGCGAGCAAGGGTTCTTTAGCGGTTGATTCTTCAACTGCCAGTCAATGTATGACTTCGTGAGGTATAAATTCATTCAGACCCCTATTGGCCTCGGGTTCCTCGACCGAACTTTTGTTGACAACTAGGGGCGTCTCGACCTGTGACAGCATGGTGGTCTCTCGTCAGCGGCTGGGAGTCTCGCGATCTGTCATCGTGTCTATCGATCCCTCGTCAGAAAATGAGGGTCTCGATGTCGGTGAGAGGGGGGTCTCGACGTCGGCTGGTGATTTCTTGCGTGGCGACGTAGATGTTGATGCTCCTAGAGTTTCTTCACGACATGTGTTATTTGCTGAAAAATTTCTGCGAGACCCCTAATGTTGGCGCTGACGGGGGTATCTCGACCTTGGGTGTCTCGATGCCCATGATTTTTTCTGAAGAAGGGGGTGTCTCGACCCGTGGTTTTCCGCGAGGTGACCCTACGTCCGAGGATCCCTCACCAATTACCTTGGATTCTTCGAAAGCCCTAGTTGCTTTGGGCGGTGGTGTCTCGATGCCTTTGAATTTTGCAGGAATAGGGGTCTCGGCCTATGACAGTATGGTGGCCTCTCATCAGCGGCCGGGGGTCTCGCGGCTTGGCATCGCGTATACAGGTCCCTCGTCAGACATTGGGGGTGTCTCGACATCTTGTCCCGTCGAGGGTTCCTCAACCCAGGGTGTCTCGACCCCTTATGGTGTTGACGATTTTTTGACTGGTCGTGTTGCGTTTGGGGAGATGCGCGATTTTCCATTTGTTTTTGGTGGGGGGTCTTGACCTCTTATAACGTCGAAGGTTCCATGACCCAGGGTGTCTCGCCCATTATTGGCGTCTTGGAGAGTATGCTGCTGCTGCCATGGACACTTTATTGACGACGAGAGGTACCCAGGGCTCCTCGCCCCTGGGTTCTTAGTGATTTGTTGTTTCTACAGGGTCGTCACTTCCACTTCCTTATTGGCGGCACCGACTGTTGGTACTACGGGGGTGTGATGCTAGCCAAGGGTTCCTCGCGACCCCCTTTCGAGTGAGTTCATGGCGAACCCCTCGTCAGTTAGAGGTTTTCCATCTTTTGGGATTTCCACTATGGGACCCACTGCCGAGGGTCCCTTGTCGTTAGCTGCTGCTGCCATGGGTTCTTTTCTTAAGGGTTCCTCATCACTATCATTGAGCGAGAGGAGTTCCTCGACCATACCGAATTCCTCGCCAAACACTTAGGGTTCCGGGGGTTCTGCCAGTGAACTTGACAATTGTCACAACTTGCTCTAGCGCTGTCCTTTGCGGCTGAGCTACTTCTGCCGGAATCGCTGCCCCTCCAGAGGGGGTTGCTGCTGGTGTTACACAATCTTAACCCAAACTTTCCAAGTCTAAGAAAACATACTCATAAGCCTCTACCACCGGAGATGCTGCCGGTGAGCTGGTCTGCCCTCCCGGAGGAGCAGGTACCTTTGCTCCGGTCACCACCACATCCACCTGAGTGGCCTTGTCTCTTTGAGCTCCATTTCCAAATGGAAAGTCTTCAAACACTGGCTGCCTAAAAACATTAAAACCTTCTTTTCCATGGAAGTGAGGATACCTCCCCAGCAGAGTCACCAAATGTAGGAGGGTAGTGAGACTGGGGTCTATGAATAACTGGAAAGGGTGAGGCGTGACCCACTCCAATGGACGCTGCCTGCAAGGCCTTGAAGGTCTCCTGGTGAAACTTCTGAAGAAAACTTCTCATTCTGGTAACAATGGAACTCAAGCTTCAACTCACTCCCTACAAGAATATGAACTTTCACAGCAAAAATAGTAATTTTCTCAAGTGAAACACCTGAGAGTGATGGCTGTCAGTGGGGAGTGAAGGAACAAGGCACTCAGTACTATGAGAATGAGCAGGGAGAGAATACTTAGGTAGGTCTGGTGATATTTTAGCAGAGTAACAGTGCAATTTCTATTTTCTCTATGACCTTGACCAGGGGTCCTATTTATACTTGGGCACTAAGGCTGGGTTGGCATTTTTGGGCACCAAAACTTAGAGGGTTGGTGAGGGACAAAGTCTGTAGTGTATTATTTGTCCCTACCTGCAGGCAGGTCTGCCTTTCCCCTCTGGCAGATGCCCCCTAGTGCCGACCAAAGTTCAAAAGCAAATATTTCTTCTAATGGAGACAAAATATCTGATATACCTAAGTATGACCTCGGCCCAGAGGTCCCTACCTCGGCCATGACGAAAGCCGAGACGATGACCGACCCCCCCAGTGCGTCGGGGTCCACGATATCATACCTCGGCCAAGGCTACCTCAGCCAAGGCCGACACTACCACTTACACCTCCCCAAGGACACTTCTCATGTCACAGATGTCAACGTCCACCCCAGGTACCAAGGAATAGTAACCCCGGTCAACAGTGGGCAGAGATAACAAGAAGCTCCATGAATCTTCAACATGAACCTTACCTCGGCTTAGGCCGAGGTTACCAGAGGCATTACTTCTCACCATCACGCCCTGTCCCGGCTCTGGCCGACACCAGCATACACCTCGTCCTACGTCCGTCCGAGGCCCGCCATGGCTCTTCGCGGGATGATCGGACGACCAACCTTTATAGCTCGGCTTCTCCTAGGCCGAGGCCATTCACCAACATGACTGCTGAGGCATCTGTTGTCATTTGGATAAGGACACCTGGGCATAAGTTAGTTATAACAAGATTATTCTCCACATGTGGGAAGATATTTCACCATCATTGCTTACATGTGACAAGGACATGTGGCATTCCCGCATTAGTGAGGATACCACACACATGCTCACTGCATGCATGGGGGGGTACATTACACCCCCTAGATACTATATATAGGGATTATCCCCTACTTTGTAAAGGGATCCATATATTAAAACCCTAGCAAATACTCTGTAAAAACACACATAGTAGAGAGAGAAAGACCTTGAGAGGTTGTATCCATGGCCATTAGTGCCTTCTTTCAGTGATATTACTCACACACACACCCATAGTGGACGTAGGCCGGATTGGCTGAACCACTTATATTAAGGTGTCATTCCTCTTATCCTCACCTCATTCTTATCTTTTCTATAGCTGTGCTACCATTGTTATACTCATATTGAGCTTGGGAGCATCTCATTTGGTGGTGCTGATTCTCAGCATCATCATTTTGGCGCCGTCTGTGGGAAGCGAGAAGCTATCTCTTCCTCTGTTTTCTGCTCTACCTCACCGGAGACTCTGGTGGTGAACCAGGAACCACCCCTTGTGTGGAGCTGTTTCACCACTGAAAGAGGTCCTTTCAGGTATTAAGCTCACCTGCAACTAAAGCTCTATACAGTTTAACACATGGCACCAGACTTGCCGCAGCCTCTTCTGCCGCCCGGAGGTGGAGGAGCTAGCTCCAGTCAGGCTCCTCCCCAGTCCGAAATGGCTGAGGTGGCAGCTTCCTTGAAATCTTTGGCTGCAACACAACAAGCAATGAAGGAGCAATTTGTACAGCTCAGCCAAACCATGATGATGAGACCGCCTGGGGCCTCACCGGATATGATCACTCCGGCGGCGGTTCATCCACAGCCAGACGCCAGGGGACCACCCCAGGCACCGATGAAGGACCAACCTGCACCTCAGCGGAGGAGGGACGTTGCTGACCTTAGGCGCTTGCGCCTGGGGAGGCAAGGAAACCCTTACCCAGAGGACAAGTACGATGACCTAGGAGCAGAAGAGGCCCCAGAAGACTGCTGGGAGCCATATGAGGTGTCAGATAACACCGTACGACCTCTTAGGCAAAGCCAAGGATGTATCGGACGAAGAAGAGATGAGGCCCAATAGAGAGGGTCGGCCATTGATAGGCAGAGCCAAGGATGTGTTGGCCGAAGAAGAGATGAGGCCCAGCAGAGGGGGTCGGCCTTCAACAGGTTGAGTAGAGGCTCGACCTTCGAGAGGCTGGGACCAGTTAATGACCTAAGACACCGGCTATCAAGGTCAAGGAGTGCAGCAGGCTCCCAAAGAGGGGATAGGCAGGCTCGGCCAGATCAAGGCCGACCCATGGAGAGAAGAGCAAGGGAGCAGGAAGAGGTCAACAGTCAGCGGGGCGCGGCTGGGGAACCCTCTGTCCACCGTAGAGAGGTGGCAGGGGATAACCTCGGCCAAGTTTATGGGAGAAGACCCTGGAATGACTCAATCCAACGTCTCGAGGAGAAGATAGGGGACCTCATGAAAAGTAGGGACCCATTGCAAAGGGGCTACTCGGAGGGCTCCCCGTTTGTAGCCAGGATAGTGGGGTTCCCAACCCCCGCTAAGTTCAATCCTCCTACGGTGACTCCTAAATATGATGGCAGCACTAACCCAGTGCACCATATCGAGATGTATCAGTCAGCCGTAGATATTTACTCGATACCTGATGAGATGAAGTGCAGGGCCTTCTCAGGGACCTTAACAGGGGCCGCGCATAGCTGGTTCACCTCTCTTCCAAAGAATTCAATCGAAAACTTCAAGGGGTTAGCCGAGCAGTTCATACATAACTTCTTCTTTGGTGTAAGACCTCAGAAGAAGACTACCCACCTCCTATATGTCAAACAGGCTAAAGGTGAAAGCCTGAGGGACTACATAGCAACATTCAACAAGGAGAAGTTAGAGGTGGAGGACTATGAAGAGAGAATAGCCATGACCGCCCTTATAGGAGGCCTCCAGAAGGGAAAGCTGCTATGGAAGCTGGCGGAAGACCTCCCCAAGTCTATGGCAGAGTTGTTGTCCACTGCAGGAAAGGTGATGAATGCGGAAGAGGCGATGGCCGCCAAATACGAGGAGGAGAACCGCGGTAGTGCTGGGAGGTCCCAGGGCAAGAAGGAAGGGAAGAAGCGATCAACAGATGACAAGTTCGCTCATTACACTCCTCTGACTGTGAGCTGTGAACACATTCTTAATAAGATCAAGAGTGACCGGGCTCTGAGGTGGCCAGAGAAGTTGAAGGCTCCACCATATAAGAGGAATAAAAACCTCTGGTGTGAGTTCCTTCAGGATCATGGCCATATCACAGACAGATGCTTTGCCCTGAAGGACGAGATTGAGAAGATGCTGAAATCCAGGAAGCTAAGAAAGTATGTGGATGGCAAGGCCCCAAAAGGTGGCAGAGAAGACCCTAGGAAGAGAAGAGATGACAGGTGCCGTGGTGATGTCCCGACTAGAAGGCATGATGATTCAGAGGGTGATGATGGAGATGACCCGGATCTCCCACCTAGGGATGACAACACCCCAGTGAAAAGGGTAGGAATGATCTCCTTTGGTGTTAGCACCATATGTGGGGGATTCGCAGGGGGTGGCTCTGAGGTAGCCGATAGAAAGGCTCATGTAGCAGAGGCCAAGTCGGTGGTCAAGCCTGAGACTGTGAACCTGACGTCTTCTGACGCTGTACAGAAGAGAACAAAGGTGGACATGGACACCCTAGTGGTGGGGTTCTCCCGGCTCGACTTCAAGGGCATCTTAGCCCCCCATGATGACCCCTTGGGTGCGATGTAGGGAGAATCCTCATAGATGGGGGAAGCTCAGCGGATGTGATGTTCTGGCCTTGTTTCAAGAGCTTGGGTCTTAGCAGATCAAGATTAGTGCCATACCACCATCCCTTGATAGGCTTTAGTGGTGAGAAAGTGCACCCATTGGGCATGTATGAGATGGATGTGCGCATGGGGGATGAGTGGCCTAAGAGGCTGACTAAGAAGATAAACTTTTTTGTTATGGACGAGAATGTCTTCTCGGCCTACAACCTCATCATCGAAAGAGTAGCCCTCAAGGAGTTTGAAGCCGTGCCGTCAACGGTCCATCAAATGCTAAAATTACCGACCCCTTATGGGGTAGGGGAAGTGCAGGGGGATCAGACAACGGCACGAGAGTGTTACTTCAATTCAGCTGAAGAGAGGGAGGCCCATAAGAGAGCAACCGTCACCTACAGCATAGACACTCTTGACCCGAGAGATGAAACAAAGATGAAGAAGGGCGAGGCCGCGAAAGAGGTAGAATCCATCGTCCTCAATGAGGACGAGCCGGAAAAAACCATCCAGGTCGGCAAGGCCCTAGAACCAAAGATTAAGGAAGAGCTGGTAAGCCTTCTCAGGAAGAGGCAGAATGTCTTCGCCTGGAGCCACACCGACATGCCTGGTATAGACCCTGAGGTCATGACCCACAAACTCAACGTGGACAGGGATGCCAGGCCAATCAAGCAGAGGAGAAGAATTTACTCCAGAGAGAAGTATGAGGTCATTCGGGAAGAGGTGAAGAAGTTGGAAGAGGCCGAGTTCATACGAGAGGTCACCTATCCAGAGTGGCTCTCAAATGCAGTGATCGTGCCTAAAGCCAATGGAAAGTGGCGGATGTGTGTAGATTTCACAGACTTGAATAGGTCTTGCCCAAAGGACAGCTATCCCCTACCTAGGATAGACCAGATGGTGGATGCAACAGCAGGGCACGAGCTCATGAGCTTCATGGATGCTTATTCGGGTTATAACCAAATCTTCATGGACGCCGAAGACTCTGAGAAGACATCCTTCATCACTGACAAGGGCACATACTGTTACAAGGTAATGCCCTTTGGTCTGAAAAATGCAGGGGCAACATATCAGCGTCTCGTCAATAGGATGTTTGAGGAACAGATAGGTAAGACCATGGAGGTGTAAGTAGACGATATGCTAACGAAGAGTCTGAAGGCATATACTCATGTGGCAGACCTTGAGAAGACCTTTGATGTCATGGACCAGTACAGAATGAAGCTCAACCCGGCGAAATGTGTCTTCGGGGTAGGAGCTGGGAAGTTCCTGGGGTTCATCGTTAATCAAAGGGGGATTGAGGCAAACCCTGAGAAAATCAAGGCATTGCTCGATATGAAGACTCCTAGGAGTATCAAGGATGTCCAGAGACTCACGGGAAGAGTGGCAGCAATGAACAGGTTTTTTTCCATGCAACGGATAAGTGTCTTCCGTTCTTCAAGGTTCTAAGGAAGGCCTTCCAGTGGGATGAAGAGTGTGAAAAAGCTTTTGATAAACTCAAGTCCTACTTAGGGTCTCCCTTGCTGTTGTCCCGGCCCATCGCGGGGGAAAGGTTGTTTATATATCTAGCAGTCTCTGAGTCGGCCATTAGCGCGGCCATCATACGAGAAGAGGATAGAGTTCAGAGGCCTGTGTACTTTAACAGTAAGGCCCTACAAGGGTCTGAACAGAACTATCCCCGGATGGAGAAGTTGGCTTATGCTCTCATCCATGCTTCAAGGAAAATGAAACCCTATTTTTAAGCTCACTCTATGACAGTCCTCACGGACTCCCCACTAAGGCAGGTCCTGCACAAGCCTGAGAAGTCCGGAAGATTGATGACCTGGGCCATTGAACTAGGAGAGTATGATCTTACTTACCAGCCCAGAACATCCATTAAGGGACAGGCCCTTGCTGACTTTGTCACAGAGTTCACGTGGGAAGAGACTGAGTCAGGGAATAGCTTGGAAAGCGGCGAAGAGAAGGGTCAAGGTGTCTCCCGAGATTTGGAAGAGATAGACCCTTACGTCTTCCGAGGCCGAGAAGAGGTTGTACCCGGCAAGGCTCGGAGGAGAGTAGAAGAAAATGAAGAGGATCGATACCTCTTCGAAAAAGGAGTGATGAGAGAAGGGGTCTTCTCTTCAGAGGAAGACGTGTGGAGCCTCTTCGTGGATGGATCCTCCTGTGACGGTGGAAGCGGTGCGGGGCTGGTACTCTCAGCCCCAGATGGCGCCAACATTGAGTATGCCTTAAGATTCAACTTCCAGGCTTCAAAAAACGAGTCTGAGTATGAGGCCATGATAGCGGGCCTCCTATTGGCAACAACTCTGCGGGTGAAGCGGCTTCTACTCCATAGAGACTCAAGGTTGGTTGTTAACCAAGTATTGGGGGCGTACGAGGCCAAGGATGAGAGGATGGCCAATTACTTAAAAAAGGTAAGAGGGTTTCTAGAATTTTTTGAAGAGGCCAAACTGAAGAGAGTGCCGAGATTGAGCAACAATCACGCCGACGCATTAGCAAGGCTGGCCTCGGCAATGAAGAAAGACTTGGGAAGAATCATCCCAATCGAAGTCCTGGGAAAGGCAAGCATCGAGGAGGACGAGATGCCCAGCCCTTGTCACAACGTGAACCTGGGGGGCTCTTGGATTGACCCGCTCGTCAGATACTTAAGAGAGGGGGAGCTACCTGAGTCCAAACTGGAATGAAGAAAGTTGAGGTACAGAGCTGCCAAGTTCTCTTTGGTAGGGGATGTTTTGTATAAGAAGGGGTTCCTCTTGCCCCTCCTCAGATGTGTGCATCCCATGGAGGTAACCCGGGTCTTGCAGGAGGTTCATGAGGGCTCTTGCTCTAGCCATATAGGAGGAAGGCCCTTAGCCAAGAGAATCATCACCCAAGGATACTGGTGGCCAACCTTGTCTAAGGACGCTGCTGACTATGTGAAGAGGTGCGACAAATGTCAGAGGTTCGCCACTATCCCCCACCAACCCCATCAGCCTATGACATCAATCTCTTCTCCATAGCCGTTCGCGGTATGGGGAATTGACTTGGTAGGACCTTTGCCAAGAGCAGTCAACAACTATAGATTCTTGATAGTTGCCATTGACTACTTTTCAAAATGGGTAGAAGCCGAACCCATGATAACAATTATGGAATAGAAGACCTTTCAGTTCATCTGGAAGAACATCATATGTAGGTATGGCCTCCCAAACACGCTCATCTCAGATAATGGGACCCAGTTCAGAAACGCCTCCTTGGAAAAATATTGCCAAAGTGTGGGGGTTAAACAGTTCTTCTCGTCTCCGGGTCGACCTCAGGCTAATGGCCAGACGGAGGTTACAAACAGGACTATATTGGATGGAATCAAGAAAAGGTTTGAGGACGCGAAGGGGAGATGGACATAAGAGGTTTACGCTGTGCTTTGGGCTTACAGGACCACAACAAGGACACCCACAAGAGAAACCCCATTCATGTTGGCACATGGTTCAGAAGCCGTCATACCAATGGAGATTGGCCTACCAACTCATCGAATTCAGACCTATGATCATGACAACAACGGGGAAAGGAGGAGGTTAGACCTGGACCTTATAGAAGAAAGAAGGGAAGACGCAGAGGTCAGGAAGGCAGCCTACCAACAGAGGGCAGCAAAGTTCTACAATCAAAGGGTGAAGACAAGACCCATTGCGGTAGGGGATCTGGTGCTTAAGAAGACCCTAAAGAAAGCAAACAAGCTACACCCGAACTGGCATGGCCCCTACAGAGTAACGGAAGAGGTTGTGCCTGGCACGTATAGGCTAGAGAACCTAGAGGGAGAGCCCTTCACCAACCCGTGGAATGCCGACCACCTAAAGAGATATTTCATATAATGTTGCATCTATTTTTTCAATTGTAAATGTACCACCTTATTGAAAAGAGGTTGTGAATAAAGATCAGTTTCCATGACAAATTCTTGTTTCGTTTTAACATCATCCATTTGGTGAAATTTATTATGGGGATAACCTCTTAGGTGAGGACCTCAGACATTAAACATCATTAATTTGGTGACATTATGAGTCTTACCTCGGCCTAGGTGATGGCCTCAGATCCTCATAACATCACTTGGTGGTGACGAGGTCTGAGCTTGGACACCTCGGCTAGAGGACCTTAGACCTTAAACATCGTTAAATTGGTGACATTATGAGCTTACCTCGGCCTAGGTGATGTCCTCAGACCCTCATAACCACTTGGTGATGAGGTCTGAGCTCGGACACCTCGGGTAGAGGACCTCAGACCCTTAACATCATTCATTTGGTTAAATTTATTATGAGGATAACCTCTTAGGTGAGGACCTCAGACCTTAAACATCGTTAATTTGGTGACATTATGAGGCTTGCCTCGGCCTAGGTGATGACCTCAGACCCTCATAACCATTAGGTGACGAGGTTTGAGCTCGAACACCACGGCTAGAGGACCTCAGACTCTTAAGTAATGGTTATGGCACCACATTCAGTAATGGCTTCAGAGAGTTCATAACATTCATGTACATTGGCAAATAAAGATGGAGACATTTGCATTCAATAAAAGGAAGAAATTGCATAATATTTAAGTGTCTGAGAAATTACATGCAAGATTACAAGTCAAAACAAAAAATAAAAAATACAAGTTAAACATCTGAAGGAGGAACGTTTGATGTCTCTTCTGGGTTGGCCTGCTCAGTATTGGTCACCTCAGCTACTTCGTTTGCAGGGTCAGTTTCTCCGAGGTCAGTCCCTTCCAGAGTAACAGTTTGACCAGGGGCAGCAGCTTCATCCTCTATCTCCTGCAAGGCCTGAGAAAACTGGGCATCGGCAAGGCCGATGCCCATAAAATCTGAGGCCTTAATGGTGCCAACCTCGGCCTCCCTTACCTCGGCCCATTTGGAAGTGGCCTTGATACCCCTTTCAAGGTACTCCAGACCGAAACCTACAAACTCCTCGGAGACCTTATAGTCAGCAATTATTGTCTCCGAGGCATCTGCAAGAGAAGCCTTCACCGCAGCATCAACCTTCCTCTGCAAAGCATCGTCCTTATCCTTCAGGGCCTTGGTATGACTCTGAACAAGTGCAGAGATGTCCTTCTCTAGGGCTTGGGCCTTACTTTCAGAGGTCTGTACCTTGGCCTCAGCCTCCTGTAACTCTGTCCTCAGTCGAGCAACCTCGGCCTTCAGAGTGGTCTCAACTTTCTCGGCCTCCTGGCCCTTCTGAATGAGAGGTAATTTCCTCAAGGTCCAGTTAGATAGCTGATACATGGCAGTCGCACCCTGCACAGTAAATGAAGAAGTTAGATAAGAGCAAGATCAGATGTTGCACTTTGAACAAAGGAACAAGTTATACCTGGACTACTCTATGAAGGCCGAATTCAACCATCGTTGGGGTTTCCATGGCCCTGAGGAAACGCTTGTCGGCCTCGATCATCATGTTGTTAAGAGCGTCCATGGCTTGTCGGCTGTGGCCGAGCACACTATCGGAAAGTTTTAACTGGTCTAGACGAGCCGATAATGTGTCGGCTGTGATAGGAATCGCAGCATCTGGGGTCCTCCTTGTCCTGGAGCTCGGCCTCTGATCCTCAGGAGGATGGACCTCAGGTGCCCTCTTCTTGGACTTGGATGTTGAGGGAGCAGGTGGAGGAGCATTTAGACCGGTCTTCTTGACAAGCCTAGCTAAGCTTGGGGCTGCCATCTCCCACAACTCTTCTGAAATCTCTGGTGGTTTCTCTGCAAAAGTGAAAAGATATGAGTCAGAAATAAAGTACGTAAGATAAGAGGCTACACTTAGGGTCAAAATAAAAATCCTTACCAAAGTCAGTTAGGGGACTTCTGCCCAGGCTCGTCCCCGAGAGATACTGGGGGGTCAGCAGATGTTCAAACTTGACAAACATCCCATGGGCCCCTTGGTCCTGCATGGCCTTCACCCTTTTGCCGTGTTGCACACTTAGTCCAGGGTCGGCCCTGGCAGACATGGAGACTTTGCCCCATTTCGTGGGTATTCTCGGCTCAAAGATGGAAGAGGGAATGGAAGAACCAAATTCCCATGGCCCTGAGACAAAAAAGTACCTAGGTTTCCAATTATGGTTGGAGGTCTGAGTGACCAGGAGCATCTTCTTCTTAGGCCTCCGAGCAACAAAGTGATAGTAGCTCGGATGGTTTTTGGCCGAGGTGGGGACGTAACAACCATCAAAGGCCTGCACTGGGAGGTCAGAGTGGTGAACCGCCCTCCACAAGATGATGGCCCCTATAATAAACCTCCAAGCGTTAGGAGAGAGATGCGAGGGGGCCAAGTTAATGAATGATAGAATGGTCCTAATGACGGGGTGGAAAGGAAGACGAAAACCTAACTTGAACATCTGCTCGTACAGGCAGATTTCACCATCCCTGTCGTGGTAGGCCCTCTCTTCCCTCAGAGGTTTCCTCAAACGGATAGAGGGGCTAATGGAGTATAAGTACCTGAAGTGCAGTAGATCCACCTCAGTAATTGTGCTCTCATACTCGGCCGCCTCAGATGTGTCTACATCACTTTCGGCATCCTCATCGTCAGACTCAACGTCGGTTGGAGCAGACGTGGACGGGTTACCGGGGAACCTCTGAGCAAACTAGGCCTCAGTTACGGCCGACAGGGGAATAGCATTTAGAATAGGAGGCACAGCCACACTTGGCTCTACAAGTTCAACCTCTGAAGAAGAACTAGAGGTACTTGTGCCACTTTGGGACGAGGCACGACTAGAGACCTCGTCGTGGTCAGGGTTCTGATCAGCCTGAGTAGTGAAGTCCATGGCCTCTTGGAAAGAGTCCACTGACATTGGATCAGAGGTGGAAGACTCAGACTCGGACATCGGCAAATTGTTGGTAGAGACGTCTGTCTGGTAAAAATGGTCAGGTGGACGAGGGTATACCACCTTGAGAGGTGGAGGAAAGAGAGGTCTGAGAGGGGACTCTTGTTACCTACGAGCTTCTTCCTGAGCTCTCTCTATTTGCCTAATTTTTTCTAAGGTCTTTTCTTTCAGAGATGGGAAGTCTTCAAGAAGTTGGTACAGGGGTCTGAGCATCTGGGGACGACCCAAGGCGTTGGCAGACTCTAGGCTTGTAGAAATACCCTAAAAACTACAAACAAATGTGGCTTGAAAAGTCTAGGGAATCAAAGATCAAACTAAGGAACCTATGCAGGAAACCTGGCTCACCGAAAAATTCAAATGATCACTGGAAAATTCAAATGATCACCGGAAATTCAAGAGCTCGCCGGAAAATTCAAAATAAAAAGTATCAAAAACGAAGGAAATGGAGAGGGAGGATACCTGAAGGTGAGATTGATGAATAAGGTGGAGAGTATCGCGCAGGAAGTGAGGTATTCCTCTGCAGAACAATAACTGGGACCAGGGCTAACTTCGGAGAGAAAAGAAAAATCGCAGAGAACGGCTAGACGCTTGAAACAGGAGAAAAATGAGGAAGAAGAAGAAGAAGAAAGGTTTTAGCCTTTAAATACTTGGGCACGATTCCCAAGGCTCATCATTGCCTTGTGAATCCCAAGGGACAACTGACAACACGTGCCAACTAAATAGGCATGCCTGGGCTTAGGGCAAGTATCATGCAGGTGTTGACCTTGGGGTGAATAGATCTCGGAGGCAAGAATCCCCTAGCCACCTACTCTCGCAAATGACTAAGGGCTGGGGGGTGATTGATATACCTAAGTATGACCTCGGCCCAGAGGTCCCTACCTCGGCCATGACGAAAGCCGAGACGATGACCGACCCCCCCAGTGCGTCGGGGTCCACGATATCATACCTCGGCCAAGGCTACCTCAGCCAAGGCCGACACTACCACTTACACCTCCCCAAGGACACTTCTCATGTCACAGATGTCAACGTCCACCCCAGGTACCAAGGAATAGTAACCCCGGTCAACAGTGGGCAGAGATAACAAGAAGCTCCATGCATCTTCAACATGAACCTTACCTCGGCTTAGGCCGAGGTTACCAGAGGCATTACTTCTCACCATCACGCCCTGTCCCGGCTCTGGCTGACACCATCATACACCTCGTCCTACGTCCGGCCGAGACCCGCCATGGCACTTCGCGGGATGATCGGACGACCAACCTTTATAGCTCGGCTTCTCCTAGGCCGAGGCCATTCACCAACATGACTGCTGAGGCATCTGTTGTCATTTGGATAAGGACACCTGGGCATAAGTTAGTTATAACAAGATTATTCTCCACATGTGGGAAGATATTTCACCATCATTGCTTACATGTGACAAGGACATGTGGCATTCCCGCATTGGTAAGGATACCACACACATGCTCATTGCATGCATGGGGGGTACATTACACCCCCTAGTACTATATATTGGGATTATCCCCTACCTTGTAAAGGGATCCATATATTAAAACCCTAGCAAATACTCTGTAAAAACACACATAGTAGAGAGAGAAAGAGCTTGAGAGGTTGTATCCATGGCCATTAGTGCCTTCTTTCAGTGATATTACTCACACACACACCCACAGTGGACGTAGGCCGGATTGGCTGAACCACTTATATTAAGGTGTCATTCCTCTTATCCTTACCTCATTCTTATCTTTTCTATAGCTGTGCTACCATTGTTATACTCATATTGAGGTTGGGAGCATCTCATTTGGTGGTGCTGATTCTCAGCATCATTAGCTGGGTTGGCATTTTTGGGCACCAAAACTTAGAGGGTTGGTGAGGGACAAAGTCTGTAGTGTATTATTTATCCCTACCTGCAGGCAGGTCTGCCTTTCCCCTCTGGCAGATGCCCCCTAGTGCCGACCAAAGTTCAAAAGCAAATATGTCTTCTAATGGAGACAAAATATCTGATTTGCTAAATATCTTTTGAAACGGTAAATTTGATACAAACTTTGTAAACTTGAGGGGGGGGGGGATCTCGAGGACCACCTCCTCTAAAATATTTGCAAGCTTGAGGGGGGTCTTGAGGACCCCCTTCTAAAATCATTTTTCTTGAGAGGGGTTTAGAGGACCCTCTCCTCTAAAATCATTTTATAAACAGTTATTTTCTTGTGTGCAGCCAACCCTTTGGATGCTCACTTCACTTGTGACTAAGTGTGAGTTGTGTGAGGACTGGGTGACCCTAGGGTCTCCTACTAGTATTCTCTAAATCCTATAGTACTAAGTGGCTGAGCTTGCTCAACATACCTTGTCCCTCAACCGCCAAGCCAAAACTCCCGGGAGGTCCCAACTAGCCTGCTTGAGCCCTGCTTGCTCAACTAGGCAACATGTACATGAAAGTAAAATATTAATACTGTTGTTCATTTAAAGACTGACGTCTCATGATGAGTATTAGCTTGTGGTAGCTACTCCCTCATCCTGTCCACTCTGGGTGGGTTCCTTCTCAATATGAGTTTCTGCCGAAACCCTTGTAATGGCACTTCTCAAATAACATTTCTGCAGTGACCCTTGTAGTGGCGCTGACCCTCTTGAATGCCATTACTGCGGTGACCTTGCAGTGGCGCTGACCCTTGCAGTGGCGCTGACCCCTGTAGTGGCGCTGACCCTTGCAGTGGAACTTCTCAATCTTGTATTTCTGGGGTAAGCCTTACGAGGCACCTCTCGAATGTCATTACTGCAGTGATCCCTGCAATGGCGCTGAGCCTTGCTGTGGTGCTGACCCTCTCGAATGTCATTGCTGCAGTGACCCTTGTAGTGGAGCTGACCCCTGAAGTGGCGCTGACCCTTGCAGCGGCGCTGACTCTTCCAATGGCTCAATCTTGGACTTATGAGGTGACCCTCGCGGGCACCTCCCGAATGTTATTGCTGTAGCACCGCTGACGCTTACAGCGGCTCTGACCCTTGCAGCGGCGCTGACACTTACAGTGACGCTGACCCTTGCAGCGGCCAAGACACTTGCAGCGGCGCTGACACTTGCAGCGGCGCTGACTCTTGCAATGGCTCAATCTTGGACTTCTGCGATGACCCTCGCGGGCACCTCTCGAATGTTATTACGGTAGCGCCACTGACGCTTGCAGCGGCGCTGACGCTTGCAGAGGCGCTGCCCCTTGCAGCGGCGCTGACTCTTGCAATGGCTCAATCTTGGACTTCTGCGGTGACCCTCGCGGGCACCTCTCGAATGTTATTGCTGTAGTGCCGCTGACGCTTGCAGCGGTCCTGACCCTTACAGCGGTGCTGACTCTTGCAATGGCTCAATCTTGGACTTCTACGGTGACCCTCGCGGGCACCTCTCGAATGTTATTGCTGTAGCGCCGCTGACGCTTGCAGCGGCGCTGACACTTGTAGCGCCAGTGACCCTTGCAGCGACGCTGACCCTTACAGTGGCGCTGACTCTTGCAATGGCTCAATCTTGGACTTCTGCGGTGACCCTCGCGGGCACCTCTCGAATGTTATTGTTGTAGCGTCGCTGACGCTTGCAGCGGCACTGACGCTTGCATCGGTGATGACACTTGCAGCTGCGCTGACCCTTGCAGTGGCGCTGGGGGTTCCTGCTGATTATGAGTTTCTGTTGGGACCCTGGGGTGGTTCCTTCTCAATTATGCATTTCTGTCGGGACCCTGGGTGGGTTCCTTCTTAATACGAGTTTCTGTCGGGACCCTGGGGTGGTTCCTTCTCAATATGATCTGCCGGGACCTTGGTGGGTTCCTTCTCAATATTTCCAAAAAAAATGTATATATATTTTTTGTAGGTAGACACCCTTCTACATCGCCAAACCTTCAAAGCAAATGGCTAGAAATCAGCAATGGTTCACATGCAGCTATACCACATGGACATGCAGCCCAGACACACAGTCTTCAGCAAAGAATCGACATGCAGAAGATCCTTATTGACATGCAGTCATAAACTTCGCAGAGACTCCCTCAATAATAACACATAGCTTTCGGTTGTAGAGATCTCCCCACAAAGTATGAAAAATAGCAAACTATGTTTTGGGTTCCACAAAATGACTCACACAAAAGAAATTGGAATTGTGAATTGTAAAACAAAAGTTATGAACCCTCAAATGGTTGGAGAATAGTATGAAAACATATTATGTGAAAATCGGTTTTTCTCCACCCAAAAATCAGTAGTTTGTCACTCAATTTATACTAAAAATCAAGGTGGTGAAGTGTTAGATAAAAACACCTCTCGTTCGAACGACACGCTGTTGTTTGAGAAAAATTCCATTTCGTTTGAACGAGATGTGACGTCGTTTGAATACAGTCACTTATCTAAAAAAAATTTAGTCTTTTAAATATCTTGGAAACATCAAAAACTGAAATTGTTTTTGGAATCAGAAAAGGTTTATCCAAAATTTTTTATGATAATTTTTTTTTTAAAATAAAAACCATTTTAACTTTTATAAAAATATCCCAATACTTTTAATGTAAAATGTAAATGGAACTTAAACATAATTTACAAAATTCATTGTTGGTTTGGAATGTTGAAGTCTTCTTGAAATTCTAATCCATCGTGTTAGCTTCCCAATTCTTTGACGACTTGTAGCAGTATACGACATAATTAATTATGATGGATAATGTCCTTACAAATATCCCCCTATGCCTATGTTGGTACAAAATAAAAATATCCGAATTATCAACTTAAAATGACCTATACAAATCTACCCTCCCAAAAACTCAAAAGGAAAGATAAACTGCCAAGTCTTTGACTTTTCAAACTTCGGCTTCAACAATCAACTCTTCAAAACCTTCAATCTTTTCTCATCAGGATGTGCAATCCAAAATCTTCAATTGTACCCACGCACATGAGACAAAGAAAAATACGTCATGACGTATCGAGCTTGAAATGATATAAGCATAAATATGAAAGCATAATTAAATCTCCACCATACTTAAACTCCCCCATAAAATCATAATTCGTTCTCCCCTTTTTATTCGTTCGAAATTGTCAAGGAAAAGAATAAACCACATAAAGAAAATCGCGGTGTCACGGTAAACCTAAGCTAACACGATATTTTTGATTTTTCAGATTTTTCATACAAAAAAAATAGAAAAAATGACGTTACAAAAATCACACATCATGAATTTACTCTAAGATAACCAAATCATGGAAACGTAATGAATGGGTGTGAATAAAGTCAATAGGAAAAATGACTCAATTATGACAGGTGTGCAAGATCCATAAGTGTACTCATAGAGAATGAACATCAAAATAGGTGTAAAATTGTTGAATTTAGATGACATCGTCTTAATCATATGAACAATTCAAAGTATAAATGATTTCCACAGCAATAACGTCCAAAAATATGTAATGCTTTTTCATGACATTTAAGGACGTGAAAACCGTTGATAATTACATCCAAACTCCCTCGGTAAAATATAATTCTTTTTATTTTTCTTATGAGGTGATAAAACTAAAGCGTATTGGCCCATTTTTGGCATATATTTCTTTTTATTGCCTTTCAATTTTTTTTGGAATCTTTTAAACCTCATTGGACCCCAGATAATTTTCAATTCCAAACTTTTTTTGGTCTATTTAAACGGTGGATTTATCATAAAGGAAAAATAATGAAATACCTTTCGCAACCCTTCCCCGTTTTCCAAAACAAAATCACACAATATCACAAACGGTTTATAACATGCACTACTTTTTGTCAATTTTTATCAAATTTGGTTCGTTGTATAGACATAATTGATATGGAAACATTAACCAACATGTGATAGACAAGCACAAAAATCAAAACAATCCGTGCATGTGTGCAATAAAGGAGAAGAAGAGTCAATCATGTAGGTAGAAACACTTTATCATCTCAAAGACTCCAAACTTTGTAAAGCACATGAATGACACAACATGTTGTCTCAAAACACTATCAAATAATCACGTGGATATGGCAAGAAGTTGTGACTTGATCATCCTAAATGTCAATATATAAGGTGCAAACAAAATACGAAACTCTTTTTGGATTTTTCAAATTTTTCTTAAAAATGAAAATATTTGTGTATTTTTCGAACACTATTCAGAAACAACCCAACAGTACCAAGTATTCTAGCAAGTTGAAACAGAGGACTGCAAACCGAAAGATAATTCCGGTGGTTGTTCGAACGAGACTCCTTGTCGTTTGAACGACAGAGGATCTTGCGAGAAGGCTTCGCACGAGATGGATTCTCTTTAGAACGAGAAAAGTAAAATTTCCCAGTTTACTCAGAATATCATATAGTATTATTTAGTGAGAAAATTTCATACAAACAGTTCCTGGAATGGGCAGACAAATCCAAAACAATGCTAAAACAGTACCAAAAATAAGAAAAGCAAACAAAAATTCTAACAAAGTATAAAATAAATAGTACATACTAGCAATAGGCAAAAATGTCATCATGTAAATCACCCTATGCTAGCAAACATGTATAAACCTCATCCAGTACGTGCGGTGGAGTTTTCCAAAGACCACATCTTGTGAAATAACTCCATCAAGTCGTGTGTAGTCTTGACTAAAAACTTTACTTGCTCTCAAATATGTGCAAACTCTCTATCATTATGTGTAAGAAAAGTATCATGGGTGGGTTCATGTGTGCGAGCATGTGTAGAAGTAAAGTGTGACACATAACCCAATTTAAAGCAAAACTCCCTAAGGCGTCCTCTCTTTTTGCAATGAGACTAAACATAAACCGAACTAGGGACACCTCTCGCAAAATTTCTCATACTCTCTCCTAATAGGTACCAGACACCTAGGTGGGTCAGGTCGAGAGTCATGTGAATCGAACTCTAAAGTAGGAACCGACTCGGGTGCAATAAGAGAAGTAGACGCATCGTCATGACTTATTCCTAAAACCTCACCACTCCGCAAAACATGATTCAAAACCACCTTTCCCACCTTCTTAGATGCGTTATATAAAGTGACTTTAGCCTCCAGGGCATGCTTAAGATCTTTCTCTAATTGTGACACGCGAGCTATAAGCTCCCTCTTTTCCTTATTCAAAGCAATCAACTACTCACACAAAGAAACCTTCACTTTCTCGAGTTTATGTGCTTTTTCCTCAAACTCCTTCAAACTCTAAATCTGTCTCTCCAAATATTTCACCTTGAGAACCAACTTATTATTCAATTTTTTAGTCTTTAAGGTCTCGGCGTACAACTCTCAAAAGGCAATCTAGAGCTCACTCTCATCATCACAAGTGCACTCGCTCTCAGAATTGCTAAAAACACTCAAAACCTCCTCGGGCGTATCACATGCATAAGTGTCCTCATCGTCGTGGGTTAAAGTGGGTGTTTACTCGTAACTGGCTAAAAATGCAACAAACATGCCATGTCCTAAACCTTTACTGAAATCATCGTCCTCATCTCCCTCTTCTCCCTCACTATCACTAAGGGTGGTTGGCATGGAAACTTTCTTTCCCTCTCTTCTTAGTCTACTGGGACACTCAAATGACTTGTGCCATCTACCCCCACACTCAAAAAATTTTAAATTTTCAAAATTCTCTTCACTCTCTTTCTCTTTCTCACCGCTTTCTTTGGCCTTGTCTTTCTTTTTATTTTTCTTCGAAAATCTTTTATTGGAAGAATTTTGTTTCAAAAGCTGGAGATTTTTTTTAAAATTCTTTGCAAGCAGGGCCATGTAAAAATTAGACTCGTCCTCAGACTCGGACTCACAAAAACTCACTTTCTTTTTCTTAGATTGGGCTTTAAGCGCTATCCCTATATCCTTAGGATTGATAGTGTCGGGAAACATGTCAATTTCGTACGTCTGTAGGTCTCCTACCAACTCTTCTAATTTCAGACGATTCAAATTTCATAAGGTGTTCAAAACAGTCACTTTATGGATAAAACATTTATGCAGTGATCTTAAAATCTTTTTAACCACTCGTTCACCAGGTATAGGCTCACCTAGGTTAAAATTAGTGTTGAGAATGTTAGACAAACGTGCATAAAACTCGTCAAAACACTCAGTCTCTAACATAGTGATTGTCTCAAATTGAGTGGTCGAATTTTGAATTTTAGACTGTTTGACCGCGTTAGTGCCCTCATGGGTGAGTGGCAAAATATCCCATGCTTATTTAGACGTGGCACACGTTATGATACGTTGGAACTCATCAGGGGTGATGTGTCCAAAAATTTCACTAATCCCTCATGAATTGTAAGTGCTCCACCTAAGTTCATCCTCAATCCAATCTGACATAGGTTTTAAATTCTTGACATTATTTACGCTGACAGTGGGAGGAATCCATCCTCTTTCAAAAATGACCCAAACTCTTTCATCTATTACTTTTAAATGGGGTTTCATTCGGGCTTTCCAGTAAGCATAATCAAACCCGTCAAAACTTGGCAACCGACTATGTAAGTTTTCGTTTGGAAACATTGTAACAAACTTTTTAAAATCAAATATTTCAAAAAAAATTTGTATCTCACAATTTTATTGCGAAAAATAGGAATACGCGATAAATTAGCCTAACCTTTTCTTATACCAATTTGTAAGAGGCCTTATTTGTGATGGCGTTTTAAATAGATTCACAAATTTCAATCACAAACTTATTTAATTAGTATCAATTTATGAATCAAATCAATTCACCCCTTAAACTCACATAACGATGTGCGAGCAAGTATCAAACCATCATAAATAAAGTATGTGACACAAAGTTCAGCAAAAATCTACTCAGGGAAAAACCTTTTTATTTCTAGAACTTTGACAAGTTTACAAGACCACTGACTTACCTCCAACCATATAAATGCCCCCAAGTGTAACGCATGGTATCTTCCCCAAACCTTCAAAGCAACGACTAGAAATCAACAATGGTTCACATGAAGGCATACCACAATGACACACAACCCAAACACGCAGTCTTCAACAAAGAATCAAGACGCAGAAGATCCTCAATGACACATAGGCATAAACTTCGCAGAGACTCCTTCCACAATAGCACACAACATTTGGTTATAGAGATCTCCCCATAAAGTATGCACAATATCAAATTATGTTTTGGGTTCCATAAAACAACTCACACAAAAGAAATTGGGATTGTGAGTTGTAAAACAAAACTTAAGAGCCCTCAAATGGTTGGAGAATAGTATGAGCACATATTATGTGAAAACAAATTTTTCTCCACATGAAAATTAGTAGCTTGTAACTCAATTTATACTAAAAATCGGGGTGGTGACGTGTCAGATAAAAACACCTCTCGTTCGAATGACACACTGTCGTTTGAGCGAAATTCCATCTCGTTTGAATGAGATGTGACGTCATTTGAACGACAGTCACTTATCCAAAAAAACTTTAGTCCTTTAAATATCTTAGAAACCTCAAAAACTAAAATTGTTTACGGGATCAGAATAAGTTTATCCAAAACTTTTTATGATAAAATGTTTTTGAAAATAAAAACCATTTTAACTTTTATAAAAATATCAACGCTTTTAATGTAAAATGTAAATGCAACTTTAACATAATTTACCAAATTCATTGTTGGGCTTGAACATTGAAGTCTTCTTGAAATTCGGATCTGTCGTGTTAGCTTCCCAATTCTTTGATGACTTGTAGTGGTATATGACATAATTATTTTTTACGGACAATGTCCTTACAATGTATTACTATTATATACGTTAGTTGATTAATTTTTAGTTATTTGAGAAAATATTTAGACACCTTAGTGTGAGGGTCCCTTTAATGTAGATAGGTGCTTAAGTTAGAAATTGGAATTCATAAGAGGTATGGAAACATAACTTCAACTAGTCTAGGTACACAAGATTGATTATGTATGACTCTGTGCTTTATATGTATAACAGTTGTCCATTAATATTTATGTAAGTGTGCACGAGAGGTCAACTTTGGGATAGCTTGGCATCTCATTTAATGTTTGAGGAAGGATAGAATGGTGAGAGACGGTTGCATCACTATTATAATATATATATATATATATGTTTGCACGTGTTTTAGTATTTGTATGTGTATATTTCTGGGATCACATCTCAAGATGGTGTGATATCTCATTTTAATTACTTTGGTATACTGGATGAAAGTTGAGAGACGTGTGCATCTCAGTTGACACAATATCTCAAGAGATATATTTTGAAGGCTTAGCGCATAACATAGACTTGGTATTGAACCTAAGTACCCAAGAGGACTTGGGATCAAAGCCTACCTAGTTCGGTTGAACACGTATGGAATATCAAAATAGGAAAGGACCCAAAGATGTTTTACATTGGCACAGAACCTTATAATAACCATTTGATTACTAGTAGGAAGGTATGAACCTTTAGACTACTTAGAAGATGTATGACTAAGAGGCGCTAGGTTAATAAACGGGGAGGTTGAACCAAGGATGTAATGTTCTATTATTGAGAAGCATGGTAGAACACTATGTCCTTGTGTTCAGGTGTATCAGGAGAAGTCGTGGGATTTCATACATAATATGTCAAGAGACGAATTATAAGGCCTGGGTTTCATGAGTTTTGCTCAAAATAGTGAATACATACCCAAGGAGACTTGGGATCAAAACCAACATAGTTCCAATAATGAGGTTGAAGAATATATGTGCCTTTTTTCAAATTATGTATATAAGGGGGGTTGCATTAGAGATGGAGTAATTCCTAAGAAATAGTATGACGAGAGATGTATTATGAGGCTTCGGCTTCAGGAGTTTAGTTTGGTATAATGTGTACATAGACAAGCATTCTTAGGATAAAATAAAATGTATTTCCAACAAACATGACATATTTATAAGTGTAGGTGACGGGATACCAGGTATACAATATACATCATTACGGTTTTAGGGATCCTAATCATTAATATAGATTTTTCCTCGTGTTGAATTGATATATTTATATGTTAAAATAATGTCTAATTAGAGGACGATGTTTCACGAGTATTTTGATGTGAAAAAACATATTGTGATGATGCTACATGTATGGGATTTATTTATTTGGTCAAGCGGTGAGAATATACATATTTTAGACATTGGTTCAATGCAAAGTTTCAGACTAACTAAGCTCATAGACACTTTCCTCATAATGATTTTAAAAAGAACGTTTTCATGTTTAATAATGATTGTTGTGGCATTTGCTCGGTAGTGTTTTATTATATGGCCATGTCAAGTAAATTAACAAATATGTGGGATTTGAAATATAAACGCTGTAAATCACATACTCGGCCAGTAAACAGGGGTCATGTTAAAAAAATGCAAACATATATGTACAATTTATTGATATATATATATATGTGTGTGTGTGTGTGTGTGTGTGTGTTGGGGGACATGTTTTTGCAAACTTTTAGGTAGAGTTTCAATACCTTTTCAGCATAAGTCAAATTTTTTTTACCGGGAAAGTGTCCCATTTTTCTGGTGTTTTTCAGTTGGGTAGAGATTTGCCTAGAAGTATTTGGTTTTTCAGATTTTCTATAAAGGTTTGACTCTTTCAGTGACTCAAAAGTGACTTTGATGAAGTACGATCTTTTATTTTGAGGGGGAAGCATCTTTCCTGAAGTACGAGCTTCCTCGGGATATTCAGAATGAGCTTGAGTATCTCGAATGCTTAGGGGAGAAGAAAGCTAGAAAATTGGATCATTTTCGAGCTTTAGTCTCTCGATGATTTTCAAAGTTCTTAAAATGAGAACTAGGGGTATCTATTTATAGGAAAGTGTACTCGGGCTTCTACCAAATTATATAAGGTTTTAGTCCATTGATTTTGGATAATATCTCCATGTGGACGACTGAGATAATATGCTTTGACACGAATTCTTCTGATTGGTAGAAAGATCTCAAAGCTTTTTGGCGATCGACATAAGGAACATGGTAAATCTTTTGGACCTTTTTATAATAACTTTCCTTTTTAATTTAGACACTGGTAGTTTTTTGTATAATAGGTTTTTGGTCTTTCTTGGTGTCCATTTGGGGTAATTTTTCTCCCATACTTTGGAAGGCTGGCTTTAGGGCCTGGGACTTGGGTGAGGTCGAGTTTCAGGCATCTATAAGGGTGTTCTTACCCTCAAAAACTTCTTCAAGATTTGTGTTAGGGAATTTTTCAAGTAGAATAGAATGAGCCACATCCTAATTGAAGATTGGTGGGTTCAGTTAGGCGTTGACTAAGAGTGTTCATGTGAGGACACTCTTTGTCAAAATTGAAAGGCCTAAAATGGTTTTGACCATCTTTGGGGGAAGTATTGGGGTTTAAGGAGTGATAGTGGAAAACCTTAGGGAATAAAGTTAGGTTTTTGGAAATTTAGTCGAGGCTGTGGCCGTATGGGATAAGGTGTCTTGTGTCAGTTCGAGGGATTTAAGTGTATGACTATTGGATAGGTGATGGTTTAACTGAATGGTAAAAGTACCCTTCCTCTTAAATGTGTTTAAAACATGATGGATCTTCCATTTTGGGAAAACATTCTATATTGATCTTGAGCGGAGATTACTCTCGAATGTATATTGTTATACTCTTCAGATATCCATTATTCCCATTATTTTCATGGTTATATCCTATATGAATAAAGGAAGTGGCTCACATTTTGGGATACTTGATGTCCCATCATAGTTATCATTCTCAAGCTGCCTCCTAGTGGGGGCAAAAACATTTTTTCCCAAATGGATCATAATGATAGTGGTGCATGATGCTACTTCACTCTCCTTAGAATCTGTCACTCTATGATTATTGGCACCTTGAGCTGGTCGTTTCACTCTTCGGGTGCTACTGCCTTCCTTTACATTGGTTCTTCACGGAGCAGACCAAGTAATACATATTCATCAACATGGCTCAACTTTTGTCATGCTGGTGTCATCTTTTGATCCATCCCTCTTTGCAAACGATATGAGTTTTTAAATAGTCCCTTTATTTTCACATCTTCTTTTTAAATTTTGATTGATTTTTATGTTTTTTTTGCAAACTTTCAGCATGTACTGGTTGACGCCTCCTAATTATGGGAGATGCTGACGTGCTGGTCATCATCCTATTTGGATTTACGCTAATAGATTGCGGAGGTAGTTAAGGATATTTATACGGAGTATCTCTAGTTATTCAAGGATTTGTTCCGAATTTCAGGTGGATTGATGTATGGGAATGGAGTGTCTACGTTTGGTGTGTGGGCTAGGGTGTAGAGTTCATGAGTTGTGGATGAGAGCCCTGCTAGTGGTTGTTCCAAAAAGAGGCCTCTTGATAGATAGTTTTCAATGTGGTGGTGTTTTTGCATTGTTCTTTTAGGTGGGATTTGATGTAACTTCCTAAAAATAAGTTTTTTTTAGTTTTCCATTTTTTGAACGCTATATATGGGTAATATGTTCCTTTATGAGGAACACGAGGAATCCCTGATTCATTGTGTACTTTATACAATGATTCTTGTTTCATAAATTGGTGTATAAAAATAATGATATTCCCCCTTTTGAGGTCTTTTTTACTATGTATTTCATTTGGATTTTATTTTATGAATGGCAAAAGTATGGACTAAATCGGGCCGAAGCCCTTTAATTTTTGAAATGGTGGTAATAATAATGACAACAATAATAATAATAATATCAATATCAGTAATAATAATAATAATAATAATAATAATAATATAAATAATAATGATAATAATAATGCACGAAAGGGGTATGAAAACAAAGGTACCCGTCTTTTTTAGTCCTACTCTTTTTGGAGAGAGACAATTTAACTGCTTGAGGAAGATCCATTTTATTTGAACAAATACCGGTGCGGGAGGGGAAGTTACCCTATTCTTTATGCCTAGAGTTGGTCCTCATAGATGATGAAATGTGTTGCCAATCATCGTATGTTAAGTCACTCATTAAAGGAGGAATCGAATAGGTAGCAATTTTTGTTGAGCAAGTTACATATGTCATAATACCAGACTGCGGGTCATACAATTGTTTCTTCGAAGGTATCGATCTTCAAGTAATTTTAAGGGTTGTTATGACTAGTTATGGTGAATGTAATCAATTTTTTGCTCTCCAACATGTCGATCATGGGGGACAAGCTGGTAAGTGCGTCTGTAAAGTTGTGTTTAGCTCTTTGAAATAAGTCAAATTCTAGATACTCAAGTTGCGATGCTTCCTCCTCTAAGTAGGCATGGTATGGTTGTAGTCAATCATTACGGATCTTCCATTTTCTTAATATCTGACTAATGACTACATTTTAATCCTTTTAGGCCTTTAAGTAAATGGGTTCACAAATGGTGTTGAGATGGTTAATGAACCGACTTATGAACTGTACTTAGCTTAAGTACCCTCTGATTTCCTTTTTGGTTATTGGATATCGTATTTCTAGTATAGGTTTGACCTTGTTGGGGTCTACCTATATTCCATGTTTTTTTTCAATGAAGATGAGCATCTTCCCTTTAGTGATTGTGAAAACACACTTTTGAGGATTTAACCTCATTTGGAAGAGGCATAACCTTTGGAATAATTTTTGGAGTGCCTGGATGTGTCCTTCTCAGTCTTTGGATCTAATTATCATGTCGTCCACGTATACTTACACTTTGTTGTGTATGAAGTCCTGAAGGATGGTTGTGGATGCTCTCTAGTAAGTTGTACTAGCATTTTTTAGATTGAAGGGCATAACTTTATAATAGTACATCCCTTGAGGGTAATGAACCCTATTTCCTCTTCATGGTCAGGGTGTATTTTGATCTGGTTATAACTTATGAATTCATTGGTGAAGTACTTGAGCGCATTACTGGTTATTTTATCTACCAATAAGTTGATGTGTGGTAAGGTAAATCATCTTTGGGGCAGGGCCCATTTATATCCATATAGTCCGTGCACATTCAAACTTTGTCGTTGATTTTGGGTTCTGATACGATGTTGGCTAGCCAAGTAGGATATTCTATCACTCAGATGAACCTAACACAAATATATTTCTCTACTTCTTCCTTTAACTTTAAGGACCATTCATAGATTATTTTACGGATCCAATCTCATTCATGACAATATAAAGGTCGATGTCGGGCATATCGACATAACACCAAGAAAAAATATCCACGAAATTGGTATGGAGGTTCGCAAGTTCTTTTCATTCATTATTATTTAAGGAGGACCATATTTGTAACTATGTGGGATTTTGGGGAGTTCCCAAGTTTATGGTTATTCTGTCATTTTTGTTTTCGATACATACGTATATTTTGACTTTTCTGTCAAGTTTTTACATGTATTTTTAAGCATTTTAACTCCACGAAGTTATCATTATTAGGGGTAATTTATAATCTACTGCTGGATTTATTATCACCGCACGTAATACACTAGGAAAATTCTAGAAAACTTTATTTATTATGCCATCAAAAGGAATTAGGACAACATTGACAATAAAAAAAAGTTTTCTTTATAAAGGGATACATCAGGAGGGGGAAGGTGGGGGACTCTTTATCTAACATTACAGACTCGAAGGGCCTCAATATGAGGGACTCTAGGATGCATCAAATAGAGATCGAGTTATTTAGTAAGAAATTTCCTTTGATGTCGGAGATGGGGTGAGATAGGTTCTTTCGAGAAACCTTTCGAGAGACCTTTGAGGGTTTGCTAACTTTAGCATTGAATGTAGGCTGGGGTAGGCATTATTTCTTGGGCTGACCCCTTTTTCCTTTAAGGGTGGCTTTAGGGTCCTTAACTGATTTCATTGTAGGGATGGTAGAAGTTCAATCGAAGGCAACATTTCAAGTAGAAAGGCTGTTGAGTCTGACAGAAAGAGGTAGAGATTAAGTTCAGGGATGCTGATAAACTGTCCTTTCTTTGTAGTGACATCTCAGGTGGCTGAGGCGGTGTACCAACTAAGGACGCATTTAGGGGGTTTGGTCGGTAGTTCCTAATAAAGAAACTAGAGTCAATCCCCATTTAGGTTATGGTTCAAAGATTTCTCTATCTTGTGCAGTGACCACAGATACATTTAGTTCCCCTCGATGAACTGTTTGGACATTCTCGTAATCTACATACAATCCCTCCTCTGTAAGGATTTCCATTCCTTAATGCAGGCATCTCTTTATTTTATCTCATTTTGGCTCGGGTATCCCATGATAGGGAAAATCTTCTCCCTAGAGATGGAGGTGTACATTCCACCCTTGATGGGGGTCGTTGATGCCTTTGGTTATGTATTTGCAATCAGAGGTGTACCCAATAAAAACTTTTCCCTTGTGTTTAGTAGCAGTGACAACATCGATGGTTCCTTGTTGATTTCTTTTGAGGATAAACCCAACCACATATCCCATCTTTTAGATGATCAGAGTGGATATATTATGAATGATTGACTCCTATTCTTTTATGTGTGCGAGTGGTATGACTCGGAGTCCGTTGAGGCAGATATCGCAATTTTCATGAGGGGTGTCTAGAAGCGCGGTAGTGCTAGTACTAGCCATCATGGCCCAACCATCCTGAATAGTGATGACCTCAGTGTTGAACGACAACCTGACTTTCATGTTAAGTGATGAGGGTAATCCCCATGTGGGATGTATCCGACCTCTTTCTAGTAGAATATTGAAGTTATATGGGACATTGAGTACTTGAAACTCGACATCGCACTTAATATTTCATATTATGAGAGTAAGGATTATGGCCCCCAAGACCTCTCGGTGGGTATTATCATATGACCTGGTGTCCGCAGAAGATGGTGTGAATTCTAAAGCGATGTATCATAAATCGATAGAAGTGAGGCTGGGGCATACATTGATTTTGAATCCAATGTCTACTAGTGCTTAAGGGACTATTTATTTGCGGGTCTATGTAATGCATATCGGTTGTTGTGGACTTACAAGGGAAGGTCTTGATTTGAGAAGTTGACATGTTGTTGCATAGTGATGGAGCTATTGGTGGCTCACATTTATGACAAAGTGAGAATCATAGGTACATAAGCTTGAGACAATAGAAGCATGAGAGCTTCCAGGTGCTCTTAGAAGGTGGCTAGAAATTCTTTAATAGTAATGTTGGCTGATGCTTACAAAAGTTTCTCTTGGAAGTTATTATTTTACTAGAAGGTTATGGTGGTTAATATAGAGGTACATGCTTCTTTATCAGTAGGGTTTAGTGAAATAGAGCATCAGCCAGACCTAGTTAGGAAATCGGCCTCAATGTCCGGAGTGAGCATGGGTTTTGTTCTTTTTTTCATTGGTTATTTCTAAGTGAAGCATGATATCCAATAAGGAACTAGGGACAAAGGATGGTGGTGGGGGATTTTTATCCGTGACTTCGATCTAATTCGAGATATGAGTCAATTATGGCTCTTGGGAGATCCACCCTGAGTTACTGAGGGGGATTTCTACCATTATGATGGGGGATTTCTACCACCATTTTTAGGACTTGGTCGTCTATTTGGTTAGGTGCCTTTTGCAGAGGTTCTATAGACATCGAGGATCCCGACTGGATATAGTAGTCTAATGTAGTTTCTTAGTATTCCTTATTTTCAGAGGGGGCCACTGAAGGCTATTTCTTAGTGCTCTCCACTGTATGAAAGGGGATCTAGTTTCCCTGGATCCATTTTCTTTATGATGATGGCGGATTCACATAATATTTCTCCATAGTAACATCATAAGTAAACCTAGCGAAAGGTAGTCAACATACTATGCATTATAGGCTGTCAAACTCCCCCTGAGCATGAATATGGGTAATGGGGTTGATAAGTTACATTTTTTTCTATATATGATTGCCTTTGTGAGGGGGGAACATCTGGTGGGGATGACATCTTGTAGTTCAATAATACCAACTGTAAGGGTTACGTCCAGGTAGGTGTTCCAATAATTGCATCACGTGTCAGTGTAATGGTTAGACCAGGGAGATATCCTTGTAACGAAGTCTATGAGATGAGTAGATCCAATTCACTATTATAACCGATGGGTTCTTCCTCAGTTAGAGTGATCTCAGGGGGGCGTTCTCTACTATCATTGAGCTGCACATGGTATCCCATACTTCCATGGGTAAGTCACCCCATCCAATAGATCGGATGCTGTATGGTTAAGTCGCCCCATCCAATAGCTCAGATGCTCTAATAAATATTTGTACCGGTATATTGGAGTTCCCATTTGTTGTTGAAGAACTGGAGAGGTGTACCTCAAAATGAGAGGCTTGGTTCTATACTATCTTTGATGTGAACGCACTTTCTCATATGGCCTATCCAATATTCTTGATGCTCAACATAATATAGATCCTCTATACTAGTTCTGTATCTGATTTTGAATCTATAGTCTTGAATCCCAGGGTCTTCGAAGGATGTGGTTCGTTATTCAAGTAGCTCGAGACCTTTTATTATGAACTATTCCCTTTATGTCATCATTTCCCAGAGTTGAGGTTTGAGGGTGAATTAATCTCTCAGACTAGGGGATGTGTTCCCTTCGATAATGCGGAGATGGTTGAAGAAGTTGATACGACCTTGTTCTAGCCCGTTTGTATGAGAATGTAAGATCGCTTGAAAATATCTGATACCAATGTGAGAATACTTATGTGATATCGATTGTATGTGGATTCGCAAATTTCTAATTTTAAACTTATTTAATTAATTGACAATTTTATATCCAAATTAAATAAATCCTAACACATGCATCTAGGTGGGTAAAATCAAGTCATCACAAAATAAATATTACTAACACAGATTTCAGGAAAAAAAACCCTTTCGGCTAAAAACCTTTTATTTCACTATAAATAGGTAAATCGCAACTTACATACACAATGAAATCTGCAATGAATATCCACAGACACTCACATAGACCTCAATCTAGAATCAACAATGGATCAACCGCAGTGAACCCACAAGAACATGCAACCCTATCTTCAGCCATGAACACCCTCAAGCACTCCTAATGACACACAACCATCAACCGTAGATTTACCCTCTCTACAAAAGAACTTCAGCAATATCATATCTTAGGTTCCAAAACAATTCACTAAACTATCGGGATTTTTGAATGAAGAAGACAAAATAATTCAGCATTTTGCAGTTTTCGTGTTAATGAAAAACCCAGGTCTTCTTGAGAAAAATGACTCGTTTAATCAGGTATTTATAACAAACTTATGTCAACGGGGTAGATTTAACGATAAGTGTATGTTGGTCGAACGACATGAAATTTCGTTCGATCCAGGGGATAGCACGACCTTTTAACGATAGTGATAAAACTAAAATAGTGTGATATCATTAGATGGAACACTTCAAGCGAGGTTTAAACGAGGTATCACGCAAGATTCCATGCCGCTTTAAGAAGTCATTTGAACGACATAAAGATTCCGTTTAAACGACATCAATGAAAAATTATTTTATTAAAATTGAGCCTCAACACTTAAGAAAAAATTATTTTGACGAAAAATGACACCTCTAATGCTTAAAAATATTTTAGAACAATTATTGCACCACTTTAAATGAACCATTAAGGAACTTAAACAAAACCTTACCAAAATCTATCGTGCAGAGGCTTGTCTGTTGAAGAATGCTGATATTCAGATCCATCTTGGTTCTTGATTGAGTAATGAACTTTATTTTACGGTTGTAGTGGTATAGGACATACTCTAATGTAAATGGACTATGTAAAATATGTTCTTATAAATATCCCCCTATGTCTATGCCGGTACAAACTATAAACATCTGAATTATCAAATCAAATGTCCTATAAAAAATCTAATACCCTCCCATCAACCCAAAACTGAATAGGTACTAAAAATGTAAGTCTTTAAACTTTCTTAAAACAATCTTCACCTTGAAATTTTTAAATCTCCAACTTTTCTTTGTATTCATCAGGTGTGCAAAATAATAATCTTCAACTTTGTACCTACACATATAAGATAAGAAATAAATTTCTTCGTGAAGTATCGAGTTTGAAATGAGATAAATATGAATAAAAACAAAGATCAAATCTCAAATCTCTACCATAATTTATACTCCCCCATTAAATCATAATTTGTTCCCCCCTCCTTTTTTATTTGTTCAAAATAGAGAAGGAAAAGAATCAACAAAAATAAGCATGGACTGTCACTATAAGCAATGCAAATCAACTACGATCATCAAAGACAAACTTGGAAGAATTCACCAACTATTTTTTATTTTTCAAATTTTTTTAACAACATCAAATTTTACAAAAAAATCTCACACCATGAATTTAAACTAAGATAACCAAATCGTGGAAACGGAATAAATGTGTGTGATCATATTCAATAAGTAAATCAACTAAAACATACAGAACATATATGCATGATGAATATGGATAATCCTAACGAATGAACTTCACAAACATCTTTAGGTGTAAAAATTATTGAATTCAAATGACGTTGACTTAATCAAATCAACAATTCAAAGTCTAAAATGATTTTCACACCAAAAACGTAAAAAACTATTAAAGGATTTCTTCAAGACTTTTTCAGGACGTGCAAACTAGTTTATTTATTTCCAACCAAACTCCCTCAAATATATATTCTTTTTCATGTTCTTTTCAGATTTCTATTTATTTTCTCGCCTTAGAGAAATTCTATATGATTATTTTTATTGTCTTAATTTTTATTGGGCTCTTTAAAATGGTGGCTTTCATGACGTGATTATTATTCACTCGCAGCCCTTTTCCCGTATTCACTCATTATTTTTTCATACTAACCAAATTCCTCATGGGCGATGGTTCTTACATGCACTCTTAAATTTGCCAAGTTTTATCTCATTTGGTTGGTTTTAAAGATAGGATTGAGATGGAAACCCTTCGACCGATATGTGATAGATAAGTACAATAATCAAACAAATTCATGCAAGTGTGCATTAAAGGAAATCACGAGTCAAACATGTAGAAAGCAATCTCAAATCTCATCTTAATTAATCCAAACATTATAAATCACATGGATGAAATGATTTATCGTCTCAAAAGACTATTGAATAGTCACATGGATATGGAATGATGTTGTGATTTAGTCATCCTAAATGTCCATCCATACATGGTGTAAACAAAATATAAAACTCTTTTTATCTTTTTCAAAATTTTTTATCAAAATAAAATATTTCTGGCTTTTTTAATTTTTTCTCAAAAAAAAATAGAAAACTTTTTATATTTTTCAAAAGCATTTCAAAAAAAAAATGTTTTTGTTTTTTCAAAAAAATATATCAAAAAAAAATATATAAATACAAAGGTGGTATACACTAGCAATAGGCATAAAATATCATCATGAAAATCATCCTATGCTAGCAAACAAGTCTAAACCTCAACTGTTAGGTGCGCTGGAGTTTTCCAAAGATGGTGACATCTTATGAAAAGCATCTATCACATCATGTGAGGTCTTGACCAAAAACTTTGCTTGCTTCCTAATATGTGCAAACTCTCTCATGTAATCATCCGGAGCATCATATGTGTGTGCGTGTGTGGGAACACGTGGCAAAACTCTATGCGTCACATTATCCAACTTAAAGAAAAATTCCCTAAGATGTTTATTCTTTTTGTAATGGATGCAAATATACACCGGCCACGGTACAACCTTCCTAAAACGTCTAGGATACGCTCTCCTATTGGGTAACGGATGCCTAGGTGGGTTAGGTTGAGAGCCATAAGGATCTATCACAAACTCGGGAACCATCTCGAGTGAAACGTGGGAAGTAGACTCACCATTATGACTGTTGATGTAAAAAACTAGATTACTCTAATTATTTAATCACAGATAAATAAATAAGACAAAAGATTTTAAAGTGGTTCAACCTTATATGAATGGCCTACGTCCACTGTTATGTTATTGCTGAGTGTTTGAGAATTCTCGATTACAAGTGCTATCAAGAAATTCCGGTCCCTTTGAATGAGGGTGATACAAGGTTTTTATAGCCCTTAGGCTGTACATGAAAGGGTGTTACATTAAATGATACACATATGAAAGGGTAATTCATTTAATGTTCTTCAAACGTGCGCATCAAGATGATAATCATTTCAATAAATAGTTGAACTGTTGATTATCTGGCAATTAATGCTGTGGTCGAGGTGCATCTCGAACCGCCTCAGTTGCTCATCGTCCAAGAGTTCCTCGGAGCATTGGAATTCCTCAGAGGATAAGAGTTCCTCGGAGGGTTGGTGTTCCTCGGAAGACTGTCACTCCTCGGAGTATACTTGTTGGTCGGGGAAACAATCTTACTCGTTGCTATTGTGCCACGTAGATTGACACGTGTCTTCTTATTATTCGTCCACATCAGCATACTAATTTTGGTATCAACAGAAGCCCCCAATGTTTCATATTTCGAACTTTGAGGAGTATGGAATATTCTTTCTCGGTATATGGCGATATTAAATGACCTTCCTGGGTTTTAGGAGCCTTTTCTTCATATTTGAATTTCCTTCCAAATTCGCAGAATCCGCCTTTTTGCATTTTTATAGGCGCTTCGATCTTCGTGCCCTTTTTGTCCTTTTAGCCGTCGGTAGCGTAATAGTTTCCTTTTTATAATCATTTCTTTCGCCGTTTCCCAAGGCAAAGTATTTAAGCTTCAGAGGCAATCCCATCGTCTTCTACCCTTTCAATTTCTGCTTTCGAGTTTTCTATAGATTTTCTCTCTCCTGTGCGTCCATTCTTTTCTTCGTTTGTTTGTCAACAGATCTCCTTTTTCCCTGTAAGCTCTTCTTTCTTCTTCTTTTATTCATCATGGTTTACATTATTGAGTCTCTTGAGAAATTCCGTTCTGATTTCTCTATTCCATCTTGGGTAATTTTGGAGGTTCTTTCTGAGCCTTCAAGTTATTTCGATTTGGCTGAGGGACATTGGTTCCCTCGCCTCTTTATTGCTGAATGTGGATTTTCTTTTCCACCAAACCCTTTATGCTTAGAATTCTATCAGTATTTCGACGTTGTCCCTGCAAAAATAGCCCCCAACACCTGGAGAATAGTTAATGGGGTTTATAGGTTAAATCAAACTCATGGAACTCGTATAGGAATTCCTGAGATTATGTACTGTTATAGATGGGCTGTTTTAGACAATGTTTATTATTTAAAAACTAGATTTTTGAATAGGGCTCTAGTAGTCAACCTCCCTGATGCCAACAAGGATTATTTTGAACATGGAGTAGTTGTAAAAAATTGGCAACATGCCCCTCTGGTTGGAGACGAAGTATATGAGGGTCCCAAATGCCCTCCATATGGCAATGGGATAGGTTATTTTCATCTTATTTTGTTTTTTTTTGAAATTATGATTTCATTGTGTTTGACAAAATGTATGACTGATATTTCAATATGTTTTTATTTGCAGTTGACAGCAAGAGAAAAACTTCAAAAGAAACAGAAGTTAATATCAAGCATTTAAAACATATCTGGAGTTTGCATCAGAAGGTTGCAGACGAGCACATTAGGTCTGCTTCATACTTGCTGCAGTACAGGAGCTATACATCCTCTCATACTGCTCGTCCTGTGGCTAGTATTAGCGAACCATTGCAGCTTCTGAAGACTCTTCACCAGACTCTCACATTCCTTTGAGTTAGAAGATGGGTAAGAGAAGAGTTCCTGCTCTCTTTGAAGAGACCTCCTCTGCTGGAAATGGAAAGAGAAGAAAAGCCGATGTCCCAAAGGGGACAAAGAAAGTTGATGCTGCCCCTTCTGCTGCTCCTCAGAAGGTCGTCGAGAAGCCCCTAGTGGCTCCTGTGCAGAAGAATGCGCCAGTGGAAATAATCACTATCTCTCCAACCAAAAATTCTTCTTTGGTTGAGGTTGTTGAGAAGACACCGAGGAGATTGAAGAAGTCTTCCTCGGTTAATTTTTCTGAAGTCATTCCCCAGCTCCAAACTAGTGGAGCTGGTGTTCCAACCATTATTCCCTCGAGCTCTGCAATGAGCTCGGTAAGGACTTGGATTATTCCTGAAGTCCAAGGCATCGAGGAAAACATGCCTAGGGATATGCTGACATCCCTAGCTACTCGTCACATCGCTTCAGTAAGTTTCTTCTTATCTTGAATTCTTATTTCCTTCTATCAATATATGTATCTCGACACTAACTCATCACTACCTTCTTTTTTCAGCTGGTGAGTTGCTTTAACACCATTGTGAAGAAAGATGAAGCACTCAAGGCTTCAAGCTCCTCGTCTGGAGTAGAGGATGCATTCCAGGGTTTGGCCCAATCTCTGAAGGAATCCCGTCAGAAGTACGACGAGGATAAAGGTGAATGGGAGAAGAAACTGGCTGCATCTGAAGCAGAGAAGGTGCAGTTGGGAAATAAAGTGAAGGACTTGGAGAGGGAGAATAAGAAATACTCCGAGAAGCTCACCACCTTCGGGGAGCTTGAAAATAAGCTGAAATCAGCTGAGGAAGAGCTGACCCTTCTGCGCGAAGCAAATCGTCAAAAGGAGGAGTTGGAGGCCAAGCTGAAAGCCTCCGAGGACCTTCTATCCGAGAAGCTCTCCTCGGAGAAAATGAAAAGAAAAAATGCAATAAAGAAGTCTTTCAGCACAGGCTGGGACAAAGGGTGGAACAAGGGAGTAGCTGCTATGATGACTCAAGTGCAATATGGAAGTTTGAAATACTTCCGAGATGGTTGGGTTGCAGCTTTGCAAGAATTGAAAGTGAGCGAGGACTCCGAGCTATTTCAACAGCATCTCCCTGGTCCTCCTCCAGCCATCGGGGATGAAGAAGAGGACTCAGCCTGCTGACGAGGAGTTTTCATCTCTGCCAACTCCTCCAGAACAAGTTCCAGCTCCCGCCGACCAACTCCTTATTTCCACCGAGCAACCAAGCTCCTCGTCCCAGCCTCCCGAGAAAGTCTTGGGAGACAAGGAAAAGGTGTGAAGTTGTTCGGTATTCTCTTTCTGTTTTTCTTCTACTTGTACTTTGTATCTCAGATCTTTGTAACTTTGCCTTATGATCTAATAAAATTTGAGTTCTTTTTTTTTTCCATATGATTGTCTCTTCTTTATCTGCACTCTGTCTTGATCTTCTTTTTCTTTCTCTGTTAGTTTCTGGCCAGGATGGATCTTTTGTCTGCTAATGACACAAAGTTGATGCAGCACTGCCATGAGTTTTATAAAGCTGGTCACACAGACCTCAGTGCATCAGAAGTTGCCGACATCCTTGGCCATGGTGCTTCAGAGCAGGCAGCAGAAGCTTATCAATATCTGAAGGGCTTACTTGATCGAGCTGTGGCCAATAACGTGGCCTACTATGATATGATCGAGGAGCTCCAATATACTCTAGAAGATCTTCAGACTCAGTACAAGGAGTCAAATGCCTTGTTACATAAGGGGTATGAAAATAAATATCAACAGCTTTCTGCCGAGAAGGGCTACAACAAACTCCTTGCTGGGTATGATGTCAGGGAGAGGACCCTAAAAGGAGAATTTGAATCTTGTAGACAAATTGCTGAACTGCTGGAGCAAGAAAATAATAATTTGCAGAAAGAACTAGCACAGTATAAGTCTGCAGCCTCTTCTTCAACATCGGTAATCCCAGTGACCGATGAGGGATTTTCCTTCTTAGAAGTTGAGAATGCCAAGTTAAGGCAAGAGTTGGATGTCTTGCGAAGATCTGGTACTTCTACTTCTACTCGGGGACGAGGAAGAGGTTCTCGTGGGCGAGGAAGAGTTGCCCAGAATGTTGTCGAGGAACAAAGTACTCCAGCTGCTCGGGGTCGATCAAGAACTCCTCGTAGTATTGAAGAAGCTCGTACTCTGTCAACATTGGAAACCCAAGCGTACCAACTGAATGCCAAAGATCGGGTTTTGTCTAAAATGTACAAGAAAATCCTAACTTTGGAGGATCAACTTACTGCGATGAAGTCTGCTTTAGAGAATAAGGACATTTTTGCAAAAAGCCTTCACGAGCAGTTGGAGAGACTGACCTTCCAATTCCATAAGCAGCCCAGGGAATTTTGGATGGCTGGGTACAACGAGGCATTAGTCCATTTAGATGCTCGTATCCAGAATGCCACTAATGAGGGCTATAAACAAGGCTGGTTGAATGCCTTATGCGTGTTGAAACTTGAATAGGGGCATTACTTGTGGGACTATTATGACCGCGGGGTACTTGACCTGCCTGTGACACCGTTCAATTTGGATAAAGAATGGATCCCAGCTCGTGCCATTCCTCGGAGCTTAATTGCACAATACCTCGGTGATTACAATCTTCATTCTCAGATTGAGGTATCTCGTCCCGAGCATTTATTGGACACTCCTTCAGTAATGAATGTCAGAATGATGAAGGACTTGAATTTTATCAATTCTCCTCAGACCTTAAATGATCCTCCTGCTGGCGAGGAACCTATTTCAAAAGCTGAAGGAAAGAAACCAATAGAATAGGGATTTCAATGTAATAGTTAGTATACATGTAATTTGTAATTCGTTTTGAATTTTAATGAAAGGATTTCATTTTATGTTTGCAAATCTGTGTTGCTATTGTTTTGTACTTGTCTAATACTTTTATATTTGTGATTGCATAACAATACTTTGTGGTTCATTGACCAATCTAGTAATAAAAGGTTACAAGTATAAAAAATGTCGCTTGATCACTTAATAATAAAGTAATGAGTATAAAAATGTTTAAAGTAATTAGTGAGGGTTTTTATCCCCGACTAACCATACTTGGTAATTTTTTTCATAAAATGTGTCCGACCAATCAAGGTCGATAATTTTATCCTCGTCGACCAACTACAGTTAGTGGATTTTTATCCCCGACCAACCATACTTGGTTCAGTTTGGAATACTTTGTATTTTCTGGAATAGTTTTACCTTCCGACCAACATAAGTTGGCATATTTTATTTCTTAACCAGCCAAAATTGGCATTATTAAGAATGTTGTTCTTGCCCTTTTACCAACCGGATTTGGTCATGGGTTTGAACTATCAGTGTCCACTAGTTATTTTACCAACCGGAGGTGGTCACGCTAGTGTATGCCTCCTAACCAAAGGAGTATAGTTTGTTCTCGCTATTTTACCAACCGAAGTTGATCACGCTTGAACTATCAGTGTCCACTAGTTATTTTACCAACCGGAGTTGGTCACGCTAGTGTATGCCTCCTAACCAAAGGAGTATAGGTTGTTTTCGCTATTTTACCAACAAAAGTTGATCACGCTCGAACTATCAGTGTCCACTAGTTATTTTACCAACCGGAGTTGGTCACGCTAGTGTATGCCTCCTAACCAAAGGAGTATAGTTTGTTCTCGCTATTTTACCAACCGAAGTTGATCACGCTCGAACTATCAGTGTCCACTAGTTATTTTACCAACCGAAGTTGGTCACGCTAGTGTATGCCTCCTAACCAAATGAGTATAGTTTGTTCTCGCCCTTTTACCAACAGGAGTTGGTCGTGGGTCTGAACTATCGTCTTCTTTTTGCTGTCGAGCAGCGTAGTGTTGTCTTCCTAACCAAAGGAGTATAATTTGTTCTCGCTATTTTACCAATCGAAGTTGATCACGCTCGAACTATCAGTGTCCACTAGTTATTTTACCAACCGGAGTTGGTCACGCTAGTGTATGCCTCCTAACCAAAGGAGTATAGTTTTTTCTCGCCCTTTTACCAACATAAGTTGGTCGTGGGTCTGAACTATCGTCTTCTTTTTGCTGTCGAGCAGCGTAGTGTTGTACACTAGTATTCCCCGAAAAACTTTGAATAAAAGGAGAGAAGATGTGAAACATCATCGTTTTATTCGTATTGATAGAACTGCTTTACATTTTACATTACTGATAATACTTGCGTAGGTGTTCAGCATTCCATGCATTCTTGAATTCCTCTCCTTCTAGAGTTGCTATTCGGTAAGTTCCTGGTCGAACAACTTCTGTAACTCGATAAGGTCCATGCCAATTTGCTTCCAATTTATTATGCTTCTGAATGACCTTCTTTAGCACGTAATCTCCTTCTTTTAAATCGCATTTCTTCACCCTCTTGTTGTAGAACAAAGTTGTTCGTTATTGATATGCAGCATTCCTAATGGCTGCTTCTTCTCTAACCTCCTCGAGCATGTCCAAATCTAATCTTCTCATCAAGTCACTGACTAGGGAATTGAAATTCAGCACTCTGTGTGTTGGGAGACCCAACTCAGCAGGTATTACAGCCTCATTTCCAAATGCCAGCATATATGGTGATTCTCCAGTTGCTGCTCAGGGAGTTGTTCGGTAAGCCCACAATACTGATTGTAGCTCATTAATCCAATTAGCTTTAGCCTCACTTAACCTCTTCTTCAAACCATTTATTAATGTTCTGTTCATCACTTCAGTCTGTCCATTGCTTTGAGGATGGCCTGGTGCTGAATGAACCTTCAAAATGTTTGACTGATGACAATAGGCGGCAAACTCCTCGTTATCAAACTGTGTTCCATGGTCTGTGATGAAGGCATGAGGGAGACCATATCGGCAGATGATATTCCTCCAAACAAATTGGTATACCTTCTCGTATGTCATATCAATCAGAGGCTCAGCTTCTACCCACATAGTAAAATAATCCACTGCGATGACGAGGTACTTGAATCTTCCTCGGGTCGTTGGCAGTGGTCCAACCAGATCAATTCCCCATATGGCAAATGGCCAAGGGGAAGTTATGGGTTTCAACAATGCTTGTGGAGTACGTCGGATGGAAGAAAAACGTTGGAATTTATCACATTTCTTAGCATAGGCTATACAATCAGCCCTCATCGTTGGCCAGTAGTATCCTTGCGTCATCGCCCTTTGCAAAAGTGTTCGACCTGCTACATGGGATCCACAGGACCCTTCATGGATCTCTTCAATCAATTCTTTCACCTCGGAGGGATTTACACATCTTTGCAAACCTGCCATAATTCCCCGTCTATATAAAACACCATTAGTTAGTACATACCGAGCAGCTTTAAACTTCAATTTCTTGGCAGCGATCTTATCCTCCGGTAATTCTCCTTCCTTGACATATGCCCTGATGGGATCCATCCAAGATGGTCCTAAATCAAGGTAAATAACATTCATCGCCAGGCCTTCATCTATGCTTTGACTTTCTAACACCTCAATTGGTATCGTTCTTCGTAACTCGGTACGAGTAGCTGATGCTAGTCGGGCCAGTGCATCTGCTTGTGCATTCTCCATTCTTGGTATTCTGATCAACTGAATGGCATCAAATTCTGCCAGCAATTCCATCGCCTTTATATGATACTTGACCATTAATTCTCCTTTAACTGCATACGTTCCCATCATCTGATTCACAATTAATTGAGAATAACTGAATACCATCACTTGTTGCGCTTCCATAATCTTTGCTAAATTAAGACCTGCTATCAAGGCTTCATACTCAGCCTCATTATTGGAAGCTTTGAATTGGAATCGTAAGGCATATTCCACGTCAATCTCGTCTAGAGTGTTCAAAACAATCCCTGCTCCATAACCTGTTGTACAAGATGACCCATCTACATACAATCTCCACGTAGGCAACTCGTCTTCAAAATTCTTATCTGACAGCGTTCCTCGGTGAAATATTTGCCGTTTTGTTTCATCCTCCCCTGGTATTTTTCGTTCCTCGTCGACCATCTCTTCTCGCCCTTTTACCAACCGAAGTTGGTCTGGGTTTGAATTTGATGATCTTTCTACATCCACAAGCCTTTTTACCAACTGGAATTGATCTGGACTTATGTCTGTTGATTCTGTAACATCCACAGGTTGGTCAGCGAGCAACTTTTGTTCCTCGGGGGTATCAGGATATGTAAACTCTGCTATAAAGTCTGCTACAGCTTGCCCTTTTAAGGATGATCTGGGTTCATACACAATATCATATTCACCGAGCTCTATTGCCCAGTACATCAGTCTTCCTGACTTTTCTGGCTTATGAAGGGCTTGTCTTAATGGCATGTCGGTGTAGACAACGATGGTATGGGCCTGGAAATATGGTCTCATTCTTCTACTTGCCTCAATTAATGCCAATGCCAATTTTTCTAACTTTGGGTACCTGATCTCTGCACCTCAGAAAGCCTTACTTGTGTAATAAATTGGCTTCTGGACTCCATTCTCCAATCTGATCAATGCCGAGCTGACCGCATTTTCTGATACTGCCAGGTATAAGTACAACTTTTCTCCCATCACTGGTCTGGACAGCAATGGAGGTGTTCCTAGATATTTCTTCAAGTCTTGAAAGGCTTTTTCATATTCATCATTCCACTCGAAAGTTTTTAGGAGTGTTTTGAAGAATGGAAGGCACCTATCAGTTGCTCGAGATACAAATCTATTGAGCGCTGCAACTCGTCCTGTAAGACTCTGCACTTCTTTCTTCGTCTTTGGAGATCGCAACCCTAAAAGAGCTTTGATCTTTGCTGGATTTGCCTCAATGCCTCGCTGGTTGACGATGTACCCGAGGAACATTCCTTCTCGTACTCGAAAGGTGCACTTCGTCGGATTGAGCTTCATCTAGTATTTATCCAGTTGATCAAAGGTCTGACCTAAGTCAACTAGATGCTCAGCAGCTTTCTTGCTCTTTGTCAGCATATCGTCGACATAGACTTCCATGTTGCAACTGATTTGTTCGGCAAAAACTTTGTTCATCAGCCATTGATATGTCGCTCCTGCATTTTTCAAACCAAAAGGCATAACATTATAACAATAAGTTCCCCTAGGGGTAATAAAAGAAGTGCTTTCCCTGTCTTCATGTTTCATTTTGATCTGGTTGTAACCAGAGTAAGCATCCATGAAGCTGAGTAGCTCGTGTCCCGAGGTAGCATCCACTAGTTGATCAATTCTGGGCAGTGGAAAATGATCCTTTGGGCATGCCTTGTTGAGATCAGTGAAATCAACACACATTCTCCATTTATTGTTTTTCTTCTTCACCATCACCACATTTGCCAACCAGTCTGGATATTTCACATCTTCAATGAATTGGGCTTTCTGGAGATTGTCGACCTCCTCTTGTATAGCTTGATTCTTCTCAGGACTAAATACTCTTATTCTTTTCTTTACAGGCTTGATCTCCTTATTCACATTGAGCTCATGACATAAGAAGTTTGGATCTATTCCTGGCATGTCTTCATGACTCCACGCAAAAGTTTTCTTTCTGTTTCTCAAGAAAGTTATCAACTCCTATTTTATTGAAGCATCCAACGACGAACCTATCTGGGTTACTCGTTCAGGGTGTTCGTCGTCCAGAATAACATTTTCTATAGATTCTACCACCTGTCCTTTTACAAGTTGGGATTCATCTCTCGAATCAAGTGTTTCAATTTCTGTACTTTCATCCACCTGGTAAGTAGTAGTCTTTTTCCTTGACTCTTCAAGCTCTTCTTGCTCGGCAGATGAATAATAGCATTCTCGAGCTACTTTTTGATCACCTTTCACTACTCCCACTCCGAAATTTGTTGGGAATTTTAAACATTGATGTACTGTAGATGGGACTGCTTCGAACTTCTTCAAACCAACTCTTCCCATGATGATGTTGTAGGCTGACTGCACATTCTTATCCATCACAAAGAAGCGTATTCTCTCTATTCGACAAGCAGGCCAAGTTCCAATGAATATATCCAACTTGATCGTCCCAAGTGGAAAAACTTTCTCGCCAGCGAAACCCAGAAGAGGTCTGTGATAGGGCTCCAATTGAGATAATTTCAAATTTAAACTGTCAAAGCATGAATAGTACATGATGTCTGCCGAACTGCCATTGTCTACAAGCACCCTTGAAATCACTACTTCTTTCATCCTCATTTTGATCACCAAAGGGTCGTCGTGAGGGTAAAGAACACCTGCCAGGTCATTTTTTGAAAAGCCAATAACCAGCTTCTCTTTGTTTACCTTCCTCGGACGATCCTCCTCGGCCAAATTTATTCGCTGAATGTACGAGCAAGCTTGTGCCTCTCCGAGGTAAGCTTTTCTTTCTGCAGTAAGATCTCCTCCTCCCGCATCTCCTCCTGTAATAACATTACAATCAAATGACCCCAAATTTATGGAAAATACCTCTCGTTCTGGCTGCCTTGGTTTCTTGGGAAGATCGGGGTCATCCTCGGCATCATCTTCATGGCCTCTCTTCTTTTTCTCCTCTGCTCGATGAGGAGATCTAGATCTTTCTCTAGTTTGATCATTATTTCTTCTTTCACCTCCCCGATCAACATACTTTGCAAGCTTTTCTCTTCGGATGAGTGTTTCAATCTCGTTCTGAAGAGCTATGCAATTTTTAGTCATATGGCCATGATCTTTGTGGAACTCGCAATATTTATCCCTGTTCCTCGCATCAGGATCTGACCTCAGTTTCTTCGGCCACTTTACCTCCTCACTATTCTTGATTTCTTCTAAGACATGATTAATACCCATTTTCAAGGGAGTATAATTATCGAATTTCTTCAGGACTTCCCATGATGACTTATTATTTCTGGAACGCTTGTCACCGCCATTGCCCTTATGCTCTTTATTTTTAGACTTGTCGACGTCCACCTTGGTGTCTTTATCTATATTCTTCTTTGCAGCCATAGCTTCCTCATCATTCATGATTTTGGCCACTTTTGCCATCAACTCTGACATAGTTTTAGGTGGATCTTTCGCCAAGGTGTAATACAACTTATTAGGCAACAACCCACTCATCAAGGCGGTGATTTCTGTCTTCTCCTCGTAATCTATGACTTCCAGCTTCTCGTTATTGAAACGAGTTATGTAATCTCTAGTACTCTCACCAGATTTTTGTCTAACACTTAACAAGTGTGCTACTCGTTTTACTGGCTTTGCTCCAAAACAGAAATTGCCGATGAACAACTCATCCAACTGAAAGAAAGTTGAAATCTTACCCCGAGGAAGATTGTTGTACCATATCTGGGCAGCTCCAGTAAGAGTTCCTGAGAACGCTCTGCATCTCATCTCGTCAGGGACAGCATAGATTTCGGCGGCAGCTTGATATTGCTCTATATGAAGAACATGATCTGTCTTTCCATCATATTTGGGGTCACTACTGGTGCTTTAAACTTTGACGGTGTAGGAAATTGACAATGGCCTGGACAAAAGGTGTCCCTTGAACAAAAGTTCGTTGTAGGGGATTCTTCGCCTTAGCCATTTCTCCCAATCTATCCTCCAACCGCTGAAGGGATCCTTTCCACGCTTCATTTCCTTCCTCGGGCCTATTGGTTCGAGCAATAGATCATTCTGAAGTAGCCTCCTGAGATCTATCTTGACGAGCAACTGGTCGTGATTGTGCTGATCCTTCTCTTAGATTTGATGGTTGTCGAAAACTCCTCGACATGGTCTTAGGTGGACTCCTATTCCTCCTAGGGCCTAATCGACTGAAAGGAGACACCCTACTCAGTCTTTCTAAGGCACTGGGTCTTTCTGGAGAGAGAGTGATACGTTGATTAGTATCTGTAGCCCTTATTGACGAAGTTCGCCCAGGTTGATAAGAGAAATTATCAGACTCCTCATTACGATATGACTCAGTACGCCTGGATCGTGAAGAAAGTAAATAAGTTTGCCTCTGACCACTTCGCTGTCCTGAACGTGCAGGTGCACCGCCATGAAGGGTTTGTATGAGTTGCCTCATTGTTTCTTGCATGGCGGTTTGTCCTTGAGCCAGATTCATCATAATCCCGGCCAGATCTGGAGGTGCAGAGGGATTTAGAGGAATTCCAGCATTTCCAGTGTTTCGATTGCTAGATTCTGGATTATCCGCCATTGATGATGAATGATTTTTGGTGAAAAACGATAATAACAATCGTTCCCACAGACGGCGCCAATCTGTTGATGTAAAAAACTAGATTACTCTAATTATTTAATCACAAATAAATAAATAAGACAAAAGATTTTAAAGTGGTTCAGCCTTATATGAATGGCCTACGTCCACTATTATGTTATTGCTGAGTGTTTGAGAATTCTCGATTACAAGTGCTATCAAGAAATTCCGGTCCCTTTGAATGAGGGTGATACAAGGTATTTATAGCCCTTAGGCTGTACATGAAAGGGTGTTACATTAAACGATACACATATGAAAGGGTAATTCATTTAATGTTCTTCAAACGTGCGCGTCAATACGATAAGCATTTCAATGAATAGTTGAACTGTTGATTATCTGGCAATTAATGCTGTGGTCGAGGTGCAGCTAGAACCGCCTCAGTTGCTCGTCGTCCAAGAGTTCCTCGGAGCATTAGAATTCCTCGGAAGATAAGAGTTCCTCGGAGGGTTGGTGTTCCTCGGAAAATTGGCATTCCTCGGAGTATACTTGTTGGTTGGGGAAACAATCTTCCTCGTTGCTATTGTGCCACGTAGATTGACACGTGTCTTCTTATTATTCGTCCACATCAGCATACTAATTTTGGTATCAACAATGACCTATTCCTAATCCCTCAACATTACATAAAGTGGGATCAATGAGTATCTTTCCAACCTTCTTAGATGTATCCTCTATAGTGACCTTTACCACCTCGGCTCGTTCGAGATCTCTCTCTAATTGGATCATACGGGCTTCAAGTTCACTATTTTTTTGACCTACGATGATCAATTGCCAACTCAAAGTAACCTTTAGCTTCTCGAGTTGACTCATCAATGCCTCAAATCCCCTTAACCTTCTATATCTCTCTCCAAATATATCACCCTAAGACCTAACTCCTTATTTAACTTCTTAATCTTTAAGGTATCAGCATAAAAATCTCGAAATGCTATTTGGAGCTCACTTTCACGTTTGCTTCCACACTCATATTCACCATCACACTCACACGAAACACTCAAATCATCATCCTCGGGGGTGTCACGTGCACAAATATCCTCATTAATGTGGGACAAACTAGGTGTGCTCACATGACTAGCTAAAAAGGTGACTCATATCTCATGTGAAGATTCAACCCCGAAACCCTTTACCTCTTCCTCACTATCGCCAATAGTGGATGACATGGCAATATTTTTGCCCTTTCTCTTTATCCTAATGGGACACTCAAATGACCTATTTCCCTTACCCTCACATTCAAAACATCTCTCTTATTCTTCTTCATCATTCTCTTTCTCACCACTCTCTTTGGCCTCCTATTTCTTTTTATTTTTCTCAAAAAGTTTTTGATTGGAAGAATTTTGTTTTGAAAATTTAAGAAACGTTGTGAAAAAATTACGCAAGCATGACCACATCATCAAAATTAAACTCTCCCTCAGACTTGGAATCATAAACTCTTACTTTCTTTTTCTTCTATTTATTGGACACTTCCTCTCCTTTTTTAGAATGGGCTTTAAGTGTTATCCCTCTATCCTTAGTCTTGGCTGTGTCAATTTTATATGTTTGGAGGTCTCCTACTAGTTCTTGTAACTTAAGGTTGTTTAAATTTCCTCTGGAATTCAACACAGTGACTTTTCGGATAAAACGTTTAGGCAACGATCTTAAAATCTTTTCAACTACTCGTGCATGAGGAATGTGATCACCAAGATTGAAACTAGTGTTGGCAATATCAGACAAATGTGCATAAAAGTCATCAAAACACTTAGATTCAAGTATGCTTATCATTTGAAATTGAGTAGTTAAAATTTGCAATTTAGACTCTTTTATTGCAGTCGTGCCTACATGGGTAAGCTGTATAACATCCCAATCTTCTTTTGACGTGGTGCATGTCATGAGACGTCGAAAGTCGTCAGGGGTGATGACACCAAAAATTGCACTTAGCCCACGAGAATTAAAAGTGCTCCATTTAAATTCATCCTCAGTTGAGTCGGTCACTAAATTAAGATTCATGACATTATTAGTGGTAACAGTGGGAGGAGTCCACCCTTTTTCACAAACAACCCAAACTTTCTCATCGATTGCTTTTAAATGAGATCTTACATGGGCTTCACAATAGGCATAATTAGACCCATAAAAATGGCAACCAATTATATAATTTTTCGTTCGAAAACATTGCAATTTTTTAAAATCAGATTTAAAAAAAATCGATATCACAAAAATTTTGCGAAAAATAGGATCAAACACAATAACTTAGTGTAAGAGGCTCTTATACCAATTTGAGAAGGTAAGATCGCTTGAAAATATCTAATACCAATTTGAGAATGCTTACGTGATTTCAATTGTAAGTGGATGATATACCCGTTTATATCCTCGGCTTGGCTGAAGATTACCTCCAACCAGATGACCCCTCAGGGAGCCGACCCTTCACCAGGCTCCAGACGACCCCTCAGGGGGCCGACCCTTCACCAGGCTCCAGACGACCCCTCAGGGGGCCGACCCTTCGATAGACTCCGGATGACCCTCCGAGGGTACGACAGTACGAGGCCAGAATTAGGCCAGGCTACTGGAAGGAACTTTGCCCTCGGCCTCGGCTTATAGGCCGAGGGTGACATCATCACAGCGCGTGGTTTGGGAAACGCGTGGAATAGTGCGCGTGAGGCTCACATGGCACATGGGAGACCGTTACAAAATCACACCCTCACGTGAGGGAATATTATGTCATCATTTGGCATCTACAGGTGTCAACAGGGGATTGGCTAGATCATCATTCACATGCATCATGCATACTTGGGGGGGTACACTACACCCCCCAAGACCTATATATACTTGTCACCCACAACCCTACAATAGATCGATAATTGCAACCCTATCTAAAACTCTGCTTGTAGACACAGTAGAGAGAGGAAGTGAGCTTATGTGCATTGTATCCAAGGCCATTAGTGCCCATATTTAGTGGATCACACACTCACAGTGGATGTAGGCCAAATTGGCTGAACCACTATACATCATTGTCTTATTTCCTCTTATACTCGTCCCCTTCTACATACTTATACACTTATACATCTCTATGGCTGCTATGGTTACTACTGTTTGAGCTCCTTATCACTTACCCGGTGGTGCTAAATCTTAGCATCATCAGTTTGGCACCGTCTGTGGGAAACCAAAAAGACATCTCTTCCTTTGTATGGCTTGACCTCACTGGGCACTCTGGTGGTGAGCCAGCACTCCCCCTGGGAGGAGGTGTTTCACCATTGAAAGAGACCCACTAAGGTTTCCAAGCTCACCAGTCTTTTCTTCAGTTCAGCTTTTCATAGCTCAAACACATGGCACCTGAAATGCCACCGCCACCGCTTGCCCCACCGGATGATGGGGGAAGACCCAGTTCCAGTCAGCCGCCGCCTCAGTCTGAGATGGCTGATGTGGCGGCAGCCTTAAAATCTCTGGCAGCAAGCCAGCGAATGATGCAGGAGCAGTTCACAGCTCTAAGCCAGAACATACTAAGACCACCAGGGGTTTCACCTGAGATGATTACTCCGACAGCAGCTCCAGGACAGCATGAGGCCAGGGGACCACCCCAGGCACCACGCAAAGACCTGCCACCCCCCAGCGGCATAGGGATATTGCTGACCCCCGGCGTCTACGCCTGGGGAGGCAAGGAAACCCTTTCCCTGAGGACAGGTATGCCGATCTGGAGGGAGAGGAGGCCCCAGTAGAATGCTGGGAACCGTATGAGGTCTCCAAAAATACTGTACGACCTCTCCAGGATAGTAGAGGAAAGTGCGGGAGACCAAATCCTGATGATCGCTCTAGAGGCTCTGCTTTTGACCGCTTGAGTAGGGGGTCAGCCTTTGAGAGGCTGGGCCCAGTAAATGACCTGCGGGAAAAATTGTCCAGGTCAAGAAGTGCTGCAAGGTCCAGGAGGGAGGCAGCAGATGGCCGACCCCAAGGACGGGATGACGGCCAAAGGGAAGTAAACAGCCGACACAGGCCTGCTGCAGCAGAACCCTCTGTCCACCTTAAAGAGGGGGCAGGGGATAACATCGGCCAAGCCGACCCTGTGAGGCCCTGGAATGATTCAATCCAGCGACTAGAGGATAAGATAGGTGACATACTGAAGATCCGTGACCCTCTTCAGAGGGGATACACCATAAGCTCACCCTTTGTGGCAAATATAGTCAACTTCCCCACGCCATCAAAGTTCAAGCCACCTGTGGTCACCCCAAGATATGACGGGAGCACCAATCCAGTCCACCACGTGGAGATGTATCAGTCAACAGCAGACATATACTCTATCTTGGATGAGATGAGGTGTTGTGCCTTCTCTAGTACGCTGACTGGGGCTGCACATGTCTGGTACACATCTCTCCCAAAAAACTCCATTGAAAACTTCAAGCAGTTGGCAGACCGGTTCATCCACAATTTCTGCTTCGGGATGAGGCCACAGAAGAAGACTACCCACCTGCTCTATGTTAAGCAGGGGAAGAATGAGAGTCTGAGGGACTACATAGCCAGATTCAATAAAGAGAAGCTGGAGGTGGAAGACTATGAGGAGAGAATAGCTATGACAACCCTGATTGGAGGACTCCAAAAGGGGAAACTGTTATGGAAGCTTGCTGAATACCCTCTGAGGACGATGGCTGAATTGCTGTCGACAACAGGGAAGGTGATGAACGTCGAAGAGGCAATGGCCGCAAAATATGAAGATGAAAAAGGAGGTGCTAGTGGGGGTAAATACCCTAAGAAGAACAAAAAGGGGAAGAATAGGTCCACGGATGACAAGTTCGCTGGTTACACCCTTCTAACAGTCAGCTGTGAACAGATTCTCAATGAGATAAAGAGTGATCGGTCCCTGAAGTGGCCTAAGAAGTTAAGGGAAGCCCCCAGCAAGAGGAATAAGAACCTGTGGTGTGAATTTCACCAAGACCACGACCACGTAACAAAAAAATTCTTTTCTCTGAAAGATGAGATTGAGAAGATGCTGAAAGAAGGGAAGCTCAGAAAGTACGTCGACAAAGGTGCCTTCAAGAGGGGCCGAGGGGACGACCCCAGAAAGAATCAAGGCGATTCATGTAGATAAGGTCCTCAAAAAAGAGGGGATGACCCTTTTGATGATGAGGAAGACCCTGACCTCCCTCCGAGAGATGACCACGGCCCTGTCAAGAGGCTTAATATGATCTCGCTCGGAGTGGGAATGATCTCCGGGGGTCTAGCAGGAGGAGGGTCTGAGGTTGCTCACAGGAAGGCCCATGTGGCTGAGGCCAAGGTAGTGATGAAGATGGTACACTCAACCTCTCTGGAGGTCAAGTCAGAAAAGAGGAAGAAGGTTGATATGGACACTCTGATAGTGGGATTTTCAAGAATGGACTTCAAAGGCCTCTTGGCCCCACATGATGACCCTCTCGTCATCACTACCACGGTGCACGGGTGTGAGGTACCGAGGATCTTGGTAGATGGGGGTAGCTCTGCAGATGTGATGTTTTGGCCGTGCTTCAAAGCCTTGGGTCTCAGTCGTGCTAGACTCGTCCCATACCATCATCCATTGATTGGGTTCAGTGGAGAAAAGGTTCATCCCCTTGGAGTGTATGAGGCCGATGTTAGGATGGGGGACGAGTGGCCGAGATGGCTTACCAAGAAGGTCAGTTTCTTTGTGATGGATGAACGTGTATTTTCGGCCTACAACATCATACTGGGGCGTGTGGACCTCAAGGGGTTTGAAGCTGTGCCGTCTACGGTCCATCAGATGATCAAATTTCCTACCCCTTACGGGGTGGGGGAAGTTCACGGAGACCAGACGACATCGCGAGAATGTTACAACAACTCCGCTGAAGAAAGGGAGGCACATAAGAGGGCTACGACCACTTACAATATTGATACCCTAGACCCCAGGGATGAGACGAAGCTCAAGAAAGGAGAGGCCGCGAAAGAGGTAGAATCCATCATCCTCGATGAGGATGACCCGGAAAAAACCGTCCAAATCGGTAAATCTCTGAAGCCCAATATCAAGGAAGACCTCATTAAACTGTTGAGAAGCAGGCGAAGCGTCTTCGCATGGAGTCATGTAGATATGCCAGGGATTGACCCTGAAATCATGTGCCACAAGCTCAATGTGGTAGAGGGAGTGAAGCCGGTAAAGAAGAAGAGGAGAATTTACTCTAGAGAAAAGTATGAGGTCATTAGGGATGAGGTCAAAAAATTAGAAGACGCTGAATTTATCAGAGAGGTCATCTACCCTGAATGGCTGTCCAATGCAGTCATTGTCCCAACGGCCAACGAAAAGTGGAGAATGTGTGTGGACTTCACAGAACTCGACAAGCACTGTCCCAAAGACAGTTTCCCTCTCCCCCGCATTGACCAGATGGTAGACTCTACCGCAGGCCATGAGCTCATGAGCTTCATGGATGCCTATTCAGGGTATAACCAGATCTTCATGAACCCTGAAGACTCGGAGAGGACAACCTTCATCACTGACAAGGGGACATACTATTACAGGGTCATGCCCTTTGGCCTAAAAAATGCGGGGGCAACGTACCAGCGCCTCGTAAATAAAATGTTTGAAGACCAAATTGGGAAGTCTATGGAGGTCTATGTAGATGACATGCTGACTAAGAGTTTGAAGGCAGAGGATCATGTGGCAGACCTGGAGAGGACCTTTAATACGATGGACAAATACCATATGAAGCTTAATCTGGCCAAGTGTGTCTTCGGGGTCAGAGCAGGGAAGTTCTTGGGGTTCATTGTCAACCAAAGAGGCATCGAAACCAATCCCAAAAAGATAAAGGCCCTTATTGAGATGAAGACCCCCAAGTCCATCAAAGACATTCAGAGACTCACAGGGAGAGTTGTTTCCTTGAACAGGTTCGTGTCTAGGGCCACAGACATGTGTTTGCCATTCTTTAAGATCCTTAGGAAGGCCTTCGAATGGAGTGAAGAGTGTGATGAGGCTTTCAGGGATCTGAAGTCATACTTAGGGTCTCCCTTGCTGTTGTCACGGCCCGTGCAGGGTGAACAACTTTATGTATACCTCGTCGTCTCAGAGTCGGCCATCAATGCAGCCATTGTGAGAGACGAAGATGGAGTACAGAAGCCTGTATATTTTAACAGCAAGGCACTTCAGGGGGTAGAGCAAAGATACCCGAGGATGGAGAAGTTAGCCTACGCCTTGATCCATGCCTCAAGGAAGATGAAGTTGTACTTCCAGTCCCATACAATAGTCATTCTCACCGACTCTCCCCTTAGGCAGGTTTTGCACAAGCCTGAAAAATTAGGGAGGTTAATGGCCTGGGCTATAGAACTGGGGGAGTTTGACATAGTGTATCAGCTTAGGACGGCCGTTAAGGGGAAAGCATTGGCAGACTTCATGGCTGAGTTTAGTTGGGAAGATGATGAAGCCGAGGATGAGGGCCTCGGGAGGATAGATACCCGACAGGGTGAGCTTGCCGACACGCCTACAGATAAGGCTGAGATGAGCACCGCTAGAAGGAAAGTAGTTGAAAACGAAGAGGGAAGATATCTTTTTAGACAGGGGTCACTCACCGAGGGAAGTTTCTCAGAAGAACACACAGTGTGGAGTCTCTTCGTCGATGGGTCCTCTTGCGAAAGCGGGATCGGAGCTGGGTTAATAGTATCAGCACCCGATGGCACAGACATTGAGTACTCCCTGAGGTTCAATTTTAAGGCCTCCAATAACGAGGCTGAGTATGAGGCCTTGATAGCAGGCCTCTCCTTGGCCAGATCATTTAATGTAGGCCAGATTTTGGTTCACAGTGATTCGAGGCTAGTAGTGAATCAGATACTAGGAGCCTATGAGGCCAAGGACGAGAGGATGGCTAGGTACCTTGAGAAGGTGAGGTCATTACTGAAGGGCTTCAGAGAAGTGAAATTAAAGAGGATACCTAGGCTCGATAATGGCCGTGCTGATGCCCTTGTTAGGTTGGCCTCGGCAACGAGAACATACATCAGGAGGACGGTCCCAGTAGAAATTTTGCTTCAGCCAACTATTGAATATGCTGAGGGAACACTTGGCAATTTCCTGAATGTTTCTCAGGAGGCTTCATGGATGGACTCCTTGATCAGATACATTAAAGAGGGAGAGATGCCAGAAGCAAGGCAAGAAAGGAAGAAGCTGAGATACAGGGCTGCAAAATTCACTGTCATCGGAGACACTTTGTACAAAAAGGGGTTTTTGCTCCCCCTACTTAGGTGTGTGCACCCCTCAGAAGTCCTTTCCATTTTATAAGATGTGCACGAAGGATCGTGCTCAAGCCACATCGGGGGAAGATCCTTAGCGAAGAGGGTGATCACCCAAGGGTACTGGTGGCCGACCTTGGGAAAAGACGCAGCGGAATATGTAAAAAAGTGTGACAAATGTCAAAGATTTGCCACCATCCCTCATCAACCTCATCAGCCTCTTACCTCCATTACATCCCCATGGTCGTTTGCAGTATGGGGGATCGACCTGGTAGGACCCTTACTGAGAGCTGTCAATAACTATCGGTTCCTCATCGTAGTGATTGACTACTTCTCAAAGTGGGTGGAGGCCGAACCAATGGTCACGATTACAGAGAAGAAGACCTTCCAGTTCATATGGAAAAATGTGATATGCAGATATGGTCTCCCCAACACCCTCATCTTGGATAACGGGACTCAGTTCAAAAATACCTCTCTTCAGAAGTACTGTGAAAGGGTGAGTATCAAACAATTCTTCTCCACCCCTGGCCGACCTCAGGCCAATGGTCAAACAGAAGTTACAAACAGGACAAACCTAGATGGAATCAAGAAGAGGCTTGAGGAGGCAAAAGGAAGATGGGCCGAGGAGTTATATACCGTGCTGTGGGCATACATGACGACAGTGAGGACATCTACCGGAGAGACCCCATTCATGCTAGCTTATGGCTCAGAACCCGTCTTCCCCATCGAGATTGGGTTTCCTACTCATAGGGTCCAAATGTATGACCCCCAGAGAAATGCAGAAGAAAGGAGACTTGACTTGGACCTAATCGAGGAAAGGAGGGAAGATGCTGAGATAAGACAAGCCGCCTACCAGCAGAGGACCGCAAGGTTTTACAATCAGAGGGTGAAACAGAGACCAATTGGGGTGGGGGACTTGGTCCTCAAAAAGACTTGGCAGAAGCCCAACAAGCTCCATCCTAATTGGCATGGCCCATATAGGGTCATCGATGAAGTCGTCCCTGGGACCTATAGACTAGAAAACCTCGAAGGGGAACCTTTTTCCAACCCCTGGAATGCAGATCATTTGAAAAAATACTATCAGTAGTGTTGTAAGGTCTTGATAGACCATAATTGTAATAAGAGTTGCTCCAACAGGACACTTGGAAATTTAATGAGAAATATCAGTGCTTCCCCTCATCCCGTGGTCATCAGTTCTAGTGCGCATGGAAACATCTACAGAGAACCACCCTCGGCTATAATGAGGGTCAGTGGAGGGGACGACCCCACCACTGTCCTCAAGAAAGAAGAGGGGAAAATTTGTTAAAATCCATTAATTTGGTAAGATGATCCCTCGGCTATAATGAGGGCCAGTGGAGGGGACGACCCCACCACTGTCCTCAAGGAAGATGAGGGAAAACTTTATTAAAAACCATTAATTTGGTAAGGTGAACCCTCGTCTATAATGAGGGCCAGCGGAGGGGACGACCCAACCAATTTCCTCAAGAAAGACGAGGGAAAGATTTGTTAAAAACCATTAATTTGGTAAGGTGAACCCTCGGCTATAATAAGGGCCAGTGGAGGGGACGACCCCACCACTGTCCTCAAGAAAGACGAGGGAAAACTTTGTTAAAAACCATTAATTTGGTAAGTTGAACCCTTGGCTATAATGAGGGCCAGTGGAGGGGACGAGCCCACCACTATCCTCAAGAAAGACAAGGGAAAACTTTGTTAAAAACCATTAATTTGGTAAGTTGAACCCTCGGCTATAATGAGGGCCAGTGGAGGGGACGACCCCACCACTGTCCTCAAGAAAGACAAGGGAAAACTTTGTTAAAAACCATTAATTTGGTAAGGTGAACCCTCGGCTATAATGAGGGCCAGTAGAGGGGACGACCCCACCACTGTACTCAAGAAAGACGGGGAAAACTTTGTTAAAAACCATTAATTTGGTAAGTTGAACCCTCGGCTATAATGAGGGTCAGTGGAGGGGACGACCCCACCACTGTCCTCAAGAAAGACGAGGGAAAACTTTGTTAAAAACCATTAATTTGGTAAGTTGAACCCTCGGCAATAATGAGGGTCAGTGGAGGGGACGAGCCCACCACTCTCCTCAACAAAGACGAGGGAAAACTTTGTTAAAAACCATTAATTTGGTAAGTTGTACCCTCGGCTATAATGAGGGTCAGTGGAGGGGACGACCCCACCACTGTCCTCAAGAAAGACGAGGGAAAACTTTGTTAAAAACCATTAATTTGGGAAGTTGAACCCTTGGCTATAATGAGGGTCAGTGGAGGGGACGACCCCACCACTGTCCTCAAGAAAGACGAGGGAAAACTTTGTTTAAAACCATTAATTTGGTAAGTTGAACCCTCGGCTATAATGAGGGCCAGCGGAGGGGACGACCCCACCACTGTCCTCAAGAAAGACGAGGGAAAACTTCATTAAAAACCATTAGTTTGGTAATTTGATCCCTCGCCTATAATGAGGGCTAGTGGAGGGGACGACCCCACCACTGTCCTCAAGAAAGACGAGGGAAAACATTAAAACCATTAATTTGGTAAGTTGATCCCTCGGCTATAATGAGGGCCAGTGGAGGGGACGACCCCATCTCTGTCCTCAAGAAAGACGAGGGAAAACTTCATTGAAAACCATTAGTTTGGTAATTTGATCCCTGGGCTATAATGAGGGCCAGTGGAGGGGACGAGCCCACCACTGTCCTCGAGAAAGACGAGGGAAAACTTTATTAAAGCCATTAGTTTGGTAATTTGATCCCTCGGCTATAATGAGGGCCAGTGGAGGGGACGACCCCACCACTGTCCTCAAGAAAGACGAGGAAAAACTTTATAAAAACCATTAGTTTGGTAATTTCACTCCTCGGCTATAATGAGGGCCAACGCAGGGGATGACCCCTCGTTCACCCTCAAGAAAGACGAGGGAGAGGTTAGTGGCATTAACTAAGACAACACAAATAGCACAAGAAACAAATATGGAAGACAGCAAAGGAGACGATAGTATTAATAAAATATCAAGTGTTATACAAAATAGAGTACAAAAATGATAATTACATTAAGAGGGTATGGGCTACAGACAGCCACCCTATGGGAAAATATCGGAGGGAAGGGCCTCAACATCCACCCGAGGGGTTTCCTCAATGACCACAACTGGCTGATCCTAAGATGTGCCGACACCCTCGACTTGCACTTGTGATTCAACCTGAGTCAGAGCCTCGGCGATCAGAGGGTCATCCAATCTGACTGCTTCAATCGATGGGCGGACCGAGGAGACGACATCACCAAACCTGAGGACGACCCACCGGCAGACAGTCCTGATTCCTCTCTCCAAATATTCAAGGCCGAAGCCTTGAAACTCGTCAAAAATTTTATAAGCCTCAACAGCTGCTTCAAGATCAGTCTTATGCTTGACCCCCATGTTGGTCAAGGACTCGTCCTTTTCATTGATAAGAAAGCCTTTGGCCTTAAGGTCCTCGTCATGCTACCTCGTCAGCTGGTCCAGGATCCTTGCATGCTCAGTCCTGGTACTTTCCAGCTCGACCCTTGCAGTATCAAGCTCCGATTGAAGATCTGCCTCTTGTTGAATAGCCCTTTCGGCTTCATGAAACTTTGCTTGGTTCTCAGCCATCCACTTGGTGGCCGAAGTAAAGGCGCATACAGACTGCACAATAAAAATAAACAGATGTCAAGAGGCCGAGGAAACAGTTGGTGAAAGAATGAAATTAAAGAAGTGGGTCAAGACCAATACCTGTGCAAGGGCATGCAGACCATAGTCGTACACTTTGGCAGGAGGCATCTTTGACAGGAACTCGTAATCAGCGGCCGAGGGAGCAGAAAACATTGAGGCCTTGGCTGCCCTCAAGTTTGTGATCAGTGATGAGGGCTCGGCCCTGAGATGTGCCAGGTTCTGGGACCAGAAGGCCCCCATGCTAGAAGAGGAGGCGGTTCCCGCAGACCCCTCAACCCTAGACCTCGTCCGTGATCTTGGTCGAGGGTCTACGGGGGTCTCGGGCTCTTTCCTCTTCTGCGTACCAATGGTCGGCTCAGCAGGGGTCGGCCCTGCGTCCTATGTCTTCCTTGGAGCCTGCTGAGGCTCATTTCCTTTCTTCTTGGCCAATCCTGATAATAAGCTGGGAGCAGTCATTTCCCAAAGATAGTCTGATATACCTGCAGGACGACCTGGAAAGAGGATGACACGTCAGAAAAATGCAGAGATAAAGAGGCAACACTTGAAAAAGTAAAGAATGGGAAATGTTAAGTGTAACTCACATAGTTCTATCAGGGGGCCGACCCTGAGACCAGGTTCCTTGAGGAACCAAGGGGTCATCAGCTCTTCAAACTTTGCAAGCTCACCACCTCTCCCTCGTCCTCTCAGATACTCAACTATGTCCTTCTCCTGCAGACTAAGTCCGGGGTCTGACCTGGCCTTCATTGAAGGGTTAGACCATCTTCTGGGGACCCTCGGACCATCGGCTACAAGTTGAGCCTCGGCGGTGAACTCCCACTCCCCAGAGATAAAGAAGAATCTCTTCTTCCAATCGTGGTTGGAGGTTTGTGCCACGTGGAGAAGTTTTTTCTCAGACCTCCTCGCCCCTAGATGATAGTACCCAGGCTGTTTGGACGAGGAGGTGATATTGTAGCAGGCCAAGAATACATCAGTCGAGGGCTCATCAGTGAAAGCATTCTTCCACAGGGAGATGTAGCCCAGGATCGTCCTCCAAGAGTTGGGAGGAAGCTGAGAGGGGGCAACACTAAGGGCTAACAAGATATCTACGATGGCAGGATGCAGAGGGAATCTGACACCAACCTTGAACATTTGTTCGTATACAGCAACCTCTCCCTCTTCACCCTCGAAGACCCTCTCAGACTCAGAGGGAACCCTCATAGTTATATTGGGGGACACTCCATAGGCATGCCTCCATAGTAAGAGGTCGCGATCCCTAATGGAGGAGATATATGATGAGGCATGGGAGGTATCAACCTGGTCATCTGTATCATCGCCCTCGTTCTCAGTCCCCTCTCCCTCGGCCTCGTCATCTTCCAGAGGACCGAAGGGAAAGGCCATCTGGAAGGCATCTGGAGATAGGGTTGTCACAGGGACAGCCTCAGAGGGAACCATACCCTCGGCCTATCGGCCTGGGCTTAGGTCAGATGTCTCTCTCCTACCGGAAGGTCGAGCACCAGTTGGCGAGGATGCTCTCTCTTCCATCTTACTTGAATGACTCTCGGCTGGACGAGAGGATGACCCACAAGACTCAGAGGGATCAAATGGCTTTACTGTGGCAAGAGGAATGGTAAAGATGGGTCGTACCCAATTAGGGTCGGCCCCTCGTCTCCTCTCTTCCTCTTCCTCTATTCGTCTGATCTCTGTAAAGAGCCTCTCTCTCAAGGATGGGAATTCAGATGCTAAACTATAAAGCCTCCTAAGCATTAAAGGGAGGACCCTACACTTAGGGAATTTAACTAAACTTAGCTACAAACAAGTTGGCAGTTGACCGGATTAGACTTTTGGATTAAAACAAAGGGAATCAATGGGTTTCACTCAAGAACACTCAATAACACTCAAGAACACTCAAAAAACAGTTACCGGAAAAGTTAAGAAACAACCCAAATCCAGCCCTACAAGCCTAAAGCAAGAAAGTGAAAAAGAAATGAAAGTAAAGAGGACACTGGGGCAGAAAGATTACCTGAGAAAGAAATAGCAAAGCTACCAAACTCGAAACGTAGAGATTGCAGAAATGATAAAAAGGCTGGAAGCTAGAAAGAGAGAGCTTGGGCGTGAAGAAGAAGAAGAAGAGAGAGAGAGAGTTCAAAAATCTCTTAAATACCTTAGTAATGAGTGGGCCCATTGACCAAGGCAGGACACATCCCACGAGGAAGGCATCATTAGGGCACAAAGCCCCAAGCAAAGTATGCAGCCGCCATGCCATTGAAACTGGAACAACAATGAGTATCTGCCCAGGTGTCACTCACCTAATTGATCATTCACGCATCTTAATTACAACACTATCCCTCAGCCATATCAATAACATCAATGGCTAAGAGCTGGAGGGATTGATATACCCGTTTATATCCTCGGCTTGGCTGGAGATTACCTCCAACCAGACGACCCCTCAGAGGGCCGACCCTTCACCAGGATCCAGACGACCCCTCAAGGGGCCGACCCTTCACCAGGCTCCAGACGACCCCTCAGGGGCTGACCCTTCACTAGGCTCCAGACGACCCCTCAGGGGGCCGACCCTTTGATAGACTCCGGACGACCCTCCGAGGGTACGATAGTACGAGGCCAGAATTAGGCCAGGCTACTGGAAGGAACTTTGCCCTCAGCCTCGGCTTATAGGCCGAGGGTGACATCATCACAGCGCGTGGTTTGGGAGACGCGTGGAACAGTGCACGTGAGGCTAACATGGCACATGGGAGACCGTTATAACAAAATCACACCCTCACGTGAGGGAATATTATGTCATCATTTGGCATCTACAGGTGTCAACAGGGGATTGGCTAGATCATCATTCACATGCATCATGCATACTTGGGGGGTACACTACACCCCCCAAGACCTATATATACTTGTCACCCATAACCCTACAATAGATCGATAATTGCAACCCTAGCTAAAACTCTACTTGTACACACAGTAGAGAGAGGAAGTGAGCTTATGTGCATTGTATCCAAGGCCATTAGTGCCCATACTTAGTGGATCACACACTCAGAGTGGATGTAGGCCAAATTGGCTGAACCACTATACATCATTGTCTTATTTCCTCTTATACTCGTCCCCTTCTACATACTTATACACTTATACATCTTTATGGCTGCCATGGTTACTACTGTTTGAGATCCTTATCACTTACCCGGTGGTGCTAAATCTTAGCATCATCAGTGGATTTGTAAATTTCTAATTTTAAACTTATTTAATTAAGTGTCCATTTTTTATCCAAATTAAATAAACCCTAACACATGCATATAGGTGGGTAAGATCAAGTCATCACAAAATAAATATTGCTGATACAGATTTCAAGAAAAAAAAACCTTTCGGGTAAAACCTTTTATTTCATTATGAAGTGGTAGATCACAACTTACATACACAATGAAATATGTAATGGATCAACTATAGCGAACCCACAAGAACACGCAACTCTATCTTCATCCATGAATACCCTCAAGAACTTCCAACGACACACTGTCGTCAGCCATAAATTTACCCTTTCTATAAGAGAAACTTTAACATGATCGTATCTTAGGTTCCAAAACAATTCACTATACTATGCAGATTTTTGTGAGTTGAAAGAACAAAGTTTTAAACCCTAAATGAAGAAGAAAAAATTATTTTGCAGTTTACTGTTTGCGTGTATCTAAAAAAATCAGGTCTTCTTGAAAAAAATGACTCATTTAATTTGGTATTTATAAAAACTTGAGTCGGCGGGGTCTCTTGATTGACAAGTGGATGTTGTTCGAACGATAATAAATGTCATTCGATCCAGGGGATCACGCGACCTTCTAACGATAGTGTTAAAACTAAAACAGTGTGATGTCGTTAAATGAAGCACTTCTAGCGAGGTTCGAACGAGGTATTATGGGAGATTCCATGTCGCTTGAAGAAGTCATTTGAACGACTTAAATCTATTATTCGAATGACATAGGGATGTCGTTTAAACGACATTAACGAAAAATCATTTTTATTAAAACTCAGCCTCAACACTTTAGAAAAAAATATTTTGACAAAAAAGGATGCCTCAGATGTTTAAAAATATTTTAGAAAAATTATCCCAACACTTTAAATGAATCATTAAGGTACTTGAACATAGCCTTACCAAAATTTATCTTGTAGAGGCTTGTTTGTTGAATAATGTTGATATTCAGATCCGTCTTGAGGCGTGATTCATCTACAACTTTCTTTGACGGTTGTATTGGTATACGACATACTCTAATGTAAATGGACTATGCTAAATATGTCCTTACAAAATATAGTATGCGGTGTCGAGATTGAATGTTAGGGCTCCCGGATTATGTTTTGTCTTGACCAAGGCAGTTCCTCTTGATGATGGGGATAATATATATTTTGGGCCTATTAACCGTGAGAGGTAAATATCACTCTTGATGTTTGTTTGAATCATGTGAATGATGCCCATCAGGTAAATATATGCCTCGAATTCGTGGGGAGGGGCTTTAGTGAGTTCTCTATGCTATAGTTCATATTCTGACTCAAATAAAACTTGGTCCACTATGAAGTTTTGGTGTTCACAAAGTCAGTTCCAGCTTTATTTTGAAAGATTCGGGTGTGGTGCATATGAGCTAGGTCCTAGATTGTCCATGAGCTTACTTTCCAAGTGATATCTCTTCGAACGAACTGGATTTTTAGCCTTACTTCCTCGTCATATAGTAATTGGTAGCAAGATTTGATCTTCCGGGTGATGTGATCATTTTCCCTGTACTGCTAGTCTTTTTCACTTATCTTTACTGAGATCTAGGGTATCGTGGGGGCCAATAAATGGGTTATGCTATTTGGTGATAGTTTAGAACTCGGTAACTAGGAAGAGATCTGGTTTGCGATGGTTATCTATAGGAAGCCTATCCCATGATGAAGAAAGTCGTATGGTCAATGGTGGGATTTGTCTTGGTGGTGATTTTTATAGCAAGCAATGGTATTCACAGAGTGGTGGTTGCTTGGTTTGGGGGTTGTACTCTCATCCTTAGTTTGTGATGAACGATGACTATCAAAGCGGAGTGATCGGAGTTTATAACAGGATCATCTGTCAGGGTTTTGGTACCGGGGTTGGGGTGATCCTTGGTGATATTTAGTTTTAGGGAGATGAGGCTCCTAGCATTTATGAGATCTTGTATGGAAAACATTAGGGGGCAACAATTATCGATAATGTGGTTAGGTCCATAGTGGAACTCGCAATGTGCATCGGCTTGCCACTTCTTATCTGGGAAAGTATGGGGATCTAGGGGTGATATTTCGTAGGAAATCATCCATTTTCAAGATGGCCTATACTTGGTTGAGCGGATCTCGTAGGTTGTTGAATTGTCTTGATGGGGTCCTAAACACTTTGGGATGAGGACACCATGATAATTTATAGGAGAGGGTCATTATTTGACAGGCGCACTGTCGGCTACCATTATATGGGAAGTATTGGTAACTAGGCGCGATGATGGGTTTGAGATGATGACGAGGGTGGTGATGTGAGATGTAAAAGTTTTTTACAGGTGGAGAATTAGTGTGTAGCTCGAAGAGGTTCTTTAGTCGATTTAATAGTCTTTGTAAACAAGATTTCCTCAATCTTTCACCCTATATGGTTAAGTGATTTGAAGTCAAGGATCCAGGTGAGCCCGAGTTCATTCTGTACTTCAGTCTGGAGATTTCGGATCAAGATTTCTATCTGATCATTTTTAAGCGGCGATTGACCATCTAACCGACTTCTTCTCTCCAACGAGTGATAAAAGTTCCAACTATCTCTTTTTTCTCCTATTTTAGCATCTCTAAATCTTTACGGGTGATGCCCTATCTCCTCATTGTATTCATACTATTTCTTGAAAGCACGACATACACTACACTAAAACTGGCGAATGCTCACGGCCAAAATCCCTAACTAAGACTGTGGGTTGTAGACTTGGGAGGTGATCTTTTTAGGTGCAATAAATTTTGTGGGTCACGACCCAAGTCCATGACCAATCAGGGGTCACGACCCTGAGAGGTCATGGCAGATGGTCGCGAACTTCGACCGTGACCCACATCGCAACGAAAAAAAATGGTCGCCAACAAAGTCCATGACCCCGTGATGAAAATGGCCATAACCAAAGTCCGTGACCCACACTACGATGATAAAAAATGGTTGCGAACAAAGTTCGTGACCCCCAACCGTGATAAAAAATGGTCGCGGCCAAAGTCCGTGACCCATACCGCGACCTTTTTCTTCCAATTTTTTGTCGTGGTGTGGGTCATGGACTTTTTCCAGGACTAATTTTTTTCCATTTTGTTTCGTCATGGTGTGTGGCACGGACATTAGCCGCGACCATTTTTCATCACGGTTTGGGGTCATGAACTTTGGCTGCGGCCATTTTTATGCCCGACGGAAAAAATAAAAATGGTCATGGACAAAGTCCATGACCATATTTAACTAGAATTAAAAAAAATATTTTTTTGGTTCAATCCTAAACTTGGGGGACCTGTGAGTGCGCGGTCGGTTGCTACGTGTTATAAATATTTATTATTGGAAAAATAATAAAAAATACAAATTGCGAATCAGGAACGTTGTTAATAAACTAATTTACCTACAAATTTAAAAATATTATAAGTCATAATAATTAAAAGACCCCAAGAAAAATTGGGCAAGGTTTCCTATGTTTTCTAGACATTACAACCATGTTAATATAGAGCATGCTTATTATATAGCCCACACGACCATAAAATTTAACAATTAAATTATAAAAGCTCGCACGACTGTAACACATAAAAAACAGAACCTGAATGTCAACAACATTATATAAACAATCTTCAAGTTGTAAACCATTGCCTCCTTGATTTGTTCCACATGCAAAAAAGCTAATGATACAATGTTATCCTATAGAAAATAAGATAAAAAAAAAATTATATCAGTATCCAAGTAGTTTTACAAAATCTTATTCAAGATGAAAAATTGCATCTATGAGTTATAATTATCATCATATCAGTTTCGACGAGTTAAATTAGTCTCCTGCGAGGTGTCAGTGCCTCTCACGGGGCCGTTTGGGGGTCGTATCCACGCGATCAGTTCCTACGAGTTACATTGGTCATGTGCGAGGTGTCGGGGCCTCTCACGGGGCTGTTTGGGGGTTGTTTCCGGTTTTACCCCTCTATCGCCACTTTTTAAACCTAAGTCCAAAAAATTTCAAATTCTCATCAGGATCCCCGTGACCACGCGGTGAGTTCCTATGAGTTTCATTGGTCCCGTGCGAGGTGTCGGTGCCTCTCACGGGTCTGTTTGTGGGCTGTTTCGGGATTTTCCCCTCCCGCACCATGTTTTAAGTCTAAGTCTAAAAAATTTCAAATTATCATCGTATTCTCAAATCGTGAGCCCCGTGACCACGTAATTAGTTCGTACGGGTTACATTGGTCCCGTGTGAGGTGTCGGTGCCTGTCACGGGGCTGTTTGGGGGCTATTTTGAGATTTCTCCCTCTAGCGCTATTTTTTTAAGGCTAAGTATAAAACTTTTCAAATTATTGCCATATTCTCAAACGACAGTCCCGTGGCCACGCGATTAGTTCCTACGAGTTACATTGGTTATGGCCGAGGTGTCAATGCCTCTCATGGGGGGCCGTTTGGGGTCTGTTTTGGGATTTACCCCTCTAGCGCCACTTTTTAAGCCTAAGTCTAGAAATTTTAAAATTATCTCCGTATTCTCAAACCGTGTAAGGACACAAATTTCTAATTGAGTCCATTGTTATTTTGTCTCAATTTCGGACAAAAACGTTTGATTAATAGGATAGAATACTTGACCATCCTTCAAGACTATGACATACTAGAGTTGAAGACGTAGTGGCCAAGTCTTATAAAGGTTCATCATTACCGAGTTTCAAGTTCTTTGTTTCTACGTCATCAACATCATATTCCATAGTCTCATAAGTTATGAATGCATTTCTATATCTATATAGGGAGACTTGGAATAAGTTTATATTGGGTGTACTATTATTTTAAACTGAGGTTTGTTTTCAGAAGGTCTCTTTAAAACATTAAAATAAAGTTTCTGGGCTAAAAATCGAATTTTAAGCTTTCTGTCTCTTCGTTAGAAATTTTCGTTCGAACGATTTTGTCATTCGAACGAGGTTTGCCAATGACTTTCCACTGGAACTTTGTTAAATAGTTCGTTCGAACGAGATTTCGGCAGGAATAGTTTTTGGCAGTTTTTTTTTGGCATTTTCCCGCTACTTGTCCCCACTAAAGTTTGACGGTTTAAATCTATTTTGGGACCAAATTTTTTCTAAGAACTTTTTCTATCTCCTAGTGAGTTTTTAAGAGCTTAATTCTTTCATAAAAAGTTCCCTTGGTGTTTGTTATTTAAATTGATTTATTCAAAGAACAATACCAAGTTTACACCCAACAAACAATGTTTTAATCCAAGTTTCTCTCTCTCTCTCTCTCTCTATATATATATATATATATATATATATATATATATATATACATCTTTCTTGGAGAGTTTGTTTTGGCACCGGATTCATCTCTACCGTAAATGACAGTTTGAGTTTGCTTCTATATCCCACAAACAAGAAGCTTGTTTGCTGTGACATACCCAGTTGGAGAAAGGCTCCTTGATTGGGTGACGGTGACCAGAAAAAGTCCGATCGATGGATTTCGAGACCGCGATGGAGTTTCGTGGTTATTCGCTAGACATAGGTAGTTACAAGAAGACACGTCGGGGCTTGAAGGAGTCGAGTCGAGTGTTGTAAGTTATCTTACTTGTAATTATAAATTCCGTACTTAGTGGATTTGAGGCTAGGGCCGTCCGAGGTTGTTTCCCGTTGTGGGTTTTTCCTCGTACATCGCGACATAGTTATTTGTGTATTTTATCTTTCGCAAAATTCACCTTAGAATGCATGCTTAGGTAAAAAGATAAAATTGGTTTAAATCACTACTCATGATTAAGTTGGTGCTAAAATTAATTTGGGTAATGTTTAATTAATTTAGTTCAAGTCATTTACTTTAATTTGATAAAATTTTGTTTGGACTAATTCTTTTATTAGGCAAATTTCTAGGACTTGGGTTAAATTACTTTTGGGCTATAAGTTAAATATTCACAAATTTGTTTTAAAGTGCAATTTTTAATTTTGAGAAAATTAAAATCCGGTTTAGTTTAATTTTAATTTTGGAAGAATTAAAATTTTAATATTTTAATTGTGAATATTGCATAGTATAGTCCCCTTATTTGAACCATCTCCCTTCCGCATCTAAAAGGAAATTTCTTTTTGTAATTTGATTTTTAAAATTAGGGGCCCTCACGTGTCCAAATTGTTATCAGAGCCGGAGCACTAATTCATTGCGTCAAGGATCCGTTTTTCGGCTTTTATAATTGTTGTGCTTCATTTATTTTTGGTGGTTCATTTTTTTTACTCACTCTCATTTTTGTTTTGTATCTCTCGATATGACGTCTTAATGATAATTGATCATTTTCTAATGATAATGAAGTTTTTGCTATTTGAGAGGAATTTAATGGGATTAATAAGTGTAATGAAAAATTAAGAGAATTAAATTGAGATTTGCAAAAAGAATTAAATTTTTTGAAAATGAAAACTGTTGTTTTAAAGCTAAAGTTGAATTTTTGCAAACCTCGCTATCTCAAAAAGATATTTTTTGTGAAAAGCTCATGGACATAAATTACAATTTTAATATTTTAGAAAAGTATAAGAAACAGAGTGATTGCCGAGAAAAGACTCTTAGGGCCAAGTTTGCTCACATTGAGGGGGAGCGTCATAACCTTCTAGGAGTTATTGAAAATTTAAAGAAGGAGTCCCGTAAAATTGAGGAGTCTAATTTTTTACTTGAGTCCAAAATTTCAAAAATGAAAAATGACTTACAAGACTCGAGTAGTAGTTGTAATGGTTCTAGCTCATCTGGTTCAAATATTTCCGTTGCTAAAGCTAAGACCATTATTTGTTTTAGAGGGTTAACTTTATTCAAGGACTTTAGAAAAGGTCACACCTTAGGTAACATTCCTCGTGTTTACACATGCTTGCATTGTGGTAGGAAAGGTCACCTTTGGTCATTTTGTTTTGACCTTAAAAGAAGCCCTAGGAAGTCTATGTCTAGCATTTCATTTGTTTTCAAATACCATCATTTTAAATATACATCTATATGGGTTAGGAAATCATTTTTAGTCGCACTAGATATTAGATTTGTTGATTCTCATTGCTTTCACATGAAACCTCTCTTGCTAAATCTAAAGGTTGAATGTGTTAGTATTTTTCATACTCTAGCTTTTGTGCTTCATTCTATATCCCCATGCTAATTGTATGCTTGTTTTAATCATTTTCTAGTCTATGCTCCATGCTTAATCACATGCTAGAATAATGATTTCTGTTTATGTTTTGTATTATACTTCATTCATTTTAGTTTGCATTAAATGAAAAATACAAAAATATTTTTGTTTATCATTTGTGTTTCACCTTTGAGTTATCTAGGCTTAATGAAAAATACAAATTATTTTTGTTTGTCTTTTGAGTAAATAGTTTTATCTTTTTGGTTAAAAATTTGAAAAACTCAAAAATATTTTATTTTGTGTGTATTTTGGTTTTACTTAAATTTTGTGGCATATATTTGTGTTTGAATCCTCATTTCGCTTCCATGTGACTAGATTTTTTGGTTAGAATTTTAATCCTTAAAATGTTCTTTATCATGCTTATATGGAGTAGCTTAAGTTTGACTTGCTTAATGGATTCACTTTTATATGCATTTACACACATGCACGAGCTTTTTGAACCTTAACGTCACATGTTATATTTGAGCTTTGTGAGGTGTTCTCCTATCAATCTAGTCATCTACACACTATGACCTAGGAGGACTAGTGCATGTCAAAATCCATTGCACGTGAGATTTGTGAGATATAAAAAATAAAATGTATAAATGTGCACGGGGAAGGGCTCCGAAAGGAAAAATATTATCCTTTGCGAGTAAGCCACCATTTGGAATGGAACTAAAAGAAATACGTGGTCCAAAGGCCTAAAAGAAAATATGGCATTAAAAGAAAAATAATTCGCTAAGGCCTAATTTGTTTAGCTGATATTTTCATTCAAAAGAATAATATATATGCTTATTGAGGGAGTTTGGATGATAGATCAACGGTTTGCACAATGTCCATTTTTCCTAGTTGTCCTTTCATTATCATGACTCTATTGGTTTGTAGAATCATCAACATGCTAGGCTTTTAAGCATTGTGTTTGTTTTTTCATTAGTTAACTTTATCCTATCACATAAATGCTAAATTCTAGTTGATAACGTTTTGCAATCAAATGCGAACTACGTGAACAAATTTAAGTGATTGGGTTTTCATTAATTGGTAACTTGTTCACACCCCTTCACTTCTGTTTCCATATGACACATTTATGCTATAAGAGTGTGGAAAAATTTAACTTATTTAGTTTTGCGTCATTTTGGTGTTTATATCTATATTGTGTATACATATATATGATATTTTGTTTATTTTTGAGTGTTTTCCTTGATTAGCTAATTCATTTATGCTTGTAATTCAGTTTTGGTATCCGTCTTGTTGCGAAATTTGTTTCGATATCACATGCTTAGATTATTACAATCAATTGATATCTTTTGTTATCGCGTCATAGTTGATATTCATATCTATATGTGGATTGGTTGAATTTTAGTTGCCCATGTGCTTTAATGTTCTCATCACTTTATGCACAATTTCATGTTTAGCTTGTTGTCCCATTATATTTATTCCTTGTTTAGTTTAGGGGGTGTATATGCTTTAATTTGGGGAGATAAGTTAATTTTTGATTCTTTAGTCTTTTTCTATTCCTGAACAAAAAAGGGGAGAATGATAGGGGGAGCAATGGTATTTAATCCTATTGTAATCGTATCTTAGTTTTAGAGAATTTACTTAGGGAGAGTCGCGACCTTCTTAGGTAGATCATAGTTTATAAAGGGGAGAATTAATTAAGGGGGAGGCTTTATTTATATTGCATTTAATATTTTAATACTCCCTATGCGTTTGATAGTTTTCTTAAGTGTGTAGGAATTCTTCAAAATGGAAACTTTCATCATCGGAAAAGCGTTTAATTCTAAAATGGTATTCAAGTCAAGCATTGTACTCTTTATTTTGGGTGGTATGTTTTTGAGTCTAGTGAGCTTGACGTCCCTTTAGGATTTTTGTTTGGTTTTTGTCCCGGAATAGCCAAAGGGGGATATTTGTAAGGACACAAATTTCCAATTGAGTCCCTTGTTGTTTTAGCTCAATTCCAGACAAAAACGTTTGAGTTATAGTACAGAATACTTGACCATCCTTCAAGCCTATGACATACTAGAGTTGAATGCGTAGCGGCCAAGACTTATAAAGGTTCATCATTATTGAGTTTCAAGTGCTATGTTTCTACGTCATCAACATCATATTCCATAGTCTCCAAAGGTATGAATGCATTTCTATATCTATATAAGGAGACTTGGAATAAGTTTATATTGGGTGTACTATTATTTTAAACCGAGTTTTATTTTCAGAACGTTTCTTTAAAACTTTAAAATAAAGTTTATGGGCTAAAAATCGAATTTTAAGCTTTATGTCTCTTCGTTCGAAATTTTAGGCCATTGGAACACGTATTTCTTTTAGGTCCAAGCAAACGGTGGCTTACTCGCAAAGGATAATATTTCCTTTCAGAGCCCTTCCCCGTGAACATTTATATGTATATGCTTTTTATATCTCACACAAATCTCACGTGCAACGGATTTTAACATGCACTAGTCCTCCTAGGTCACATAATACGTAGATGACTAGATTGGTAGGAGAACACCTCACAAAGCTCAAATATACCTGTAAAGTTAAAATTTCAAATGAGTTCGTGCATGTGTGAAAAGAGGCATATAAAAATAGAATCCATTATATCAACACAAAATCCAAATACTCAATGTAAGTATGGAAAAGAACATTTTAAGGATTGACAATCTTAACCAAAAGTTCTAGCCACATGGGAGCGAAAAAGAAGGGATTCAAACACAAACTTATGCCACAAAAGATGTGTAAAACCAAAATACACACAATAAAAATCTTTTCGAGTTTTTGAAATTTTTAACCAAACAAACGAAAATATTTACTCAAAAGACAAACAAAAATCATTTGTATTTTTCTTTAGGTCCAAATAAAAAAAAAAGACAAATGATAAACAATTTTTTTTTTTGTACTTTTTATTTAATGCAAACTAAACTAAATATAATACAAAAGATAAACAAAAATCATAATTCTAGCATGAGATATGAGATAAAGCAATGACTAGAAAATGACTAAACATGCATACACCTAGCAATGATATATAATATGAGGCACAAAAAGCTAGAGTATGTAAACACAAACTAACACATTCAACCTTTAGATTTAGCAAGTGAGGAAGCATGTGAAAGCAAATGAGAATAAAAGATCCTATCTTGTAAAGCTACCAAGTCCGATCTCCTAACCCAAACTAATGACAAATTACGATCTCGAGATATAGGAATCTTGGATACCTAGGTTTCCTTACATAATGATTTTCTTGAAACTCGTTTAAGATCAAAGAAAAACATCCTAAGATGACCTTTTTGACCACAATGTGAGCACTTAAAGACTCGGCAAAAAGACTTACCTAAGGAATGAACAATAACAATGGTCCTAGAGGATTCTCCTAAAACATTGATTTTGGATTTATGAGTTGACTCATTACAACTATCGAAGCCTAAACCACGCATGTCATTTTTAATTTGGACCGTTCCTAATATTTTATCTAATTTCTCCGAACGACACTCCAAATCAAATTCGAATTTACTAGAGTCTTTTAGTTTATTTTCTAAATCTAAAATGTGAGACTCTAATAAAACATTGCACTCTTCAAACGCGAGAAGCTCCTTTTTCAAGGATTCCATTAAACCTTTAAGGATATCTCTCTCGCCTTATACATATTCAAGCTTCTCACGAATATCTCTCTCACGTGTCATAAGGTCTTACACTAAAGCACTCTCATCAATGACCTCGACACGCTATTTCAAACTAGCTTGTAACTTCAAATTTTCTCTTTTTAATTTAATAGGTTCCTCATATAATTCTTGAAAATGCAAATTGAAGTTAACTCTCTTCAACCTCCTCATCACTTTCTATCTCTCTTTCTTCTCCACTCTCACTACCATCATTTCTTTGGAATTCACAAACTATGGCCTTGGAAGTGTCATGTGTTAAAATTTCATCAATAAAAGAGTGCTCACTTTCATTCACATGAATTGCCATAAAAGCCACAAAGTTGGGCTTAGTGGGGGAATCGGGTCCCTCTTCCTTATCACTATCACTAAGGGTTGCATTATAGGAAATTGTTTGCTTACCCTCTCTCCTTAGTTTAGTGGGGCACTCTCTCTCCCTATGGCCATAACCCTCATAATCGTAACACTTATTTGATTCGTCCCTATTTAAATTTTCATTAAAAGTTTTAGGGATCTTCCCGGCTTTGTCATGCTTAGAATTTTCAAATTTCTTAAAATCATTTTTAAATTTATATTTGTTAAATTTAAGAAATTAATGAAACTTCCAATCAAACATAGCCATATCTTTCGAGTCACTCTCACTTTCACTCTCTATTACGTGTTTTTCCTCCTTTTGGGCTTTCAAAGCAATGCCCTTATCTATTTTCTTTTCAGTTTTAGAGGAAAACATGTGTAGTTCATTTGTTTGTAAATCACCTACGAGCTCTTCTAATTTCATAGAGGCTAAAGTTTGTAAAGAATTTAACACGGTCACCTTAGGAATAAATCTATCGGGTAGGGACCTTAAAATTTTCTTTACTACTCAGTTGTCGGGTATTTTCTCTCCCAAATTAAAAGATGAATTAACTATATCAGAAAGTCTAGCATAAAATTCCTGAAATGTTTCTTTTTCATTCATCTTGATGGTTTCAAATTGAGTGGTGAGGTTTTGGAGTTTAGAAGATTTTACGACACTAGTTCCTTCATGAGTGAGTTGTAAAATATCCCAAGCTTCTGTAATGGCTTCACACGTCATAATGCGTCCGAATTCATCCAGTGTGACCACGCTAAATAAGCCATTTAGACCTCGAGAATTAAAATTAGCAAGTTTAATTTCATTCTCACTTCATCTATCTGTGGGTTTGGGAACACGTTTATTTTTAACTAAATATGTAGGTGGGGACCACCCGTTAACATCTGACAACCAAACCCTCTCATCTAGAGACCTAAACGCCGATTTCATATGCTCTTTTCAATATGCGTAGTTGGAACCATCGAAAATAGGAAATTTTGATAATGGGAAAAATTCCTTTTTTTTAACCAAAAATATTTGAAAGGACCTTAACGCAATAAATTAGCACTCCGGCTCAGATACCAATCTTAAAATGATAGGACCCCAATTTAAAAATTTATTCTTTCAATTAAATATGATTAATTTTCTAACACGTGCGGAATAGAGATGGTTCAACTAAACAACTACATAAACTAAAAATTAATTTCGTCACAAATTACAACTGAAGAAAAACTAATTTTAATTTCCTCAAAATTAAAATTATACTAAAAATCAAATTTGTGAATTTTTACTTTAAGCCCAAAAATCAATTTAATACAAGTCCTAGAAATTTGCCTAACAATAAATATTTAATTTAGGAAAATCTGGCCAAACTAAATTTTATCCAATAAAATTAATGACATGAATTAAATTAATATTTACCCAAATTAAGTTAGCACCAAATCAAAAATTCTAATTTTATCTTTTACCTAAGCATGCATCGAATGTGATTTTACAAAATATAAAATAAACAAACCATTATTCCGCGATATACGAGGAAAAACCCACAACGGAAAAACACATCGGATGGCGCTAGCCTTAAGTCCACTAAGTACGAAATTATAATTATAAGATAGATGACTTACTACACTTGACACGAATCCCTTCAAGCCCCAACACATCTTATTGCAACTACCTATGCTTAGCCGACAATCCCGGAACCTTGGAATCCACCAATGAAGCTTTAGGAACCCATTAACCACACACGGTGCCTTTCACCGTAAGAGCATACCGCAGCCAAAATAATGAAATTCTTATTTATCGGACGTAGAAGTAAACCCAAATGAACTCTTCAATTAGGCAGAGTAGAACCCGATGATATATATATATATATATATATATATATATATATATATATATATATATATATATATATGTGTGGTACTTAGAATAAACTAATATGGGTGTAAAAAAAAGTGTTTAAGAATTTTCTTTAAAAATAAACACTCAAAACATGAACATTTTCATTGTGGAATTATGCTCACAAAACTCTCTCTTTGAGATTGTAGAATATGAAAAAGTTACTTTGAAAGATTTGGTTCCCGCACTTAGTAATTATGAAAAATTTAGTGGGAACAAAAGAGTGGGGTAGTGGAAAAAACTGCCAAAAAACTACCAAAAACTTTTCCCGTCGGAAATCTCATTCGAACAAGATTTTCATTCAAATGACATTCTCGTGTGAACGAGATTTTCGTTCGAACGACATTCTCGTTCGAACGAACATCTAACGATGTTCCAGAGGTGAAATGGGAAAACTCGTTGGCAAACTTGTTCGAACGATATTCTCGTTCGAACGACAATATCGAATGAACTGCCAGAATGGTAAAATTCGATTTAAGCCTAAAAACTTTATTTTAAAGTTCTAAACTTAACCTTCTGAAAATAAAGTTTATGTTAAAAATAAAATTACACCTAGTAAAATTATTGCAAGCTTCTACATATATATATATATATATATATATATATATATATATATATATATATATATATATATATATGTGTGTAATGCATTCATACCTTAGGAGAGATTGTAACTAAGTTGATGTTGTGAAACGAGGCACATGAAAACTGGCAATGATGATCTCTTGATAAGTAGGATGTAACGTCTTCAACTTTAACATGTCATAGGCTTGAAGGATACACAAGAACACTATCCTCTGACTCAAAATCTTTTATCCGAAATTGAGCCAACACAACATTAAGACTCAATCGGAGACTTGTGTCCTTACAAGCTTATCGGTGCTTTTCATCTTACCGATGGGTTCCTAAAGGAGAGGCGATTCAGATTAGAACTATGTGATCTCCACATTTGAAGCTAGGGGTACAATTTCATCATATGGTGGGGTTTCTAATGATTCGACTCGTCGGGGGCCTTGAAAGGAGGTGTATCACTACTCGAGTATTGCATATATGTTTCAAAATATCCGTATGGGGAAAATGGTACTTAGAACTGAGGGGTTCTAGCTTTAGCAGGGGGAGTCCATACTAGGATTGCCACGAACGGATCCTAAGGATTTGTTGGTATTGCCTTAGTATCAATTGCACTTGGTTTTTCAATGTTGGGTAGCCGAGGATGAAGTATGTTATATCCTATTTCGGGTGTAGTAGGGGACGCTTGTACGTGAACTTGTTCTCGGATTATGGCCCTAATTTTGGATTGCATAATATTCTGCAAGGGAGTGTTATTTTTAAGTTTCCTTGAGATTTGATCATTACAGAGGGAGCCTGTTCTTCCTCAGTGGACATGGGGTGTACTACGGATCAAACTTAACAGTTGTGAGTGAGGAGCTCGCTGATGAAAACTAATTGGCCTGACGAAGCGTGAACTCTTATTTCTAAGGTATGAACTTAGTGTGATCTATCCTCTAATGATGGAAACTGTAGAAAATTTTGAAGAATTTTTTATTAGGTTTTCTTAGATAGAAGTATTCATAGAAGGAAAATCCATCAGGGGAGAAGGACTCACATATGTATGATATTTTATGATGCAATTATTTTATTTATCTTTAACCGTGTGTGGATGGTATTTTATTTTTTCAGTTCTTTCATTTTGTTGGACATTGAAAGGAGGATAACTTTAATCGTATTCCATTGGATTTGGGTGAACATGGGTAAATTCTCATTTTTTAGAACGAGGATTGAGAAAATACTTGACCATGGTATAGTATTTTGTCAAAATAAAATATGGTTAGAAGAATCCAATGTAAGGAAGATTTGTTTTGACGATGACTTGAGGATTCATACTATTGTTCTTGTTTGGAAAAGTAAAGAAATTCGACCTAGAATCTGAGGGGTTTTAGACCAGCTTCCAACCGTCTGAAAATTTTTGAAATTTTTTGACAAAGATATCGACACATAAGTGTCGATTTTTTGTGAAATAAGGTGTGTTCCTCGAGATTTTTCTGTATGCAAAGGGGGTGATGTGACTCGTTGATAGGTGAATAATTTTTAATTTTCATAGATCATAATATACTGGATTTCTTGGACTAATAAACCTTTAAGGTAGGCGTGAAACCATTTTACCCTAGTATTGAATAGTTGTGAGAGCCTATTCAATACACCCCTATACTAAACAAACTTCAAACATTCCCTATCACCGAGACTTTGGGATCAATAGAGAAGTATTAAATATACCATACGAGTGGGAGGAAAGAGTGAGGACACTCATTGACGACTCGCCTTTCGAGGAAGAAATTTTCAAAAGTACAAACATCATCTCAAAAAAGTGACATCTGTAAGAGGGTACTTTTAATAAGATGGAGGCGTAACCCCTATTTGAGTATGATAATGATAAGCTAACTCGTCCAAAGCTTTGGATTAATGATAGGACACACAAACATAAACCTAATGAAGACCAACTCAGTTTAAACTCACAAAACCAAGTGTATAACTCAGGAAATAGTAATAAACCTTAGAAGTAACTTAGCTAGAGGGAGAGAGAAGTAAGCACCTTAGATATACCTTGGTAGGCAGGTATAAACACACCTAATACCCTTAGGTAAAGTGTACGAACATATTTTGGGGGATACGTGACTTTTCTAAAGTACAAATTTCCTTTAGGTAAAGTGACTTTCATAAAGTACAAACTTTTTTTAACTACTGGATTTTGGGATCCATCGAAGATGTAGGATTTAAATAATATGAAAATCAAGACTATGGAGTGCGTGATGAAAATAGTTAATCTTTAATTTTTAAAAACTTCGATGTTTATTTTATCGCGAGGTCCCTCACGTGAACCTATATGTTTTGGAAAATGTACAATTTTGTACATGGGGGCCTAAGGAAGTATTCATGTTGTAAGGGACCCTAAAACTAAGGCTTCTAAATAGTTATAAACTTTACATAAAGTACTATGCGAGAAAGAAATATTAAGTATCGTAGAAACAAAGCATATAGATAATTCAGTTCTCTTCATTTTTCCTTTATGTAGTTTCCATTGTGACGTAGCTGTGAATTCGGTTACAACCTGCAATATTTATTTTTGGTGATAGAAAATTTATTCCTAGCAGAGTCACCATAGTGGCGTTATGGTATCCGTGCATGGAGGGAGAGAGCTCCATATAACGACGGGTGTGGGAGTGCTTGACCCCTAGTTTATTGCTTTCCCCCAATATCAAGTTACTCGGTGATTTATGAAAATCCCTTACTAACTCGTTTAATCAAAATTTAAAACTGTTAAGAAGAGTTCGAATTGTTTTCTTTAAGAAACTCTTTTAATCACACTAATGAAAACAAAAATTGTATTAGAAAATGTTTTTGAACTAGAAATTTCAGTTACTTAGGAATCTTAAAGGTTTAACAGAAATTTAAACACCTATAGTAGAGATAGCAAGAGTAAAGCAAGTATCAAAAAAATTGACACACAAGAAAATTTTGTAACGTAGTAAAACCCTAATCAAACTGGGGAAACATCAGCGACTCCCTCTAGGGACTAGAACAAAAATTCCACTAGAATGATTTTTTAGAGTAGAAGCAAGCAACATGTTATACACACAGATCAGACCAAATCTAAGTCAAGAAATTATACCAGAACTCGTAGTGTTTCTCTGACTTCTCTGACTTTGATTATTTTCTTTAACGTCCTTTAATCTGAACTCCTTTGCTTCTTCTTTACATCGACTCTTTTGGTAAGAATCTCTTTATCAACACAACTTTACTGATGTTGTGTGAAAGTGTAGTGAAGTGATATTCCTAACACATGCATGAAACTCACTCACACTTATATATTCCTGTAAATTACAGATTTGTTCTAAATATGACATGCAGGAGTCGACAATACTGAGATTTGATTTTCCTTTTTAAAAACCCTAATTTTCAGATCTTGATCTTTGGATGAATCTGTTTAAACCAAAGATTCTTTCAAACTAATTTATGTACAAGTGTTTCAAAATGAAAAACTCATATCTAAAAACCTTTATAAAATCTAAACTCAATTTTGTTTAAAAGAGATTTGTTGGATAATTTTTTGACAAAATCATTTGAGAACAAAAACTTATCAAATAGATGTAATACCCCGTAATTTTATTGATTTTTATTTAAGGGATTAATTGAAATAAATGAGAATTAATTGGGAATTAATCCCGGATATAAATACTAGAGAGATGTGAGTTTGTATTTTTTTATGATGTTAAAATTGAATATTTCTGAGTATATATGGTAATATATGAGTATTGAAAATATTTAAATTATCACGAGGCGTAAATATGAAAATTTGGAAAATTTAGTTGGAACGCGCGTGTTAGTCGCGTCAGGAATGAATTTATTTAAATTAAAAAGTAAATTTTATTTTTATCAATCGAATGATCATTTTGAGTGCGCCAACGCGTCCGAAAGGGTCAAAATAGTCAGAAAACACTAGTCGGGGGTTTAGTTTGGGTCCCGCGGCATTTTTAGGCCAAACCGGCAACCTAGATGGGTGTTTTGGTAATTTTAAAAATTAAGGGATTAAAACCCACGAATTTTAGTGTTAAATTAGATATTATTAAAAGAGCCACTAAGGCCATTATTAGCCAACAAGTGAGAGAGTGGGCTACGAAAGTTTTTGAGAGAAGTTAGAAAGAGGGAAAAGGGTTTCCAAATAAAACCATATCCCCACCATCATTTTGGAAGAGATTGTGACCAAAAAGAGGAAAGAATCAACCTTGAAACACCGATAACAAATCTGAAGAACAAATCTAAGGCAAGTGATTTGATATTATTAAGTTCATTGAATATTTCTTCCATGTTTAGTGTAGAAACTGTTTTGCCTTGAAAGTTTTGAGGAAATCCTAATGAAATTGTTATAGAAACTCTAAAGTTGGGTTAGGGATAGCATGTAGAATGACTATGGACGAATTTGGTATTCAAAAACTTAACTATGATGATTTAAAAACGGATTTATGATGAGTAATTAGGCACAATAAAATTATGGATTCATGTTCTTAGGGTTTGGGGCGAAAATGGGGAATTGATGTTAATTGCATGTTGATTAGGAGAATTTGACCCCAATAATATGTTAATAAGAGACCTAGGAGGACTTAGATTAGTTTACTAACAATAAAAATTAATTAGGATGATCTTAGAATGGGTTTTTGAAAAGAGGAATTGAAGAAAAATGAATTGGGAGATTTTTGGGCGTATTCTGCCATCTCGTTAGAAGACCTGCCCAGGTCGTTCGAGCTTCTAACGAGTTCGTTCGAAGACTTCCATTGAACGACCCTCGTTCGAATAATCTTGTTCGAACGAGATTTCTAACGAGTTGATAGAATGTCCTTTTTAGGCCTGATTCTATTTCCAACCTTCAGTAGACTTATTTAATTGAGTGATAGCCTTCCCTTGTTGACCAGTGGGTATAGTTGTGAGAGTTGAGTACGTTGAGGATTAAAACTTAGAATTAAGTAGTAAACCGGATGACATCTATGGGCTAGGGTATAAGTAACTAAAATTACGACGTGAGAAGAGTTGATAACTTTAATGTATATAAATAGGGGACTTGTAAACGTGTAACATTAAATGACGGTATAGGGATGAGAAATATACCTCTATTAATATTTTGGGATACCTAAGATGTGTGAATACTTGGTATATGTAGTTATTTGTGTACAACATACCTACCATACTTGCTATCACGGGAGGTCGGCGTTCGATCAGAGCCATCTAATCTTTGTGTGCCTATGGGGGGATTTAGATTGGTGCCTCGAGGACATAGGTCAGAGAAGGACTTATTGAGAAGTTAATAAGTCTGCTGATCATGGGAGCGTAGGTATGTGCGTGACCCATGTGATGTGAACTATGTTCGCCTCCATTATGTGTGTTGGTTACTTGTCGAAATGATTCTTGAGAGATTATGAATATGTGGTCCTTATGTACGTGATGTACCGGGATTTGGTAGCAGAGTATGTGTGCACCGCAACTTAGTCTGGGGGTGCTAGTTCTGTATATTTATGATGAGAAAAATATACTATTAAGTGAAATGTACTGTCATGTATAAATGTAAGTGTAAACAATAGTAACGTTTTTGTAGAGATAAAATTAAAAAATCCCTAGTGATTAGTATTACTAATTTTGAGAACAAAGAAGAAAAGTAAAACTCTCTGTTCAAAGTAAGATATCGGGAATTGAATCGGAATTTGTATAGTAATGTTAGATTGTGTATTGGACTAGTTAGATATGGGAATCACTAGAACGGGTACGGGTACGATAAGAGTGCACAATTAGTTGAGGTGTGAAGAACTCATGTGAGTGCACGCACTATTATGCATTTTATATTCACTGTTTAATGATATTAAACACTTGCTGTATTTTAAACTGTATTCACAATCGAGCTCAGACCCATTTGCTTTCAAATCTATTTTTGTAAAAACCTTTTAGGTGCCCAGCCACAAGGACACCAAGCATAGGAGTTCCATTCCGATGACGTGCTGTAGCCACTGTGGAAGTTACAGGACCTCGATAGTAGACGCCTCCATTTTCTATCTTGACTCTACTTCAGATTTACTCATCTGTAGGGCATGTAGCCCCTTTTCTTTTAGAGACATCCTACTTACTCAGTTTTATTTCAGATTTTGGGTTGTAATTAATTTGTAATTCAGACTTTGTATTTGGTTGTATTCAGTATTTGGATTATTAGAGGAGTATTCCTCCAGATTCATTGTCATTCCATTATTATTCTATTGTGACTATGTTGTGGTTGTGGTATTAGTATTTCATAATCTAATACATTTCATGTAAATCAGATGTAATTAAAATTGACAACTCACTTTTAAAATATTAGGTGGCTAGTAATTGTTAAAATATTTTTCGACAGTGATGCTATGAACTGAACCAACTTGACATTTTGAATTAATTTGATTAAAGGAGTAGCTACCCGGTATTTAATTAGTCGGGGTGTCACAATAGAGGCTTTCTACTTGAAGAAATAAGTCTTGACAACTAACATGACGGTATCACTTTTAGTCATATCTACAAATCTCAATAGAGTGAGATGAGATCTAGACTCGGCTAATTGTTAGACAAGAGATAGAAACCTGAGAGGTTTTTGAACACGATCAAACAGGAATCCTCAAACTCTTAAAATATTTTCTGGAAAAATTGAATAGGGTTTATTTTTTATTTCTCTTTTTCTCTCTAATTTATTCTCTCTCTTCTCTCTCTCTCTTCTATTTCCCCTAACTCTCAAAATATCCAAAGATTGTAAACGAATGACCCTAAGGCTCTATTTATAGTAGATAAGGAAGCATCTAGAAGGCGATTTAAAATCAAGGGTGAGGATTGCTTTGAGCAAACGGTTGTAAATCACATGGCTCATAATGCACCGCACTTAAACGTTCTATGATTGGTCTATTTAGGTGAGACTTCTACTAAGCTAAAACACATGTAAGCCATTGATTAATTTAAACCAACGCTCAGGATATGATATCAGTTATGTGAGAGTGGGAAAACACAATCTCATCCATCAGCAATGCAACACGTGTAAGGTGTAGATGAAGTTAAAAATGCGTGCTTTGAATTTTTTAAAATAACAGTTTCTACCCCAAATTCTCTATTGCTTTTGGATTCTACCTATGGGTGATTTTAGGAACTTTGAGATATTACAAATAAGTCTAAACATATTTTAAAAACCTAATTTTAATTGTTTAAAAATAGATTTTAAATGTTTAAAAAATTCCTAAAATTCTTTAAAATAGTAAAAAATGATTTTAAGCCAATGTGAACAAACACACACCTGATACACATAAAGTAAAGAATAAATGCAGTCCTAGGTGTATAGTTATGTTAGATATACAACCTTTTCAATCCTTGAAGTTGTTGATGTAGATCATGAAGAGACATTAGGTTTAGGGTTGAATATAGGATGACACGATTTTGTCTCTATTTCCAAACTAGATAAACTCCTATATTTTAGACTCAAGTGAGTAATATATATAGTGTGCTTCAATCTCCCCCTTTGGAATTATGAGAAAAAATCTCCTTTGAGTCATCTAGGACTCATAGGGATACAAAAAAAGTAGAAAACCTTAATCTTATACAGAAATTCTATGTAGCTCATATCCTAGAAATAAAAAAATACATAACTAAACTAATTACAAACCAATACCCTACAAATATCCTGATGCACATTATGGTATTGATTATTGTAAATAAAACAATTAAGATCAAGCTTTTTAGTTGAAATGTACAATAAATGTCCAAGATGGAGTTAAATATTTCTCCCCCATTCTATCTCAAATGGACAAAAGGAAAAATCACAAAAATGTATATTTGAAATAATCATATCATCCCAAATTTATACAGCAGTCAAATAAATAAATCTCCTACATTAAATAGATATAAGAGTGGTTATTTGACATTTATCTAACAACCATGACGCATATCCTCAGAGATTAATTATTAACGTGTAAACAGTCGACAAATTTAGATTTAAGTGATGATATCCAATTCTTCCATAACCATACCTATGGATTTCCTTAAGGATTCAAAACGAGTGTGATCCAAAGGTTTCGTGAACAAGTCTTCTAATTGAAGGTCAATGGGTAAATAATTAATTTCCAATTCCTTAGATTCGACTAACTCTCATCTAAAATAATGTCTGGTTTTAATGTTTTTGGTACTTAAGTGTTGGACATAATTTTTGGAAATGTTAATCACACTCTCATTGTTACAATAGAGATGTAATTTCTCTTCATTAATGTCATAATCCCTTAACATCTGTTTTATCCATAATAGTTGAGCACACCAACTACCTGTGGCTATATATTCAGATTCAGTTGTGGACAAGGAAGTGCAATTTTGTTTCTTACTATTCCACCTGACTAAGTTATTACTAATGTTATAACATGCTCCTAATGTACTTTTACTATCATCGAAACACCCAGCCCAATCAACATTGGTGTATCCTATTATCGTACTGGATATGTCATTTGTGTACTAAAGTCCTAAGTTGAGAGATCCTTTTACATATTTTATAATTCTTTTGACGCACAGTAAATGACTCTTTTTAGGGGCATTTTGATATCGAGTACACACACAAACATCATACATAATGTCAGGGCGTGAGGCAGTACAATAGACTTCCTATCCTTTTATGATATAGTGTAGGATCGATGGATTTCCCATGTTCATCTTTAGATAATTTTACTGAAGTACTCATGGGTGTCCTAGCATCTTTTGCATTTTCAAAGGCAAACTTTTTTACTATCTGTAATACCTTGTATTTCTGAATATTCTATTTAATTAAATTGGAAAATTAAATGAGAAAATACGGCTTAATTTAAATTACGTAAGAGGAGTAATTTAATGATATTTATTAAGAATTGTAATTATAGTATATTAATCGAGAGATAGTTACCGATTTATATTGCCTCATTATATTTACTTAGTGCGAGTAGTAAATAGTTACTTAACGCATGTAGACCGTTTTGGGGCGAGAATGAGTAATATATTTTTAAGTGACTCAAATGACAATTTAGAGGTCACGGTTAATCCCAAAAGGGTCAAAATAGTCAAAATAGTATACCCAGGGTACTAGTTGGGTCCCGAGATGTTTTTGGGCTAAGCCGGGACCGTTCAGGGGCGTTTTAGTCTTTTAAATTATAGGAGTGAGAAGACCTACGAATTTAATAACTCTAAGTCAGATTATAAGAGTTGGAGGCTAGGGTTAGAGAGAAGAAAAAATACACCATAGCCATTAGAGAGAAGAGAGAAACAATTCTCAAGGCAAAAGGAAGAATTGGGAAGGATTCAAAGGAGATTTTCACCACAAACTTGTGGGGAAGGAAGATTGAAGGAGAAAAACAATCAATCATCAACAAAAATCACAAAATCAAAACCCCTCTATCAAGGCAAGTGTTTATTGCAAATCAAATTCAAGTTATAATACCCATGTGTAGGGAGTTTTAAGAATTGGTTAATTCTATTGAAAACCCATGAATTAAATGTTTGAATTGATCACATGTTTGGGTAGGATTGCATGTAGAATGAATCCCTAAGTAAAGGTAAAATAAAATTTGAATATATTTGATGATTAACATAAAATATTTATGAGCTCTTGGTTAAAGAACATGAATCTTGATTGACTTAGGGTTTAATTGATGAACACAAGATGTCAATCTGCCAGAATTTTTGACACAACTGTAAACGTATGCCATTTGAGTTATACTTCGAATTATAGTGTGAACCATACATTAATAGAAAGGTATTTCTCTTATCTATCCAATTAACTTGGAATCAGGTCAATCGGAGTTCTGTAGAGGGAGTAATAGACATATTACTACAGGGTGTTTAATCTTCCAGCATAGTAATCTGCGAGACGTTTGACGTGACTTTAAATATGTACGATTTGAGTTGTACTTAGAATTAGAGTATGAATCATAGATGCATGGAAAGGTATATCTCTTATCTTTCCAATGAACTTGGAATCAGGTTAATCGGAGTTCTGTAGAGGGAGAAATCGAAGTTTTACTAGAAGGTGTTTAATCTGCCAGAAAATTTTATGATTCGTTAGGCTGCGAGAAAATGTAAGATATTTAATTTTAAGCCTCAAATGCCTAAAATTTTATCGGGGAAGTGTTTGTGACCTTGATGAAATATATTTTTGTAATAATTTTATGGAAGTAGGTCTATGATTGAGCATTGGACTTTAATTTTGTGAGAGAATTAAAGTGAAGATTCATAGGCTTGATTGTGACGTATTCTAATTCGAGATGATAAGAATGTAATTACGAAAAAGCATGAGCGAGCTTAAATTTATTGGGTCAATATGTTAACAAGGGTATCTACTGAATTGATATTACGTTAGGGGTAACTAGGGCCCTTAGATTGTTGTGAATACTCAAATAAATGCGATTAATGAGATAAATCGTACAACGAATATTGTACGGTAAATATAAGAGAATAAAATATTACGTACGAACATGGTTGATAGGTCGGGCATGTACCTGCTGAATTGTATGAACTTTTAGGTTAAGAGAAGTATACCTAAATTAACTATGTTAGGGTCGATGAGATATTCCGAACTAACATAGGGTTATTATATAATTGGGGTCGATGTATCATTCCGATCCAATTCTTACTTGGGGTCGATGAATCATTCTGAACCAAGAGTCCTTTATGTATGTAAAAAGGACAAATAGTAATGACTGATATTTAATATATATTGTGTGTGAAATATATATTTAATGACATTCTACTTCTGTGAATTAGTAGATTGATATATACTTAAATTAACTATGTTAGGGTCGATGAGACATTCCGGACTAACATAGGGTTATTATATGTTTGGGGTCGATGTAAAATGCCGAACCAAACCTTTGAACTGGTGGCGTGATGAAAGAGTCCGAGCCAGAATTTGTGTATATAAATAATTGGGGTCGATGTATCATTCCGAACCAATTCTTACCTTGGGTCGATGAATCATTCTGAACCAAGAGTTCTTTATGTGTGTAAAAAGGACAAATAGTAATGACTGATATTTAGTATATATTATGTGTGAAATATATACACTTAATGATATTATACCGTTGTGAATAAGTAGATGAATATGATGTGTTTAATGTTACGTATCAAATTGGTAAGTTAAGTAGTGAAACTTAATTACGGAATGTATCTTTAGATAGAGAATATCTAATTAGTAACTTAAGTAGTGAAACTTAATTACATAAGTGAAAAGATAACAATTGTGAGAATCCTAGAAATTTAGTAGTGAAACTAAGTAGCTTTGAAGCATAACATAGGTGAAATGTTATTTGAGTATTAATTAACCTTTGCGAGATGTTATTGAAATGAATGCATGGTGTGGGCGATGTGAGAACTTAAGCTTAAATAAGTTCAGATGATTACTTAGACCTAATTAACTTGGGGAACATGGCTAGGTAGGCTAGGTGTAGAAAGTTAGGTGTGCACAATAGATGAGAAGTGAGTGAACTCAAGAGAGTGTACGAAAACCTAACAGGTGTAATCAATAACTGCATTTTATATTGTGATAAACGCTTGCTAAATATTTTCAAAATGTTTTGAGTACTAACTCTTGCTATAAAATATTTTCAAAACCTTTTAGGTGTCCAGCCACAGGGACGCCATGGATGATGATTCTATTCCAGGGACTCGCAGCTCTAGCACAGTGGATGCTTACAGGATTTTGACTAGACGATATCTCTCATTCAGATCTAGTACAGGATGTCACATTATTCCATGTATGGACTTGTAGTCCGGTATCAGTCTCAGATGTTAGTTTCAGATTAGTAGTTGTTCTATTGTTGTTTAGAATTTTTAGCCGATGGTTTATTCGGTAATACTTTTGCGCTGTTGTACTTATACTTTGTTGGTTTGGGTTTTAGCATGGTATTTGCTTTACTATTTTCCACATGGTTGATTTATCTGTTTTAAGAAAGATAAAATTTGGCACCGGTCTAATTATACTTAGGGGATTAGTAATTAAAAAGATTTCGGTAGTGATGCTAAGAATGAACCATTTGAGAAACCTGTTTTAATTTAATAAAGGCCTGATCACCCAATGTTTAATTAGGCGGGGTGTCACACTATCTCTAGAGAATATTTGCATTGCCATATAAATAACCCTTCTGAGTTTTGTTTTACCTAAAGTCCTAAAAACAATTTTAACTCCCCCATAAGAGACATTTAAAACTCCTGGTGCATATCTTTAGAAATTTTTTTAACCTCAGACGGGGAGGTAGATCCAAAAATAATGTCATCTACGTACACTTGGGCTATTATAACATTTTTGTCAAATTGTTTGACAAAAAGAGTTTGGTCATTCCCACCTCTCCTAAAACCTTTATTTAAAAGAAAAATAGATAATTGTTCATACCAAGAGCAAGGGACTTGTTTTAACCCATATAGCGCCTTTTTCAGTCGATAGACGTGAGTTGAATGGTGAGGGCCGATGAACCCTTTAGGTTGTTCTACATAAGTTTTCGCGGTTAAAATACCACTAAGGAACGCAGACTTTACATCCATTTGATATAAAGTGAATTTTAAGAGACACACAATAGCGAGAAGAAGACGAACAAATTTGATATGTGTTACAGGGGCAAAAGTACCTTCGAAGTCTATTCGTTCAATTTGAGAATAACCCTGGGCCACAAGTCTGGCTTTATTTCTAACTACCATCCCTTTTTAGCAGTTTTATTTTTAAAAATCCATTTAGTGCTAATAACCCATTTATTTTCTAGTTTGGGAACAAGATACCATACGTCAAGAATATTAAATTATATGAGTTCCTCTTGCATAGCACCTATCCGATAGGAATCATTTAATTCTTAATTCACATTCTTTGGTTCTATTAAAGACACAGTAAATGAAATGAGCGGTACTACGTAATTGGGATATTGTTCGAATAGGATCATCTGGGTTACCGATCACTTTGTCTAAGGGATGATCTTTAGAAACCCAATTCGGCACTCTACAAATGTAATTTGGTAGGGACTCAGCTATTTCTAAAGATTTGTGATTATAATGATTTTCTGACTCATCAATTATAATTGGTCCTATGCTCTTATTCTTAGCATTGATGTCACTCACTACTACATTGATGGATTCCATTAGGGTTTTGGAACAAAGATTATAGACACGGTAGGCTCTCCTATTTGGAGAATAACCTAAGAAAATGGCTTTATCACCTCTGGTTTTGAATTTATACAAATAGTCGTTGTCCTTACATACGTAACATACACTTTCAAAGGTTCTAAAATATTTTAGGTTATGTTTTTTCTTGTACTAAAGTTCTTAAGGTGTCTTTTTGGTATTCTTCCTAAGGTATAGTCTATTGATTATATGTCAAGGTGTATGAACAGCTTTAACCCAAAAATATTCAGAACACGCTATATAATTAACTTATTTGAGTCTATATTATATAAGAGTTCCAACTAGTTTGGATATTAAGACAAAGTAGGTTAGATTTTATGAGTTGATCCATTTCCCAAAGGTTCAAGAAGAAGAAGCAAGCCTGTCCAAGAAATCCTCAAGAACAATATAGGGAAGTTAATTCTATCCTTAAACCACTATAGGACACTTGCACTGCATAAGATTTTATTCCTATTTGCATTGATGGTTTTTAAATTTTAAAAACTAAGGTAATCAACTATCAAATATATACCATATATTTAGAAAGTTTTTACAACACATCTTATGTTTTATTCGAAAAGTGTTTTGCCCAAAAAGTTTATTCGGAGTTTACTCAACTTAAAACATTCTGTTATTAATCTAGTAAACAAGTTTTTCAAGTGGTATCAGAGCACGACTATCATTTGTGATCTTGAAACTTTAGAAATTGTTTTCGAAACCTCTTTCAAAAATTCTGAATATAGAAGAAGGATTTGAGAAGTTTGGTAACCTCTACAGACCACCACTCTTTGATGAAAATAAATTTTCATAATGGAAAATACGAATGGTTGCTTTCATTCAAGGAAACCTCGATGATGGTGTATGTGAAATGATAGAAAGAGGGTATGGACATCCTACTAAGGCCATCTAATGGATTAAGAAACTTCTTAGTGAATTTACTAAGGAAGAGAAAAAGGCATACCTATATAATAACAAATGCAAGAATGCCATATTTATGTCCATTAATGAACACGAATTCAAAAGAATATCCATATGTTAAACTTCTAAAGAGGTATGTGACACTCTTATCACTTCTCATGAAGGTGACGATAGACTTAAGGCATTAAAAACTCAGATGCTAGTCCAATAATACAACAACCTGATAATGGATGGCAATGAATCCTTTGACGATTTCTACATCAGGTTAACTGATATTTTCACAAAACTTCATGCAAAAGGTATAACCTATAGTAGAAAGGAAATTGTTCAAAAAATTCTTAGGTCACCGCCTTCCAAATTTGACAATAAAAGATATGCCATTGAAGAGTTAGATGACCCAAATAAAACTCCTGAATTACTTAGTAGTAAATTGAGGACCGTAGAATTGTAGTTAGACTTCAAAAAGCAACTGACCAGACATAGCAAGAAACCCTCTAGTTCTAATATTGTGTTTTCGTCTAAAATGCATGTTCCTAAAATAAGTTCCTTGGACTTTGACCCTTACTATGTTGATGACTGTGATTTGGATGATCTTGACAATCAAATAGCTGTTATGAGAAAGTATTTTAAAAAAAATTTAAAATTTAGAAATGTTGTAGCCTCTAAACAAGGCAAGTCAAATCATTAAGGAAATCAAAATTGCAGACCTCGTGACAGAGATAATGACAAACACTCACATGACAATAAAAGGAACTATGACAATAACAAACCTAAGACAAACTTGAATGATGTGAAATGTCATAGGTGTGGTAAAATGGGACATTATGATAGTAAATGTCCAACCAATTTTGGAAACAACAATAAGGCTAAGTGTGTAAAACTTGGGATGACTCTAGTGATTCTGATGAAGAAGAAATTAAGTCAACCCAGAATGATGAGTATTACATGTCTTTCTTTGCTAAGTTTGTATATAATGATGATGATGCATGCTTACCTACTCATGAATTTATGTTGCCTGTTAATGTTGATATTAATAATTCTCCTTTGATTGTTGAGAGTAATCTAAGTGTGAGCCAAAAGGTTAATACTACTTATAAACTGAATGTGTGTGTTAGTCCAAAAGAACCAAGGAACATGTTAGGTAACACTTCATACGACACACTTAGCGAGTCTGATGATGATTTGCCTGATTTACATGAGTTATACATGAAAACGGTTAAGAAGAGTGCTCGTCTTGAAAAATGGTAAAATCATTAACTGATCGTATAGATTTACTTAACCAGATCATTAGGGAGAATACTGAAGATTATACTGCCCAAGGTACTTCTCATGAGACTGATATTCAGGAATTTGCCTTAAAAATAAAAGATTTGTCTAAGAAAAATCATAAGTTTGAACAAAAATATAACGTAACCCTTATTGAACTAGAAGAGTCAAAGAAAAATGTCTCAAATGTGTTTAAAAAATGTCAACCCTTTGAAACCCTAGCTAAATCTTGTGAGGAAATTGTTGTTGGTAGTAAATTTGACTCTGAAGATAAGTCTGGCTTAGGCTTTGGAGAAATAGTGCACACCAATAAGACCAAAGTTTCTCCTGAAAATGTTATTTTTGTCAAACAAGGAAAAACTTGTCAAATTGGTCAAAAAAGTGAATCTAGTCTCAATGTCTCTTAAGCAAAAAATGATATATACAATTAACATTCTAATTCAAATGGTCATGTCGAATATGTTTATCCACCCATTAGAGACCAAAGACAAAAACTTAATACCAATGAAAATTGGACGACTATACCAAATAGAGCCAAACCCATCTTTAAAGACATTAGTAATAAAGTCAAGACCAACACCCATTAATATTGTTCTTACCGCGACGTCTTTGGCCACACTCTTGAAGAATGTTTTTCGAAAAGGATATACATACCCACGTACCTTAACTTTAACTATTCTAGAAAAGGAAGATACTTATGTTCTCCCCAGAATGGACACAAACAACTCTAGCTATAAAAAGGAAAAGGGAGGGTACAAGACTAAGAAAAAACCATTTAGAAAGACCCCACAAACCTTTAAAACAAGTCCTATTTGGATTAGAAAATATGATTTATTACCCCAAATCAAGTGCAACATTGTCATTTCGACTTTAAAGGCCCAAAGCACTTCAACTCGATGGTACTTAGACTTCGGATGTTCTAAACATATGACCAGGGATGAAACCAAATTGAAAAACAAGACAGACTTTTTAAGAGGTAGTGCCATATTTGGAGATGGTATTTCATGTCAAATCATAGGTAAGGGAACATTGAGTGAGAATGGGCTTCCTGATCTAAGTGATGTACTCTTAGTCAAAGGCCTTAAAGCTAATCTCTTAAGTATATCTCAATTACGTGATTCCAATCAAACCGTTATTTTTTCAGAAAATGATTGCAAAATTATTGATGAAAAAGGAAACTGTATATTGACACGAAATAGAACTCAGGAAAATTATTACACAGTGATTCCCAAGTCTGCTTCTTGACGTGCTTCCAGATTAAAGGATTATGACCTTTGGCACAATAGAGTGGGACATACGAATTTTGATAATCTTAGAAGATTAAGCTACCAAGAAATAGTTATAGGTTTACCCAAAATAAAAAAATTCTTACAATCCAGTAGGTGGACCATGCCAGGAAGGGAAAATAAGTAAATCCTCTCATAATAAGTTAAGGATGTCTTAAGCACAAAACCTTTAGAACTTATCCATATGGACGTTATGGGTCCCTCAAGGACTGTTAGTCTCTATGGTAATAGTTATATCATAGTTATAGTAGACGATTCTACGTGATATACTTGGGTTACTTTTAGGAAACAAAAATCAGAGACCTTCGGTGAATTCTTAAAAATTCTTATGAAACTAGAGAATGAGAAGGACGCCTAAGTATGTCGGATTAGGAGTGACATAGGTGTAGAGTTCAAAGACTCTGCTGTTACTTAATACTGCATAGCCAATGGCTATAAACATGATTTTAGTGCTCCCAAAACCCCATAACAAAATGGAATAGCTGAGCGTAAGAATATGACTTTACTGGAAATGGCTAGGGTTATGCTACACGCTAAAAGTCTTCCTAGATATTTTTGGGTAGAAGTCGTTCAAATCGCATGTCATATCATTAATCGCATATACCTTAGGAAAAATTCCGAACAAACCCCTTATGAAATTTGGTTTCACAAAAAGCCGAAATTAAAACATTTTAAAACGTTTGGGAGTATTTGTTATGTCTCTAAAGACAGAGAACAACTTTCAAAATTTGACGCCCGAGGAGAGAAATGAATGTTTCCTGGTTATTCCCAAAATAGTAGGGATTTTCGTATTTTTAATTATCTAACCAAAACCATTATGGAAACCATTAATGTCATTGTAGATGATACGAGTGTAGGGAGTAGTGCCACCCATTCATTGCCATAACATAAGGATGAACCAAATTTTCCAATTGAACCCTCACAATACAATGATTCAGTACCACTCGAGAATCCTTCTGTACCCACTAGGGTTTCTAAAGATCATCCTATTGAAACTATAGTTCGTAATCCTTTTGAAACTGTTAGAACAAGGTCCCAACTTCAAAATGTGGCACAATTTGGTAGTTTTGTTTCCCTTGAGGAACCTTAAAATGTAAATGGTGCCCTTTCTAACTCTTTCTGGATAAATCCTATGCAAGAAGAGCTTGTCCAATTTCAGAGTCACGATGTGTGGTATCTTGTTCCCAGGCCTAAAGATTCGAAGGTTATTAGCACACAATGGATTTTTAGAAACAAAACAGATGAAAATGGGGAGGTCATTAGAAATAAAGCTAGGTTGGTAGCACAAGGATACTCGCAGATAGAGGTAATTGACTTTGACGAAACTTTTGCACCTATTACTCGTCTTGAGTCAGTTCGTCTCCTCCTTGGAATATCTTGTCACCTGTAATTCAAGTTATTCCACATGGATGTTAAGTCCTCATTTTTAATGAAATTTTGATTGAGGAGGTATACGTAGAGCAACCTAAAGGGTTTGAAGATCCATCACACCCTGACTACATCTTTAGGCTTAAGAAAGCCTTATATGGTTTGAAACGAGCTCTTATATCTTGGTATGAGCGATTATCCACATTTATAGTATCTTGTGGATTTGTCCAAGGTGGAAACTATCAAACTTTATTAGTTAGGAACGATGACAAACATGTCTGAATTGCACAAGTGTATGTTAATGGTATAATATTTGGATCCACTTGTTCTAAACAAGTTAAGAATTTTTCCGACATCATGCATGCCGAATTTCAGATGTCACGTATGGGTGAGCTTCAATATTTTTTAGGTCTTTAAGTAAAACAATGCAGTGATGGTCTATTTATCATTCTAATCAAATACGTTATCGAACTTGTTAAAAAAATTAGATTAGAAAAGGCTAAACTTTCTAGAACCCCTATGTGTACCTCAACAAAACATTCTAAGGATAATAATGGGAAAATGTTAATCCCACTCTCTATAGAATTATGATAGGGAGTCTCCTGTATGTTATTGCGTCTTGACTCGACATTTCCTTTGTCATTTGTATCTGTGCTAGATATCAAAGTTACCCTAAAGGATCCCACTCATTAAGTGTGAAAATAATTATTAAATATGTTAAGGGTACTCTAAGATTTGGCATTTGGTACACAAAAGATACAACTAGCTCTTATGTAGGGCACACCGATGAAGATTGAGCCGGTCGTTCTGATGATAGTAAAAGCACTTCTGGTGCATGATACTATGTAGGAAATATTCTCCTAGGTTGGTCGTGTAAGAAATAGAATTGTATTTCCTTAGCTAAAGAAAAATTTGAATATATAGTAGTAGGTAGTTGTTGTTCACAATTATTGTGGGTTAGACAGATTCGCAGATATTATGGTATCACTGAAAATCAGTTAACCATGTCTTATGATAACCAGAGTGCCATTCATATTTTGAAAAATTCGGTGCAGTACTCCCGAACTAAGCACATCAATATTAGGCATCACTTCATCCTTGACCTAGTAAAAATCCAAAGAACTCATCATTGAATATTTGAACACTCAAAAATAGCTCGCAGGTCTCTTTACCAAACAACTAGACAATCTACCATTTGAGTATTTGAGAATAGCTATAGGCATGATAACTCTCACTTAGTTTTCATCACAGTTTATCATAACCTCGGTAGTTTGTCGTGATTTATTTGTTTATGAGGTTTTAGGTCATGGTTAGTTATTAAATGACAATATACGCCTCCTATCACTAGTTTATGTAGGAGACCCTTGATTATGCCCTAGCTTATGGTATAATTTTGTGATTGACTATGCTTCACTATACCTATTTTTCTCTATTTTTTACCCCATTGTATATTTGAGAAAAATTAGGGGAGAAGATCTTGAGTATTTATTGGCGATTTATATATATATTCCTAATTCTAACTCAGCTAATATGACATTCAGTGTTTAGTGTTTACTTTGTTACAAGCATCTTAGACCCGTTGTATAGCTTCTTATATATTTGTAGGGTATTGGTCTGTATTTTGTTGAGTGATATATTTTTTTCATCTTATTTCGGTTGTAGGATGGGAACAAGTAGTTAAAACCTTCTGTATAGGACAATTTGGAATTTTCATTTTTCACCCACGAGTTCAAAATACTCAAGGGAATTTTGTATCCAATATCCAAAGGGGGAGATTGAGAACAAACTATATAATTGACTTACTTGCGTCTACATTATTTAGGAGTTCCAACTAGTTTGGATATTAAGACAAAGTAGGTTTGATTTTATGAGTTGCTCCATTTCCCAAAGGTTCAAGAAGAAGAATCAAGCATTTCCAAGAAATCCTCAAGAATAATATAGGGAAGTTGATTCTATCCTTGAACCACTATAGTACACTTGCACTGCATAAGATTTTATTTCTATTTGGATTAATGGTTTTTAAATTTTAAAAACTAAGGTAATCAACTATCAAATCTATACCATATATTCAGAAAGTTTTTACAACATATCTTGTGTTTCATTCGAAAAGGGTTTTTCCCAAAAATTTTATTCGGAGTTTACTCAACTTATATCATTCTGTTATTAATCTAATAAACAAGTTTTTCAAATATTTAGGAGAAGTCCTTTGCGTGTATCATAACACGAGCCGTCTCGTAAATAATATGATTTTTACGCTCAACTATCTCGTGTTGTTGAGGCATCTTAGGGGCACTAAATTCATGTTTGTAACCATTGCAGCCACAACATTTGATAACTCCCAATTCTATAAACTCACCTCCTCTATCACTACGAACTCTATTTACTTGGTAGTCCTTTTCATTTTCAATACACAATAAAATTTTCAAAAACTTAAGAAAAGTTTCTGATTTTTGTTTTAAAAAGGCAACCTAGGTAAATCGAGTAAAATAGTCAACCATAACCAAGATGTAACTGTTACCACATAGGCTGACAATATGAGAAGGATGCATTAGGTCTATATGGATGAGTTCTAGAGGTTTGGTGAATAGAACCTGTTTAACTTTCGTATGAGGAGCTTTAACAATCTTTCCTTCTTGATAAGGTCCACATACTATATTAGAAATAGGTTTGATCTTGGGAAGACCTCTAATATTTTCTTGTAAGCTTAACTTACATAGGCTATCGTAATTTATGTGACCTAACCTATTGTGCCAAATTTTATTAACTTCCATCCTGGATATATTGCAGATCTCAGTTCCTATGTTTATTGTATAACAGTTATCACGTGTCCTAAGGCCTGTAATAATACAGTCTCCATTCTCATTTAGAATTTTACAACTGGTTTTTGAGATTGTCACGATATGGTTTGAGTCAAAAAATTGTGATATAGTTAGTAAATTTGCTTTTAAGACCCTTCACTAAAAGACCGTCCTCAAGAGTAGGTAGTCATTTTTCTTGGAGTGTCCCTTTACCTATGATCTGGGTCAATACTCCATCTCCAACCAAAACTTTTCCTCCAAGAAGTCAATTTTGTTGGTTAGTTTAGTCTCATTCCTGGTCATATGTTTAGAACAACCCGAGTCTAAATACCATCCAAACGAAGTGTGTTCAACTTTTAAGGAACTAATGACAATATAACACTTCATTTGGGGTATTATCTCATCTTTCCTAACCTAAATTTCTCGAGTTTTAAAAGTTTACACTTATTAGCTCGAATATGATAAAATTTGCAAGCATCAGATTTTTCTTTGATAGATTTTTACGCTTTAAATTGATTTTTGGAAGATTATTGAGCATTTGGTTTAGTCATGAGTCTAGGACCTTTCCTTTGAGTCTTCCTTTTAGTATTATATCTTTTCTTCCTATTTCAATTGTTAAAGTTCTTATCAGGCTATCTAGGGAGGACATAGTTATTTCTTCTCTGTCTAGAATAGTTAAAGTTTCTATACACGGGTGAATAAGTGGTAAGTTGGTATAGACACTTTTGAAAATATTTTTCAAGTGAATGTCCATAGGCATCACAATAGGAGAAGTAAAGGTAGCTCGAAGGTTTCTTAATGTCTTGAAGACCTTTAAAGATGGGTTTGTCTAAGTGTGGGGTTTTAGTCCTATGTCTCATATCGACAGGATGGAACGAGGACTCTCCTTGCCGTATTGGGTGGGGGGGGGGGGGTGAGTATATAGTCTTAGATTCAACGTTTGCCTTAGAATTACTACTACTTCTATGTTTGTCCTTTATGCTATTTTTTATTTATCAAAATCATCTTGTATAGCATGAAAATATGGACAAGTTTCCATATGCCTTTTATCCACTGACACAAACTTTATGATTTGTAAATTTTTAGTTTGTGTGTCAATGTTAAATCCTATTTCAATTCTGTACTCAGCATTGGTTTTACTGGATGCGACAAAGTCTTTAAAACAATTAGAATTGTTTTCAAATTTTGTAAACTTTTTGAAGATTGCTGAAGCCTTTTCTTTTGATTGTTCTAATTCTAACAATGTAGCCTTGTATTTATTTTCCAGAATTTCTTCTGATTTTGAAAGATCCTTGAGTTTTTTAAAAAAAACCTTAGTTTGAGTTTCATGGGCTAGACATTGATTAGTGTAATCTTTATCATTTTTTTTAATCACAAGACTAATATATTTTATCTTTCCAGTGAAGTTTTTAATGGTTCTTTCTAATCTAGTGGTCTTCCTAAGTGTTTTGGTGTATAATGGGTGGATTTCTTGAAGGTCGTCAATATCGGACTCACTAAGTGTGCTGGGTGATGTTTCGCCTATCGATTCATTTTTCTAACTTACACACACATTCAGTTCGTCATTCATTCGATCCTTTTGACTCTCACAGACGATAGTAGAGCTACTATTATTAGCATTCTCAGAGCACAAAGAAGATAAACCATTAGCTGGAATAATTAAGGCATTATTAGGCAGACTCTTATCAATATTATCATCACAATATACTATCTTTGCAAAAAAAGAACTTATAGGTGTCAAATCTGTTAGATGATTTAGGATCATCATCATTTGAATCGCTTGAATCATCCCATGTTTTGCACAAATTGGCCTTATTATGTTTGTCTTTCAGGTTGACCCTACAGTTATGGTAATGTGACCTATTTTACCACATCTAAAGCATTCATACTTGGTATGCTCTTTGTTAGGTTTGTTATTGTTGTTGTGTTTCTCTAGTTTCCTCTCATGAGGTTTGTTATTAGATTGATTTGAATAAGGAGCCTTTCCTTGTTTAGAAGTAACGTTATTTCTAAACTTTTGTATTTTCTTAAAGTGTTTAGACATTAAGGATGTTTCGTTATCCAAATCATCCAAATCACAGTCATGATCAGATTGCATATCATGATTAGGCATCACTTTTGATTGAAACATAACATTGGGACTACTGTTTTTCTTTGACTACCAAGAAGTTGTTTCTTATAATCCAATTCCATTTCCACAGTTCTTAATTTTCTACTGAGGAGTTCAGGGGTAATATTGAGATCTTCCATTTCCTCAATTGCATAACTTCCAATAAGGAAAATTTATCCCATAGAAGAGGGGAGGTCTGGTTAAGTTTCCCAGTTTGTCAAATTTCTCATCCATGAGGTGTTTTTAAAATAGTTTCAAATAACACAAGATTTTGAACAATTGTTTTAGAAAAAAATAAGAACTAGCTCTAATACCAATTGAAAATCGCTTACTAATTCATTTAATCAAAATTTAAAGCAGTTAAGAAGGGTCCTAATTGTTTTCTTGAAGAAACTCTTTTAATACCACCAATGAAAATACAAATTGTATTAGAAAATGTTTTTGAATAAGAAATTTGAGTTAATTCGGAATCTTAAAGGCTTCAAAGAAATTTAAACACCTATTGTGCTGATAACATGAGTAAAGCAAGTATAAAAAACATTCATACACAAGACAGTTTTTTAATGTGGTAAAACCACAATCAAAGTGGAGAAACACCCACGACTCCCTCTACAGAGTAAAACAAAATTTCCACTAAAATGAGTTTTTAGAGTACAAGCAAGCAACGTATTATGCACACAAATCGGACCTAATCTAAGTCAAGAAATTATACCACCACTCCTAGTGTTTCTCTGACTTCTCCGGCTATGATTGTTTTCCTTAACGTCCTCTAAGCCGAACTCCTTTGCTCCTTCTTTACGTTGACTCTTTTGGTAAAAATCTCTTTACCAACACAACTTTAGTGATGATGTGTGAAAATGTAGTGAAGTAATGCACCTAACACGTGCATGAAACTCACTCACTTATACAAATGATATTCCTACGAATTAAAGATTTGTTCTAAATATGACATACAATAGTCAACAATACTGATATTTGATTTTCCTTTTTACAAACCCTAATTTTCAGATCTTGATCTTTGGATGAATTTATTTAAAATAAAGATTCTTTTAAACTAATTTATGTACAAGTTTTTTAAAACGAAAAACTCAGATCTGTAAACCTTTCTAAAATCTAAACTCAGTTTTGTTTAAGAGAGATTTATTGTATAATTTTTTGACAAAAACGTTTGAGAACAAAAACCCAACAAATAGATGATTTCTACTTGAAGAAATCAGTCCTAACAACTAATGTGACTATATCGCTATTAGTCAGAACTTGAAATATTAATAGAGTGAGACGAGATCAAAACACGGTGAAGTGTTGGACAAGAGATAAAAACCAAAGAGGTTTTTGAACTTGATCAAATAGGAAACCCTCGAACTCTCAAGATATTTTCTAGAAAAATTGGACAGAGTTTTTTTTATGTCTCTTTTTCTTTCTAATTTATTATGTTTCTTCTCTCTCTCTCTCTCTCTCTCTCTCTCTCTCTCTCTCTCTGTCTGTCTCTTATTTCACTCAACTCTCAGACTCTATAAAGACTGTAAAAAAATGACCCTAAGGATCTACTTATAGTAGAGAAGTAAGTATCAAGAAGGTGGTTCAAAATCAAGGGACAGGATTGCTTCGAGCAAACGATTGTAAATCATGTGGCTCACAATGCATTGCACTTAAACATTCTCTAATTGGTCCATTTATGTGAGACTTGGATTAAGCTAAAACACATGCAGGCCATTGATTAATTTAAACCAATGCTCAAGATATGATCTCAATTATGTGAGAGTGAGAAAACACAATCTCAGCCGGCAGCAGTGCAACACATGTAAGGTGTAGATGAAATTAAAAACACGTGTTTTGGATGTTTTTAAAATAATAGTTTCTACCCTAATATTCTCTGTCGCTTTTGGATTGTATCGAAGGGTGATTTTAGGAACTCTGAGATATTAAATATAAGCCCTAAAGTTTTTCAAAACCTAATTTTAATTGTTTAAAAATAGATTTTAAAATCTAAAAAAATTCCTAAAAATCTTTAAAAATAGAAGAAAATGATTTTAAGCCAATGTGAACACACACACACACACAATATGAAGAATGAATGCAGTCCTTGGAGTAGATTTGTGTTGGATATACTTCAAGTTATTGATGTAAATCATGAAGAGGCATGAGGTTTAGGGTTGAATAAAGGATGAAACAATTTTGTCTCTATTTCAAACTAGACAATCTCCTAAATATTGCATCATCATGGCATATGTGTGTTAGGGATATTTTGTTGGATTTGATTGGAAGCTTCACCCTAGTCAAGCATATTACATGCTTGGGGTTACAATGTTCATCCTAAGGACTATAAATACTTGTCATCTCCTTCTTTAAAGGGGACCAATAATTCGAAACCCTAGCCTAAGGTGTGTTAAACTCACTTTAGATAGAGAAAGTGCTAGAGTTGTGCTTTGAGCCATTAGAGCTCCATTGTTTAATACAAAAACACACAAACACCCGTACAGTGGAGTAAGTTGATGGTTAAACCACTTATATGATCATGTTCATCCTCTTCTTATCATATCCTTCTACATTTACTTCAGAGATTTAAGCTCATTACAAGTTTAAGTGGTGATATCTCTGATATCATAATTTTGGCACGGTTTGTGGGAAATTGTGTTTCATCTTCTTTCTCTTATTTCTAACTTAGCTCCTATTTGAATCTATGGTGCTGATCTAGCTCCTCCATTGCTAGACATGAATCACCATTAAAAGAGTTATGATTGGGAACTTCAAGCTATTTTTAGATTATCTAGTTCATCCACACTCTCACTAGAGATATGGCTTCAAATTTGCCTCTAGGCGTTAGAACCACATCTATCCAAGAACCACCTTAATCATAGATGGCTAAGGTGGCGGACTTGCTGGTGGCCAGCCAATAAAAGATGCAAGAATAATTATGGCTTTTAGCCAAACCATGATGGCCATGACACCAGGGGCAATGGAGGAGATGATCACTCCGTCCTCTAGAGATGTTGTGGATGCTACAATAGGGGTACCACCCCCGAGCTTACATAAGGAAGTGCAATGACACCAGAGGATGAGAGATATGGATGACCCCAGGTGACTCCGCCTGGGAAAAAAATGCAAGAGGGTCTAGATGATGAGGATTGTGATGAGGATGATTGTTGGGAACCATATGATATTTCGAGTGACACAGTTCACCTAGTACCAACCAGCAGGGGAAATAGTGCAAGGTCGACATGAGAAGGCCGACCCAGAACATCAACCTTTAAAAGAATTAGCTCGGGGTCATCCTTTGATCATCTCAGCCAAGTGGGAGACCTACCAGACCGACTTTCTTATTCTCGTAGTAATGCAGCCTCTAGAAGAAATGGTGTATATGGTGATCGTTGGCCTCAGCTAGGCCGAGAGGGAGAACAGAGGGAAGTGAACAGTCTCCCGAGGAATGTTAACAGAGAGCATGTGCCTAATCCAGCCAATAAAGAGGGAGAAGGAGATAACACAACGATAATGGATAAGTCATGGAACAGTTCGATTCAGAGGGTGGAGGATCAGATTGGCGACATGTTGAAGACTTAAGACCTAATCCACAGGGGCTATGTAGAAGGATCTCCCTTTGTAGCTAAGATATTAAACTTCCCCACTCCATCTAAGTTCAAACCTCCTACTGTGACCCCAAAATACGTTGGCAGTATGAATTCGATTCACCATATTGATATGTATCTGTCCACAGTCAACGCTTACCTCGTTTCGGACGAGATGAGATGCTGATCCTTCTATGGGACTCTTACTAGCACAACCCACATGTGGTACATGTCTCTACCTAAGAATTCGATCAATAATTTCAAATAGTTAACCGAGAGGTTCATCCATAAATATTTTTAGCATGAATCCCCAAAGAAAGTGACTCATCTCTTGTATGTGAAACAACGGAAAAATGAGACACTTAAAGACTACATTGCTCGATTTAACAAGGAGAAACTCGAAGTGAAGGAGTAAGAGGAAAATATTTCTATGATAGCCCTTATGTGTGGGTTGCGAAAAGGTAAGATGCTCTGAAAGCTAGACGATGATCCTCCTAAGTCCATGGAAGAACTTTTGGCTATGGACAGGAGAGTCATGAATGCTGAGGAGGCCTTGACAGCCGAAGAAGAGTATGAGAAAGAAGTTAGTAGAGGTAAGTCTCAAGAGGAAAACGAAATATATAGAAAGAAAAGATTGGCTAATGATAAATTTTTTAGTTATATCCCATTAACAGTAAGTCCTCCCCTGATCTTGACTGATATTAAAGATGAATGAGATTTCAAATGGCCTGGAAATCTTAATTCCCCTCCTCATGAGAGGGACAAAAATAAAGTGGTGTAAGTTCCACCAATGATTATATGATAGATAATTTTTTTCCCTCAAAGTTGAAATTGAGAATATGTTCAAGAAAGTCAAATTTTTGAAGTTTATTGACCAGAGTTGTGCCAAAGATGATCACAGAAAGAAATATGATGGGAAAAAAGATGATAGGATGAGATGACAAGCGCAGGCCGATAAGAAAAATGAAGAGTCAGACAATGATGGAGATGACCTAGATCTCCCTCCTAAGAATTGAGATAAAGGGATGCATGTATATGATTTCGTTTTACATTAAAATAATCAGTGTAGGGATAGTTAATGGAGGAACAGAGCCGACCAACTGAACGTTACATGTCACAGAAGAAAAGTTTCCACCCAAATGGATACACGTGAACTCGACTACTTCAGAGTCGAAGCCGGGGAAACTAAAGAAAGTGGACATGGATAACTTGTGCTAGTCTTCTCACGAATGGAATTTAAGGGCATAGTGGCCCCTTATGATGAACCTCTGGTCATTAGAACCAGGGTCCATGGGTAAGATGTGTCTCGGATACTGGTGGATAGCAGACACTCAATCGATGTCATGTTTTGGGACTGCTTCAATGGATTAAGGCTCCATAAGAAGATGTTAGTTACTTATCATCAACCATTGATAGGTTTCAGTGGAGAGAATGTACAACCACTAGGGGTGTTTGAAATGGATATCTGTATAGGTACCCGACCAAGGTGCTTAACGAAGATGGTAAACTATTTTGTTATGGATGAGAATGTATTCTCGACCTATAATATCATCCTTGGTGGAGTAGCACTCAAAGAATTTGAGGAATTTTTGTCCATCGTTCACGAAATGGAAAAATTCCTAACCCCTTATGGTGTAGGGGAAGTCCAGGGTGACTAGGTAGAAGCAAAAGAGTGCTACTTCATCTCGGCAGAACAAATAGAAGCTCAAAAGAAGCTCACAACCTCTTACAATATTGACATTCTTGACCGAAGGGATGAGAGGAAATTGAAAAAGGGTGAGGCCACAGAGGAGGTAGAATCCATCATCCTTAATGAGGACGAGCCAGAAAAAACATCCAATTTGGCTCATCATTGAATAAAGAGGGTAAAAAAAGTTAATAGAGCTGTTGAGGAAGAGACAAAGCTTGTTCACATGAAGCTATAGGGATATGTCGGGGATTGACCCTAGAGTTATTTTCCATTGACTAAACATTAATAAGTATGCCAATCCAGTGAAGTAGATGAGAAGGAATTATGCCAAAGATAAGTATGAGGTCATCCAGGACAAGATTAAAAAGCTCAAGTGGATCGAGTTTATTTGCGAAATGCACTACCCGAATTGGTTGTCTGATGTTGTGATTGTGCCAAAATCCAATAGAAAATGGAGAATGTGTGTAGACTTCTGAGATTTAAATAAGGGTTGCCCGATAGACAACTTCCCTTTACCCTGAATAGAAAAAATGGTAGATGCTAAGAATAGGGATGAACCAATGAGCTTCGTGGATGCTTATTCGGGGTACAATCAGATCTTCCTGTACGAGGACTATGCCAAGAAGACATACTTCAGCACAGAGGAACCCACTACTATAATATCATGCCAATTCAGCAAAGTACGTGTTTAGCATCGTCTTTGTAAAGCTCCTCAAATTTATAGTCAACCATAGGGGGATTAAAATAAATTTAGAGGAAATCAAGGCATTGATAGACATCAAGATACGAAAAACTATAAAGGACGTGCAAAGGTTTACATGAAGAGTTGTTGCTCTCAATCAATTCATCTTCAGTCCTATAGATTAGTGTATGTCATTCTATAAGATATTGAGAAGATAATTCTTCTGGGATGAGGAATGAGAGGAAGCTTTACGAAATATGAAAACTTATTTGGGATATCCAATGGTCTTATCCTGGCCCATCAAAGGGGAGAAATTTTTCCTATACCTACTTGTATCAGAATCGTCCATAAGTGAAGCTATTGTCCAAGATGACAAGGGGTTTTAAAATTAAGTGTACTTAAATCACAAGTCTCTTGAAGGGGTCAAGTTAAAATACTTAAGGATGGAAAAATAAGCATATACTCTGATCCATGCCTCCAAAAAAATTAAGCGCTATTTTTAAGCTCATACCATAGTAGTAGTCACTAACACTCCTTTGAGGCAAGTCATCCATATACCCGAGAAAGCGGGTAGACTGATGGACAAGTCGATTGAGTTAAGAGAGTTTGTCATCATGTATCAGCTAAGGATAATAATCAAGGGGAAGGCATTAGCCGATTTTATGGCTGAATTTACTTGGGCCGAGGATGATGTTTGATTAGATGAGGTTGTGTTACTTCCTCAAAAGATAACCCTGGGTCAAGCCCTGGCCAATAAAATGAGATCCAGCCTATAGAAAATGATGTTTTTCTAAAAAATGGGGTAGTGAATTAGGGTCCTTTTCAGATGACATCGCAATCTAGAGTTTTTTTATGGTCGACTCCTCTTGTGAATATGGTAGTGGGGAAGGATTCATATTGTCATCTCTAGACGAGATCGATAATGAATATGCCTTAAGTTTTAATTTCAAAACTTCAAATAATGAATCTGAGTATAAGGCTTTGTTGGCTATCTTATCCTTGGCCAAAATATTGAACATTGGCCACATGATAGTACACAGTATCTCTCAACTAGTGGTGAACCAAATTTTGGGGATATACGAGGCTAAAGATAAGAAAATAGCCAAGTAGTTAGAAAGGGTGAAAGTACCTTAACTTGAGAATAGTTGAATTGATGTGCTAGCGAGGTTAGCCTCGACCCGAAGAATAGAAATCAAGCGGACCGTTCTTGTGGAGATTTTTCATAGACCCAGTATTAAGGAAGACGATAATAGAATGGATCTTTGTTTAAAATTGAATTTGTGAGACTTATGGATGGATCGTTTGATCAAATACATTATAGATACAGTGAACTACCAGACACCAAAGAGTAGAGAAAGAAACTTTGATACCAGGCACCAAAGTTCACAATTATAGGAGACGTGCTCTATAAAAATGTTTCCTACTTCCTCTCCTTAAATGAGTTCATCATATAAAATTCGATTATGTCCTACGTGACATCCATGATGGTTCATATGCAAGACACATTGGGGGAAGATATCTTATGAAGAGGATTGTTACACAGGGGTATTAGGGGTCAACCCTGGCCAGGGATATGACCAACCATGTGAAAAGATGCAATATGTGTCAGCGATATACGAGTATTCCCCACCAGCCTCATTAGACATTGTCATCCATCACTTCCTCATGGTCATTTGTAGTTTGGGAGATTAACCTAGTCGGTCCGTTTCCAAAAGCACCAGGTGGCTATCAATATGTGATTGTGGCCATTAATTACTTTTCTAAATGGGTGGAAGCAGAAGTTGTGATCTCCATCACTGATGTGAAGACATTTCAGTTCATTTGGAGAAACATCATTTGCAGGTATGGACTACCCAATACCCGCATCTCAAACAATAGGAAATAATTCACGATAAATCCTTGGAAGAATATTCTGAAAGAGTGGGAATAAAGAAATTCTATTATGCATCTATCCGACTTCAAGCTAATAGCTAAACCAAAGTCGCTAATAGGGCGATATTATATGGCATTAAAAAGAAGCCGAAATATGCTAAGGGCTTGTGAATGGAGGAGTTGTATGGAATATTATGGGCCAATAAGACAATAGCGAGGACTCCTATGGGGAAGACACCCATTATACTAGACTTTGGGTCAGAAGTAGTAATCCCTACTAAATTCAGCCTTCCTAGTCACAGAGTACAGACTTATGACCCTAGTGAAACAATGAAAAAGGAGCCTAGACTTGTACCTGATTGAAGAAAGACGAGAGGACACTGAGGTGATACAAGCGGCATATCAACAGAGGAAAAAAATCTATAAAAAGAGGGTCAGAGAAAGGCCAATTCCTGTAGGAGATTTGGTGTTAAAAAAGGTTTGGTAGAAGCCAAACAAATTGCATCCGAACTGGCATGGCCCATACAGAGTCACTAAAGAGGTCTTCCTTGGGACTTACAGATTGGAGAACCTAGAGGGAGAGACTTTATCCATCCCATGCAACACATATTATTTAATGAGATATTATCAATAGGGAATTTCATTTATCTATCATCCTCTTTGTGTACAGAGTGCTTGAATTTGGAATAGTCCTAAGAAATGAAGGAAAAAATGAAAATGTTTCCTTATATATTTATGTTTAATTATCCAATGTATGGTTTCAATTTATCCAAGATAAAGAACATCAGTCGTATGATGAATTAGTTTTGGCTAACTCTCGGGGATACGAGAAACCATGGAAGAGTCGTCTTGTCCATGAACTCTCAATAACACCCAGAGGGAGAATAGTGTGACAAAATAACTTAGGTGGTGAAAAACAGAAAGAATCTGTTAGAAATCATTTCATTATGGTTATCTCAAATGTTATTAATTTTGCAGTTTTAAATTTTGTCTCTCCGTCGATGAAGACGAGAGTGTATGAAGAACGAAGCTCGTCCATACACTCCTAAAAACGACGAGAGGGGACTTGTGAGAAAAATCATTATTTTCGTGAATTTAAATTGAAAATCATTTGATAGTTATATGAGCACCAGTATGTTGTGACCTCTCTCGACTAAGACGAGAGTGGACTTATGAAAATCATATAATGGTTCTATGAATACCACTACGTGGTGGCATCTCGGCTAAGACGAGAGTGTACTAATGAAAATCATTTAATGGTTATATGAACACCACTACGTGGTTACCTCTCTTGGCTAATATGATAGTGGACTTATGAAAATCATTTAATGGTTATATAAACACCACTATGTGGTGACCTCTCTCATATGATATGAGAGTGGAGTGATGAAAATCATTTAATGGTTATATGAACACCACTACGTGGTGGCCTCTCTTGGCTAAGACGAGAGTGGACTTAAAATTAACGTAATTAACTTGGTGTCTTTAAATTGTAAATCATTTATTGGTTATACATGCACCACTATGTGATGTCCTCAGAGTTAAAACTCTCTCGGTAAAAACGAGAGTGTATGAAGAGACGAGACTCGACTCGTCCATACACTCCCAAAAATGACAAGAGGGGACTTGTGATTAACATCATTAATATGGTGAATTTAAAATTATGTTCAACCAATCATGATATAATGAGTTGTGAGTTGGAATTATGTCGACCCATTGTAAGTTCATTAACAATTGTAAATACGCAAACAATACACTTTAGCAAATCAAAAGCAGATATGAAATTGGGATAACAAGAGAATTTCAATTCATCATATAGAAAATGGAAATCAAATAAGAAACCGATGTTCAAAAAATGATAGATAATGTTTGAGGACAATACTACACATGTTCAAAAATTAATTACATTGAAAGGGGAAAATCATCCACAAGCACTCACCCATCAAGAAAAGAGTACAAGGCATAGAAAAAGTGGAAACTTAAGCCTTCTTCTTAGCCCGCTCCATGATGAGACTTTGCCTTTAATGTTGGCAACCTCAATCTCGGTCCCAACATGTGTTGATGCTTCAGTAACCATTTAATCATGAGCAGTAGCCTTGGCTTCAACCTCATTCAGCACAGCTATAGCATGAGGGTCAGAGAAGTCAAAGGCCGCGAAGCTCTTGGACAGATGAGCCACATCTGGGTACTTTTTGGTCACCGACTTAAGATAAGTACGAGCTCACCTCTACAAGTTTTAGATCTCATCCTTCAAACTCTTCTAAGGCCTCAAAATCTTCAATAACATTTTGTTCAGCAACCTCAATAGCATCCTTGATCTACTTCTCATACTTTTTCTCAAGATCACTCATAGCGTCGTTGTGCTCCTTAAACACGGCATCAAAGTCGTGTCATATATGTTTAATTAGGTTATCCACCTCTATCTTTTGTTCGGCGTCTATTTTCTTTAGGGTTTTCTTGGTCGGCCTCTTAGCCTTGGCAATGTCATTATACTTCTTGATATTTTCCTTATTGTCCTGGACCCACTCGGTTAACTGGTGAAAGGGAAAAAGTGACTGCAAAGATAATAAAAAAAGTTATCAATTGATAGGCGAGGTAACACTTAATGAAAAGAAACATATATGAGCTAAGAGATTTAACTATCTGTATGACCTGTTGGAGGCAAAAAGTGTGGAGTCATGAGAGGTCCAAGGATTCCAAGAACTTGTGGTCAAATTCAGGTACCTAGGAGCTCATAAAAGACATGTCTCTTATTTGTTCTCCTATCATAGAGTCAGTGCTAGTAAACAACAAAGACATCCTATCTTCTAAGACTGAGGTAGATGATATAGCGATGGCAGAGGAAGAGGTATCCCTAGGAGCATCAGACCTCCGATATTTCTTTTGTGGAGGGGGGAATTGATAATATTTCCATCCGGTTCTTTCCTCTTCTTGGTCTAGTCATCTCGGCCGGGGACGCCAACGCTGGTCTTCTTTGGGGGATTTCTCCCCTTAGACATCTTGCTTAGTAAGTTTCCAATAGAGGGAATAACCATTTTTCAAATTTAATTTGATGTATTTGAAGGACGACCTGTAAGTAAGATATAAGGATAATAGAAGATGATAGAATATATGTAAAAATAACAAATACTTACATAATTCTTACATTGGGTCAAACCCCAAAACCCATCTTTCGAAGATACTCGGGAGTCATCGACCTCTCAAACTCCACAAATACCTTGCCATCTACCTTAGAGCGGAGCTTGTCCACTTTACCCTCACGTATATGTTCAGGTCGGGATCAATTTTGGTCAATTTAGGGGATTTCAACCATCTCCTGGGTACTCTCGATACTAAGGATATGTCTGGGGTGTTAGTGCTAAACTACCAAGCACTAGATATGAACAAGTGGTGGGGTTTCCAATGGCGGTTGGAAGTATGTTCAACATGAAGTAATTTTTTGGTGGTATTCCTGGATATGAGATGATAGTAGCCACGTTGTACCCTAGTGTACACGACATTGTAGCAGCCTCTGAAGATCAAGATAAGAATATCGATTTTCTGGATGAGATGCTAAAATTGGACGAAGACGATTATAATTCTTCGGGCATTAGGGGATAGTTGAGCTAGGGCTAACCCCTGCTCGATAAGAATAGTTCGAATATTTGGATGGACAGGATGATTAAATCCAACATTAAACATTTGTTCATAGACGGTGACCTCACTGTCTCGGCCATCATAATCCTTATTATCCCTTGTAGGCATCCTCATGTTGATGTTAGATTTTATGTCGTATTAGTGCCTCCACATCAATAAATCTAACTATTGGATAGTACTGGATTTTTTTTAACATAACTAGTGTCAAGTGTATCCTCATCACTTTCAAAAGATATCTCCTCAACTTGAACGACCGTGGCTACTTCTTGACACCTTTTAACGTACTTGACATCAGACATGGGTGAAATGAGGACAACTATAGGAGGGGTTACAAAGTCCAACCTCCACTCTTCACTCATCAGAATCCAAGATGTCGTGTATAAAGTGGTCTTCATGGTTGGAGGACTCAATACACTGAGAGGATGAGGTTTGAGAAGAGGCCTCGGCTGCCTCAGACCGCTCAGGGTTGGTAGTGGGAGCTCTTATTGCCTCAATAAAAGAATCTTAGATCTCGACTTGAGAGGAGATGAAAGGGTTGTTATCTGAAGAGGCTGAACACTGTGACATGAAATCAATAACCTCTGTGATAGGAGAGTGGACTACAACTAGTGGAACTGGTTGGATTGGAAATGCAGGGTTGGCTCCGACCCTAAGTTTAGTCTCGACATCGATCTCACACTTTCGTATCTCACTAGAGAGTCTCTCCAAAGGTCCGTCTAGTTATCTATCTACTCGTATAAAGTCCTTAACATCCAAAACGTTTCAAGTTTTACCCAATTTGACAAAAAGATCAAAAGGGTGAAACTCAAACATTTTAAATAAATAACAACAAGAACAACTTAAATAATCTCATCGAAGAAGATAGCCACAGTTTCACCGGTGACTCTCATAGTGGACAGATCGAGCAATGGATGACCTAGAAAATCAACAAACACACTCCTAACCACTTTATAAAAAAAAGGACCTAAAAGTATCCTTAAAGACACATGCTAAGGTCTCCGAAAAATGAAGGGTGGCCGAAAAATCAAAACAACCAACAAATACTAGAAAAAATGAGGAAAACTTAGGGTAAACTTTAAAGAGGTTACCTGGATGAAGAAGAATGCCAGAGAAGTAAGAGGAACTGCTAGAAGTGTCTAGAAAAAATGGACAAATCAGATAGAGAAGTAGGATGGTTTTGTGCAGAAGGAAATCTTGAGAGAGAAAAGACAAGTGAAGAAGAATGAGAAAATAATTTTTTTAAACCTATTTAAATTGTTTAGTAATTGCACATATTTCCCATACAACCATCGTTAGGGAACACTTTACCAAGTAAGTCTTGCAATATCCATTCTTGGGCAACATGCTAACCCACATGATGGTTGGTAAGTGTCCAATCAAGAAGTTATGTCTAACATTTAAGATCTGACATTGAAAGCACATACTCACCCTCAACCAATGAGTCTCGTCAACATAGGGTGTCTGACATTTATAGCCCTCATCCTTACACTAACATTGAAGACAAAGGGTTATGGGGATTGATATAGATAAGTGTGGCCTCTTCCTTAACATGCCTCAGCCCGACCCAGCTGACCTTTCTCACTCATCAAATTAGAGAGACATGGGTCCCTTTAGAGCGATCCCTCCATAACAGTCTCATCTTCATACCAAAACATGGGCCAGGACCTATCATCTGGCTTGTGGCCATCTCTATTCAGTCTCATATTGTCTTCGTACCACTCAGACAACTGAGACCATACTTCAATCCAACTCAACAGTTTCTTAACAGGACATCGATCATGTTAGTCTCGACGAGGACAAGACCTTTCAGGATAACATAAATCTCCATGTGACACAGGATTTCGGCATGACTAATCCACATGGGTAGACACTTATAATAATATCTTAATGAGCATGTGAGGGAATATTGCATCATAATGACATATGTGTGTCGGGGACAGGTGGATGGATCTGATTAGAAGCCTCACCTTGGGCATTCTTATTACATGCTTGGGGGTACAATGTATACCCTAAGGACTATAAATACTTGTTATCTCCTTCCTTGAATGAGACCAAAAATTCGAAACCCTAGCCCAAGCTCTTTTAAACTTGATTTAGAGAGAGAAATTGCTAGATTTATAATTTTAGCCATTAGATCTCCATTGTTCAGTATAAAAACATACAAACACTTGGACAATGTAGTAGGCTAATGGTTGAACCACTTATATGATCCTGTTCATCCTATTTTCCTCATATCCTTCTACATTTACACTTTCTTCTTTTTATTTCCATTATTGTAGATTACTAGCTTGAGCTCAATATAAATTTAAGAGTGGATATCTCCGGTATCATTACTAAGTGTGTTTTATGAGATAAGGGGTTCGAGTTGTTTGTTCTGGTTTGCTAGTTTTTTATGAAAAAACAAATAAAAGATTCAGGATAATCCAAAGGTAGGTTATAAGTTTGTGGTTGGTCTAGAGATTGTAGTAGTATGGGTACGAAATTGGAGTTACGAGTGTGTAAGAATAATTTTTCTAACATTGTTCATAGTATAGGCTTTTTATGTTTTAGGCTAGTTTGGTGTGTCCCATTACAAATCATTATGTACCGTCAAGGACGAAGAAAACTCATGCATCTCCAATAAAGGTATAAAGCAAATTATAGTTCAAGGATGAAGAAAACTCGTGCATCTCCAATAAAGGTATAAAGCAAATTATAGTTTAAATTAATTCACAAACTTTATTTCTGAGATGTTTTATTTTTATAAAAAAAAATGAATAGGGTTTTTATTTTAAAAAGGAAAATATTTTAAGTTTAAACCTCGTTCGAACGAGATGGACATCTCATTCAAATAAGATTTTTTGTTAGAAGGGTCATTCAAATTTTTTTATCTAACTAGCTTCGATCAAGGGTGTACTGTTTTGAATCGTTAGAACTTCCTTGAAGCTGGTTCAAATGAGATTTATGTGTCGTTCAAACCATATTTCATTTCATTCAAATGATGTGCCTTTTTCGTTCGAGCGGGCCTTAAATTTTATTCAAACGAGTCCGTCACCTTGAAATTTATGAAGACCTATAAATAGCTATTTCGTGTTCAGATTTTCTAAGACTTTTTCCATATTCATTTATGCATAGCTTTAATAAAAGTTCTCATTATTTTGTGTTAGTGAACACTTTTTAATTCACAATGTACATCCAAAAAATCTTTCTTGTGAATTTGTTTAAACCCTAGAAAGTTTTATATCAAACATACACGTTTGTGGAGAAGGCATCTCCATGGCTGACTTGTAATACCTTAGGGAATTCACTACTGAAGAAAAAGGCTGAGGCTAAAGATGGTGGATTGCAGTCTTGCAATTCTTGCGAGGATCATAGTTGTAAGTCGAATGTCTTGTAATATTTCTAAAGTGATGAAAAAACGTTTTACCCCAAAGGGATTTTTTCCTTAAACACTGCTTATGTTGAATGCTTGGTTTGCTTTATCTATTTTGAATCACACATTTGCATGTTCTAGGCTTGAAGGACTAAAATTTGGAGTGGATTGTCATCTTAATTTAAGAAGTTTATCCAATTAGATAATTTTACACTCTTAAATTGGTACCAGAGAAAGTTGCACTAAGTTATTGTGTTAGATCATTGTTTAATGCTATTTTAGGGTGGTTGTTTATTCATCTCTCTTGATTTTATTTTTTCTCTCGATGGATTCCCGTAGTTTTGATGACTTAAATCGTTTGAATTTGAAGTTTTCTAAAAGAATTGAAATTCTTGAAAAAGTAAATTCTCATTTTACATCCCCTATGGATCTTCCGCAAACTGTTCAAAATCAAAGAGATTTCTTTCATGAGAAGCTTGTGGACATGTATCGAGATTCTAAAAATTTAGAATTATCCAAAAAGAAGAGTGATGATAGAGTCCGACTTTTAGATCAAGAATTAGAGGACTTAAAATTTTTTAGGGTTAATGTATGTGCCATTGAGGATAATGTTTTGATTAATGATTTTAAGGCACGTGATAAGACTCTGAGGGATAAGTTTGCTCACATTGAGGGGGATCTAAATAAACTTATAGGAATGATTGATAATATGAAGGAGGAGTCTCTAAAACTAGAATAGTCTAATTCTTTACTTGAGTAAATTTTTTTGAGGTTAAGAATGATTTAAAAGACTGGAATAGTTTGAGTAGTGATGGTACTGGATCACAAGTCTCAAATGCTTCCAGTGTTAAAGCCAAGACCATTGTTTGTCTTAGAGGGTCAACGAAATCCAAAAACATTAGAAAAGGTTAACCCATAGGTAACATTCCTTGCCTTTACACATATTCACATTGTGGTAAGAAAGGTCAGATTAGGGAATTTTGTTATGATATTGGAAGTGGTCGTAGAAAATTACAGTCTAGAGTTCCCTCGATTTTTGAATCCTCACGCATTAAGTATACACCTATTTTGGTAAGGAAATCTTCTTTGGAGGAGCTTGATGTTAGACTGATTTTTCTCTTGTTATATCTTATAGATGATTGCTTGCATGAGTTTGTTTGTCATACTCTAGTTGTGATTCATGATATACGTTTTCTTGTGTTATGACATGTGTACTTTTTGAATTACATTTTTCTTTTGTTAAGTTATATTTAAAAAATACAAAATATTTTATTTTGATAAAAAAATTTAAAAATACAAAAAATATTTTCGATTTTTGTGTATTTTAGTTTCACACATTTGGTATGGCATATTGGTATGTTTGAATCCAATTCACTCTACAATTTTCATATGGAAAGGACATTTAGTTATGAATTTAGATACTTAGATTGTTCTTAACCATGTTTATGGAGTTATTTCGAGCTTGATTTGCTTTATGGATTCGACTTTGTATATGCCTCCACACACACCTTCACGGGCTTTATCAATGTTTACTTCACTATATATATTTGAGCTTGGTGAGATGTTCTCCCACCAATTTTTTCATCTACATGTTTATGTGACTACATGGGACTTATTCATGTAAGCACCATTCCCTGTGGGATTTTATTTATTATTGAAAAAAAATATGAATGTACACAGGAAAGGGCTGAGAAGAAAAAATAAAGGCAATAAAAAGAAAAAAATATGCCAAAAGGGGTAAACATAGTTTAGTTTAATGATTTATCATTTAAAAGAAATCATTTCAAGAGAATTGAGAAATGAAAAAATGAAAAATGATATAAGTTTATCTTTTGAGGGAGTTTAATTGAAGATCAACGAGGTTACACAACGAATCTTAGTATGCTTTTTTTGTCATGGCGCTATTGATTTGTAGAATCAAGAATATTCTAGGCTTGTGTTGCGTTGTGATTGTTTTGTTCATTGAAGTTCACTTTATTTGTCAATTGAGGCTAAATCTTAGTTTGATAAAGTTTTGCGGTCAATTAGAACTTCTTGAACATATTTTAATACTTGGGTTTGAGAAGTAGAATACCCCCAATTTTTTAATCTTATACTTCAAAAAGTAATAATTTCGTTTTTAGATATGCGGAAGCCTGAGATGATGGTTCAATTAAAACAAATACACAAATTTTAATTTCTTTTCTAAATTAAAATTAAACAAAGTGAAATATGATGAAAACACACACACAATTTGATTTCACTTAAACACAATTAAATCTCTTCAAGTCCTAGAAATTTTGCCTAAGTCATATTTTCCAATTTTACCAAATTAGGCGAAACCAATTTTAACAAGTTAAATTAAAGACTTGAATTAGATTAACACATTACCTAATATTTATTTAGAACCAAATTAAACATAAGTAGTTATTAAACCAAATTTTGTCTTTTTACCTAAGCATGCGTTCTAGGTGAATTTTGCAAAAGATAAAATAAAACAATGGATCACTACACCGCGATGTACGAGGAAAAACCCACAAATGGAAACAACCTCGGACGGACCTAGCCATAAGTCCACTAAGTATGTTATTTTACAAGTACAATACACGAAAGACTTACAACACTCGACTCGACTCTTTTCAAGCCCCGATGCTCCTTCTTGTACCGACCTCCTCTTAGTTGACAATCCCGAACTCCACCAAAACCTTGGAATTCACCAATGAGGAACTAGGAAGCAACCGTCAACCACATATGGTGCCTTTCACCATATGAGAATGCCGTAGCAATCAAACTCTTCTTCTTCTTTGTGTGATGTAGAAGAAAACCAAAACGAACTCTTTAATAGGTAGAGTAAACTGGTGCCAAAACTCCAAGAAATGTCTATATATAAAGGAACTTGGATAAACAAACTTTGGTTGTAAAACAAAAGTGTTTTATGAATTTTTCTTGGAAAAATATACACTTAAACAATGAACTTTTCTTTGGAAAGATGAACACTCAAAACTCTCTCTAGGAGTTGGAAATAGTATGAAAAGTTGGGTTAGAAAACTTGGTTCCCGCACTTAGATATTCAGGTGAAAAGTTAGTGGGAAAAGAAGAGGGAAACATGGGCAAAACTGCCAAAAACTTTTCCCTCCAAAACTCGTTAGAACGAGATTTTCGTTCGAACGAAGTCTCATCCGAATGATCCTTCTAACGAAGTTCTAGTGTGAACTCGTTAGAAATCTCGTTGGATATCTCGTTCGAACCATCATTCTCATTTGAATGATATTTCGAATGACATTCCAGTGGCCTTTTGGGAAACTCATTGGCAGCTTCGTTCGAACAACATTCTCGTTCGAACGACAAACTCGTTCGAACGAACCTCCACAATGTTTGGAATTTCGAATTTTAGCCCAAAAACTTTACTTTAAAGTTTTAATGAAACTTTGTGAAAATAAACAACAGATTTAAATAAACTACACCCAGTATAAAATGTTCCAAGCTCCTATATATATATTCAAAATGCATTCATACCTTAGGAGCAATGGAATCAGGTTGATGACATAGAAACGAGGCACATTAAACTCAGCAATTTGATAAAGCTTTATACTCTTGGCCACTACATCTTCAACACACACGTCATAGGCTGTAATGGATACAATTGAACTCTATCCAATGACTCAAACGTTTTTGTCCCGAATTGAGCCAAAAACTACAAAGGACTCAATTGGAAATTTGTGTCCTTACAAATCTCCCCCTTTGGCTATTCCGGGACAAAAACTAAACAAAAATCCTAAAGGGACGTCAAGCTCACTAGACTCGAAAATAAAAAAATTCCACCCAATACTTGACACAAGACCCAAGGATCAAAATCTTTGCTAGTGAAAGTTGCCACTTAGAATATAATTCTTGCACACTTAAGCAAACTCATTAAACGCATGGGTAATATCGAAATATTAAATCCATGTAAAATAATTACTCCCCCCACATTAATTCTCTCCCTTTATCAACTATGATAAACTTAGAAAGACGTCTCCCCCTAATATAAATTTCCCCAAAACTAAGATACGATTATAATAGGTTTAAATACCATTTTCACCCCTATTATTCTCCCCCTTTCTGTTCAGGAATATACAAAGACTTAAGAATAAAAAATTAACTTATCTCCCCCAAATAAAGCATATTACCCTTAAACTAAACAAGGGATAAGTAGAATGGGATAACAAGATAAAAACATGCAATTGTGTGAAAAGTGATGAGAACATTAAAACACATAGACAACTAAAATTTAACTAATCCAATAAAATTAACAGATACCAACTAGGATGCAAGAAAATGATACCAATATGATATATAAAGTATTAAGCATGTGATATCAACAAAGAATGAAACAAGATAGATACCAATTATGAATGAAAGCATAGATGGACTAGAAAGCAAGGCAAAGACCAAATTAAAATATCATATATATACATACTCTAGATATACCAAGGATGCACATGCACATATATATAGATATAAACACAAAAATGCCAGAAAATATGATAAGCTTTTCACACTCGTATGGCAAAAATGGTTCATATGGAAATGAAAGTGTTGGGGTGTGAACTAGTAACTATTAAATTTTGTCCCAATCACTAAAAACATGTTCCCGGAGTTCTCAATTGATTGCAAACTTCATCACATTTGAATATAACCTCATGTGACAATATAGATTGAACTCAATGAACAAACATTCACAATGCATAGAAGCCTAGAGTTTTGATGATTATACAAACCAATAGAGTCATGACAATGAAAGCTCAACTAGGATAAATGAACATTGTGCAAACCGTTGATATACCATCCAATCTCCCTCAATAAGCATATAAATTTGAATGAATACATCAAACAAAAATAGGCCTTGGTAATTATTTTTCTTTTTAATGCCATAATTCTGTTTTTAGGCCTTTGGACCACATATTTCTTTTAGGTCCAAACAAACGGTGGCTTACTATTCGTAAAGGACAATAAATCCTTTCGGAGCCCTTCCCCGTGCACATTTATATATAATTTTTTTTCACAAATCTCACGTGCAACATATTTTGACATGCACTAGTCCTCCTAGGTCACAAATATGTAGATGACAAGATTGGTAGGAGAACACCTCACAAAGCTCAAATATACATATGAAGTTAAAATTTCAAGTGAGCTCGTGCATGTGTGAAAAGAGGCATATAAAAATTGAATCCATTTAAATCAACACAAAATCCAACTACTCCATGTAAGCATGGTAAAGAACATAATAAGGATTGTCAATCTAAACCAAAAGTTCTAGCCATATGGGAGCGAAAAAGACGGGATTCTAACACAAGTGTATGCCACATAAAGTGTGTGAAACGAAAATACACACAAAAAAGAATCTTTTTGAGTTTTTTTAAAAAAAATTTAACCAAAAATAAAAATATATACTCAAAAGATAAACAAAAATCATTTGAATTTTTCATTAAGCTTAAATTATCAAGAAATAAAAACCAAATGATAAATAAAAATCTTTTTGTATTTTTTCATTTAATGCAAACAAAAATGAAGGAAATAGAATACAAAAGATAAACAACAATTATAATTATAGCATGTGATAAAGCATGAAGTATAGACTAGAACAATAATTAAACAAGCATACAATTATCATGGGTGAAATAACATGAAGCACAAGAGATAAAGTATGCAAATAAAACTAACACATTCAACCTTTAGATTTTTCAAGGGAGGAAGCATGTGAAAGTAAATGAGAATCAAATACCCTATCTTGTAAAGCTACCAAGTCGGATCTCCTAACCCAAACTAATGATGAGTGAAAATCTTGGGGTGTAGGAATCTTGGCTACCTTGGTTTACATATGGTGGGATATTCTAGGACCTCATTTAAGATCAAAACATAATTTCCTAAGATGACCTTTTCGATCACAATGTGCACAAGTAAAAACACGTCAAAAATTGGTACCTAAAGATTGATATCTAAAGGCTTTCCTAGGAGATTTCCCTATAACATGGGTTTTGGCTTTATGATCAGATTCAATACAGGTATCAAAGCCTAAACCACAAGTGTCATTTTTGATTTGGACAGTGCCTAAGATTTTATCAAGTTTTTCGGACCTACATTCCAAATCAAATTTGACTTTAGTAGAGTCTTTTAATTTATTTTCTAATTCTAAAATTTTAGACTTTAACAAATCATCTCTCTCTTCAAACTCGAGAAGATCCTTTTTCAAGGATTCCATTAAACCCCTAAGGCCATCTCTCTCGCCTTCTATATATTCTAGCTTCTCTCGAAGAGATCTTTCTCATGTCTTAAGGTCTTCCACTAACGCACTATCATCAATGACCTTGACACGCTCTCTTAAACAAGCTTCTAACTTCAAATTAGCTCTTTTTAATTTAATAGATTCTTCATAAAGTTCTTAAAAAGCATTTTGAAGTTCACTCACCTCAACCTCTTCTTCATTTTTACTCTCTCTTTCTTCTCCACTCTCACTACCATAAAAAATAAGGGAATCATAATATTTGACCTTGGAAGTGTCACGTGTTAAAATTTCATCACTAGATGAGTGCTCACTATCACTCACATGACTAGCCTTCAAAGCCACAATGTTGGACTTGGAGGAGGAATTGGGTCCCTCTTTATTATCACTATCACTAAGGGTTGCATTAAAAGACTTTGGTTGCTTACCCTCTCTCCTTAGTTTAGCGGGGCACTCAAAAGACCTATGTCCATACCCTTCACAACCAAAACACCTATTTGACTCGTCCATATTTAAATTTTCATTAATAGTTTAAGGGATCTTCTCGTCTTTGTCATGCGTATATTTTTCAAATTTCTTAAAATCATTTTTAAATTTATGTTTGTTTAATTTAAGAAATTTTCGAAATTTTCTAGCAGACATAGCCATGTCATCGGAGTCACTATCACTATCACACTCTAGTACTTGTTTTTCCTCTTTTCGGGCTTTTAAAGAAATTCCCTTTTCTATTTTCTTTTCAGTTCTAGAAGGAAACATGTCCAGTTCATAGGTTTGTAAATCACCTACGAGCTCTTCTAATTTCGTAGAGGCTAAAGTTGGTAACGAATTTAAAACGGTCACTTTATGAATAAATCTATCAGGTAGGGACCTTAAAATTTTCTTCACGACTCGGTTGTCGGGTATTTTCTCTCCCAAGTTAAAAGATGAATTAACAATATCGAAAAGTCTAGCATAAAATTCATCAAAAGTTTCTTTATCGTTCATTTTGATGGTTTCAAATTGAGTGGTGAGGTTTTGGAGTTTCGAAGCTTTTATGATACTTGTACCTTCATGAGTGAGTTGTAAAATATCCCACGCTTCTTTATCAGTCTCACACGTCATAATGCGTCGGAATTCATCCGGTGTGACAATGCTAAACAAGGCGTTTAAACCTTGAGAATTAAAATTTGATAATTTAAATTCACTCTCACTCCATATATCGGCCGGTTTGGTAACACATACATTATCTACTAAATGAGTTGGTGGTGACCACCAGTTAACTAAAGATAACCAAAGTCTCTCATCGATAGATTTAAGTGCCGATTTCATACGCGCTTTCCAATACGCGTAGTTAGAACCATCAAAAATAAGAAATTCTGAAAACGGGGAAAATTCCATTTTAGCCAAAAGTATTTAAAGGATCTTTAACGAAATAATTTATCATTTTGGCTCTGATACCAATTTGAGAAGTAGAATGCCCCCAATTTTTTAATCTTATACTTCAAAAAGTAATAATTTCCTTTTTAGATATGCGAAAGCGTGAGATGGTGGTTCAATTAAAACAAATACACAAATTTTAATTTTTTTTCTAAATTAAAATTAAACAAAGTGAAATATGATGAAAACACACACATCATTTGATTCCACTTAAACACAATTAAATCTCTTCAAGTCCTAGAAATTTTTGCCTAAGTCATATTTTTCAATTTTACGAAATTAGGCCAAATCAATTTTAACAAGTTGAATTAAAGACTTGAATTAGATTAACACATTACCTAGTATTTATTTAACACCAAATTAAACATAAGTAGTGATTAAACCAAAAATTGTCTTTTTACCTAAGCATGCGATCTAGGTGAATTTTGCAAAAGATAAAATAAAACAATGGATCACTACGCCGCGATGTACGAGGAAAAACCCACAAATGGGAAACAATCTCGGACGCCCCTAGACATAAGTTCACTAAGTATGGTTTATTACAAGTACAAGAAACGAAAGAAATACAACACTCGACTCGAATCCTTTCTAGCCCCGACGCTCCTTCTTGTACCGGCCTCCGCTTAGTTGATAATCTCGGACTCCACCGAAACCTTGGAATTCACCAATGAGGAACTAGGAAGCAACCATCAACTACATATGGTGCCTTTCACCATATGAGAATGCCGTAACAAACAAACTCTTCTTCTTCTTCTTTGTGGGATGTAGAAGAAAATCCAAACGAACTCTTCAATTGGTAGATTAAACCGATGCCAAAACTCCAAGCAATGTATATATATAAAGGGAATTGGATAAACAAACTTTGGGTGTAAAACAAAAGTGTTTTATGAATTTTTCGTTAAAAAATATACACTTAAATAATGAACTTTTCTTTGGTAAGATGAACACTCAAAAAATCTCTCTAGGAGTTGGAAATAGTATGAAAAGTTGAGTTATAAAACTTGGTTCCCGCACTTAGATATTCAGGTGAAAAGTTAGTGGAAAAAGAAGTGGGAAACATGGGAAAAAATGATCAAAACTGCCAAAAAATTATTCCCACCAAAACTCATTCGAATGAGATTTTTGTTCGAACGATGTCTCGTTCGAACGATCCTTCTAACGAAGTTCCAGTGTGAACTCGTTAGAAATCTCGTTGGATATCTCATTCGAACCATCATTCTCGTTCGAACGATATTTTGAACGAAATTCCAGTGGCCTTTTGGGAAACTCATTGGCAGCTTCGTTCAAACGACAAACTCGTTCGAACGACAATTCTAATGAACTTCCAGAATGTTTGGAATTTCGAATTTTAGCCTAGAAACTTTACTTTAAATTTTAATGAAACTTTCTGAAAATAAACAACAGTTTTAAATAAACTACACCCAATATAAAAGGTTCCATGCTCCTATATATATATTCAAAATGTATTCATACCTTAGGAGCAATGGAACCATGTTGATGACGTAAAAACGAGGCACATTATGCTCGGTAATTTGATAAAGCTTTATACTTTTGGCCGCCACGTCTTCAACAAACACGTCATATGCTTGAATGGATACAATTGAACTCTATCCTATGACTCAAATATTTTTGTCCGGAATTGAGCCAAAAACTACAAAGGACTTAATTCAAAATTTGTGTCCTTACTGGGTTATAATTCATTTGTACCTAGTTCTGACCCATTCATTTCATCCCACATGTTTAGACACATCAATACTATGCTAGTGTGTAAAGCTTATGTGTTTTGTGTCATATTTTGTGGTTGTTTATACCTATATATGTGTGCCGTATTTTCTATGATATATTTTGCATATATTATATATGGTATTGTATGTTGTATTTATGATTTTTTTTTTGAAAAACAAATTGAGATTTTTTCAAAAATAGTTGGTTGTATTTGCCTTTGAGATTATCATTACACATGCTTGATTTATATCTTTTTGTGATGATATATTATCTTCTCCATGATGATTTGCTTTAAAGTTTATGTTTATACTTCTTTGTCTATTTCGAATAAAAAACAGGGAAATCAAATTAAAAACTGAGATTTGATGAGTTTGATTTATGGGGGAGAATTTATTATTTCAAACTCGATGCATCACGATGTATATTTCTTTGTGTCACGTGTATAGGTACTTGAAGAGGAATTCAAGACACATGGATTTAAAATAAAACTTGACAAAGGGAAGAACAAGTGGAGATTTGAAGACAATGTCTTATGCCAATCCATTTCTAGGGTTAGGAAGGGTGTCATGATTTTTGTCATAGGAGAGTTTTTTAATTTTATTTTGGTATTTAGTTATATTTGATTGTTTTGTACTTGAATATCCAAACGGGGAGATTTGCAAGAACAATTATTATAATATTGTTCATAGTATAGGCCGTTTTATATTTTAGCCTAGTTTGGTGTATCCTGTTACAAATCATCACACACCATCATGACGAACCGAACTCGAGCATCTCAAAATTTGAAGACTTCCCAACATCACAAAAAGATATAAAGCAATTTAGAGTTTAAATTAATTCACAGACACTATTTCTAGGATGTTTTATTTTTATCAAAATCAGGCAAGGTTTTTTATTTTTAAAAAGGGGAATATTTTAAATTTAAGCCTCATTCAAACGAGATGGATATCTTGTTCAAATGAGATTTGTTTGTTTATAGTAGGGGCATTCAAATGATTTATTTAACGAGCATCGATCGAGGGCGTACTATTTTGGCTCGTCAGAAGGTCATTTGAAGCTAGTTTAAACGAGATTTGTGTGCCATTCAAACCAGATTTCATTTCGTTCAAACGATGTGCTATTTTCGTTCGAACAAGCCTTGAATTTCTTTCAAATGAGTCTATCGCCTCAAAAATTGTGAGCACGTTATAAATACCTATTTCATGTTCAATTTTTCTAAGAATTTTTCCAGATTCATTTCTGCATAACTTTTGCAAAAGTTCTTCATTACTTTGTATTCTTAAACACATTTCAATTGACAATGTGAATCCTGAAATCATTCTTCTAAATTCATTTAAACCCTAGAAAATTTTGTCTTATGATTCCTGAGGGAATTCACTGCTGAAGATAAAGGCTGAGGACGAAGAGGGAGAAATGCGGTCTTGTGATTCCTGTGAGGATCATAGTTGTTCTTTGGAGATTTATAAAGATTTGCATGTTATACTTATGACAGTTATTAAGTAGTGTATAAGTCAACTGTCTTGTGAAAATCCCTTAGTAGTTCGTTTAACAAAATTTAAAGTTGTTAAGAAGGGTCCGATATGTTTTTTTGGGGAAACTCTTTTAGAAAACAAACAAATTAACACACGGTGTGTTTTATAAAAAGTTATGAATGAGTTATATCATATATTAGTGAACAAGTTTTGAAAACCAATACTAAATTAGTTAAAGTAGCAGTATAACAGTAGGAATGAGAGAATTATCAAGCATGCACAACACACAAGATTTTTAATGTGGTAAAACCCTAAAATAAGGGAAACATCCACGGTAACCTCTACACCCCCAAAACCAAAAATCCACTAAATAAAGTTTTATGTTACAAACAAGAAACAAATTAGACACACAAGAATACCTAGTCTAAGTCAAGAAATATACTAGCACACTCTAGCAGATTTGACTTCTTCAGGCTCTTGATGATGTCCTTGTCATTCCTCTATTTGTCTCCTTTTAGTCTTTACGACATCTCAATAGTTTTAGTCTCTCAACCAACACAAATGAAGTAGTGTGATGGTGTTAGTGAGTGTTGTGCCTAAACACACACACACACACACACACACACACACACACACACACACACACACACACACACATACACACACACATACACACACACACACACACTCTTATATAGACGATTTCCTACAAATTATAAATATTCTAAGCCTGATATGTAAGGTTTTTCACAACACTGAAATCGTGTTTGAATTTTGAGGTTTAAAAGTTTCAGATCTTAGTTCTTTAAGAATCCCTTTACAACAAGATTCTTCGAATCTTATTTAGGTACATGTTTTTCAAAACGAAAAACTTAGATCTAAAAATTTGAAAATAAAGTTTTCAGTTTTGTAAAGGAGGTTTGTTGGATTCACAAAAAATTATAAAATGTCTTATATTAAATTAGATCCAACAAATAGAGAAAATGATTTCTTTATAAAGAAATCAACCTAACTACGTGACGATTTTCACTAAGCAAATCCGACCTACAAGTTTCTATTTATTAGAAACAAGTTATGGTTTTGTGAAAGGTGTTAGGAGATAGATAAAAACCTAAGAGGTTTGAATCAATAACGAACCAAAGCCTTCACACTTAAAAAATATTTTCTTGAAGAAAAATGGGACGGTGTTTAGTTAGGGTTTGAAAATTCTTTCTTAAATTTTCTTTTCTCCCGCTTCTCTCTTTTTTTCTCTCATAACTCACTTCTACCAAAGATTGTAAATGAATGGACGATGGGATCTATTTATAGTGAGTGAGGCAGGATCTGGAATGTGAGTTTGAAATGAACGATCAGGATTAACTTGACCCTTCAAATGAACAATCATGTGGCCCACAATGCACCGCTTTTAAAACGTCTCTGATTGTACCACTCAGGCGTCACAAGGATTAACTCAATTACATGCAGGACATTGATTAAAAAGGATCTAACGATCAAGATGGAATCTCAGGGTTTGAGAGAAAAAAAACATAAATCCAGTCGATAAATATGCAACACGTGTAGGGCCGTGATGAACTCTTAGACGCGTGTTTTTGGTTTTATAAAAAACCCATTTTCATCCCCAATATTCTCTAGTGCTTTCTAATTCTACCCAACAAGGTTTTTAGGAAGTCTAAAACATTCCAATTAAGTTCAAAACAATTTTAAAACCTAATTTTAATTTCTTAAAAAAATATTTTAAAGGTTTAAAAAATTCTTAAAAATCATTAAAATAGCTGAAAATATTTTAAGCCAAATTAAATACACACACACACCTCATAAATGCTATTTGCAATGAAAATAAAATTGTAGAGTGATTGTGTGTTGGTTTTCTACCTGATCAATCATCTTTGAGTGTATTTGAAGATCATGATGAGGCAAAGAGGCTTGGGTAAAAATAAGGATGACACAAATTTTGACTCGATTTCCAAATAGATAAGCTTCTATATTTTAGACTAAAGCGAGTCATATATATAGTGTTATTCAATCTGCTCCTTTGGAAATATGAGACAAACTGTCCTTTGAGTCATCTAGGAATCGTAGGGATAAAAAATAAAATAAGAAAAACTAATTCCTATACAAATTTCTAACCACCCCCAAATCCTAGAAAATGGAAAAGGAAATAACTCAACTTATTACCAAACAATACCCTAAAACTGTATGTGATTTGCCCTAAATGTACCCCATCGGCTCAGGGACTTCAACCTCATCCATGGAGATGACCGAGGTTAGAAAGGCCTTAGATTAACAACCAGCGGTCTCGTCCTAAGCAAGGTCGGCCATGGTCGACGTTACTAGTTACCTCAGCAGGTGAGGTCTCCATAATCCACAGGGGAGGTTATTCATCAGGTCATCCAAGTCTTGCAACCTCAGTTGGATGCAGGCCGAGGTTGCCACCATCATCATAACCATTCTCGGTTGTCGATTAGCCGACATTCCTGCTACGCCACCATTACCTCGGCCCAGGCCAACGTTACAGCTCAACATACTTTACCTCAGCTCTCCCACTGAGCCAAGGTCACCACCTCGTCCCCTTCCAGGCCGAGGTTGGGACCATTCATAGATGGCCGAGCCATTATTAGCATATGTATTATTGGGAACACGTGTACACAATCAGTTATAATCGAATCATTCCCCTCACGTGAGGGAATATTGAGGTCATCATTATCTGCATGATATTATCCAGGTGTCATTCTCATATTGGTTTGATTCTCATGCACATGCTCATTGCATGCTTGGGGGGTACATTACACCCCCCGGGCATTATATATAGAGGTCATCCTTTACCTTGTAAAGGATCCGAAATTAGCAACCCTAGCTGAAACTCTGTCCAGATATTCTGTAGAGAGATAAATCTTGAGAGATTGTATCCATGGCCAATAGTGACTTCATTCAGTGATATTGCTCACACACACTCATAGTGGATGTAGGCCAGATTAGCGGAACCACTTATATTCCGATTTTAATACTCTTCTCCTCACCTCCTTCTACTATATAACCTTATACTTCCATTGTTAACATTAAATTGAGCTCATAAACACCTTGAAGGGTGGTGCTATTTTCAGCATCATCATTTTGGCGCCGTCTGTGGGAATGAGAAGCTGTCTCTTCCTCTTTATTTGCTTAACCTCACCGGAGACTCTGATGGTGAACTAGGCCTCACCCCTTGTGTGGAGATGTTTCACCATTGAAAGAGGTCCTGTAAGGTATTAAGCTCATCTACTACACTAACTATTTAGTGCTAGCATATGGCACCAGAATTACCACCACCTCCTCCGCCTGGGGCTGGTGGACCTAGCTCTAGTCAGGCACCGCCACAATTCGAAATGGCGGAGGTGGCTGCAACCTTGAGGTCTTTATCTGCAACGCAACAAGCAATGGAGGAGCAATTTGCACATCTCAGTCAAAATATGATGAGGCCACCTAGAGTCTCACCGGAAATGATCACTCCGGCGGTTGTTCAGCCTCATCCTAATGCCAGGGGACCACCACAGGTACCGCGAAAAGACCAACCTACACCCCAGCGGAGGAGGGACATTGCTGACCCTAGATGTTTGCATTTGGTGAGGCAAGGATACTGATTAGGCACATATTCTTCATATTTATCCCCTTAATTTCGGTATTTTTATGATCCCGTGCAGTTTAAATAGCTTGGATTTGTCTCGTATTTATGCTACTAACCTATTTTGGCAAGTATTTCGTGTTTTTTGTATTTCTCATGTGTGTTACAAGTATTTCATGCAAATTAGTGCGAAGGAAAACACAAAACAATAAAAGAAACCAAGAAATGGAGAGTTGAAGGGCATTTTCGTAATTTTTCAGCCTTAGTCCGGAGGTGGGGCCAACTAGAAAGTTGAATAGCTCTACATTACAAGAACACTGAAAAAAACGACACCTCAATTCGAGCTACGGTGAAGAAGTTACGAGGTTTTGAAGTTGCGAGATAATGAAGAGAAATTGACCAGAAACCAAACCGATCCAGATGGAACCAAACCGATACGGTAGGGACCGGACCGATCCGGTAGAATAAAAAAAGAACCGATCCGTTACCAAATGGATCCGGGTTCGGACCGGTCCGGTGGTGCGAATTGCTGTCATTAATTATGCAGATTTTGAGGTGATTAGCTAGTGAAAACTTGCGCAACAAGCGATTCTAGCTGTCAAATTCGTGCTACTTGGTGCTATAAAAGACTGAGCCCTACCTCATTTCAAAGGGAGACAAATTCTAGAGAGTAGAATAGAATTTTAGAGAGAGAAAGTCAGATTTTAGAGAGTTTTCTTAGTTTTTCTTTACATAGAAATTTTCATAAACCCTAGTTTGTAAGGTTGAAGAAGAAGAATATTTATGGATTCAATCATCTCTCTTCCCTAGTGCAGATTCAAGTATCAAATTCCATTCTCTTAGTTAATCTCAATTTTTATTTTCAATTTAATCATCTTTTCTTGTTTTGTAATTTTTGTTTTTACCATGTTTCTTAGATCCACAATTATATGCATTGTTATGAAATTGTTTTCCCATAAAATCATATCTAGCTAAATTTTCAAGGGTTGGGGTACATGAACTCATTCCGAGGTAAATTATCCATGTAGAAAATAGAGGGTAAATTAAATATTGACCAAATCGTGTATGGAAATTCTACGAACATAGCCGACCTTTTAATCTCTCTGGCCCTAGGTACTTGGGATGTTTAAGAATGCTATGCAAGTGTAATTTTCCATTCACCGCTTAGTATTTGCCTTTGATTTCATATGATGCGGGAAAGATCCTTCGTATATGTAATGCTTAGGATATATAAAGACTGGATTTAGTAAAAAAATTCAATTTACAATTCTAGTATTCTATACGGTAATTTGTTAAGGTTTGAGGGATAGTACACCACCCTATTTTTTCTCATTTTCAAATCTAATTTCTTTACAATTCTTAGTATTTTTGTGCACATTTTATTTCATCACCAATTGGAAATTTAAACCCATCAATAATCTTGTTCTTTTCTTTTATTTTAACATCAACTTTAGGATTAAACTACCTTACCTTTTTCGTCACGTTCACACGTCCTAATTCCCTGTGGATTCGATACCCAGACTCGTCACTATACTCCTTAAGAAGTGTAGTTACAAGTTTAGGTTTTTTTTGTATTGAGGTTGGAAGCCGATAACAACGACTAGCGTATTACACGGACACTCGGTTTTTCCCCTCGATCAGATACCCTTGCCCTGAGGATAGGTATGATGATTTGGAGGCTGAAGATGCTCTGGAAGGTTGTTGGGAGCCGTATGAGGTTTCAAATAACACAGTATGTCCTATCCAGCAGAGCCAAGGTTGTGGAGGCCGAAGGGGTGAAGAAGCCCAACAAAGAGGGTCAGCTTTTGACTGATTAAGCATAGGGTCAGCCTTCGAAAGGTTCGGCCAAGTAAACGACCTACGATAAAGGTTGTCAAGGTTGAGAAGTGCAGCCGTATCACAAAGGGAAGAGAGGCCACGCCGGCCTCATTCGGGACGAGGAAGAGACCAAGACGAGGTCAACAACCGACGTTGTGCTACAGCTAGGGAACCCTTAGTCCACCCCTTGGAGGTGGCTGGGGACAACCTCGGCCTGGCCGACAGTTCAAGGCCATGGAATGACTCCATCCAACATATATGAGGACAAAATAGGAGACCTCATCAAAAGTCGAGATCCACTGTAAAGAGGTTTCTCATAAGGCTCTCCGTTCGTGGCTAAGATAGTGAGCTTCCCTACCCCAGCCAAGTTCAAGCCGCCTACAGTGACTACCAAGTATGACGGTAGAACCAATCCTGTACATCATATTGAGATGTACCAATCATCGGCGGACATTTACTCGATACCAGATGAGATAAAGTGTCGGGCCTTCTCCAGGACTTTGACGAGAGCAGCACACATCTGGTTTACTTCTCTTTTGAAGAATTCAATTGAGAACTTTAATGGATTGGCTGAACGATTCATTCACAATTTCTGTTTTGGGGTAAGACCTCAAAAGAAGACCACTCATCTATTGTATGTGAAGAAAGGCAAGCACGAAAGCCTAAGATACTACATCGCTAGGTTCAATAAAGAAAAATTTGAGGTGGAAGACTACGAAGATAATATTGCCATGACCGCCCTCATAAGAGGTCTTTAGAATGGGAAGTTATTGTGAAAACTTGCGAAAGACCCTCCGAAGTCCATATCAGAGCTATTAGCAACTACGGGGAAGGTCATGAACGCTGAAGAGGCCATGACCGCTAAGTATGAAGACAAGAACGACGGTAGCAGTAGAAAGTTCCAAAGAAAGAAGGATGGAAAGAAGAGGTCAGTTGATGACAAGTTTGCATGTTATACCCCTCTTACTGTAAGCTGCAAACACATCCTCAATGAGATCAAGAATGATCGGTCCCTGAGATGGCCAGAGAAGCTGAAGGCTCCTCCATATAAGAGGAACCAGAACTTATAGTGTGAATTCCACCAAGACCATGGCCATATAACAGACAAGTGCTTCGCCTTAAAGGATGAGATCGAGAAGATGTTGAAGTCAGGAAAGTTGAGGAAATATGTTGATGGCAAAGCTTCCAAAAGGGGAAGAGATGAACCCAAAAAGAAGAGACACGAAAGGTGTCACGACGATACCAAAGTAAGAAGAGATGGTGACTCAGATGGTGAGGACGAAGACGATCGCGACCTCCCACCAAACGTTGTCAACACCCTAGTGAAGAGGGTTGGTATGATCTCCTTTGGTGTAAACACCATATGCGGAGGACTTGCAGGGGTGGTTCTGAGGTGGCTGGCCGAAAAGCTCATGTGGCAGAGGCCAAGTCAGTGGCCAAACTTAAAATAGTAAATATGACCTCTTTTGAGACAGCACAGAAGAGAAAGAAATTGGACATGGACACTCTCATAGTCGGATTCTCCCAGCTCGACTTCAAAGGCATCTTAGCTCCACATGATGACCCTTTGGTAATCACAACAAGAGTTCATGGATGTGAGGTACAAAGAGTTCTTGTAGACGGAGGAAGTTCAGCATATGTGATGTTCTAGCCCTGCTTCAAAAGCCTTGGCCTTAGCAGAGCTAGGCTGGTACCCTATCATCATCCGTTAATGGGGTTCAGCGGTGAAAAGGTCCATCCACTGGGCATGTATGAGATGGACGTACGAATGGGCGATGAGTGGCCTAAGAGGCTAACCCGGACGATCAATTTTTTTATTATGGACAAAAATGTCTTCTCAGCCTATAACCTTATCATATGAAGAGTAACCCTTAAGGAGTTTGAGGCGGTGCCATTGATAGTCCAACAGATGATAAAATTCTCGACCCCCTATGGGGTAGGGGAAGTGCTAGCACAAGAATTCTACTTCAACTCAGCTAAAGAGAGAGAGGCACATAAGAGAGACACTACCACTTATAACATCGATACACTTGACCCTAGAGATGAAACAAAGTTGAAGAAATGAGAGGCCCCGAAAGAGCTAGAATCCATCGTCCTCAATGAGGACGAACTAGAAAAAACCGTCCAGGTCAGCAAAGTCTTAAAAGCGAAGACCAAGGAAGAACTGATAAACTTCCTGAGGAAGAGGCAAAGTGTCTTCTCTTGGAGTCACGCAGACATGCCTATAATCAACCCCGAGGTCATGTGCCATAAACTCAACGTATCTAAGGATGCAAAACCAATCAAGCAAAGATGAAGAGTCTACTCTAGGGAGAAGTACGACATCATTTGGGAAGAATTCAGAAAGTTAGAAGAGGCTGAATTCATCAGGGAAGTGATATATCCGGAGTGGCTATCAAATGCAGTCATTATGCCTTAAGCCAATAGAAAGTGGAGAATGTGCGTAGATTTTACTGACCTGAAGAAGTCTTGCCCAAAAGATAGTTATCCCTTACCTCGGATCGATCAGATGGTAGATACAACGGCATGACATGAGCTCATGACTTTATGGATGCGTAATCGGGCTACAACGAGATCTTCATGGATGTTAAAGACTTAGAGAAGATAACTTTTATCACTGACAAAGGGACATATTTCTATAAGGTTATGCCCTTCGGATTGAAAAATACAGGGGCAACATACCAACGTCTTATGAATAATATGTTTGAGGACCAAATAGGCAAGACTATGAAGGTGTATATAGATGATATGTTAACGAAGAGGTTAAAATCCTGCACTTATGTGACAGACCTGGAAAAGACATTTGACACCATAGACTTGTACAGAATGAAACTCAACCACGCGAAGTGTGTCTTCGGGGTAGAAGTTGGGAAATTTCTTGGATTCATTGTCAATCAAAGGGGAATAGAGGTGAACCCTGAGAAAATCAAGGCTTTGCTCGACATGAAGACACTAAGGAGCATCAAGGACGTTCAAAGGCTCACTGGAAGAGTAGCTGCGCTCAACAAATTTGTTTCCAGGGCGATCGATAAGTGTCTTCTGTTCTTTAAGGTGCTTAGAAAGACCTTCGAATGGGACAAAGAGAGTGATGAAGCTTTTGACCAACTCAAATCCTACCTCGGATCTCCCTTGCTCTTATCTCGACCCATAATGGGTGAGAAGTTATATGTTTATCTAGCAGTCTCTGAATCGTCTATAAGTGAATCCATAGTACGGGAGGACGTTAGGGTACAATGGCATGTATACTTCAACAGTAAGGCCCTTCAGGGATCTGAGAAGAATTATCCTTGGATGGAAAAGTTAGCCTATGCCTTGATACATGCTTCTAGGAAGATGAAGCCATACTTTCAAGCCCATTCTATGGTCGTCCTCACTGACTCCCCACTAAGACAGGTCCTCCATAAACCTGAGAAGTCTAGCAGATTGATGGCATGGGCCATTGAACTAGGAGAGTATGACCTTACTTATCATCCTAGGGTAGCCATCAAAGGGTAGGCACTGGAAAATTTTGTCATAGAGTTCACATGGGAAGAGGCCAAGATTGATAATAACCTAGAGACTGTGGAAAGGACAAATATCAACGTCTTTCGAGACCCGAAAGAGGTTATATCCAAGAGAGCCAGAGGTGGAATAGCCGAGAATGAGGAAGACCGGTACCTCTTCAGGTAGGGAATCGTGTTAGAAAGGGGTTTCTCATCAGATAAAGACATCTGGAACCTCTTTATCGATGGGTCTTCTTGCGAAAGTGGAAGCGGTATGGGGCTGATACTCTCAGCCCCGGACGGTACCAACATCGAATATGCCCTAAGTTTTAGCTTAAAGGCATCAAACAATGAGTCAGAATATGAGTCCATGATAGCAGGCCTCTCCTTGGCAAGGACCCTTAGGATAAGACGACTCCTTCACAGTGACACAAGGTTGGTTGTTAACCAAGTATTGGGGGTTTATGAGGCCAAGGATGAAAGAATGGATAAATACCTCAAGAGGGTAAGAGTTATATTAGAAGATTTTGAAGAGGTAAAAATGAAGAGAATACCACGGAAAAACAACATCCATGCCTATGCATTAGCAAGGTTAGCTTCGGCGACGAGGACAGATATCAGAAGGACAGTCATAGTTGAGATCTTGCCCAAGGCGACCATTGAAGAAGAAGAGGTCAGTAACCCTTGCTTAAATTTGAACCTAGGGGACTCATGGATGGATCCCCTTATCAGATATATCAGAGAGGGAGATCTACCGAAATCAAAGTTAGAAAGGAGGAAACTGAGGTACAGAGCTGTAATGTTCTCAATAATAGGAGATATCCTGTATAAGAAGGGATTCCTATTACCTCTCCTCAGATGCGTTCATCCCACAGAAGTTCCCCATGTCCTACAGGAGGTACATATGGGTTCTTGCTCCAGTCACATAGGTGGGAGACCTTTGGTAAAGAGGATTATCATGCTAGGATACTGATGGTCGACCTTGACCAAAGATGCTGCAGCCTACGTGAAGAGGTCCGATAAATGTCAGAGATTCTCCACTATCCCACATCAACCTCATCAGCCTATGACGTCAATCAGTTCTCGTTGGCCATTCGCAGTATGGGTAATTGACTTAGTAGCACCCCTGCCAAGGGCTGTAAATAACTATAGATTTTTTATAGTCGCCATTGATTACTTCTCCAAATGGGTAGAGGCTCAATCGATGATCACGATTACAGAGCAGAAGAACTTCCAATTTATTTGGGAAAACATCATATGCAGACATGGCCTCCCAAACACCATCATCTCGAACAATGAAACCCAGTTCAAGAATTATTCCTTGGAAAAATACTGCTAAAGAGTTGGGATAAAGAAATTTTTCTCTTCTCCTGGCCGATCTCAGGCAAACGGTCAGACTAAAGTCACTAACAGAACAATCCTCGATGGGATCAAGAAGAGGTTGGGAGAGTTTAAGGGAAGGTGGACTGAAGAGGTTTATGTTGTGCTATTGACCTACAGATAATGACTAGAACTCCGATGGGGGAAACCCCATTTATGTTATCACATGGCTCAGAGGCAGTCACACCAACAGAGGTAGGACTCCCTACTCATAGGGTTCAAACCTATGACCCAAAGAAGAATGGGGAGGAGAGAAGACTCGACCTAGATCTTATTGAAGAGAGAAGGGAAGACGCAGAAGTAAGTCAAGTAGCTTACCAGTAGAGAACAACAAAGTTCTACAATCAAAGGGTAAAATCAAGACCCATTGCTGCGAGATACCTGGTGTAGAAGATGGCATTTGCAGAAGGCGAACAAGCTTCACCCAAATTTGCATGGTCCTTATAAAGTGATTGAGGAGGTTATACCCGGGACCTACAGGCTAGAAAACCTAGAAGGGGAACCTTTCTCCAACCCTTGGAATGCTGATCATCTAAAAAAGTATTACATATGATGTTACCAGGGCTTTCATATAAATGTATCATCTTATGAAGAGATTATTAATGAGAATATCACTTTTCATGTCAATACTTGGTTCATTGTGCTCGAATGATAGAATTTTATGGGGATGCCATCCTAGTTGATGACCTCAAACCTTATAACATCATAATTGGTAATAAGGTATGAGATAAGACATCATACTTGGATGACCTCAGACCCTAGACATCATTAATTTGCTGAAAATGTTTTGGGAATAACATCTTAGTTGATGACCTCATGCCTTATAACATCATTATTTGGTGACAAGGTTTGAGGTAAGACATCATACTTGGATGACCACAGACCCTAGACATCATTAATATAGTGAAAATTTTATGGAAAAAACATCGTAGTTGATGACCTCAGACCTTATGACATCATAATTTGGTGACAAGGTCTGAGGTAATGACCTCAGACCCTAGACATAATTAATCTGGTGAAAATTTTATGGGGATAACATCGTAGTTGATGACCTAAGACCTTATAACATCATAATTTGGTGACAAGGTCTGAGGTAACACATCATACTTGGATAACCTCAGACAATAGACATCATTAATTTGGTGAGAATTTTTATGGGGATAACGTCCTAGTTGATGACCTCAGACCTTATAACATCATAATTGGTGAAAAGGTATGAGGTAAGACATCATACTTGGATGACCTCAGACCCTAGACATCATTAATTTGGTGAAAATTTTATGGGGATAACACCTTAGTTGATGACCTCAGACGTTATAACATCATAATTTGGTGACAAGGTCTGAGGTAAGAAATCACACTTGGATGACCACAGACCCTAGACATCATTAATTTGGTGAAAATTTTATGGGGATAACACCTTAGTTGATGACTTCAGACCTTATAACATCGTAATTTGGTGACAAGGTCTGAGGTAAGACATCATACTTGGATGACCACAAACCCTAGACATCATTAATTTGGTGAAAATTTTATGGGGATAACATCATAATTTGGTGACAAGGTATGAGGTAAGAAATCATACTTAGATGACCTCATACCCTAGACATCATTAATTTGGGAAAATTTTATAGGGATAACACCTTAGTTAATGACCTCAGACCTTATAACATCATAATTTGGTGATAAGGTCTCAGGTAAGACATCATACTTGGATGACCTCAGACCCTAGACATCATTAATTTGGTGAAAATTTTATGGGGATAACACCTTAGTTGATGACCTCAGACCTTATAACATCATAATTTGGTGACAAGGTCTGAGGTAAGACATCATACTTGGATGACCTCAGACCCTAGACATCATTAATTTGGTGAAAATTTTATGGGGATAACACCTTAGTTGATGACTTCAGACCTTATAACATCGTAATTTAGTGACAAGGTCTGAGGTAAGACATCATACTTGGATGACCTCAGACCCTTAACATCATTAGTTTGGTGAATAGTTATTTATGGGGATAACATCATAGTGATGACATCAGAGCTTATAACATCATAATTGGTGACAAGGTCTGAGGCAAGACATCATACTTGTATGACCTCAGACCTTAGAGGGTTATATTGAGACTTCAGATATAGAAAATCATTCAAGAAACATTCAGCAATTAAATAAAGAAAGCCCTCCTCAGAGGCTGATATAGATTAAAGTTAGAGTTACAAATTACAAGATAGCAGAGTTTTTTCATCAGAGGTTACAGTTCATGAAAACTAAAATTATAAAAAGATTCACAAAGTAATCAAGTATTCACAGCCTCAGGGTTAGTTTCCATGCCCCCATCTTCCTAGTCGAGGGTGGTCACTTCCACCCCGGCATCCTGAGGACCAACATCTTTAGTCCTGGAGTCATCTTGGGGGGCAGTCTCGGTAGGTACATCACCACCCTCCTCCTCTACCTCTTATAAGGCCTGAGCAAACCGAGGGTCGGCATAACCCAAGATGATGAAGTCAGACGCTGTAAGGCTCCCTGATTCCTTCTCCTTTATGGCAAACCATTTGTCAGTGGCCTTTACACCCCTTTCTAGGTACTCGAAGCCGAAGATAAAAAAACTCATTAGAGACCTTATACTCCTCTAAGATCTTCTCGGAGGCATCATCCAAGGCATCCTTCACATCCACATCGACCTTATGTTGAAGAGAGTTAGCCTGAGTCTTTAGGGCATCGCTATGATCCTTCCTCAGCGTGTCCATGTCTTTCTCTATCCCCTTCACGCTAGACTCAGACTTCTTTAAAGAGACCTTCGGACGCTCTACTTTCGCGTTCAAAGTGGCCTCGATCTTCTCGACCTCTTGGCCCTTCTCAATTAGAGGAAGCTTCCCGAAGGTCCAATTAACAAAATGGTGCATGGTGAGGAGACCCTATAGAACATGTGTAGAGATGTCAGTATAAGATACGATATAGTTCAAACTGATGTTACACTTGAATATAATTCAGCAGTAGCAAAGGCAAAAGTTTAAGGTCTTACTTAGATAGAATGATGGAGGGAGAAATCAGCCAACAGAGGCCTATCCAGAGAGCGATAAAAATAGTTATTAGAGGTAGTCATGGAATCTCTAATTGCATCTAGGGACTTCAGACTATGGCCGATAAGACTATCACCAATCATCAGTTTCTCCAAGGGAGCAATCAATGCGTCCTCAGAAGAAATGGGGATGGCACGATCCCCCTTTTGGTTTTTCTTCTTCTGCCTCTGATCCTCAGGGGCAGGGTCGGCAGGTTTCCTCTTCTTGGAGGCCTCACCCCTCGAGGTGGTTGGAGGGGGAGGAGGTACATTAAGACATGCCTTCTTTACCAGCTTCGTGAGACTAGGGGCTGCCATCTCCCAAAGGTCGTCTGAAATCCCTTTGGGATGCTATACAAAATAGAAAGGTCTAAGTTAGAAAATTAGAGATGCACAAATTCAGAGGTATGACTTATTGAAATAATAAAGCAACTTATGGAGCTCGGTCAAAGGACTCCCCTAAGACCAATTTCTGACAGATAGTAGGGAGTCATCAAATGCTCGTACTTGACTAACAGACCATTCTCCCCCTGATCCTGAAGGTCTTTGACCTTCTAAAGATTATTTATGCTTAACCCAGGGTCAGCCCTAGCATCCATTGTCACCTTTCCCCATCTCAGGGGTATTCTCGGCTCTAGGGAGGAAGAGGGGACACACAGACCAAACTCCCATGGCCCTGAGGCAAAGAAGTAGCATGGTTTCCAATTATGGTTAGAGGTTTGGGTAACCTGCAACATCTTTTTATTTGACTTCCGAGCTAAAAAATGGTAATAGCTCGGATGATTCCTAACAGATGAGGGGACGTAGCACCCTTTGAAGACTTAGACAGGAAGGTCTGAATGATGAACCACCCTCCATAACACAATAGATCCAATTATCACCCTCCAGGCATTGGGTGATAACTGGGAAGGAGCCAAGTTGATGTAGGACAATATAGCCCTGATAATGGGATGAATGGGCAGAAGAAATCCTAACCTGAACATCTTCTCATATAGGCATATCTCACCATCTCGAACGTCGAAAGACCTCTCTTCCCTCATAGGTATCTTGAGTTTTATGGAAGGACTTATAGAATATAAATGTCTGAAGGCTAGAAGGTCGACCTCGCTGACAGTGCTCTCTATCTCGGCCACCTCAGAGGTGTCAACATCACTTTTATTTTCATTATCTTCACCCAGTTCAATGTTGGCTCGAGCAGACGATGGGGCACCACTTAGGAACCTCTGAGCGAATTCAGCTCCTGTGACGGCCGACAGGGGAATTGCTTCAAGAATTAGGGGAACAGCCATACTAGGTCCTACAATTTCAACGTTGGAGGAAGAGTGCGATGTGCTTGAACTCATATGAGACGAGGCCCGATTGGAAACCTCGGCTTGATTAGGGACCTGATCCTGCTAAGTGGAAAAGTCCATAGCCTCTTGAAAGGAGTCCACAGACATAGGGTCTGAGGTGGATGACTCAGAATCAGACATGGGGGTAGGTTCAACTGGGACCTCTGTTGATTTAACTGGTTCGGCTGGCTCAGGGTATATGACCTTCAGAGGGGGTGGGAAGATAGGTCTGAGGGGGAACTCCTCTACCCTACGAGGTTCCTCTTGGGCTCTTTCTATTTTCCTAATTTTATCTAAGGTCTTCTCCCTAAGAGAGGGGAATTCCTCTAAGAGTTGGTAGAGGGGCCTGAGCATATGAGTCGGACCCTACACTTATGACGCTCCTAAATAAAAAGGATTGACAATTGAATTAAGTATCAAACTAGGTTTTTGAATGAAGAACAATCAAGAACAGTTCACCAGAAAATGCATAAACTCACCGAAAAACTCTTAAACTCGCCAGAAAATGCAAGAAACAGGAATTGAAGGTTGGAAAAATGGAAAAAAAGAAGTGATAAGAAAATGCCAGATGAAATGTAAGGAGAAGGAGGGAAACTTCGGTAAGAACTCCACCCAATTCACTGCTAACCAAGCTCTTGTAGAGAGAGAGAGAGAGAACAGAGAAAATGTAGGCGAGAGGGTGAAGAAATGAAGGAGAGAGAAAAAAATGCCCCACAGGCATCCCAAGGCCCATCATTTCCTTGGGAGCCCAGAAGATTGTAATCATTACACTTGTCAGGCACGCTAGCCACTTCATTAGCTGACACTTGTCAAAAAGGTATTAACACCTGAGGAAGTCCAACATTGGACAAACATACCCTTTCGGAACCTAATCACACAAGTAACTAAGGGCTAGGGGGTGACTGATATGACCTAAATATACCCCATCGGCTCAGGGACTACAACTTCGGCTATGGAAATGGCCGAGGTTAGAAGGCCCTTATATTAATAACCAGCGGTCTCGTCCTAAGCAAGGTCGGCCATGGCCGACGTTACTAGTTACCTCGGTAGGTGAGATCTCCATAATCCACAGGGGCGGTTATTCATCAGGTCATCTAAGGCTTGCAACCTCGGCTGGATGCAGGCCGAGGTTGCCACCATCATTATAACTAATCTCAGTTGGGTATCAACCGACGTTCTTACTACACGACCATTACTCGGCCCAGGCCGACGTCATCGCTCAACATGACTTACCTAAGCTCTCCCATTGAGCCAAGGTCACCACCTCGTCCCCTTCCAGGCCGAGGTTAGGACCATTCACAGATGGCTGAGTCTTTATCAGCATATGTATTGTTGGGAACATGTGTACACAATCAGTTATAACCGAATTATTCCCCTCACGTGAGGGAATATTGAGGTCATCATTTTTTACATGAGATCAGCCAAGTGTTATTCTCATACTGCTTCGATCCTCATGCACATGCTCATTGCATGCTTGGGGGGTACATTACACCCCCCAGGCACTATATATAGAGGTCATCCTCTACCTTGTAAAGGATCCGAAATTAGCAAACCTAGTTGAAACTTTTTCCAGATATTCAGTAGAGAGATAAAGCTTGAGAGATTGTATCCATGGACAATAGTGCCTTCATTCGGTGATACTGCTCACACACACTCACAGTGGACGTAGGCCGGATTGGCTAAACCACTTATATTCCGGTGTTAATCCTCTTCTCCTCACCTCCTTCTACTATATAACCTTATACTTCCATTGTTAACATTAAATTGTTCTCATAAACACCTTGAAGGGTAGTGCTATTTTTAGCATCATCAGTATGCAATGAAATTGCATAGCAAACGGTACTGATTCCTGAAAATAGATAACTAAGATCAAGCTTTTTAGTTGAATTAGGTAAACCAATATAAATAAAAGATTCAAATATTTCTCACCCATTTTGTCTCAAATAGACAAAGGGTAAAAAGTCACTAACCATAATATGTATGATGAATGTACAATGTGATATCATCTAACTATCAAGAATTATTCTAAAAATATCATGCTAATGGACTTTCTTAAAAATTCAAATCTAAAATTATCTAGAGGTTTGCTAAATAAATCAGCCAATTGGAATTTTGTGGGAAAATAGTTAATCTCTAACTCTTTTGATTCTACTAACTCTCTAATAAAATGATGTCTGATTTTTATGTGTTTGGTACGAGAGTGTTGAACAAAATTTTTTGAGATATTTATGGCACTTTGATTATCTCAATATAAAGTTAGTTTATTCTTTGTAATGCCATAATCACTCAACATTAAGGACCAAATTTTTAATTGAGTCCATGTATAGTTTTAACTTATTCTCGAAACAAAACATGTTTGAGTCATAAGTAGATTTTTATTGTCCGATCCCACATAGACTATGATGTGTCGAAGATTAATTGAAGGAGTTGCGGTAAAGCTTCAACGAATTAATCATGCCAAAGTTTAATTGGTGAACATTTCTTGTCTTTAAAGTTTATTGTATAATGTTAATGAAACACTCAATTTTATTTTATCAAAATAAGGATGTTATTTCTTAAAAGGAAATGTTTTTAAAATGTTTTAAAAGTGTTTTACATGTTTACACTTCATTTAGAGATGATAAGGACAGATTAGAGATTGATTTTGTTTGGACACTAATCTGGGCGATGTCGTTCAAATGACATATGATGTCGTTCGAACGAGAAGCCACCTCTTTAAAATAATTATAAATTTGCGTGTTCCACTTTTTTCGAAGTGTGTGCAGTACGAAAAATAGTTTACAATCCAAGGAGTTTTTCACGCAAAGTTTTCTACATCTTTTCACTATAAAATATCCTTAGAATGTACAAATATCTGAGTTATCATTACCATATGTTTATGTGATCTTTGTTGCACCAAGTTGGGTTTGTTCAACACTTGAACATTATTGGTTTTATGGTGGAGAAGCAAAGAAGGTTACTTTCGCGTTCAACATTGTAGATGACACAAGGATGTACCAAGGCATTTGTGGAGGCGACTTCTATGGATGAGCATCGTGGAAGAAGGTTACTTTCTGCGTGGGCATTGTGAAGATTGGTAGAAGATCAGTGGAGAATCAAGTCTCGTGGGTGAATCGAGTCTTTGTATAAGACTACCATCTGTCATATTGATTGTCTGGCCTGGGCAGTCCGAGGTTTTTTCCGTTTGTGGTTTTCCTTGTACATCGGCATTTTGAGTTTTTCTTTTCTTTATTTTTCTTTCTTTAATCTCTAGTCGAATGCTTAGGGTTAAACAAGATAAAATTTGGTTAAGTTAATTTGTGTCACATCTTGGTGTGGTTTAGAAAATTGAAAAGAGTTTTTCCAAAAAGAAAAAGTTGGTTTAGTTTCATCCTTAACTTAATTCCGCAAAAGAAAAAGGTTTTATTTAAGTTAAATTAGGGTCCTACAAAGTGGTATCAGAGCTAGAAATATATTTTTATTGTGTTTGATCCCTTTTTGCTTATAAGGATGAATTTTGGAAATTATGATAGTTTTCGAACTCCTGTTTTTCATGGAACTAATTATGCTTATTGGAAAATACGAATAAGAAGTTATTTAAAATCTTTTTATGAGCGTGTTTGGTTAGCTATTGAAAAAGGATGGTCACTATTTGTTACATGAGAGGGTGAGGTCACTAGTTTGAAACCCGTTGAGTTATGGACTGAGACTGAACATAGGCTTCCACTATATAGCTCTAAAGGTCTGCACGTTATTTTCTCACATGTCACACCTGAAGAGTATAATAGGATAATGACTTGTGAAATATAGAAACAAGATTAATCTCACTACACAGTTTGAGATGATTAAGATTAATCTCAATATTGGGATACACTTCCACTCACTCACAAGGGAACGAGCACGGTTAGGGCATCTAAGTTATAAAATCTCACTACACAGTTTGAGACGATTAAGATGTTAGAGAGTGAGAAAATTGATGAGTTTTACCCTGGGTTGTCCACGATTGTTAATGCAACATTTAACCTTGGCGAGAAGATTCCCGATAACCGAGTGATTAAAAAAAATTGAGATCTTTGCCGAGTAGGTTTAATAAGAAAGTGACCGTTATGAATTCCCTTGGTATGCTTAACTCATTGAAACTAGAAGAGATCATAGAAGACCTTCTAACCTATGAACTCTATATGTTTACCTCCAAGCAAGTTCCAAAGAAAGAAAAAGGCCTCGCTTTGAAAGCCCTGAAGGAGGAGACTAAAGTTTCGAATGACGGTTCTGATTCTGACTTTGAGGATGTTGTCTTGTTGGCAAAGAAGTCAAAAAGTTTCTTCAATTTCAAATCAATCAAAAGATACTAAAAAGTTTAAGAAATTCAAGAACAAGGGAGAATCCACCCCTAAGGATAAGAGTGAGAAACCTAAGAGAAATGAGTATGATAGGTGTTTCGAGTGTAAGGGTTTTGGTCACAATGTTGCTGAGTGTCCCACTAGACTTAATAAAGAGGTCAAGAAACCGACAGCATAAACGCCACCTTAAGTGATAGTGAACCGGGAGAGGGAGAGAGTTCCCCGATTGAGCGTAACTTTTTTGCATTTATGGCATGTCATGTGAGCGACGACGATATATCTTCACTCGAGGATACTCATGTGCATGACACTTTCGAGGCTATTGAGAGTGCTTCGCGAGAGAATGTGGATGAGGAGATTAACGTAGGAGAGTTAGAAGTTGAATTTCGAGAGTTGTTTAAGGTGACGATGAAGGTGAAAAAGGCTAACTCAAAATTCCAAGCTACATTGAATGAGCGTGCTATTAAAAATAACGATGCATTGATTGAGGATCTTAGGGCATAGGAAAATAAGCTTAGATAGAAGTTAGAGTACGTCGATAAAGAGAGAGATATCCTTAAAGGTTTGATGGAGGCTTTGAAAAAGGAGTTGCTAGAGTTTGAGGAGTTTAGGCGTCTACTTGAGTCTAGGATTAAGGAGATGGGGGAGAGTTTGAGAGACTCATCTAGAGTTAAGTTTGACTTGGAGTTTAGATTGGAGAAATTGGATAGGATGTTAGGCACCGTCCAAGTTAATAGATATAGGTTTGGTATAGGCTATGAGGAGAGATTTGTTCCCACCCACAAAGCCAATACCAATCGTGTGAGAAACCCCACTAGGAACGTGAGGCGAGGTCGGCATTTTGGTAATCATTCCCACCATCTTTACACTTGTTCCCATTGCGATAGGAAAGGTCACCTTAGATATTTTTTCTATGACCTGAGGAATGCTCCTAGGAAGTTTAGGAATAAAGTCGTGTCGGTTCCCAAAACCCCTATGAGTTATGTTACACCTACTTGGGTTTGGAAATCGGACTTAGAGGCTTTAAGACTAAAACTTCATGGTTATCATTTCGTTGAACTTTATTCTTCTCATGATAAACCTAAAGGATGATAGTGTTACCATGCTTGTCATATGCTAGTCTTTTCATTCATGATATATACTTTGATAGTATTTTGACATGTTTATCATTTTGTATTATATTTTTCATTTATTGCATATTAGTTGAAAAATACAAAAAAAAAATTGGTTTTAAGAATTTTTAGAAAAACGCAAAAATATTTTGCTTTTATTTGAGACGAAATATTTTGAAAAAGCTAAAAAAACAATCGGTGTTGTTTTTGTGTTGTGAGTTAATATGTTTGATGTTGCATATTGGTGTGCTTGAACCCCCTTCCTTCCATTATCCATGTGGCTAGGTCATTTGGTCATTATTATCGATGCTTAGAATGATCTTAACCATTCTATTATGGGGTTGTTTCGAAGTTGATAAGCATTTTGATTTGGCTTGGTTTATAAGCCATCATTGACACATGCACAAGTTTATAAGGATGTTTGAGTACTCTTGTATATTTGAGTTTGGAGAGACGTTCTTATCTCAATCTTGTCATCTATGCATAAGTAGACTTAAGGAGGGAATGTTCATGTAATAACCACTTACCGCGAGGATTAAATTGAAAAAATGATGAGTGTTCACAGGAAAGGGCTGCGAGAATGTAAAATTGACTCGTCGTGAAAGCTAGCGTTTGAAAGATCCCAAAAAAATCATAAGGCAATAAAAATAATCATATGCCAAAAATTGGGCCAAATTAGTTTACGTCATTCAAAATAAAATATGATATATTTGAGGGAGTTTGGATGTATTAAAAATTTAAACGGGTTTGCATAAAGAATCCTAGAGTTGAAAATTCGTATCATGACGCTATTGTTTATAGAATCGTCAAAATTTTGGATTCGTGTGAATGATGTTTATTTAGGTCATTGAGCTCACACTTTAATTGTCACATATGGCTATGATAAAGTTTGATGATTGATTGCTATCAATTAGAGCTTCTTGATAGTTTCGATATATTGGAATTATGATTCATTTATTGTAGTTCACTCCCGTACATTCCATGTTTCATGTTTGAGCACATCGGTACTATGATAAAATCTTACTCATATTCTTTTGTCTTGAGTTTTCTTAGTCTAGCTATTGTTTTACTACTGTTTCACACTTTTGATCCCCTTCCAGTTAGAATTTTCAGGAAATTTTCCACTAGGCAACACTGTTTAATATTTTGGGGAAACTGTGACAAAGTTGATGTTGTCATTCTAACGACATCATTTTTCGTTTCGAGCGACATAACTTATCGTTCAAGCGATGTCCCTGGCTCGTTCGAACGACTACTTTGACTTTTTTTTAGTACCCTGCTGCATATGTCGCATATTTTGCTACTGCTGGTTACTTATGGATATTCTGTTTATGCAGACTTTTTTAGAGATTATATTTTTTAATGCATTGGTTGTTTAATCACTCCTTCATGCATTTGATATATTCTTTTTGTGATTTTGCTATTTGGTAGCTACTGATTTAACATTTATTGATCATATTTAGGTGGTTGTTTCATGTTTATCTAGATATTCTTCAAGTTGATTTAATCAAATTGGTATCATTTTATGATAGATTTGTTTATCTTTTCACCGGATTGTCTATTCGGGACAAAAAGGGGGAGAGATGTATGTGATGTAAGAGGATTTTTTTGATTCTTTGGTATGTTACACTTGATATCCTGATTTATTTATTTTTCACAATTGCACATATTGGTACCATGTTTACACAAAGTGGTTTCATATATGATCACATAATAAATTATTCTGATTTGAGTTTTCATATTGATATATATCATTTGTTCATCCATACTTAAGTGTGTATTTGTCTGTTTCATGTGTGCAGGTATGCTTAAAGAGATTCGAGATTTCTAGTCTAAATCACATTCATAAATTCAGAGATAGTTTCATGCTTTCTGGTCCATCTTTTATGAGTCCTTCCCTGTTCTGATGATGTAATTTTATTTTTGGGTTTTATGGGATGGGATTTAGGCATCATACGACTTAACGGCCCTGCTTAGGCATTTCACTGTTGGTTTTGTCCCGGAATAGTCAAAGGGGGATATTTGTAAGGACCAAATTTCTAATTGAGTCCATGTATAGTTTTGACTTATTCTCGGAACAAAACATGTTTGCGTCATACGTAGATTTTTATTGTCCAATCCCACACAAACTATGACGTGTCGAAGATTAATTGAAGACATTGCGGTATTGCTTCAAGTAATTAATTATGCTAAAGTTTAATTGGAGCAAATTTATCACCTTCAAATTTTACTTGCATTCCGAGATCACTCAGGTATAAATGCATAATGTTAATGAAACTCAGAATTTTATTTTATAAAAATAAGGATGTTATGTTTTAAAAGGAAATGTTTTTAAAATGTTTTAAAAGTGTTTTACTAGTTTACACTTCATTTAGAGCTGATACAGACGGATTAGAGATTTATTTGGTTTGGACTCTAATCTGGGCGATGTCATTCAAATGACATACGATGTCGTTCGAATGAGAACTGATGTCATTAGAATCACGTAGTATCTTATTTGAACGAGAAGCCACCGTCTTAAAATAATTATAAAAGGCGTGTTCCAATTTCTCGAAGTGTGTGCAGTATAAAAAGTAGTTTACAATCCATAGAGTTTTTTGCACAAAGTTTTCTAAGGCTTTTCACTATAAAACATCCTTAGAGTTTACAAAGTGTAAGAGTGGCCCTTATGCTTTTGTTTCAAATCAAACTAATTTTCACCAAAAATAATCCAACTTTTAATTAGAACCAAACCAAGTTGTGAAAAAACCAATTCTTACTTTAAACCAATTTTATCTTGATTAATCCTAAACATGCATCTAGTGATTAAAGAAAGTAAAGAATACTCACAATGCAGGATGTACGAGGAAAAATCCAAGACGGGAAAAAATCTCGGATGACCCAATCCACACAATCACTATGAATATGGAATTACAATGAACAGACAAAAGACTCACTCAAGGACTCGATCTCAATGGGTCTTGATGCTCTTCTGATCTTCAACCATTCCACTCACAATGCCCACGCAAAAAGTCCTTCTTCCACAATACCTATCCACAACACACGCGTTCCCGTATATCTCGGTGTCCACCGAATGGCTTTGATATGTCTATGATGTCGAACAAGAAGTCCTTCTCTTTTCTTCACAGTAAAACCCAGATGTTTAAGTATAGGACAAAACTTCTTAGTGCAACAAGATCACATAAATATATAGTAATGATAACTAGGATCTTTGCAAACTCTAAGGATGTGGTTACGCTTTGAAACCTTAGAAAAACATGTGCAAAACTCGTACTGGATTAAAAACTCTTTTCCAGATTGCACCACTTTAAAATTCTGACGAAACCACGCTTTAAATAGGAAAGATTAGCCGCCTCAAAAAATGTGTCGCTCGAATGAGATTGACTAGTCGTTCGCGCGACATAGCCATCTCTCTCGAACGATACGAGTTGTCATTCGAACGACGCGTATTCCAGTTTGACTTTTTCTTTAAAATGTTTCTTCCAAAAGAGATCCAATTACGTCAAACTCTTTTTCAAACTTATCAGAATAAAACGTAGTGTAAAACATTTAAAACATACTTTAAAACATTTTAAAATATTTTTCCTTATAAAATTACATCCTTATCTTTAATAAAAACAATTCCGAATCTCATTAACAATATACAATCATACCTGTGTGATCTCGAAATGCAATAAACTTGAAGAGGAATAAACATGCACCAATGAAACTTCGGCATGATTAATTCTTTGAATATTTACCGCAACGTCTTCAATTACTTCAATACGTCATAGACCAATGGGATCGTGATAAAATAAAATCTCCCAATGACATATTACAAACACAGTTTTGTTCACGGAATTAAGTCAAAACTATACAGGGACTCAATTGGAAATTTATGTCCTTACAAATCTCCCCCTTTGACTATTTTGGGACAAAACTAGACCAGTGAAATGCCTAAGCCGGGCCTTCAATCCGTATGACGCCTAAATCCCATCCCGTAAACCCAAAGTAAGAAATTACAGGACACGGACTAGTATATGTAGCACCGGCAAGCATGAACTGTCTGAATGTGATGTAGACTTGAAATCTTGAATCGCTGAAGTATACCTACACACATGAAATAGACAAACAAATTCCCAGTGAAGTATGGAGGTACAAATGAAACCAATAAATATATCTAAATGATGCCAATTTTACAATAGATACCAATATGAATAAAATCTTAAAAATCACTTGTTAAACAATTTAGCAACTATATGATACCAATTTGTAAAATACAATTCGTAAAATATGTAATCAAACAATATTTAAATCCAGGTATCAATAAACATGCTCAACAAATATCTCCCTACATCACATACATCTCTCCCCCTTTTTGTCTCGAATAGACAATCCGGTGAAAAGATAAACGATTCAACAAGTATCTAGCTTGAAAATATACCAGTTAAAAATCGCTAGATAATCATGAAACAACCAGCTAAATATGATCAAGTAATGACAAATCAGTAGGTAGTAAACAAAGGAATCAAATAAAGAATATAGCAAACTAATCAGGTGTGATAAACAGATCATATGCAAAATTCCAATATGAGACAATAAAATCTTCATATAAAACAATTAGTCGAGAAAGCTTCCAGCAATACCAAAAATATCACAAAATAAACCAGTGGACTGTAAGCAGATAGAAGCAAAATTCCCAGATTGTCGTTCGAACGAGCCAAGGATGTCGCTCCAACGAGATGAGGATGTCGCTCCAACGAGGCTTCTCGCGACATAGTAATTTCTCTCGAACGAGGTCTTCTCGCGACATGGAGATGTCGTTTGAACGACTTCTTGCGACAGGCCAAACTTTCCTAGATTTCCAAAAACATCATAAATTTTTGCCCAATGAAAAAATTTACATAAAATAATTCCAGGAAGGGGTTGATAGCAGCAAAACAGTGCTAAAACAGTAAGTTTTTTACCCAAAATGCAAAAATGTATAAAAACTAACAATGCGAGTTACATGCAAACAACTACAACAAATGAGTCATAATTCTAAGACATCGAAAAGATCAAAAAGCTCTAATTGATAGCAATGAATCATCAAACTTTATCATATCCATATGACAATTAAAGTGTGAGCTTAATGAACTTAACATGCTACATGCACACAAATCCAGAATTTTGACGATTCTACAAACAATAGCATTAAATTGCAATGTTTCAACATTAGGATTAGTTGTGAAAACCGTTTATTTTTTCTCCAACGAAACTCCCTTATAAATATATATTTTTTCAAGTTCTCTTAAGGTTTCTAGCATTCTCAACTTAGAGAAAATCTTATTGTCCCTTATCTTAGCATATTGCTTTTTTTCTTTTAGGCTCTTTTAAACGGTGGCTTTCACAACGAGTTAATTTTGAACTCTCGCAGCCCTTTCCCATGAATCACTCATCATTTTTTCAATTAGGTACCAATTCAAATCCTCACGATAAACGGTTCTTACATGCACACTTCTCCTTAAGTCTACTTATGAATAGATGACAAGATTGAGATAAGAACGCCTCACTAAATTCAAATATGCAAGAGAAGTCAAACATCCATAGAAACTCGTGCATGTGTGCAATGTTGTCATATATACAAAGTCAAATCAAAATTTATATCAACTTCAAAACAACCCCATTTGAACAATGGTTAAGATCATTCTAAGCATTATTAATAATGACCAAATGTCCAAGCCACATAGATAATGAAATGATGGGGGTCCAATCACACCAATATGCCACATCAAACATGTAAGCTCAAAAATAAAAAACGAAAATCTTTTTGGCTTTTCAAACATATTTTGACTTAAATAAAAGAAAAATCTTTTTTAAGTTTTTCAAAAGTTTTCTCAAAAACAATTGTTTTTTTGTATTTTTCAATAGGACTTAAACAAAAAAAACTATAATACAAAAATGATACACATGTCACTATACTAGCAATGAATATATCATGAAGCAAACTAGCATATGACAAACATGGCAACACTATCATCCTTTAGATTTAGCATGGGAACAATCAAGTGCAACCAAACGAGAATCATGAAGTTTTGTTCCTAAAACCACTAAATCTGAGTTCCTAACCCAAATAGGTGTAAAACAACGCATGAGGATTTGGGGAACCGGGTTAACTTTATTCGTGAACTTCCTAGGAGCTTGAGTAAGGTCGTAACAATAACGCCTAAGGTGACCTTTCCTACAACAAGATGTGCAAGTCTAACGATGGCGGGAATGATTACCTATATGTGGGCCTTTTCTAAACTTCCTATTGTTTCTCACACGTGCGGGGGGAATGGGAACAATTTTCTTATAAAAAAATATGCCTCCCCTATCTCCCTTAATTTGGACGGTGCCTAAGATCTTATATAACTTCTACGATCTGGCCTCCAAATCAAACTTAACTCTAGACGAGTCTTTAACTTCACTTCCAACTCATTTATCCTAGACTCTAGCAAACGCCTAGACTCCTCAAACTCTAAAATCTCCTTTTTCAAAGAATCCATCAAACCACGAAGAATATCTCTCTCACGCTCTCCATACTCTAATTTCTTCCTAAGAGTCTTCTCTCGTGCCGTAAGATCCTCAATCAAACTATAAATATTTTCTATGGCACGCTCATTAAACTTAGCCTGCAATTTTGCATTTTCCTTTTTCACCTTAACCATCTCGGCATACAACTCATTAAATGAAACATGCAATTATTTCACATTTACTTCCTCTTCTTCACTCTCTACACCCTCACTAACATGAGATTTACTCAAAACCTCATTGGAAGTGTCATTCACATGAGAATCGTCATCGCTCACATGACATGCCATAAAGGCAACAAAGTTATGCTCAATGGGGGATCTCTCTCCCTATTCTGGATCACTATCACTTGAGGTGGAACTATATACATTGGGTTTCTTGCCCTCTTTATTAATTCTAGTGGGACACTCCTTAACTTTGTGACCCTACCCCTCACACCCAAAACACTTGTCCCACTCATCTCTCTTAGGCTTCTCAAACTTATCCTTAAAGGTGGGATCAAATTTGTTGTTCTTGAATATTTCAAACTTCTTGGAATCTTTCTATTTCTTATAAAACTTAATAAATTTTTTAAATTTCTTTGCCAACAAAGCAACATCCTCAAAATCGAAATCTAAATCGGAATCCGAAACTTTAATTTCCTCCTTCCGGGTTTTCAAAGAAACACCATTTTCTTTCTTAGTCACATGCTTGGAGGTAATCATCTCGATTTCATTGGTTTGTAAGTCACCTACAATCTCTTCTATTTTTGTCGACTCTAACATACCTAAGGAGTTTAAAATAGTCACTTTCGTATCAAACCTACTAGGCAACGACTTAAGGATTTTCTTAATGATACAATTATAAGGAATTTTCTCACCTAGGTTAAACGAAGAGTTGACAATATTGGACAACCTAGCATAAAATTCATTAAAAGTCTCACTCTCTAACATCCTAATGGTCTCAAACTGTGTAGTAAGATTTTGATGTTTTGACGCCCTAACCATGCTAGTGCCCTTGTGAGTGAGTGCCAAAATATCCCAAGCCTCTTTTGATGATTCACAAGTCGTAATTCTATTATATTATTCCGGTGTGACATGTGAAGAAATAACGTTCAAACCCTTAGAATTATATCGTGAAAGCTTTATGTTCAGTTTCGGTCCATGACTCGGCAGGCTTTAAATTAGTGACCTCACCTAAAATTGTGACAGGGGGTGTCCAACCTTTCTCAACTGCTAGACACACAGGCTCATCAATAGATTTTAATGCACTTTTTATTCTCATCTTCCAATAGGTGTAATTAGTGACATCAAAAATAGAAGTTTGAATAAATTCATTATTTCCAAAATTCATCTTTGAAAACATACGGGATCACAAAAAAAATAAATTATATTTTCTAGCTCTGATACCACGACGTGAGATGTCAAATTGTATCAAAAAAATAAATCCTTGAAAAATCAAGATCACGCGATAAATTAGCGTTACCCTCTTTGATACCAATTTGTAAGAGTAACCCTTATGCTTGTGTTTCAAATCAAATCAATTTTCACTAAAAATTACCCAACTTTTAATTAGCACCAAACCAAGTTGTGAAAAAACCAATTCTTACTTTAAACCAATTTTATCTTGATTAATCCTAAACATGCATCTAGTGATTAAAGCAAGTAAAGTAAAGTAAAGAATACTCACAACGCAGGATGCATGAGGAAAAACCCAAGATGGGAAAAATTTGGGACGGCCCAAGCTAGACAATCACTATGAATATACAATTACAACGAATAGAAAAAATACTCACTCAACGACTCGATCTCCACGGGTCTTGTCGCTCTTCTGATCTTCAACCACTCCTCTCACAGTGCCCAAGCAGAAAGTCCTTCTTCCACGATACATGTCCACAACATCTGTCCATGTATGTCTCGGTGCCCACCGAATGGCTTTGATACGTCTACGATGTCGAACTAGAAATCCTTCTATTTTTTCCCCGCAAAACCCAGATGTTCAAGTTTAGAACAAACCTTCTTAGTGCAGCAAGATCACATAAACATATAGTAATGATAACTTGGATCCTTGCAAACTCTAAGGATGTGTTTAAGCTTTCAAACCTTAGAAAAATATGTGCAAAACTCGTAGTGGATAGAAAACGATTTTCCAGATTGCACCACTTTTAAATTTTGAAGAAACCACGCTTTAAATAGGAAAAAATAGTCAGTCGTTCGCGTAACATAGCCATCTCGCTCAAACGATACGAGCTGTCGTTCGAATGACACGCGTGTCAGTTTGGCTTTTTCTTTAAAATGTTTCTTCCAAAAGAGATCCGATTAAGTCAAACTCTTTTTCGAGCTTATCAGAATAAAATGTAGTGTAAAACATTTAAAACACTCTTTAAAACATTTTAAAATATTTTTCCTTAAAAAATTACATCCTAATCTTTTATAAAAACAATTCTGAATCTCATTAACAATATGCATTCATACCTGTGTGATCTCAGAATGGAATAAACTTGAATACGAATAAACATGCCCCAATTAAACTTTGGCATGATTAATTCTTTGAAGCTTTGCAGCAATGTCTTCAATTTCTTCAATACGTCATAGACCAAGTGGGATTGTGACAAAATAATTTTTCCTATGATATATTACAAACACAGTTTTACTCACGAAATTAAGTCAAAACTATACAGGGGCTCAATTGAAAATTTATGTCCTTACGAAAAGTTCTGAATTATTATTACCATATGTTTATGTGATCTTTGTTGTACCAAGTTGGGTTTGTTCAACACTTGAACGTTGCTAGTTTTGCGGTGGAGAAGTGAATAAGGTTACTTTTGTGTTCAACATCATAGACGACACAAGTCCGTATCGGTGGATACCGAGTCATTCGTGGAGGAGACTAATGTAGACAAGAATCGTAGAAGAAGTTTACTTTCCTCGTGGGCACTGCGATGATTGGTAGAAGATCAGAGGAGTGTCAAGTTTTGTGGGTGGATCAAGTTGTTGTATAAGACTACCGTCTGACTTTGTAAAACCATTGTCATAGTGATTATTGGGACTTGATCGTCCAAGGTTTTTCTTGTTTGTGGTTTTCCTCGTACATCAGCATTGTTAGTATTGCTTTACTTATTTTACTTGCTTTAATCTCTAGTTGCATGCTTAGGGTTAAACACGATAAAATTTGGTTAAGTTAATTTGTGTCACATTTTGGTGGTGTTTAGAAAATTGAAATGAGTTTTTTTAAAAAGAAAAGTTTCTTATCTTTCATCCTTAACTTAATTCTACTTAAGCAAAAGTTTTTGTTTAAGTTAAATTTGGGACCTACACTGCTTAATCCATATTAATTGGGCACGACAACTACTTGTTACTATATATTCAGATTCGCTTGTGGAAAGCGACGTGCAACTTTGTTTCTTACTTGACCATCCTACCAACTTATTGCATATGCAATGACAGTCGACTGATCTACTTTTGTTGTCATCAGAACAGCCATTCAAGTCGGTGTTTGTGTATTCTACAATAGCACTGGATGTGTCCTTAGTCTACCATATTCCTAGATATAAAGTCCCTTTAACATATTTAATAATACATTTAACACATTGAAGGTGACTTTCCTTGGGATTTCTTTGATAGTGTGCACAAATAGAAATTGTGTACAATATATCTAGACGTGAGGCTATAAGATATAACAGGCTACCTATCATACTTCTGTATAGGGTAGGGTCTATAGGTGTCCCATGTTCATTCTTAGAGAGTTTAATTGACGTACTCATAGGTGTTATAGCGATTTTGGCATTGTCTAGACAAACCTTTTTAACTAAGTCTATTATGTATTTGGATTGTGAAATGAATAACCCATCAGACTTTTATGTGAATTGAAGTCCTAAAAGGTATTGAAGCTCTCCCATTAAGAAAATTTTGAACTCCCCATGCATTACATAAGAAAACATTTTAACCTCAGATAGGGAAGTTAATCCAAAAATGTTATCATCTACATAAACTTGAGCTATTAAGACATATTTGACATAAATTTTAACAAAGAGAGTTTGGTCATTTCCACCATGACGAAATCCTTTTTCAATGAGAAAGGTTGAAAGTCGATCATACCCGGCTCTAGGGGCCTATTTCGAACCATATAAAGCCTTTTTAAAATGATAGATGTGGTTATGGTATTGTGGATCTATGAATCCTTTAGGGTGTTCTACATAAGTTTCTTCAGTTAGAATACAATTAAGGTATGCAGACTTTACATCCATTTGATAGAGATCAAATCTTAAATGATATGCTATGGCTAAGAGAAGAAGGACATGTTCGAGACGGGTTACGGGAGCAAAGGTTTCTTCGAAATCGATCCCTTCAATTTGGGAGTATCCGTGGGCCACAAGTCTACCTTGGTTCTATCAATCATCCATGTTTCGTTAGTTTTATTTTTAAAAATCCATCTAATGCTAATAAACTTTTTGTTTTTAGGCCTATAAGAGAAAAAAAAACATGAGAAACAAAACATGCGAAATGAGAAGTATTAGGTAACTGGGATTTTGTTCGAATAGACTCGTCTAGGTTACCAACCACATTATTTAAGGAATGATCCTTAGAAACCTAGTTGGGCACTTCAGGATCCTTAATAGGTAAAGAATCATCTATAATTGGAGGATCATGATTAAAATCAGTTTCGACCTCTTCAACTATAGTTGGTTCTATAGTGTTACTCTTAACTTTCATGTCATTAACTATCACATTGATAGAATCCATTATCACTTTAATACAAAGGTTATAGATACGGTAAGCTCTACTATTAGGGGAATATCCTAAAAAGATGATTTTATCATCTTGTGTTTCGAATTTAGACCGATGTTCTCTGTCTTTACACACATAGCAGGTAAAACCAAAGGTTCTAAACTATTTCAGGTTACGATTTCTCCCATACCAAAGTTTGTAAGGAGTCTGTTTGGTATTCTTCCTAAGATAAACTCTATTTATGATATGACATGCAGTTCGAATAGCTTCAGCCCAAAAACACTTGGGGAGATTCTTGGCATGAATCATCACCCTAGCCATTTCTTAAATGGTATGATTATAACGTACAACTATTACATTCTGTTGTGGGGTCTTGGGGGAACTAAATTCATGTTGGTAACCATTGGCTTCAGAATATTCGATTAATCCTAAATACTAAAACTCTCCTCCTATATCGTTGTAAATACGGTTAACTTGGGTGTCCTTTTCCTTTTTTATACGTAATAGAATTTTCAAAAAAATTTAAAAGATATTGGATTTTTTTTAAGAAGGCTACCTAGGTAAAATGAGTAAAATCATCAGCCATTACTAAAATATAATTGTTGCCACATAGCCTTATAGTTCGAGAGGGACCCATTAGGTCCATATGGATAAGCTCTAGAGGTTTTGATGTTGGAATGTCTTTAACTCTTTTATTAGAAGTCTTAACTATATTCCCTTCTTGGCAAACCACATATAATGTTGGAAATAGACTTTATTTTAGGGAGATCTCCAACTATTTCTTGAGATCTCAGTCTACCAAGGTTATCATAGTTTATATTTGTCAACCTATTGTGTCGAATTTCATTTTCATTCATTCTGGCAATGTTACAAACCTCAGTGCTCGGATTGACTGTGTAATAGTTATCTGGTATTCAGAGGCCTGTAATGATATAGTTACAATTTTTGTTTAAAATTTTACAATTATTTTTTATAAATGTGACAGTACGGTTAGAGTCACAAAACTGTGATATGCTTAGAAAATTGGCTTTTATACCTTTCAGTAAGAGAACATCTATGAGAATATGTAAACCGTTTTCATGAAGTGTCCCATTACCAATGATCTGAGCCGATACACCATCTCCAAACAGTAATTTACCTCCCAGGAATTTAGTTTTGTCTAAAAGTTTGGTATCATCTTTAGTCATGTGTTTATAACAACCTGAGTCTAAATATCAACCAGAGGTAGTATGTTCAACTTTTAAAGCACTGATTACAATACTACATCTCATATGGGGTATTAACTCATATTTTTTAACCTAAATAGCTTTGGTTTTCAAAAGTTTATGAGCATTTGGTTTTGGCTTAGATTGAGGGTTCTTTCTCGTGGACTTCCTTTTAGAGTGAGATATCCTCTTCCTACTCCTATAGTTAGAGTTAAGAGTGGGCTGCTTAGGGAGAACATAGTTATTCCTTCTCTTTCTAGAGTAGTTGAAGTTTTGGTATACGCGAGAGTTAAAAACGGGCTTGTATAAACCCTTTCGAAAACATTTGTCAAAAGCGTGACCAAGACATCACAGTAGGAACAATAGAGATAACTCATTGGTTTCTTAAAATTTTGTAGACCATCGAAAATAGATTTGTCTAAGTGTTACACTTTAGTCTTACGTCTTGGGTCTAAAGGTTGAAACGAGGCATCACTTTTTCTTATAGAAGGACAAACATATTTAGTCTTTTGATCAACAATGTTTTAAAATTTGAAAATATGGACAAGTTTCAACAGGCCTTTTTCCACCAGACACAAACTTTATAGTTTCAAAATTTTTGGTTTGTTCTTCAGTGTCAGGGCAAAAACCTATATCAGCTCTGTCCTCGGAATTGGTTTTACTTGATGCTACAAACCCATCAAAGCCATTAGAGTTATTTTCAAATTTGTAAAAGTTTTTGAAGACTCTTGAAGATTTTTCTTTTGTTTGTTCCAATTCTAACAACGTGGCCTTGTATTTCTTTTCCAAATTTTCATTTGAATATGATCGAGTGGAAATACCGAGCGTCTATGTAAATACGCTAGTCGTTGTTATCGGCTTCCAACCGCAATACAAAAACCTAAACATTAACTACACTCTTGCGGAGTATAGTGGTGAGTCTGGGTATCGAATCTATAGGGAGTTAGGACGTGTGAATGTGACGACAAAGGTAAGGTAGTTTAATCCTAAAGTTGATATTAAAATAAAAGAAAAGAAAAAGATGATTGATTTTTGGATTCTATCTATGAATTAGCTAAATTCAATTAAATTAACCTACGCATGCAACATTAACTAACTAAGAAGGAATTAATATGAATGAATAAATGGGTTAAGAATACACTCCCCCAAACCCTAGTATGTATACCAGTACAAAATTATTTATAAATTAGATAGTTGATCAGACCCAGTCTTTAGTACTCCAAAGTATTACATATATGAGGTTCAAGCCCGCATCATACATAATCAAAGAATGTGTAAAGCAGTGTTGCAATAGTTCACGCGTGTTGCATCGTTAAGCACCCCGGTTACCTTGGGCAAACGAGGTTACAAGGTCTACAATGGTTGTGAAACTATACAACACGATCTAATCACTTATTTAATTTAGAGGACAAATTTTATATATATGCATACCACATCGGGTTGGGTTCACACATCCCCACCCTTAAAAACTTAGCTTAACATGATTAAAGTAAAAGAAAACTTTATACTGAAAGTGCAGGAATCCATAACTAAATCTAGAAAATTAAAAACATGACTTGAATTAAGATTGGAAAACTAGAAAGAAACAATTAATTAAACTAACTTTGAAAGCAGTAAAAATAATAAATTAAAATTACTTGCAATGGATGAATGATGAATCTTGAATAGATCTTTAAATCTTTAATAGTATCCAAACTTCAAAACTAGGGTTCTTGGATACAAGAATCCTTTAAAAACTAACTACTAGCCTCCTACAACGTGAAGTAACAAACCTCCTTTCTTCCTACTAGGGTTTGCCCTTTTATATATCTAAAAAATTACTCTTCCCATGCCTCTCCACGTTTTACAACTAATAAAAAGGAATTATACAAGAAATTTCAAGAGTTGAAACAATTCAGCTTCCAGAATTAATTTCAACTTTGACTTTCTGTCTCCAACTTTAAATGGGCATAACTTCTTCACCGTAACTCAGATTGGGGTGCCATTTTTTCAAATGTTCTTGTAATTTATATCTCTTAAACTTTCTAGTTTTCCCCACCACCGGTATATATATGTAAATTATAAAAATGCCCTAGAACTCCCCATTTCTTGCTTTCTTTCACTGTTGTGCATTCTCTTTCGCACTAATTTGCATGAAATACCTATAAAACACATAAGAGATGTACAAAATATGAAATAATTTCCAAAAAGGGTTAGTAGCATAAATATAAGACAAATCCAAAATATTTATAATGCATGGGATCATAAAAATACCAAAATTAAGCGGATAAATGTGAAGAATTGATGCCTAATCAGAATATGATAAGTCTTTAATTTTATCAGCAAAAGACATAGCCTTTTTTTCATACTCCAGACATTGATTAGTGTAATCCTCATCACTTTGTTTGATCGACAGACTTAGGGCTTCTAATTTTTCTCCGAGGTCCTTAACTATTTTCTCAAGCTTAGTGCTTCTCCTAAGGGTCTTGGTATACAGTATGTGAATGTCTGGAAGATCGTCATTATTCTATTCATCTAGTGTAGTGTGTGAATTATTTAGTGATGTGTGTGATGTGTTCACTATTGCTTCATTAATCACACACCCGTTCAATTAATCTTTGATACAATCCCTTTGACTCACACACACGGCGTCTGAAATACAGCTATCAACATTAACATGATTTACAATCTCTAGGAAATAATCAAATAAACCAACAACATACATTGTATCACTAGTCATGACATTATTAGAAATGTTATCATAAATAAAATCATTACAAGTATGTACATCATCAGAATAGACTATCTTCGTAAAAAATGACATACAGGGGTAAAAAATATTAGATGATTCAAACTCATCATTGTGGCAATCCTGGTCAGCGCGACATTCATTCCGGAGGGGGAAGGAGGAGGATCCCCTGAGGAAGAATCGCATCATGGCCTCGCACCCTACTCTTCGAAAAGGGGTCTTCGGTCATCGTCGGTGTGGGGTGAATGTAAAGAGATAGAGTCGCCAACCTATTTTTCTCAAAATAGGTAAAAGAATATGTTGCCACTTCGAGAGAGTGGCATCAAGGAGAAACTGATGCATGATAAAACTATAGATCGGAGGTTCGGGGGCTAAGTTACGAAATGAGAAGGTGTTGGGCACCTATCCGGCCCTTTCGGTCTCTTATGGGCAAATGTTAATATTTTTCTTTATTCACGTGAAGTGTGTGCATGTGTTTATATAATGGAGATTGGAATCGTTTGATCCATACCATGGAAAAGGTAGGGTGAGGTCATCCACTGGAATATTCCCAAAATAGTAATAAATCTAGAAGATAGAACGTGAGCATTCATCGAGATATTAATCGTTATTGGGAAACTATAATATATGTGAGATGAGATACGAACAAGCATGTTATATGTATATTTATGGGTGGGGGGTTGAGAAATTTAGAAAATAAAAGAAGTTGGAAAATTGGAAAATTGGACTCGAGTCTTAGATTTTAATCTGAGACACCTACGTAGCCTATAAAGGCATCAAAGTCCACGTAGTTCGAATATAGAATAGGGGTGGAGTTTATCACATAGATTCGAATGGAATTTTATTATTTGTGTGCGTGTAGAAATGTATTTTTTTGGTTTTGAAAAAGTATGAGGGATAATTTCGTTTGGAATTTAAGGGTGTAACCCTCTTTTATTTGTTTTTGGATTTTTTATGAAAAATAAAGTATGTGAAATATACTAATAAAAGTATAGGCGTTAATATGTATGAACTAAAATGAAACTATGTTATGAATCTAATGGAACTTATGCGAGAATAAGAGATTAAAAAGAGAGCGAGATGGAATCGGACCTTCTTTGGAGCTTGAGATTGGATATTGGATGAACTCCTTTGAATGTTGATGGATGTTGATGATATGGAAGTATATTTTACAAATTGGGTGCGAAAAGGATGGGTATTTAGGCTTGAATGGAATTTCACATAGGGAACTTCGCTGACTTTGAGAGAATCTTGTTGAGATCACTTATGATGATGGGTTTGCTTCCTCTTGGGAATGAGGTCATGGCCCTTATTTATAGGTAAAAAGGGGGGTGTCGATCGTACTACCCCTGGGGGTGCCTATCGGTAGGTCATTGATCCGAAATGTGCACGCGGCATACTTTTAGAAAGGTATTTTAGAGTCCCTTGAGAGTCCTTTGGACCTCTCCCAGGTCCTGGAGTTAACTTTGTCTCAAATATGGCTCGAAAGTGCACGCTAGTCCTTTAGATGGGAGATCATCGGACGCAAACGAATCGTTCGTCCGTATGGTAAGTCAAAATCATGATGGGGTACACCGTTGGAAAGTTTAGGATATGTAATTAGACATTACAATGAGTTTCTCTTGGTTTGGAAAGTTGACCTTGGTCAAACAGGTCCCGAAAGAGCCTAGTGACCTCTCACAGTAAAACGAATCGTTCGTCCGTTTCGTAGGTCATAATCGTGCACGAGGTGTATCGTTAGAAAGGGTATTCCATTCCCTTCATAGATTCATTCAATCTCATTCGAGCTGAAGAGTTAGCTTTGGTCAAACAGAGTTCGAGAGTGCTCGATGCCTCCGGATCGATTTTCGAGGGAAAACTGATCGTTCGTCCGAACAATTATGCTATTTCATGCACAGGGTGGACCGTTTGAAAGGGGTTTTAGTTCCTTGAAAATATTAAATGAGCTTTCACTCTGACAATGAAGTTCATTGGGGTCAGTTCGGGGTCCGGAAGTGCCTGATGGCCTCTGAATCTATTTTCGATAGTGAAATGGCCCGTTCATCTGGACCAGTATGACGATTTGCATATGGGGCGAATCGTTTGAAATGGTATTTGGATCCCTTAAAATATTCAAAGAGCTTTCACTATAACGAAAGCATTAACCAGAGTCAAGTGGGGCCCATGGGCACTGATGGCCTCTAGATCGATACTCGGAGTGCGACCTATGTTTGCGGTGTAAAGAGAAAGTGTTAGGAGTCTAAGAAGAGACTTAAGGGTCCTAGAATGTGGTGTCTACAGATCCTCTTGATGGGTGAGCTTGGAATAAGTGATGGCGGTCGAATAGACACCACATGATGGAGGGAGGTCAGTTTTGTGGACTTGAGGGATGTAGATGACCGATTCAAAGAGTCGGGGTCAATTTTGACCTAAAAGAGGTGACGACCGAGGATTGTGGTCATTTTTTACCTAACTAAGGTGACGATCCAAGACTGAGGTCAATTCTTACCTAGAAGAGGTGACGATCGAGGACAATTCTGACCTAATAATGTGACGATCCAAGACTAAAATCAATTATGACCTAACTAAGGTGATGATCCAAGACCTAGGTCAATTCTGACCTAAGAGAGGTGACGACCGAAGATCAGGGTCAATTCTAACCTAACTAATGTGACAATCCAAGAACGAGGGCAATTCTAACCTAAAAGAGGTGGCGATCAAGGACCGAGGTCAATTTTGACCAAACTAAGGTGACGATCCAAGACTGAGGCCAATTCTAACTGAATAGAGGTGACAATTAATGACCGAGGTTAATTCCGACCTAACGAAGGTGACGGTCCAAGATCAAGGTTAATTCTGAACTAGAAGAGGTGATGACTGAGGACTAAGGTATATTCTAACCTAACTAAGGTGTCAATCCAATAACGAGGTCAATTCTTACCTAAGAGAGGTGACGACCGAGGATCAAGGCCAATTCTGACCTAGCTATGGTTACGATCCAAGATCGAGGTCAATTCTGACCTAAAAAGGTGACGATCGAGGACTGAGGTCAATTCTGACTTAACTAAGGTGACGATCTAACATCGAGGTCAAGTCTGACCTAAAAGAGGAGACGATCAAGGACTGAGGTCAATTCTGACGTAACTTCGGTGATGATCCAAGACCGAGGTCAATTATGACCAATAAAGGTGACGACCGAGGTTAATTATGTCCTAACTAAGGTGACGATCCAAGACCGAGGTCAATTATAACCTAAGAGAGGTGATGACAGAGGACCAAGGTAAATTCTGCCCTAATGGAGGGGGCAATCCAAGACCGAGGTTAATTCTAACCTAAAAGAGGTGATGACAGTGGACCGAGGTCAATTCTGACCTAACTGAGGTGACGATCTAAGATTAAGGTCCATTATGACCTAAGAGAGGTGATGACCAAGGTCAATTCTGACCTAATAGAGGTGACAATCAAGGACTGAGGTCAATCCTGACCTAACTAAGGTGATGATCAAAGTTCGAGGTCAATTCGGACCTACGAGAGGTGACGATCGAGGACCGGGGTCCATTCTGACATAACCGAGGTGACGATTCAAGATCGAGGTCAATTATCACCTAAAAGAGGTGATGACTGAGGATTGAGATCAATTCTAACCTAATTGAGGTGACAATCCAAGACCGAGGTCAATTCTAACCTAAGAGAGGTTTACTTTCCTTCAGGAAATTTGGGGACTACACTAGTGGATAAAGATTGGATTTTAGGTTCTGCTGGGGAATGGTGAATAATCTGAGGAGTTGGTAGCTGGGGTGAAATTTAAAGTGTCCTTTGGAGATGTTGTTGGTGAGAATGATTCTCTGTAATTCCTTTGGGGTGTAAAAGAAGTATTCATTCGTGAACAAGGTGCTAGAATGGATTTAGCAATTTTAGGAATTTTTCGAGAATTGTTCGAGATTTTCTGGGTTTTTTTTTGGACTTTTTGTACAAAATTTTAAAGGTTTTGTCGACCTACATGGATGGAGGTTTGCCAGTAGGCATTGGCATGGACTTTTGGGGTGCCTCGAGCAGGTGAAAGGCTCAGTGTCGATCGGTAGGTGGAGGGGGTTGTGGATCGGCATGAACTTTAGCCTCCTATAAAAGGGGGAGGGTTTTCCTCATTTTGAAAAATATCCCAGTAATCGGCATTTATCTTTCTGACTTATTTTCTTTTACTATAAACCTTTGCAAATCATCCTAGCATCCGAAATGACTAACTTCTCAAGTTGAGCCACCCATATGGCATAGCTCAATGCCGATGACTGGGCAGGGTTGGAGTGGAGGGCTAAGGTGCCCCTTGCATTGGGTAGCGATAACTCTTTTTACACATTTGGAACAGTGGCGTATGATCAAACTCTTCTATGTGAGCCTTCGAGTCATTGCTCTTCAAGGGTGTTGAACCTTGATGGCTACGTAAGTATTGCATGACTCTTGGTATTCATTTCTTCTTTTCTTGACGAGATTGCTTTATTTCCTGAATCTGACAAGGATTTTCTTCATTTCTTAACAGTTTGACGTCTCCATGTCGATTACTCATGCCGGTTGTACAATTGGACTAAAGGATGTTTGGGAGCACCATCCCATTATGGTGCAATGGATGGTGTCCTCTACGGGTTTCGAGAGGTTAGCGTCGACTTTGGATGAGATTCCCTGCTCTACTGAGGTTCTATGTTCTTTCAGAGAGAGGTGGTGGGACACTGCCCACACCCTCCATTTTGTCTTCGTGGAGATGATGGTGACTCCCATTCATGTTTAACAGTTGCTGGGGTTAGACTACGAGGGTGCCCAGATTGAGGTGGACAAGACGCTGAAGGTGACGCCGGAGGCAGTGACAGCGGATCTGGGAGACGTGGAGAGGGTTGTTTCTAGAGATGCCTTATTCTTGTCTTCTTTGAGTTATCTTTTTCTGAGGAGGAGGGTTGATGAGAATGATGGGCAGCAGGGGTGTCGGATGGACCGTTTGTTTATCTTGCTAGTGTTAGGGGGTTTCTGGTGGCGACGAGTGGCAACGTCGTCCACTTGTGGTTTCTACCCTTTTTAGGGTGTTTTCAAACATCCGCTTCTATGACTGGGGGAACCTGACTTTGGCAACCTTTTACTATTATTTGGATGCATTCAGTCAGTGCTGTCCGCCGACTTTTATGGGGCCACATATCTTCGGGAGGTATTATTTATTTTGCGCACTTTCCTTTATGCATTCACATTTTCCATTCATGCTCTTCCTTTTGATTTCTTGAATGTTGATCCTCGTCTTTGCAGACGTGGTTCTATGAGGTGATCAGTTGAACACCCAACTGATTTTTTGAAGGATGAGTCCATTGAGTACTTTTTCCAGATGTTTCGGTGGTGGAGGTCCAACCGACATTCGAAGAAGAACCTTTATTTGGAGGCAGTGCATCTAGCCTTGAATGGCCTGATGAGTGAGTGGGTGATCCTTCTTTTATCCTTGAGACTATTATTTTCCTTTGATGCCATTTTATTAATAATGATCCTTCACTTTGGCTGGGGATTTACAGGTGTCATTTTATCCCTGGTGGACGTCTATTAAGTACATTGGGGTGATTGGGGGACATGTGCAAATGCGGTGCCTTTTGGCACATGAGTTCGTCTACTCCTGGAATCTTGGGGAGAGGGTAGCTCGATAGATTATGGAGGAAGAGGTTGTGGTGTCGCCAGTGAGGCCCCTTATGTTCATGAGGCGCTTGCGGGAGATGTCTAATGATACCGGGTGGCTACGATGATGGGAGAGCCATACTCCTTGCACACTGACATAACAATGATGTATGACTATCTGGATTTTGTCTCGAGTTGGATGATGCCCCTAGTATATATGATGTGATGCCTCTCCTTAGGGTGGTCCCGAATCGGTAGGTGGGGTCCTTTCATAGGGCAGGTGGTGCGGCCATATCATCGGCGGCAGAGACGATGTCAGGGACTTCTTTTGTACTGCTGTATTCACCTAGTTACAACCTCTGGAAAGCAGATGGGGGATTTGTATCTAACAGAGGAGATCCTTCGGCCTACGATACATCTTTTTTTATTTCCTTGATTTCTTTCTCTTTCCCCATGCTTGACTGAGTTGATCTTTGTTATTCTTCCTTGCAGTATATCAGTGTTTTGACCACCTGGATGAAAGACATCAGTGACTGGATATCTTCGACGACTACTCATATTTGTAAGACGGTTATGGTCCCTTCTTGGTTGGTGTCGTCTGCCTCATTCGGGGAAGGGTCTGGCTCTGGAAGTGGGGGTACACCATCTCGCCACAGGGGGAAGAGGGCGCGCCATAGGATGGGGGATCCTAGATAGAAAAGAGAGAGAGAGAGAGAGAGAGAGAGAGAAATTGGGTTCGGGCTGAGTCCTATTGTTTTTTCTTCTTTTCCTGCAAAATGTTAAGGTAACAAAACAAAATATATGCGAATTAAGAATAATGCGACTAGTGCACATGCTCTTTTTAGTTAATTTTCTTTGTTTAGTGATTAGTGCACATGCTCTTTTTACTTTTGTACTAAGACCGTATAAAGAATTTTGAAGATTGATTTGAGAATGATATTATTAAAATGAGATTATTAAAAGCATAAGTATAAAGGGAATTCGAAATTTCCTTAAGATAAAAATTATTTTATTGAGTTTTTTTTTTTTATTTTGACAAAAGAGGAAAAGGGAATTTTCCCAAAAGAGGGGATTGCCGATCGGCATAACCCCTATCCTGCCTATCGGCATGTTATTCCAGTTAAATAATCCAAGGCTTTGGTTGTACTTTCTTTAATTGCTTGGTACTTGGTGGGGAAAGTTTTGCTTCAATTTTTGCAGGGTTCCTTGTCTTAGCTTGAGAGTTTCCAAGTATAAAAGGGGGTGTGGATGGGGATTTCCTCATCACACTTTCATTTTCTTTTTTTCCACATTCTTATTTGCTTACTATCTCTTAGTATTGCAAGATGGCTCTCCCTAGTAGCATTGAGTTCACAAACTACCTAGAATCCTTGGAAGCAATGAGTTCTTACAATGTTGATTATGATGCCTTTGACATGAGACGAGTCTCTTTGTGGCACAAACGACCCATTGAGTGGAACATGCTGATGGAAGCTATCGAGTTTGGTATCCCAAGGATCACGTCTTCCACTTTAGGTTGGATGAGATTTGTCCTACCTACGAGGAATTTTCTGCCATGCTGGGGATAAGCACCAGCGGTGCTGCGATGCTGCCTGAGTTTTTCTATTGTCCTAGGGAATTGTTGGTTGGTCTTCTTTATATCTCGCCTTTGGGGGCTAGGCCCTTGGTTACGGGTGGAATGATTTCCCTTTCGACGGTATTACAGTCCGTGCATTCATAGGACGTGGGTGATGCTGGATATACCGGGGCTATCATCCTAGGCATTGTTTCAAAAGTTATGTTGGTGACCAGGGAGATGCTGGGGGACCCCCAACTAGCTGCTATTATTTTTTGGTTACCATACCATCCCAATCCTATGGCGGTGATATTGGCGTAGACCTTCAATAGCATGGATGCCTTGCAGGAGGGTCGTTCTGACTTTCTGAGGGGTAGACCTGTAATGTTGTTCATGTGGCTGTCAGAGAGGTTTCGTATGGTGGTCCCACCTAAGTATCCTTTGTCGGAGGTGCCCAACTTCTTCTCTCTCTATTTCATTATTATAGGCCTGGACGTTGAGAGCTAGGGGAACTGATTTGTAGAGCACGGGCCTTGACGCTTACGATGGTCTGTGCCTTGGTCGGGGGAGTTTCTGCCCATTATGGAGCTTGGAGAGTACCAATACGTTAGACTGGTTGGCCTTAGGCATATCTTTTTATACTTTCCTTGGTGACTGCTGCGCTAATATGGCTGGGGGCAAATTATACCACCGCAGACACCGAACTTCTTTCCGGTGGAGGATCTGACATAGCTTATGCGCATACAACTTAGTTCTCTGTCGAAGAATCTTCGTCCATTGACCCATCCCTCTTAGTCTACTAGGCGAGTCTGGCACGTCTCTAGGGACTACATGAAGTGGTTGTGGAAGAAGGTGGTGGCCTGGATGCTGGTTGTGGAGACTGGTCAAAGTTGGTCTGCCATATCTGACACTATGGAGGGAGCGTCATAGTCTACCCCAAGCTAGTCTAGGCTTATCGCTACATGGAGCGTCTGTGATACTCCATTCAGGTGGGGGAGTTTTAAGGGGCCCATGATGCAGGTGATGATGGTGTTAATTCCTCTGGCAACTGCGGGTAGGGCTTTAGGAATATTTTTGTAATGGGTACGGTTTTGTTCTTTGTGGGAATAGTTGGAGGCTGATTTTTGGGAGTAGTGGGCTTATTGTTATCTGGGTTTTTTAGTAGGTGTAGTCCTGACAGGGGAAGTCATTTGACTCCTTACGTCGATGTAATAGTACAAAAATTTCAGATAATGAAATAAATAAGTTTTTGATCATCTAGTTGTGCCACTCGATAACTTTTTGATTTTTGAATTATCCATATCAATAGGCAAGGCATACATAATCCTTTTGTTCATGTATATGTTAAAAAGAACTATCGTTCTAGGGGATAAGAAAATAATAGCTTTTTGTGAAAAGAAGGGGGGGACTGTGCTCATGTGAAGTGAATGACCTGCCTATGTACCTCTAGTGTTTTTTTTTAATTTGGAAATTCATTTTTTTGAAAATGTTTTTAGAGGATAAAGCCAATGTAGTTTTGGGTAGGGAAAAAAAGATTTTTTAGAATAAAATAGAAGGGATCTAAGAAGAGTCATATCGTGTCGAGATTTCAATCTAGTGGTAGAATTTATTAAGGCGGTTTAGGTTGACTGGATGCGCCATTTCTTCTCCGTCGAGGTCGGTGAGCACATCAGCACCGCCCGACATGATCTTCTTCACAATGCAAGGGCCACTCCAATTGGGCTTAAATTTCCCTCTGGGGTCCTAGATAGGCTCTACTATTTCTTTGAGGGGTAGGTCCCCTTTTAGGACACCGCGGTTCTTGACTATCTTATTGAATGATCGCGTTATACAGCGATGGTTCCCTTGTATATGATATAAAGCTTTCAGTCTTCTTTCATGTAGGAGGGTCAGCTCGTCAAGACGATTTTGGTTCCAGTCTTCTTCTCTGACCTTGCTTTTAAGCATGACGTATAGCGAGGTCATTTCCATCTCCATGGGTAGGACTACTTCCATGTCGTAGACTAGAGAGTAAGGAGTAGCCACAGTAGAGGTTCAAACTGAAGTGCGGGAGCCCTAGAGGGCGTAAGGGATCCTGTCGGCCCAATTATGAAAATTCTTGGTCAACTTGCTGATGATGGCTTTGAAATTCTTATTGGTTGCTTTGGTTGCTACGTTGGTTTGAGGTCGGTATGGAGAGGACTTATGTCTTTGAATCCCATACTCATCGACCACTTTTGTAGCCTACGCCTCAAAATGTAACCCATTATCTGATACGAACTCGAGTGGGACCCCATATCAGCTGATGATGTTTTTCTTGATAAAATTGGCCACTTTCTTGGCATTCAGAATTTCATATGACTCGGCTTCGACCCATTTGGTGAAGTAGTCAATAGAAACTAGTATGAATTCATTCCCATTGGATACTTTTGGTGTAACTTTCCCTATGATGTTGATGCCTTATGTGGAAAATGGCCAGGGAGAGGTCATGTTGTATGATTCTTGTGAAGGCAGATGTTGTAGGTTGGAGAACTATTGGCATTTGAGACATCTTCAAACGTAGGCTGTGTAGTCCTGAACCATGGTAGTCCAGTAATACCCCCTGTTGAATGATATTTTTGGCAACTATATGGCCGTTCATGTGGGGTTTGCATTCCCCGCTGTGGATTTTCTGTATTATTTCCTCAATGTCATCCCCTGCGATGCAGTGTAAATGGGTTCCATCAAAGTTTATCTTAAATAATGCCTTATCATAGACAATGTACTGGGTGTCCAATCTGTGGTGAGTTGCTCGATCTTTCTTGGCATCTCCTTAGGGATACCTACTATATTCGAGGAGGAGCCAAATTTCATAGTACCAGTAGTCGATTATTTCGAGTTCTTGCTCTGCGGAGATCTCGATGTGATAGCACTGGGTTGGTTTGTCTTATTTTTGGATAAGGAAAGGGGCCATGGTTATTCCTTCAGGCATGTGAATCATGGAGGCTAAGTTGGCAAGGGCGTCAGTAAGGTTGTTCTTTTCTCGGGGCAGGTAGTGGAAGGTGATTTCTTGGAATTAGGAAGCCAGTTTTTCAAGGTGGGCATGGAAGGGTAAGAGTTTCTCATTCTTAACTTTCCATTTCTTGAGTACTTGATCGATTATGAGGGTTGAATCCCCGTAGACATTAAGGTATCGAATTCCTTTCTTAAGGGAAACTTTGAGGCCTACCGTGCATGCCTCGTATTCAGTCATGTTGTTAGTGCAGGGGAAATCCAATTTGATGATGGGAGTGTGGGAGTCACCAGGGGAAATTATAAGAATTCTAATGCCATATCCTTTTTTGTTGGAAGAGTTATCAAAGAACATTTGCCATCGAAGAGCTTCTTAGGAGGCGCAAAGGACATTCTTATTTGGGAATTTAGAACTCCAGACATTGACTTCTTTCATAGGGTAGTCAACAAGGTAGTCAGAGATGACTCTTCCTTTTATGGATTTCTATATGACATTGGTGATATCGAACTCGACTAGAAGCATCAACCAATTGTCCATTAGGCTGGATAGGGCGAGCTTTTCGAGTAGGTACTTGATGGGATCTATTCGGGATACGAGTCTGATGGGGAAGGCGATCATGCAGTGTCATAACTTTTGGGTAACCCAGACAAGAGCGACACGTGACTTTTCTAAGGCATTGTAGTTAACTTTGTAATCGACCAATTGTTGACTGGAATAATAGATGGCTTTATCCTTGAGGGTGTTTTCAAGGTATTAAGCTAACAGAGGCCCGACTGTAGTATTGGTCACGGTTAGGTATACGAGTAAGGGAAGACCAGGCTGAGGTGGCATGAGTTTCGAAGGTCGGGTTAGGTATTGCTTAGTTAGGTCAAATGCTTCTTGTCAAGCTTCATTCCAGACCTTGGTTGAATCCTATCAGAGGAATTTGAAGATGGGTTCAAAAATGAAAGTCAATTGACTGATGAATCAACTAATGTACTGTAATTTCCCAAGGAACCCTCAGACTTCTTTCTCCGTTCGGGGAGGTGGCATATCAGGTATGGCTTTCAGCTTAGCAGGATCTGCTTCTATCCTTTTTTCACTGACCATGAATCCCAAGATTTTTCCTTTAGTTATGTCGAAGACACATTTATGTGGGTTAAGCCGCATTTGGTATTTTTGCAGTCATTCGAAGAATTTTCGGAGAGCGAGAACATGCCCTTATCTAGTCTTAGACTTGATAATCATGTCATATACATAGACATAGACTTACTTGTGTATCAGATCATGCAGAATGGGTATGGTATCCCTTTGGTAGGTAGCCCCTTTATTTTTTAGACTAAATAGAATGATAATGTAGCAAAACTTTCCCTAAGGGGTAATGAATACAGTTTTCTCTTGATGATCAGGGTGCATCTTGATCTGGTTATATCCGTCAAAACCATCAAGGAATGACTTAAGAGAGTGACTGGGTGTATTGTCCACAATTATATTAAAATTGGGTAGCAAGTAATCTTCCTCCGGAGAGGCCTTATTCAAATCTTGGTAGTTGACACACATGCGGACCTTCCTCCTGATTTCATCAAGGGTACGATATTGGCTAGCCATATAGGATATTCAATCACACGGATGAAGCCCACATTCAGTTGTTTGACTATTTCTTCTTTAACCTTGAGTGACCACTCGGTACACAGCTTTCACAGCCTTTGTTTCACTCGATTACATTTCGAGAGAATTGGAATATCATGATGTGCCATATCATGATAGTACCATGTAAAGACATCCATGAATTCCATAAGTAGCTCTTCGAGTTTCATGCGCTCGTGCTCATTAAGGGTAGCCCATAGCCTAATCTCGCGCGTTGGGCTACTAGAATCGAGATTAATAACAACAGTTTCATTTTCATTAACTTGAACGTGGTTATGTTGTTTGTTATTAGCCCCAAAATGTCACCTTTCAGCCGGCCACCCTTGTCACGGTCATTGACCGTGACAACAAACACGCATTTCGTGTCACGGTCATTGACCGTGATAAGACTGTGACAAAGAATTGTCACGGTCAAGAACCTTGACAATTTCTACAGAAAATAATCCCTAGGCTTCTTTTTTCCCACCGTTTTTTATTTTTCCCTCTCTCTCTCTCTCTCTCTAAGGTATGATTTTTTTCTTCTCCTTGTCTTTCATTTCTTTAGGTGTGTGTATGTGTGTATATGTATGTGTGTGTATGTGTCTGTATATATATATGTGTGGTGGTGTGTGGTGGGGGAGGGGGGCAGAGGGTGGTGGGCGTGGGGTGGGTTGTGTGTGTACGTGTGCAGGTGTGGTGGGGGTGGGGGCAGGGGGTGTGGTGGGGGTAGGGGGCAGGGGGTGGGGGTGTGGTGGCGGTGGGATGGGGTGGGGTGTGTGTGTGTGTATGTGGCAGGGGGAGGGGGCAGGGGGTGTGGTGGTGGTGGTGGGGTGTGGGGTGGGTGTGTGTGTGTGTGTCGGGGAAATTTTAACAATTGTACAACTTTAATTAATAAATTGTATAATTTTAATTGTAATTTTAATTTTATAGTTTTAGATTAAAGTAAATTAATAATTAGTGCCAATTTGATATGAAAGTTGGATTGTCCCTCATTGTAAATTAGTAAATTAAGAATTGTATACTTTAATTGTTAGTTTAATTGATGAAATGAATTAATTGAGTAGATGAATTAGAAGGAGTATGGGATACACGTTTGTTGTTGACATTACTGTTGGATTATAATGAAAATAGTATGTGGTTGACACAAGAGGTAATTATAATGAAAATAGTCGTTATATAACGTTACATTACACTCAAATTTTACCACTAATATAATTAATTTATCTACATTCTCAGCTCCTAAAGACGGGTGATGCGACATCAAGGTTGCTCGTCTAGCCACTGGACCCTTGTTCGTGGCACAATCGTACAAAAAGTATCGATTGAACGGTTACATTTTTGGCGCTAAAGTGTACGAGGAAAGTACAAATGTACACAACTCGGGAATTTCATACAAGGCTCTTACTTTCTTTCAAGCGAGCGCAAAAGATAAAAACCTTGAAGATGAAATGACTTACAATGGTGTAATCCAAAATATATTTGAATTGGATTATATCAGATTCAAAGAGGTTGTATTTTACTGTGACTGGGTAAGAGTTGAGGATAAAAATTCTTGTAAAGTTGAACCTATCACCAATTTGATCATGGTTGACCTGTCCAAGTTGAAGAGCAACGACTACGTGAGCGATGAACCATTTGTTTGTGCATTTCAAAAGGTTAAACAAGTGTTTTAATCGGAGTATATCAACAACGAGCCGTGGTCAATTGTCTAACACGCACCAAAGTGTCTAAATAGTAGTGTGAATGACTTGGCTGCTCCTACCGAATATCAATCCATTTTTTATGATAACCCGAATTTGAAATAATTTTTAAATTTGTAATAAATATTCCAATTTGTTCTGAAACATCCATTGTTAATGCTTTTAATTGATTTGCACTTTATCATTTTCACTCTTGTGCAGTGTGCGTGTGTGGAGAGGAGATTAATACATAAATATTCCAACTACATCTATGTTTTGTTTATACTAATCCATGAATATATGCTTCTTACCTTTAATAGGTGATTAGTACATAGTTATTTGGGGTGTCCTATTTGTGGAGAGGAGACTGAATCTCTTCGTCTATCCGAACACTAAGAAATGCCATAATCCTATGGAGTGATGCTCTGCAAATTCCTCCCAACCGTTGTGTAGCCAAACATCACCAGTTGAAGTTGTCAATTCCACCTTCCATAAGGTGGAATTGACAACTTCAACTGGTGATGTTTGGCTACACAATGATTGGATGGAATTCGCAGAGCATAACTCCATAGGATTATGGCATTTCTTAGTATTCAGATATGAAGGGAATTATATTTGACACGATTGCTCGGGGTACATTAGTTGGAAGGAGGTGAAATATGAGCTCAAGTTAGCTGTTTGGGTGGCACTACAGGTAATGTATTTATATTTATATTTATATGAATATTTCAATTTCAATTTCGATTTAGATTTATATTTCAAGTTAGCGGATACTAATTTTACTTTATTTTATTTCAAGGGATAGTGAGTGGACCTGGGGGTAGGCCACATAGGCTCGATACTTATGTGGCTCTTTGGACGAGAAGGGAAGGATAAGGAGGTGTCCCCTAGCATCGCGGTACAAAATCTCTTTTCCATCTAAATAGTTTGTAGATTTGAGATAATTGATGGTGATGTTGTTTCTTCTTAAATAGTTTCTATTTTGAATATAGATTTGCATTATCTCTAGTTTATTTGGATATATGATGTTTGAATAGGTACAACGTTGCTATAACAGGTACAAATATACTGCTGGGCAGTGATAGTGGCCATACTGCCCGCATATTTTTTTTAAATTCTGTCCAGAATTGTCACGGTCATTGACCGTGACAAGTCCTTGACAAAAGTTGTCACGAACTTGTCACGGTCAATGACCATGACAATTATTTTAAAAAGGGTCAAGGCTTTGTCACGGTTATTAACCGTGACTAAACTTGTCACGGTCATAGACCGTGATAGGACCGTGACAATTCTAACGCCCTTATAACGATCAATGACCGTGACACGTCCGTGACAAAAATAGTTGTCTCGCCCCGAATTGTCACGGTCATTGACCTTGACAAGTTGAACTTGTCAAGGTCAATGACCGTGACAATTAGGAAGATTTGGTGTAGGCAGAATTGTTCATTTGAAAAATCATCATCATCAAGAGTTTGATTATAATCAAGACAATTAATGTATGGCACAGCAAGATACTTAAAATCTTCATTTATTTCATTGATAGAAAAAATAGCATTGAGAACCTCATCATAGGAGGTCTCAATTACATCAGAGCGAGAGGAAACAACTACATGGGAAAGGAAATAAACATTGAGGTTAGGTTAAATATCAGCAAGTGGCACAGGTACAGCATGCCAATTAAGAATAGGTATATCAGCATCTTTGATGAGGTAGTATGGATCGGATGATGTAGTCTATGAGTGGATCATGCAGAGTGCTAGCCCCAGTATTTGCAAGTTGAAAGAATCCTCGGAGTTGTTGTCCTTAGAATCCCCGATATCATCAAAGGTATTTTTAGTGAGTGGTTATACACAGTGCTGGGAACATTTAGCCCTTGGGTATCCGTCTTGAAAAATATCTCCATTATTGGTTTCATCCTCTTGTCTACAGGGTCATACCAAGGTTCAGGGAAGCCGCAGAACGGGAAATCTTCACCCTCTTTGATGAATCTTCCATTTAGGGAATCTCAGAGATAGTTCTTGCACATTCTAATTTTCTCTTCAGTCGAGGATGACAGATCATTTTGAGTTATTCTTTTGATGGTTGATAGACCAAGCCACAAGGAGGAAAGGCCTCCTTTTACACAATATGTTCAGTTATCCCTTGTTGTCTTTGACATAGACCTAACCCGGGAATGAAGTGCATATTCTTGAACATTTGGATTACATTGATGTTTCCATGAGGGTCATATTCTAGACAAACCATGTCTTTGAAGCCATACCCTGCCAGGAGTAGGAGTGGTTCGATTGAAAATCTTGATAGCAACATATCATTCACCCCGTATTTTATCTCGAGTACCGAATTATTGGCGTTTGCATTCTCGGTGATCTCACAGTCTCCCAATATGGTGATAACTGGTCAGTTGGAAAAGAATTACATTTTTTTATGAAGGGAAGAAGACACCCCTTTGATGATGTGGAGCCATAGTCGTCCAAGAAATAGATTGAAATAGGTTGGGATGTCGATGACTTGGATTTTAATAGTACGATATATAGGGCCAGCCTCCTATTTCAATCTTGATATATCCCATTACTTATTAGCGGGTGTTATCATAGGCATGCATGGAAACTGAGGTTGGACCAAGGTCACTCACTTTTAATCCCAGGCAATTAAGGGTTCTTAGCGGGCAAACTTTCAGAGATGATCCATTATCTACGATTGAGTGGGGGACAGTTTTCCCCATGACTTCAACTGAGAGATTGAAAACATCATTATGGTTGGGACCAGTTTTAGTGATTTATTCTTCGGAGAAGGAGAACATTCAAGTAGAGGTCAAGGATCCAACTAGATTCACTACTTCTTATGGTGTGGTTGAGGGAGGAATGGTAGATCCTGTGAGTAGCTTGATTAGGGCATTTCGGTGCAGTTGGGAAGCCATGAAAAGTCCCCATAGAGTGATGTTAGCTTGAATTTTCTTCAGTTGACCATCGACCTTACTTTATTCTAGAGTCATTTCTGGTATAGGGAGATTTTCAACACATTTCCCTTTATCTCTTACTGGTGGTTGTAAGTATAATTTTTGGAAATATCTCACCGACCTGGTCATGTGGTTCACAGAAGAGGGGAAAAATAGAAACCCTATTTATTTTTCAATATCGAGTTGCTCAACTACCTAGTTGATGTATTCTTGAAGCTTCTTGAATGATATCACTCTTCATAGGTTGGCTATCAGACTAGCCTTTCTTGAATCTAGATCTTCATCTGAATCATTAGAATTGTCCCCCCCCCCCATCCAGTGGCAACGATATTGTCCTTACATGTAAGGTCAATACACTCTACCACTTTTATGGATTCTTGATATAACTGTTCCCATTTGGTAGGAAAATGAGAGACTGAAGGGACCAGGTGCCCTTGTAACTTCAAAGCGTCGAGCAGATTGAATATGCTACAAATATCACTAGTCTTTCGAAACAAATCTTCCATGATCTGGATCAGGTCATCTAGACTGAATTTGTCGATTGGCACTACTCAGTTATTTGACTATCGGGCCTATTTTTGATCTTTTAAGAATGACCTACTAAATCTTTGCTGATCAATGGTCATCTGGGAGAGCAATTTCAGCCCAAACTCTAGGAGTTCGTTCAGCACTTCTGGTAATTCCATGTCTTTACCTCTAAAACGAGTATGAATTGTGATGCATGTTCTGGTCAGGAGTGATGAGGTTTTATCGGTAAGTATGGTTGGGTGTGAGAGGGTATACGGGCATGTTTGGAGAGGTTTAGGAGAGTATATGAGTATGACTGGTGATTTACTTGGCATGATTTGGGTAGATGGGTTGAATTCTGAGTCATCTTCTTGGAAGATGGCATTTGCATGATCCTAAAGAGGATTATGGGTAGTGTTTTGTTTAGTAATAGGTGTTGAGGTGATGATACCCTGATTAATCAGGCTTTTGAGTGTGTTTTGTAGATGAAAACATTGGTCGGTGGTATGGTCAGTAGTTTGGTGATAGTCACAATGGGCATCAGGTTTGAAATCATTCGAAAGTGTATTTGGTAATGGACGAGGGTCCAAGCGTTTGATCAAGTTTTGATTTAAGAGAGCCTGGTAGACTTTGGAGAGAGGAGAGTGAAGCTTGATATATTCCTTCCGAATTGGGTTTGGATGACTTTTTGGTGCCCACAAAATGGCAGGCTGAGAGATATTGTTGATAGTAGAAACAGCGGTACTAGTAGGCTTTTTAAACTTTCTAGGAGCAAACTGTCCAAAGATTTTCTTTGGTTTAACTTTCATCTTGGCAAGACCTTCTTCAATTTCTACTCTTTCTTCTGTGAGGTCTCGAAAGTGAGAGTAATATTGTATCCCATTGTTGCTCAAACATAAGGTAGAAAGTTCTTCTTCCCAATGTTGACTTTCTCTTCTTTGGAGGGCCGATTGGTCATGGTTGCTTTTTTTTCTCTCCATCTTTCTATGAAGTTGCTGATTGATTTCACAGGATTCTATTTACGTAGCTCCAATTCATGACGGGTAACCTATATCTCCTCGTTGTACTTGTATTGTGACATGAACTCACGACAACGTCTTCCCAACTGCGAATTCTAGATTCTTTAAGGGATAGGAACCAACGTAGGGCGCTATATTTCAAAGTGCGATGGAGGATCTGAGCCATTACTTCTTTGGAAGAAACTAGGAGAGTCATGTCTCGGTGATAGCAACAGAGATGAATATTCAGGGTCCACTGTCTCCAAACTTCTCGATATTGGGCATCTTGAATTTTTTTGGTAACCTGGCTTTAGGATAAGGAGGCATGTGGGTGTAGTCCATGTATTTCTCTGAGATTCTGACTTGGTCGAATTTCTTGGTTAGCATCTTGAGGTCTTCCTTGACCTTGTTCAGTTCCTCCTCTTTCGAATCACCAGTTACGGGTAAATTAGCCCCGGTCTGAGCAAGGTTTGGCATAAGAAGCTGGGCTGGTGGTGGACCATAAGCAAGAGGAGTACATGGAGCATGATTGTATTCTTCAGGAACCTAGATAGACTCGGGTGAAAGTGGATCCATAACGCGAGGGAAAATTACCTCAAGATCTTCGGGGATAGGGACACAGTTTCTTTGTATTTCATGAACCTCGGTTTGAAGGTTGTCAATTTTGGCAGTGAGCTGAGCCAGGACCGTCAACAAATCTGGCTTTACATTTGGCACTTGATCCGTATTCTACATGGAAGGCGGGTGAATCTCGGACTCGAAGGAAGTAAAGGGACTGACAGAACTATGGGGCGGTTCGACTAAATACCGAGCCAATAGGGAGCTAGGCCAAGGGTATGTGATCGACCTGAGAAGTAGAAAAATTGGAATTTATTTTCGAAAAAGAAAAAGGGGAATTTGTAATTTTTAAAAAATGAGGAAAATATATTTTTTTGGAGAAGATGAAGACGGAAATGTTTGTTTTTCTTTTTTTTTTGATGGAAAATGTGGGAATTTTTTTTGGAATTTTTGATAAAAGAGGGAGAAATGTTTTTTGGACACTTTTTGGAAAAAAAAGAGGAAAAGACTAGAGACGGGTCTCAGCATGATTATTATGTCTATTAGGTTCTACCTTGTATTAAGATCATCTAAAATGCAAAATGAAATGTCAGACGGGACCCGGGCCTGAAAAAATTGGGTTTGCAACACATGTAAAGGTATGGCTAGACTTGTTACCAGGCTCACGGGCAGGGTCCCATTTTAAAAATTATGCAAAAATTTGGGCGGCAGGCCGACCCGAAATTTCGACCAAGTTTCGGGTCAAAACCAGAAATCTAACAAGTGTGTCCTAGGCTTGACACCTATATGTGGGTATGTAGTTGGTTGGGTGAATTGGAAAGGGTTCCTCCCTTTGACATGATTTTCATGATATACGTCTTACTATTGAGGGAAATCGGTACATGTGGACATGAAATTTGATATACCTAAGTGTACGTGAATGTCCTCACTATATACCTCGTGGGGGTACGTGTGAGAGAGAAATAGATATATACTCGACGTACGTGAATGAATTACCGGCGATATACCTCCCGTCATGACTTGGTTCAAGCGATACAATGCGGGGGAACCGTTTGATACACGTCGAAGGTACTTGGTCAAATGAAGGTGAGAGTCATATCGCTTAGGCTAACTGTGCCCTACTGGACCAGTGCCCAACACGAAGTGACTCTCAGTTATAGGAAAAAAATTGGTTAATAACAATGCTCTTTGGTGATGTCGTGTGAATCATGCATGATTCATTTACTAGTATCTTATGGAGAGAGTATCTTTTTCTTGATCATGCCAAACAGGGAGCAAAGTACAAGTACCAACAGTCAAGCTATACCAAGCATGGATAAGTGATGTGTAATTATCTACAAATGAGTGTGTGATAAGTGAGAATGGATATATATATATATATATATATATATATATATATAAGTGGAGGTGTGTGCTAGTGAGACTTAAGCATGGATTTCTATGTGATGTGTGCAACATGTGGATATGTGTGATCCTAGGTGCACGTGGTGTGAAGTGTACATATAGAGTCTTCTACAAGTGTGTGAATAGTAGTATAAGCATGAGGTGCATATTACTAATAAAGGGGAACGTGCAAATACGGGAATATACAAGAAAATAAAACACCCATGTAAACATAGTCTAGCCCTCTTAAAAATTGTCCCCAGCAGAGTCGCCACTGTGTCCATCCCTGTCGGCGTGACATTCGTTCTGGAGGGGGAGGGGGAGGATCCTTCGAGGAAGAACCGCATCACGGTCTTGCACCCTTCTCTTTGAAAAGGGGTCTTCGGCCATCATCGGTGTGGGGTGAACGTAAAGAGATAGAGTCGCCAACCTATTTTTCTCAAAACAGACAAAAGAATATGTTGCCACTTCAAGAGAGAGGCATCAAGGACAAACAGATGCATGCCAAATCAATAGATCGGAGGTTCGAGGGCTTAGTTACGAAATGGGAAGGTGTTAGGAACCCATCCCGCCCTTTCGATCTCTCATGGGAAAATGTTAATATTTTTCTTTATTCCTATGAAGTGTGTGCACATGTTTATATAATGGAGATTGGAAACATTCGAGCAATACCATGAAAAAGGTAGGGTGAGGTCATCCACCAGAATATTCCCAAAATAGTAATAAATGTAGTAGATAGAATGTGATCGTTCATCGAGATATTGATTGTTATTGGGAAATGATAATATATGTGAGATAGGATGCGAACAATCATGTTATATGTATATTTAATGGGGGTTTTGAGAAATTTGAAAAATAAGAGAAGTTGGAAAATTTGAAAATTGGACTCAAGTCTAGAATTTTAATCCATGATGCCTACGTACCCTATAAAGGCATCAAAGTTCATGTAGTTCGAATGTAGAATAGGGGTGGGGTTTATCCCATATATTTGAACGGAATTTTATTATGTGTGTGCGTGTAGAAAATGTATTTTTTTGGTTTTGAAAAAGTGTGGGGGATAATTCTGTTTAGAATTTACGGGTGTAACCCTCTTTTATTTGTTTTTGGGTTTTTTATGAAAAATAAAGTATGTGAAATATACTAATAAAAGCGTAGACATTAATATTATGAACTAAAATGAATATAGGTTATGAATCTAATGTAACTTATGCAAAAATAAGAGATTAAAAAGAGAGGGAGAAGGAATTGGACCTTCTTTGAAGCTTGAGATTGCAACTTGGATGAACTCCTTCGAATGTTGATGGATGTTTATCAAAGGGAAGAATATTTGCCAAATTAGGTGAGAAAAGGATGGGTATTTAGGCTTGAATGGGATTTCTCATATGGAACTGCGCTGACTTTGAGAGAATGTTGTTGAGATCACTAATGCTGATGGGTTTGCTTCCTCTTGGTAATGAGTTCATGGACCTTCTTTATAGGAAAAAAGGGGGTTCCGATCGGCCTACCCGAGGGGGTGCCGATTGACCGGTCACCCTTGACATTATGCTGATAGGCAGGGTTCAGGACCTGCCAATTGGCAGGCAGACTTTCTTAGAAAAGTGACTGTATCGCATAAACCATTGATTCGAATTGCACATGGGGTATAACATGAGAAAGGTATTTTAGAGGTCCTCGAGAGTCCTTTGGACCACTCTCGGGTTAGAGAGTTGACTTTGGATCAAATGTGGCTCGAAAGTGTACGTCGGTCCTTTGGATGGGAGATCATCGGATGCAAACGAATCATTCGTTCGTATGGTAAGTCAAAATCACGAACGGGGTGGACTGTTGGAAAGGTTAGGAGATTTACTTCGATAATCCAAAGAGTTTCACTTGGTTCGGGAAGTTGACCTTGGTCAAATTGGGCTCGGAAGCGCCCGATGACCTCTTGGAGTAAAACGAATCGTTCGTCCATATCCTAGGTCAGAATCGCACACGGGGCGAATAGTTAGAAAGGGTATTCAGTGACCTTCAGAGATTCATTGAGTCTTATTCATGCTAAAGAGTTGACTTTGGTCAAACGAAGTCCGAGAGCGCTTGGTGGCCTCTGAATCGATGTTTAGGAGAAAATTAATTATTCATCTGAACGGTTATGCTGTTTTGTGCATGGGGCGAACTGTTGGAAAGAGACTTCAGTGCCTTTTTAAGATTCTAAGTGATTTTTCTCTAATGGTGGATTTAATTGGGGTCAGTTCGGGGACCGGGAGCGCCCGGTGGTCTTTGAATCAGTTTTTGATAGTGAAATGGTCTGTTTGTTTGGACCATTACGATAATTCGTATGCAGGGTGGAACATCGGAAAATGTATTCGGAGCCGTTAAAAGATTCAAAAAGATTTTGCTCTGACGAAAGAGTTAAAAAGATTCAAGTGGGGCCCGAGGGCTCCCGATGACCTCTAGATCGGTACTCGGAGTGCGAACTTGGTTTTTGGTGGAAAGGGGAAGTGCTAGGAGTCTAAGGAGAGACTTAGGGGGTCTTATAATGTGGTGTCTATAATCATCATCATCATCATTTCATTCACTAGAATCATCACAGGTCTTGCACAAATTAGCCTTATTAAATATGTTATTCGGGTTGGTCCTACAACTAATGGCAATGTGACCTATTTTTCCACATATAAAGCATTCAGTATTTTTATGGTCTCTGTCAGGTCTTACCATTATAGTCATTATTATATTTGTCTATCTTTCTATCATGGGGTATGTTATTCGACTGATTTGGATAAGGAGCCTTTCCTTGTTTAGAAGTAACATTATTTATAAACTTGGGTATTTCTTAAACTATTTATACATTAAGGCTATTTAATGTTGGGAACTATAACCTGAGGAGTTGTCATCATAGATTGAAAGACAACATTGGGACTCTTATGTCCCTTTTGATTATTGATAAGTTTTTTCTTATACTCCAATTCCATTTTCACATTTCTTAATTTTCTTTGAGGAGTTCAGGGGTAAGATTTGGATCTTCCATTTCCTCAATAGCATATATTTTATTATCAAATTCCTCGTGGAGGGATCGCAGTATTTAGAGACAATTTCTCTTCTGTCACATATGATACCATTGGCATGTAACTTAGTGATGGCATCAGTCAATTTAATATAGAAATCATCAAAGGTCTCAGTGTCTGCCACAATTAAGGTGTTGTACTGTTAGATCATCATTTGGGTCTTGGGTGCTTTAACATGTGTGTCATCTTGATGGGCTGTGATCAACGTGTCCCAGGCTTCCTTAGAGGTTGAACAATAAGATATTCTCTTAAATTCATGTTCATTAATAGACATAAAAATAGAATCCTTTCCTTTATTGTTATTATAATAGGCTAGTTTTTCTTCTTTTGTGAACTCACTGAGCATTTTCTTAACTCTCTCATTACTACCTTTTACTACAAGTATAGTACGATGAACAAACCCATTTTCAATAGCATCCTAGGCTTCAGCTCCCAAATTCCCTTGGGTGAAGGCTATCATCCTAACTTTCTAGTAAGGGAAGTTAGTCCAATAAAATACGGGAGGCTTGGAGAGATTCCCTAATCTCTTATATTTCGCGTCCATGCTTGCTTTGAAAAATAGTTTCAAAAACAAAGGATCTAAAAAGATTTTGAGAAAACCAAAAGCCTTTCTCTGATACCAATTGAAAATCCGTTACTAGTTTGTTTAAAAAAAGTTAGCGCTATTAAGAGGGGTCCGATCTGTTTTTTTTTTTGGAGAAACTCTTTTAGAAAACAAACAAAATAACACAAGGTGTGTTTTACAAAAAGTTATGAATGAGTTATATCAGATATTGGTGAACAAATTTTGAAAACAAAACTAATTTAGTTAAAGTAGCATTATAGCAGTAGGGATGAGAGAATTATCAAATGTGCACAGTAAACATGATTTTTAACGTGGTAAAACCCTAAAATAAGGGAAACATCCATATGACCTCTATGCCACAAAATAAAAAATCCACTAAATAAAGTTTTAGGTTACAAACATGCAACAAATTATACACACAAAAAGACCAAGTCTAAGTCAAGAAATATATCAGCACACTCTAGCATATATGACTTTTTCAGGCTCTTGATGTTGTCCTTATCGCTCCTCTATATGGCTCCTCTTGATCCTTTTAGTCTTTACAATGTATCAACAATTAGAATCTCTCAACCAACAAAAGTGAAGTAGTGTTATTTTTTAAGTGAGTGTTGTGCCTAAACGCATGTATGAACACACACACACACACACACACATACACACACACACACACACACACATATATATATATATATATATATATATATATATATATATATATATATAAACACACACACACACACACTTATACATACGGCTTCCTATAAATTACAAATATTCTAAGAATGATATGAGGGGTTTTTCACAACACAAAAATTCTATTTGAATTTTGAGGTTTAAAATTTTCAGATCCGAGTACTTTAAGAATCCCTTTAAAACCTGATTCTTCGAATCTTATTTAGGTATAAGTTTTTCAAAATGGAAAACTTAGATCTGAAATATGAAAACATAATTTTTAGTTTTCTAAAAGAGATTTGTTGGATTCACAAAAAATTATAAATAAGTTTTATAGTAAAACATATCCAACAAAGAGAGACAAGGATTTATTAATAAAGAAATCAACCTAACTACGTGACTGTTTTCACTTAGAAAATCATACCTACAAGTTTTTATTTATTAGAAATGACTTCTAGTTTTGTGAAAGGAGCTAGGAGAGAGATAAAAAACTAAGAGGTTTGAATCAGTAACGAACAGAAACCCTCACACTTCAAAATTATTTTCTTGAAGAAAAATGGGACGGTGTTTGGTTAGGGTTTGAATATTTTATCTCAGATTTTCTTTTCTCTATCTTCTCTCTCTTTTCTCTCAGAACTCACTACTGCTAATGATTGTAAATGAGGGGACGATAAGCTCTATTTATAGTGAGTGAGGAAGGATCTGGAATGTGAGTTTGAAATGAACGATCAGGATTAACTTGACCCTTTAAATGAACAATCTTGTGTCTCACAACACACTGCTTTTAAAATGTCTCTGATTGGACCACTCAGGCATCATAAGGATTAACTCAATTACATGCAGGCCATTGATTAAAAATGATCGAACGGTCAAAATGGAATGTCAGGGTTGTGAGAGCAAACAAACACAAATCCAGTTGAATAACATGCAACACGTGTAGGGTTGTGATGGACTCTCAGGCATGTGTTTTTGGTTTTCCATTTTCATCCCCAACATTCTCTAGCGCTTTTGAATTCTACCCAGCAAGGTTTTTAGGAAGTTTCAAAAATTCCAATTAAACCCAAAGCAATTTAAAAACCTTATTTTAATTTCTTAAAAAAAGATTTTGAATGTTTAAAAAATTCCTAAAAATCATTAAAAATAGTAGAAAAATATTTTAAGGCAAATTAAATACACACACGCCTAAAAAATGGTATATGAAATGAAAATAAAATCCTAGAGTGATTATGTGTTGGTTTTCTACCTGGTCAAGCATCTTTGATTGTATTTGAAGATATTGAAGAAGCAAGGAGGCTTGGGTAAAAACAAGAATGACATAAATTTTGACTCTATTTCCAAACTAGATAAGATCCTATATTTTAGACTCAAGTGAGTCATATATATAGTGTGCTTGATCTTGTAATATTTCTAAAGTGATGAAAAAAGGTTTTACTCAAAAGGTTTTTTTCGTGAAACTTTGTCTTTGTTGAATGTTTTGTTTACTTTATTTATTTGAATCACATAGTTGCATGTTATAGGGTTAAAGGAATAAATTTTGGAGTGGATTATCATCCGAATTTAATAAGTTTACGCCATTAGATAATTGGGCACTCTCAGTGGGAAACATATTAAGCACCCCACTTATTTTATGTGCTTCCTTAATTCTATGCATATTACTGTTTTATACATTAGTTCATTACTTTTTAGTTATTTTATAAATAGTTTAGATACCTTAGTGAGGGTCCCTTATATGTACATAGATGATTATGTTTGAAAATGGTATTAGTTAGTGGTATAGAAATGTCAATTCAACTAGTGTGGGTACATAAGATTGCTTGTGTATAACTCCTTGCTTTATATATATAATGGGTCGTCGTTAATATGTAAGTGTGCGAGAGAGGTTATCTTTAAGTTAGTTTGATATCTTGTTCAAAGTCTGAGTAAAGATATAAAGGTGAGATATGGGTGCATCTCTGTTATGATTAGTGAGTACGTGTTTGCACATTTGTACGCGCTTGAGTATTCGTATGTGTATATTTATGGGATCATACCTTGAGATAGTTTGATATCTCGTTTTAATTGCTTAGTTGTATTAGATTAAAGTCTAGAGATGTGTGTGTCTCGATGGAGAAAATATATCAACAGACATATTGTCGACCCCAGAGCTCACAAGAAAGGCTCAATATTGCATTTACTTACCAAAGAAGACTTGTGATCAAAGAATACCTATTTGGGTTGTACACGTGCTAAAACATGATGTGTATGCAAGTTTATGACTTGGATTGCGAAGGGAGGGATACTGTATGGAATATTATAATGGCAATGGACCAGAAGATAGTTGATATTAGTATATAAACTTATAATAGCCGAGTGATTACTAGGCGAAAATTATTGACCTTTAGACTGATTTGGAGGTGTATGACTAGGAGGGTTTGGGCTAAGAAGTGGGGAGGTTGCACATATGATGTAATGTTCTATTGTTGATAAGTATAAAAGAACACTATATCTTGGTATTAAGGTTGAGAAATAGAATTCGGGGGAGTTCAGGACTGGGGATGGATGCATCCCAATAATATACTATGTCAAAAGACGTATTATAAAGCTTGGGCTTCACGCATTTAACTTGGTATAACACCTTCGAACGCAATGATAGTTGGGATGAAATCTAACGTGGTTCCAATAATAGGGTTAGAGAATATATATCAGTGTTCGAATTATATATATAGGGTTCTATATTAAAGATGGAGGCATCCTTAAGAAATAATATGCCGAGAGATGTATCGTGAGCCTTTGGATTCACGAGTTTAGTTTGGTATAGCCCTTAAGTACCCAAGGATACTTGGGATCAAAGAAAATATAGTTCCAACAAACGGGGAATATTTACAATTATAGGCGACAGGGTAATGGGTATACATATATATCTATCATTATATTTACGAAGCCTGGTCCTTTGATATAGTATTTTTCTTTTGTGGGATTGATATATTTATATGTTGAAATAATGTCTAAGAAGAGGCCTACGTTTGACGAGTAATTTTATTTGAAAACACAATTTAGGTGCCACTGCATGGACGGGCTTTAATCATTTGGAAAAGCGGTGGGAGTAGTCGTATTTTGGACTTTGGATCGATGCAATGTTTTGGACTGACGCGGGTCACAAACACTTTATGTTTAATCATTTTGAAAAGTATGTTTTCACATTTTGTAATGGTCATTGTGGCATTTCATTGGTATTGTTTTTAATATGTGAGCATGCCAAGTAAATTAACATAGGTGCTTGATTAGAAACTGGGATTTTGAAATATAAAAGTTGTAAACGCATAATTGGACCCCTAAACGGTATGGGGGCCATGATAAAAAAACGTAAATAAATATGTATAATTTATATATATAACGTATTGCCCATTTTTTTGGGGAACCTTGCGACAAAAGTGGACTTTTTTTTTGCGGGGGAAGTGTCCCTTTTATTTTATTTTTTTCTAGGAGAGATTAATCTACAAGTTTTGAATTTGGTTCCAGTTAGACGGAGCTTCGGCAAAAGGTGTTTGTTTTTTTAGATTTTTTGAATAGATTTGAATTTTTTTTTGACTCGAAAGCGACTTCGCAGAAGTACGAGGTTTCCTTTTTAGGATAAAGTGACTTTTCTGAAGTATGCACTTTCGTAGGACTTTAAGATTGAGCTTGAGTATCTCTAATGCTTGGGGGAGAAAAAAGATAGAAAACTTTATTTTTGCCAAGTTATGGCCTCTTGATAATTTTTGAAGTGATTAAAATGAGAGGTGGTGGGCTCTATTTATTGGAAATTGGACACAGGCTTCAACTGAGAAGGAGAAGGTTTTCGCCTATTGATTTTAGGAAAGTTGTCCACGTGGACGGCTGAAATAATACACTCTAACATGAATTCTATCGATCAGTAGAAGGAACTTAAATCCTTTTGTCGATTGGTAGGGCTTCGTAAATCTTTCAGGCATTTTTGTAGTTACTTTTCTTTTCAATTTAGAATTTAAAAGTTTTAGTATAATAGGTTTTTGGTCTTTTTTCATGTCCCTTTGGGGTGGTTTTTCTCCGAGACTTCGGTGGGGCCAGCATTAGGGTCCGGGACTTTGGTGACACCATGTTTGGGGCATTTATGGGTGTCATCCTCGAAAACTTGGGTGAGGCCAATCTTAGGGCATTTTATCGGGTGGAATAAAATTAGCCACACCCCGATTATATATCCGGGTGTCCACACATATGACTCATCTTTAGGATGGATCCCCTGTAATACTTTTTTGGGAAATTCTCCCTCAAGTGGAATGTCCAAATGGATACTAATGTTATCCTTGTTCGAGATCACATATGTCACACAAAAATCCACCAAAACACGATCCATCTTCAAACTTCTCGTAAGACAACCCCTCGAAGATGAAGAAGACCAAAATGAGGAATAATTCCCTTATGAGGATCTCTTCGACCTAAACGATAGAGAAACTTTGGAACTCTACTTAGACAGGGCCTCCAACAAAATAGGATATGGCATTGTAATGCTCCTCATCTCTCCTGAATTATTATGGCCACCCACAGCTATCAAACTCACCAATGAATGCACCCACAATATAGCCAACTATTGTTCGATCGAACCCCACCCCTTTTCCAATAATTCCACTTCAACCTCCAAGGTTTCTTACCAATAAAATACCCTAAACTAGGAACTAATAAAAACATTAAAGGATAACTATCCCTAAAGGGAGATTAATGGAACAAAAACCCCCACAAATAAAATTGCTACGGACCAAAATGTAAAAAAATCCCCTAAAGATCTCCCTAAGGCCTTTAATAGTTCGGCTAAAGTCCCTAAGCCACTTCAATCGAAGTTTCTTTTTTATGGAACTCATCCATAGGAAGGAGATCAGCAGAGAAATTTATCAAAAATAAAGAAAGATTCAATGAGGTGGCAAGCCCTCTACAAATCCCAATTACTCCAAAGAGGAAAAGAATTCATGAGACTAATTTCTGAATATAAAGTCAGGAATATGAAAGGAATATCTTTGAACAAATTCAACAATTTCTGGAGGGGAGGACCACCACCATTTAAGGCTATGTTTTGAATGCTCGTCTTAGAAATTTTGTCAACGACCATGTTTCCCTCTCTAAAAATGTGAGGAATTCAATCGAATGGTTGAAGGGACCTTCGGTCATTCAGTCATCCCCCTCCCTAGTAATGATTAGCAAATAAAATTGTATCTCCCCCAACTGTCCATATGTCACCCTACCTCAGATCAACAATCCAGGACCTTGTGTAGTTTGTTTAAAGGCTTGTCTCAAATCCCTATAAAAGTAGGTTCCCACTAACTTTTCAACGGAAACCAAAACCCTACTTTGGTCCAATTTTCTCACATTTTCTCCCTCGATTATCTGAGATACTCGATATCAATCCAAAAAGTCCCGAATAATTTTATACTTCAAAGAAGTTTATTTCTCTTTGAGAATGTTTGTACTTTCATAATGTCATTTGTTTCCTAAACGAGATTCGAACTTCTAAAAAGTTACGTCCAAAATAAAAACATAAGCAAACCTCTCCACGCATTCCGTCAAATTTGGTACTTTAAATAAAGCTCTATCCGACTAAATGGAGATCTTACCACCTCGAAAATCTCAAGTGGGGACACTCGATAATATTTTATACCGAGTATCCCGTCTTTTACACCCGTAAATATGTCACATTTGTTGAAACTACGTTGTATTTGATCCTAAGTCTCCTTGGGTACATAGACACTATACCAAATTAATATCGTGAAGCCTAAGCCTCATAATACATCCCGTGGCATATTATTTCTTAGGGATGCATCCGTCACAAGTCAAAACTCCCCTTATTTCTACACCTAGCTCCATAATCAAGGATGTCTAAAACATAACATCCTTAATGCTACAGCTAACAAAGGTTCAACATTACCTTCAAGTTAGCTATCATGTCCCAAGTGATGGATGTCTTTGTCAGAAAATTTAGGTAGACTCCCATCATGAACCTCAACCGAAGCTACCCTATATCCCACAAATAGCTTCTCTGCCTCCCAATCCAAGTCCAACACGTGCACACACCTCATGTTGGAACACATGAATGCATGAACTACACATGCTTTGATTCAGTGGCTATACGAGTACATAGGACATAACTAGATCCTTCTTGTGGGAACAATCCTCAATAATATGTCTCTTGATATATTATCCTCGTAAAGATGCAAATTATCTCAAAGGCGCATTCTACCGTGCACACCATATAAATATGCAAACATGTATATGCTTAATGGATATGATCTATATAGGCTTTTATCTTGTGGCTATACGATTATGTAGGAGCTTCACAAGCCGCGATAATATATCTCTCGATATATCGTCCGCTATCGAAATGTACCCATCATTCAAGCCCCACCCATTATCTCATACATACTATAAACGAAATAACAAATAGTCTCAAATTAGTAATCTCTCATTCAACCCCATATAAATGTGCAAACACACATAAACTATACACAACTGAACTACATAGGCTTTGATCCCAAGTCTCCTTGGTACGTAGGCACACTTCTGAGTATTTCTCATGATCACGAGCCTTGATAGTGTATATATCGATATGTTGTCCCGACATATATGCACCCATATCTCATACTATCTTTCTACCTCTCCTCAAACCTCAAACGAGATATCAAACTATCTCCAAGTCGAGTTATCTCTCACACTTGCATACATAATAACGGTAACCCGTTATACAATAACAGAGTCATGTACAATCACTCTTTTGTACGTGCACCTATTGAAGTGACGTTCTTACACCTCTCAATGATATATTTTTCCTACCTAAGAACCTATCTATGTTCAAGGGATTTTCAACCATAGGTCTCTAAACCTTTTCTAAAAATAACTAAAAAGTAATAAATTAATATTAAGAGAGATAAGAATCATATAATTAAGGAATCATAAAGAACAAGTGGGATGACTAACACCTTCCCCACTCATGAAATGGTTCCCAAACCAGTATAATAAGAATCGTTCGACTAAAAAAATAATTAAACCTTCTTTATCATTATCCTAAAAAGGCTAACCCAAATATTTTGTTTATTTTTGTATAAAAAAAATTAGCCTATGCCTAAAACCAGGGGTGTGCGACTCAAACTGGACACAGCATAAAAATCTTCTAGGGGAAAGTTCTTCGAGCCATGTCAAATCGATAACCTGACCATGGGGAATTAGTGGGCCGAGAGATAAGCATTTCTAGCATCCACCATTGAACAAACTCATGCAAATAGTTCTCCCCCCATGCGTGCAACACTGCTAGAGATTCACAATGCCACAATAACTCTAAATGGATATTCCCATGACATAAATGTTTACTAATTATCTAAAAGGTCTAGAAGCTATGAGTTTGTATAATAATAATAATTATGAAGCTTTAAACATATGCCCTACACTTTGTGGCGCAAACTCAATCAATTAGAGTCTATTGCATGTGGCTTCACAATTTTGATACCCTAAGGATCACATGTTTCACTTTGGTTTGGAAGAATTTTCTTCCATATAGGGTGTTAATCCCTAAGTTCCTATGACTAAGCGTGAATTTTCCCCTTCTGTACTTATGGTTCATGCCGAATTACTACATATTTCTCCGTACATTGCTTGACCACTAATGTATGGGGCAACTATCAATCTCCCTGTGGTGATGGACTCTGTGAGCTAAAGGGATTTTAGGGAGACTAGATTTTTTGGCAGGATGTCTCTAGGCTTAACCTTTATAATTCTTCTAATATTAGGTTACCTAAGTGTGAACACCAAGTTGGATGCCATAGTGATATGGATGGGTTATCACTGTAAACCTGCTGCCACTATATTGGCAGAAATGTTGAACAGTTGTGACGATTGTAAAGATAATCATGTTACCTTCTTATGAGGTAGTCCAGTGATGTTGTACATATGGTTAGAGAATAGGCTATGTCAATTTGCGCCTCGTGAATATCCTTTAACCAATATTCCCCATTTGTTTCTTCGGTCTTGTTTGGATTTTGTTCCATTTATGGATGGATGGACTGACTGGCTTTTGTAAAATAGAGCTAGTAGCTTTCGTTGGCTTATGCTTTGGTGGGTGAACTACAACCTATCTTATAATTTGATTAGTATCATTATGCTCAGCACATGGGTCTTTGTTGGATCTTTTTATAACTTCCTTATTGACTTTTGCATCAAGTAGGTAGATAGGAGACTGTCCCTCAACGTATACGTAATTTATATCCCATGGACAACTTAACAGAATCCTTAAGGACGTCTCTAGGGGATTTGTGGAAGCGATGTAGGTCATATTGTTATTCGACCCATTATTTGAGGCAATTTGCGATAGAGTCAGGGGAATACTGGTGATGGTTATGGAAGGATTTAGTTCTCAAGGTTTGCATTGAGAGAAGGCATAAGTGACTCATGATTGCAGAGGTTATGGAAGAGGGTGTCATGTTTTGATCGATCATTCTTAAGTTTTACTATCGCACTAGGAGTATCAGGATACGTAATCAAAATGGATGTTATTAGGACCCATAGAAAATAACCGTGACTATAGCAATGATGATGATGATGAAGAGGGACCTTCCAGTAGTTGAGAAAGGTTTTTTGTGAAGATTCCTGGGAGCCTGGTTAGTGTTGGTTCAAGTGTTAGTATTTGGAAGCTTGTTTCGGTAGTGTATCTTTAGGAAGGGTTTTTGTTTCTATTTCGTTTTGGTTATGGGTATGTAGGTTTCTAGGTTTATGTGTTATTTTCTAGTAGGTATGGGATATTGTAAGTCCTTGGGATTTCTCTTTACTAATGTTTCATATAAAAATTGTGTTTGAAATAAAGAGTGTTCAAATAAATGATGATGAATATTTTCTTATGTTTGAACTATTTATATGACTAGATAAGGCATACATAATCCTTTTGTTCGATTAAAATGTTGAGAAATACTGGTGTCTCTTAATGCGAGGAAAGAATAGTATTTTGTGAAAGAGAAATGATCACACCCAAAGTCATTTTATCGAATGCTTACGTATCTTTGTGGGGATAAACATTGTTTATAATAATTTTGAAAGAAGTTTTTTAGAGGATAAGGTCCTATGTAGTTCTTGTAAAGGGAGAAAAGAAGAGATTTTTTTAGAATAGGATGGAGGTGAGAATTCCATAGCATGATAAGATTTGGATTAACTGTAAAATTTCTTGAGTCACTCTAAATTGATTGGGCGCACCATTTCTTATCCATCAAGGTCTGTGAGCAAAGCAGTGCCGCCTGACAAGATTTTCTTCACAAGTATTGGGACACTCCAATTAGACTTGAATTTCACTCTTGGGTCCCAAATAATTTCCACAATATCTTGGAGTGAAATCTTTGACTTTCTTGTTGAACAACCGTGTGATGCAACAGTGGTACCCTTATATGTGGTACAATGACTTTAGTCTTTTTTTTCATCTAATAATGTGAGTTGAACATAATGACTTTTCTTATAATTAACTTCTCCAACTTGACTTTCGATCATAACCATCAGGGAAGGTATTTCTTGTTAAATAGGTGGGATTACACCCATATCATAGATGGAGGAGTAGGGGTAGCCCCTGCAGGCGTTCGAATGGATGTGCGATAGACCCAGAAGGCGTAGGGGACCCTTTTGGTACAATATCTATAACTTTCGTCAATTTTTTTAATTATGGATTTAAGTTTTTTCTTCGCATCTTCAATAGTCCACTTAGTTTACGATTAGTAAAGAGAAAACCCATGTCTTTGAATTGCATATTCCTTAATCAACTTTGTAACTTGATCATCAAAATGGAGGCCATTAACTGATATAAGCTCGTTATTGACCCCATAGCGATGGAGGATTTTCTTTAAAATGAACGTGTCTACTTTCTTCGCATTCAACAATGTATATGATTCCTCTTTAACCCATTTGGTGAAATTATCGATGGAAAATAGGATGAATTCATTCCCACAACATGCTTTAGAAGTATCTTTCCCGATGATGGTAATGCCCCAAGTCGATAAAGGCTAAGGGGATGTCATGATGTATAACTACCGAGGAGGTAAGTGTTAGACATTGGGAAATTATTGGCCTCTATTGAATTTTTTGACATAGGTAGCATAGTTTTGGACCATAATGGTCCAATAATATCCTTTTCGGATGACCTTCTTGGAAAACATTCGGATATTCAGGTCAGATCCACACTCCCCACAATGGGTCTTTAGCATCATCTCTTAATTATTAAGCCCTAAAATGCATTTCAAATGGGTTCGATCGAAGTTTTTCTTGAATAATTCCTTGTAATGGATTATGTAATGAGCTATGATTTTGCAAATGGTCATGCGATCTTTCTTATAAGCCCCTTTTGGGTAACGACAATCCTTGATAAAACGTCGAATATCTTAATACTTTAGCTTAATATTATTTAAAATCATCTTCCCTGGTAAGATCGATTTTGTAGGAGTGAGTTTGCATTGACTGTTTCTGAACATGTAAAGGGGTGATTGTTATTCCCTCACGCATGTCGACTATGGAGGTCAAAGTTGTTAAAGTATCGTCAAACCTATTTGTTGAGCAAGAGAGATAATGGAATATGACATCTTTGTATTGTGAAGAAACCTCTTCAAGTTGAGCGTGAAAAGAGGTAGGAGTTTTTCATCTTTGAGTTTCCACTTTTAGAGGTCTTTTCCTATGTAAAAGGAAGAATCCCATTAAACATCAAGGCATCAGATTCCTTTTCTAAGCAAGATTAATGCCTATAGTGCATGATTTATATTCATTCACGGTGTTAGTGAAAAGGAATTACATCTTAACGACATTGGGAGTACGAGAATCATCAGGCGATATTAGAAGTATCTTAATGCCATATCACTTTTTATTAGTAGCTCTATCGAAAAACATCTTCCATCAGAGCTCTTCATGAGTAGCACATAGAATATATTCTCCTAGGAATTTAAAGATCCATACATCATTTTCTTCCATGATATGATTATCTAAGTAATTAGAGATGTCCTTTCCTTTTATGGCCTTTTGCGTGACATAGTTGATGTCAAACTCAACTACCTTGAGTAGCTAACGGACCATAAAACTTGACAAGACAGGTTTTTATAGAAAGTAATTAATGGTATCCACTCGTAATACAAGATTGATAAGGAATGCAATCATGTAATGTAAGAATTTTTGAGTGACCTAAACTAAAGCGATACATGCCATCTCTAACGCTGAATAATTCACCTCATACCCTGCCAATTTTTAGTTGTCTTAGTATTAGGATCTATCTTTGCATGACTGTTTGATGTATTGGGCTCCCATAGCCCCATTTATAGTGTCAATGAATTTTAGGTACAATATAGGGGAATACCAAATTGTGATGGCATGACCATCGGCGGTTGGGTAAAATATCACTAGATTTTGTCAAAGACTTTTGCTTGATAGGTTTTCATTCCAAAATATGTTGACCCTATCCTAATTTCATGCGGAGTACTGCTAGAACCAATATATATAACAACAGTCTCGTCATCATTAGTATTTAATCGGGTGCAAAACATTTATCGTGTAATACACAAATCGTTATTATCGGTTCGGCGACTCAACAAAAAAACCTAAACAACAACTGCACTTGAAAAACAAGCACAACGGTAAGTCGGGTGTCGAGAATCCACGGGGAGTGATTGAATTTTAGATTTCAATTTTTTTGCTACTTCAAAAATAAAAGTGTAAATGGTGACAAAGGGTTATAAAGAAAAGGGAAAAATACGATGTCAAACTCTACAAAAGTAAAGCCAGGATCGAGATTGTATTCGCACTACACGGGCATAAACAACTATTAATTAGAATTCCAGTTCGAAAGAATTTAACCAAGAATTTACAATTAAGCATAAACATCACACAATAAATAATTTAACCCAAAGTTGCGAGATTATACATTTAACAGAAAATGGTCACATGCGGATTAAATTTGGATTATTGCTTCAAACTCTAACGTTGTGTGATAAAGAAAGATAAATGCATAACAATCCCCTTTTAATACGCGAGGTTTTAGTTAAATGCAATTTTACGCGAAACCTAATTTTCGGAGCTCGAGGCCCGTTAATGGAGGAACACATACCTCGACCCTATTTATCCAAGGGCAATACATAAATAAAACTAATTTAAACAAGAACTAAACTATGCTAGCAATAAATAACAAGAAATAAATTATTAACTAGGCATGGAAATGACATGACAATAATGGAAATAATGATGGAACAACTAAAGAGACAATGAATAGTAATTAAACTTACATAAATGGGCAAAACTCCCAAAGGAAATGAAGCAGTAGGGCAAAGGTCCCGAGTTACAAACCCTAAATCTGATACATAATGAAAGATATTTACAAAGGAGAACAAAGGGTCACTTATATAGTAAGTTACAAATAAAATAAAGGAAAAAGAAATGAAAATAGAAAATTGTCAAATATCTGCGATACCCGATCGAGCACGAGGCCATGTCCGGTCGACCGGACCTCTCGGAAAAACACACTCTGTTTGGCCAAAGGCAAAATAAAAAACACTGATCGATGGCTGGCCAGGGGCCAGTCGATCGATACTCTGTTTTCCAGTCAAGTTTGCTGAAGAATGGGGAGAAAAGGTGCAAATAGAATAGGCCATATCTTCTTTGTTCGGACTCCAAACGACGCGCTGTTCAGGGCCATGCGAAGCCAAATCAATGAACTATGCTTCCGTGGAATCCCGCTGAGCTAAAGATTAAAAGGGGAGTGTTTAAAATTCCCTTGAAGTATCATTTGATGACGGAACTTCTCCAAAATGCAACCAATCCTCACTTTAAACGTTCCAATACCTACAAAAGCACGATTAACCCCTAAAAAACATGTATATGTCCAAATCCAAGGTTTTCTGGTTAACGAGCCTAAATATAGGTATTAAGGACCGAAAAAGTGCAAGAATGCAAATTTATGTTGTATCACACCCCGTAGCTTAGACATTGCTTGTCCCTAGTAATGAGATAAACAAAACCAGTCCACAAAAGGCGGTACAAAACGTATATATACAAAAATATATAAATGCCACTTGCATAGGGAACACGATTGCATATAGCATATGCAATACGACGTTAAACCCTTAGGTTACCCTAGTGGACGAGTGTCATCTCGTGAGGGTTTGCAGGGATGAAACCCACAAACATAATATAGTTTCCTCAAAATATGCTTACCCCAACATGTGACAAACTCAACAACAACGTACAAGATTTAAACTTGTAATTATCATAATGAATGAATTCAAACAATAGTCCGTTGTTATTAACACGTTGAATGCACCCCATAGAATTGAAATTTTAAAAGTGGGAGGGGTGGAGAGCACATGCACAGTATGATTTGAAAAAAAATAAAAATAAATCGAATAAGCGTTAAAGCAAGCCTATATTCAATCCTCACGGGAATTAAACTCATCAAATGAATTCACTCGAAATAGGGAGGTAACACACGGAACATACGGGCATAAAGAGTAAATGGAAATGGAAACTAGGCCACACATATGTCAAAAATGAAGAATGCTATATAAGAAATAAAAACATGTAATCTCAATGAAAGATACCCCTCATTAAAGGAGGAAAAATGTATTTTCACAAATTATCAAAACTATTATGACTTTTATATTGAACTCACCCTAGGATCACATAGGAGTTTATAGGGTTGTAATGTAGGTTTAGGTATGGGTGCGAAATGAAAGGTATATGTACGAATTCAAACTATTCGAGGTGAAAACTCGGGATAATGGGAGATTGCGGGCAATAACGAAAAGGGAAAACAAGTTCCATAATCAAGCATTACATATAACAATTGGAGAGCAACAAGGATTATTGATTTTTACATACACAACATATACAAACTTTCTCATTTTTTTCTTTTCTTCTTTTCTCATGTTTTATTTTCTTTTCTTTTGTTTTTCTACTTCTCCTTTTCTCCTTTTCACTTATTTCTTTTCTTTTCTCACTCTCATATGCTTAAATTCAAACCGCAAAACATGAACATAATTAAATCCCAAGTAACCTTCCAAATAAAGGCATGGAAGGTGATATGTATGGTTTATAACTCCAATGTGCGGTTGGTTATGGGATTTTGGGTTATGAAACGAAAGGCTATGTTAAAGCTCAAAGGGGTTAACTAGGGAAAACATATAAGGTGAGGTCTAGTCTAATATCGGTGATATAAAAAAGATGGACTATGATCATTTCATAAAGTTTGTGCAATTCTCGAGTAGAAACAAACTTTGAAAATCATGTTCAAGTAACACATTTCAAGATATAAACTCAATTAATCAACGATCAATGAAAGAATAGAGAGATTACTGACGAATTCAACGTTTTCAAAGAGCAAAGAGTAGTGTACACTCGCAAACGAAGAACGATACAAATCTTACTCGGTGTAAGTATATAAAATGCAACAAAAGAGTGCCGAGTTATAAAAATCTTAAACCAAATAAATAGAACATGAAAATCGCATGTGCTCATGGGATAAAGTTTAATTCATGAAATTATTCATAATATTAATGATTTGAGGACTAAATTCTAATAACTCCTAAAATCGAGAACATGCATCGTCGAGTTGTCTATCGAATCGGGAAATTATTGAAATTCATCATAAAAAACAAGGGCACAATTCCCAACCAAGGAGAAAAAAGAAAGAAAATATTTTAGAAAATTTTCAATTTTTCACAAAAAGGCATACTTAGTAACTAACAAGTAAGCAAATCAATGGACTACATAAGAAATGGATAGAATATCCTACACCCCAAAACTTAAATGTTGCATTGTCCACAATGCGCATTAAGAACACAACAGAAAGAGGGAAAAATAATGATATTACCCAAAATTGGAGCGATCTCCAATAAGCACAAGTCCAAATGAATCTACAAAACAAGTTAGTACCAAGCATAGCAAGAACAAATAACGAAAAGTTAACTAATTACACTAGACTAAATTAAAAAGGAAAGAAAAATTAAAGAAAGAAAGAATAAAAAACTAACTATTTACAACCTACTATTTGGACTTCTAACAAACTATACACTAGAAGTCTAAATAGTGGAGGGTCCACCCAAAAAATATTTTGACTTTGGAAGATCAATGGTGGAACCTCCATAGCATGCATGCCTCCTGAAAAATAGGAATTCCATTTGAAAAACGGAAGGCATGTGTAAGGCATAAGAAATGAACCATCATCAATTAAAATTTTGAGAGGGATGATGGCGGATTTGGATAAATCGGGTGACAAGACCACATTGATCCCAAGAAAAATGAAATATCCTCCCCAAGGTTTTTCAATTGGAAGGGGGGGGGGGGGGGTAATGCAAGTGAATATCCCATGAGATGAAGCATCGTAAAATAACAATCTTGTTCAAGAATCGGGTCAAAGTTCGCAAGACTTTCAACCAATTCTTGTGATAAATTTAACGGTTCTAGAATGGTGGGGAATAAAAGAAAATAAGGATAATAAACCTCAATACAATCGAAAGAATTATTAAGAGGTTTAAATCCGAAACTGCTAAATTTGGAATCAGTCTCAATTATTTCTTCATACAAAAAGGGTGGAGGTGAAACAGAAGTTTCAACCTCGACCCGATTTTCTAAATAAATGATCTCATCGAGCATGGCATCATTCTCCAAAAATAAACCTTGATAACTTTCAGATCGGTCATCAATTTCCTTAATCATTAACTCATAATCAAAATGACAAGAAGACATTACATCTTCTTGTGCGGTTTTCTCGTAGCTAATGGAATCTCCTCTTTCTCAATTACCATCCCAAGGTAATGAGGGATCACTTACAACTTCTTGAACTTCACGCTCAATTTGTTCATTTTCAAGAATTTGTAGGCATTCTCTCATTGTCTTGGGCGTATAACTTGGAAAACTATTTTGAGAACAATTAATGTTATCTGAAGAGTTATAGCGAGACATCTCAGAATAAGCTAATTTAATAAAACAACAAAATCCAAAATTTTAATCTCTCAAAACAATCAAGCACAAGTCAAATAGAAAGGATAAAGTAAAGAATACAAATTTGAATAAAAGAAATATTATGAAATAATAAAACAATTATAATCTAAAACACACTCCCCGACACTGACGCTATTTTGAACGGTTACGAACTGTGCGTCATTTAATCCACAAATCGTTGTTATTAGTTTGGAGACACAATGGAAAGAAGTTAAGCTACAACTACACTTGACAAGCAAGCACAACAGTAAGTCGGGTATTGAGAATCCAGAGGGAGTGATTGAATTTTAATTGTTTTGCTATTTAAAAAATAAGAGTGTATAAGGTGATAAGGGGTTATAAAGAAAAAGGAAAAATAAGAAGTTACACTATGCAAAAGTAAAGCGAGGATAGGGATTGCATTCGTACCACACAGACATAAATAACTACTAATTAAAATTCCGGTTCGAAAGCCTGTAACCGAGCATTTCTAATTGAGCATAAACATCACCCAATAAGGAATTTAACACAAAGTTGCGAGATTAAGCATTTAACGGAAAATGGTCACATGGGGATTAAATTCAGATTATCACTTTAAACTCTAACGTTGTGTGACAAAGAAAGATAAATGCATAACAAACCGCTTTTAATACGCGAGGTTTCAGTTAAAGGCAATTTTACCCGAAACCTAACTTTCGGAGCTCGAGGCCCGTTAATGGAGGAACACGAAGACCGACCCTATTTATATAAGGGCAATACATAAATAAAAATAATTTAAACAAAAACTAAACTATGAAAGCAATAAATAACAAGAAATAAATTATTAACGAGGCATTAAAATGAAATGACAATAATGGAATTAAATCTAGAACAACTAAAGTGATAATGAATAGTAATTAAACTTACATAAATGGGTAAAACACCCAAAGGAAATGAAGGAGTAGTGTAAAGCTCCCAAGTTACAAACCCTAAATATAATACATAATGAAAGATATTTACATAGGAGAACAAAGGCTCACTTATATAATAATTTACAAATAAAATAATGGAAAAGGAAATGAAAATAGAAAATTGACAAATATCTGCGATACCCAGTCGACCGCGAGGTCATGACCAGTCGACTGACCCTCTAGGAAAGAAAGAACTATCTTTAGCCAAAGGAAAAATCACAAACACCGATCGACTGGTGGCCAGGTGCCGGTCGACTGGTACTCTGTTTTCCAACCAAGTCTGATCAAGAATGGGGTGAAAAGGTGGAAACAAAATCGGCCATATCTTTTTTGTCCGGTCTCCAAACGACGCATCGTTTGGAGCCACTCAAAGCCAACTCGACAAACTATGCTTTTGTGGAATCCTGCTGAGCTAGAGATTAAGAGGGAAATGCCTAAAATTCTCTTAAAGTAGCGTCCGATGATGAAACTTCTCAGAAATGTAACTAATCCTCACTTTAAGCATTCCAATACCTACCCCTAGAAAACATGTATATGTCCAAATCCGAGGTTGTATGGTTAACGAGCATAAATATAGGTATTAAGGACCGAAAAAGTGCTAGAATGCGTAGGATAAAAGGGAGAAAATATGGAATATTTATGTCGTATCACACCCCGTAACTTAGACATTGCTAGTCCATAGTAATGAAACAGACAAAACCAGTCCACAGAAGGTAATACAAAACATCTATAAACAAAAATATATAAATACCACTTTCGTAGGTAACATGACTGCATTTAGCATATGCAATAAGTAGTTAAACCCCTAGGTTACCCTAGTGGACGAGTGTAGTTTCGTGAGGGTTTTTCAGGGATGAAACCCATAAACATCATATAGTTTCCTCAAAATATGCTCAAACCAACATGCGATAAACTGAACAACAGCGAGCACGATTTCAACATGTAATTAGCATAACGAACGAATTCAAACAAAAGTCTGTTGTTATTAATAGGTTGAATGCACCTCATAGAATTGAAAGTTTAAAAGTGGTAGGGGGAGAGCACATGCATAGCATGATTTGGAAAATACTTAAATAAACCGAATAAGCATTAAAGCAAGCATATATTCAATCCTCACGAGCATTTCACTCATCAAATGAATTCACTCAAAACAGGGAGGTAACACACGGAACATACGGGCATAAAGAGTAAATGTAAATGGTGAGTAGCCCGAACACATGTCACAATTGAAGAATGCTATATAGGAAATGAAAACATGTAATCTCAATGAAAGATACCCATCATTAAACGAGTCAAAATGTGTTTTCATAGATTATCAAAACTATTATGACTTTTAAATTGAACTCACCCTAGGATAACATAGGACTTTATAGGGTTGTAATGTAAGTTTGGGTAGGGGTATGAAATGAAAGGTATATGTACGGATTAAAAGTGTTCAGGGTGAAAGCTCAGGATAATGGGAGATTGTGGGAAATAACGAAAATTGAAAACAAGTTCCATAATCAAGCATTAAATATAACAATTGTAGAGCAACAAAGATTATGGAACTATACATACACAACATATATAAACTTTCTCTTTTCTTTTCTTTTCTTCGTTTCTCATGTTCTCTTTTCTTTTCATTGGTTTTTTAACTTCTCTTTTTCTCTTTTTTACTGATTTCTTTTCTTTTCTCACTCTCATATGCTTAAATTCAAATCACGAAACATGAACATCATCCAATCCCAATTAACATTCCAAATAAATGCATAGAAGGTGATATGTATGGCTTATAACTCCAATGTGTAGTTGTTTATGGGATTTTGGGTTATGAAACAAAAGGCTATATTAAGGCTCAAAGGGGTTGACGAGGGAAAACATATAAGTTAAGGTCTAGGCTAATATGGGTGATATAATAAAGATGGTCTATGATCATTTCAAAAAGTTTGTGCAATTCTCGAGTCAAAACAAATTTAAAAAATCATACTCGAGTAACACATTTCAAGATATAAACTCAACTAATGAACGGTCAATGAAAGAATAGAGAGATTACTGACGAATTCAACGTTTTTATAGAGGAAAGAGTAGTGTATATGCTCACAAATGATGAAAGGTACAAATCTTACTCGGTGTAAGTATATACATAGCAACAAAAGAGTACCGAGTTATAAAATTCTTAAACCAAATCAATAGAACAAGAAATGTGCATGTGGTCACGGGATAAAGCTTAATTCATGAAGTTATTCGTAATATTAATGATTTGAGGACTAAAGTCTAATAACTTCTAAAATTGAGAGCATGCATCATTGAGTTGTCTATCAGATCGGGCAATTATTGAAATTTATCATCAGAAATAATGTCAAAATGCCTAAAAAAGGAGAAAAAAGAAAGAAAATATTTTATAAAATTTTCAATTTTTCACAAAAAGGCATAATTAGTAACTAACAAGTAAGAAAATAAATGGAGTACAAAAGAATTCGATAGAATATCCTACACCCCTTAACTTAAATGTTGCACTGTCCACAATGCGCATTAAGAACACAACACAAAGAGAGAGAAAATGATTGTTGATGTAAAAAACTAGATTGCTCTAATTATTCAATCACAGATAAATAAATAAGACAAAGATTTTTAAAGTGGTTCGGCTAGGAATAAAGCCTACGTCCACTGTTATGTTATTGCTGAGTGTTTGTGGAATTCTTGATTACAAGTTCTCTCAAGAAATTCCGGTCCCTTTGAATGGGATTGATACAAGGTATTTATAGCCTCAAGGCTGTACATGAAAGGTCCAATACATTAAATGATATACATATGAATGGGTAATACATTTAATGCAGCGTGTGCGTCAAGAATCTTATGAATAGTTGAACAGTTGTCCGTCTGATAATTGATGACACGGCCGAGGTGCAGTTCGGACCGCCTTAGTTGCTCGTTGATTAAGAGTTCCTCGGAGTGCTTAGAGTATCTCGGGATGATGGAGTTCCTCGGATGGAGTTCCTCGGCATGATAGAGCTCCTCGGTGTATTCTCGTTGCTCGGTACCAACCATAGTTGTTCAGTAAATGATCTTCCTCGCTGTTATTGTGCCACGTAGATTGACACGTGTCTTCATACTATTCGTCCACATCAGCATATTAATTTTGGTATCAACAGAAGCCCCCAATGTTTCATATTTCGAACATTGAGGAGTATGGGACATTCTTTCTCGGTATATGGTAATATTAAATGACCTTCCTGGGTTTTAAGAGCATTGTATTCAAATTTCCTTCTCATTTCGCAGTTTCCGCCTTTTTATAAGCGCTTCGATCTTCGTGCAACTTTTGTCTTTTTAGCCGCCGGAAGTTCAGTAGTTTCTTTTTAGTAATCATTTCTTTCGCCGTTTCCCAATGTAAAGTATTTAAACCCCTTTGGTAACCATACCGTCGTCTACACTTTCCATTTTTCTGCCTTCAAGTTTTCTATTCTCTTCCTCTCTCTTGTGTGTTCATCATTGTTTCCGTTCGTTGTCAACATATCTCCTTTCTTTCTGTAAGATTTTCTTCCTTTCTTCTGCATCTCTTTTATTCAATATGGTTTATATTGTTGAATCTGCTGAGAAATTTCGTTCTGACTTTTCCATTCCTTCTTGGGTAACTCTAGAGGTTCTTTCTGAGCCTTTAGATTACTTTCGATTGGCTGAGGGACATTGGTTCCCCAGTCTTTTCATTGCTGAATGTGGTTTTTCTTTTCCCCCAAATCCATTATGTCTTGAGTTTTGTCAATATTTTGATCTTGTTCCTGCAAAAATAGCCCCCAATTCATGGAGAATAATTAACGGGGTGCACAAGTTAAATCTAACTCATGGGACTCGTATAGGGATCCCAGAAATCATGTACTGCTATAAATGGGCCACTTTAGATAATATTTATTATTTAAAAACTAGGTTTTTAAATAGAGCCCTTGTAGTTAACCTCCCTGATTCAAATAGAGATTATTTTGAGCATGGGTTGGTCATAAAAAATTGGCAACACGCGCCTTTATCTGGGAATGAAGTATACAACGGTCCCAGATGCCCCCCATACGGCAATGGGATAGGTTTATTTTTCATTTTTATTTTACTTATGAAATTGCGTATTCATCATGTTTGACAAAATGTATGACTGAGATTTATGTATTTATTTGCAGTTGATAGTAAAAGAAAAACTCCAAAAGAGTCGGAAGTGAATATCAAGCATTTAAAACTTATCTGGAATTTGCATAAGACGATTGCAGACGAGCATATTAGATCTGCATCATATTTGCTGCAGTATAAGAGCTACACAACCTCTTATACTGCTCGCCCTGTTGAACCAGCCTCAACACCAGAAAGTTCATCTTCAGATTCTCATATTCCCCTATCTCAGAGAATGGGCAAGAAAAGAGATCCTCCTGCTCTATTTGGTGAAATTTCTTCTGCTGTTGAAGCAAAGAAAGGTAAAATTGATGTCCCAGAGGGGACTAAAAAAGTAGATGTTAGTTCCTCCAAAGTTGCCGAGAAGCCCCCAGTGGCCCCGAGCAAGAAAGCTGATGTAATTACAATCTCTCCGACCAAGACCTCTTCCTTGGTTGATGCTGCTGACCCTCCTTTGAAGAGATTGAGGAAATCATCCTCGGTTAATCTTGCTGGAACTGCATCTTCTCTACCCGCTGGTGGTAGTAGTATTTCAAAAATCATTCTTCCGAGCTCTTCAACGAGCTCAGTTATACCCGAGGTTCTCGGGGTTGATGAAAAGATTCCTAGGGATACACTGACATCCCTAGCTGCTCGCCATCTTTCTTCAGTAAATTTCTCATACCTTTGGTCTTTCTTTCTTTTTCTTGATTTCTTGCATTTGTATTGACTTTATTATTTTTCTTATCTTTCAGCTGGTGAACTGTTTCAATACCATCGTGAAGAAAGATCAAGCTATTAAAGCTTCTAGTTCCTCGTCCGATGTTGACGATGCCCTCTTGGGTTTAGCCCAATCTGTGAAAGAATCTCGCCAGCAGTACGTCGAGGAGAAAGCTGCCTGGGAGAAAAAATTGGCTGCAGCTGAGGCTGATAAGATGAAGATGGCTGAAACCTCCAAGAATTTGGAGGAGAAGGTGAAAAGCTTAGAGGTCAATCAGCAAAAGTGCGATGACCAACTGAAGAAGGCAGAAGAAGAACTGTCTATCCTGCGAGACATCAAAATCCAGAAAGAACAATTGGATGTCAAACTCTCCTCAGAGCAGTTGAAAAGAAAAGTTGCAGTTAGGAAACATTTCAGTGCTGGTTGGGAAAAAGGATGGGATAAAGGGATTGCAGCTATGACATCTCAGGTCAAATATGGGGAGTTGAAATACTTCCATGACGGTTGGGTAGCTGCTCTACAAGAGCTAAAAATCCAAGACAATTCTGAGCTATTCCAACGGCATCTCCCTGGTCCTCCTCCACCAATTGTAGAAGAAGAAGAAGATGAACCTGCATCAGATGAATCTTCCATGGCTGTGGATGTCCCCATTTCTGCTTCTCAACCCTCTGTCATTGAGGATATTTCTTCTATGCCTCCTCCTGCAGAGAAGATTTCTGCTGATCAAGCTGTTATTATCACCGAGCAACCGAGCTCCTCGTCCCAGCCTCCCGAGAAAGTCTTGGGAGACAAGGAAAAGGTGTGAAGTTGTTCGGTATCATTCTTATCTTTTATCATTTGTAATCGAACACTGTAATCCTTTTATGATCTAATAAAATACTTCTTTACTCATCGCCGTTATTGATGATTCTTTGTTGATTGTTGTCTTTTTCTTGTCTTTAGTTTGTTGCTAGAATGGAACTAATCTCTTCTCATGATACCGAGCTGATGCAGCAATGTCACCAATACTATAGGGCTGGTCATACAGACCTTAGTTCTTCTGAAATTGCTGACATTCTTGGTCATGATGCTTCAGAACAGGCGACTGAGGCTTATCGGTACTTGAAAAATTTACTCGACCGAGCTGTAGCTAACAATATCGCTTATTATGAATTGATTGAAGAGCTGCATTGTTCCTTAAAGGATCTCCAAGGCCAGCACAATAAATCGATGGCTTCATTACACGAGGAATATGAAAATAGATATCAACAACTTTCCTCTGATACAGGTCATAAAAAGATCATTGCTGCATATGACATTAGGGAAAGGACCCTAAAAGGTGAAGTTGAATCCTGCCGACAAATTGCCGAGATCCTGGAACAAGAAAATAATAGTCTGCAGAAAAGATTGGCTCAATATGAATTCGTTGCCTCCTCTTCCACTGCATTAGTACCAGTTACTGATGAAGGTTTTTCGTTTCTAGAGGTTGAAAACGCCAAACTAAGGCAAGAGTTGGATGACTTGAAAAAGTCTATTATTCCTGTGACTGCTCGGGGACGAGGAAGGAGTTCTCGGGGACGAGGAAGAATCGTCGAGGAGCAAAGTTCTCCAGTTGCTTCTCGGAGCCGATCAAGAGTTCTTAGCCGTAGTGTTGAAGAATCTCGCACCCAATCTACTCTGGAAACTCAAGCATTCCAACTAAATGTTAAGGATCGTGCTCTGTCTGATTTGTCTAAGAAAAATTTATCTTTAGAGGATCAATTGGCTGCGATGAAGTCTGATCTGAATAATAAAGATGCTCTTATCAAGAACTTTCTCGAGCAAGTAGATAGATTAACTTTCCAATTCCATAAACAGCCTCGGGAGTTCTGGAATGCAGGCTATAATGAAGCTCTTTACCATTTGGATGATCGCCTTGAAAATGCTAACAACGAAGGTTATAAGCAGGGATGGTTGAACGCCCTGGGTGTATTAAAATTGGAACAAGGTCATTATTTATGGGATTATCATGCTCCCGGATTGCTAGACTTGCCTGTTCCTCCCTATAAATTGGATATGGCATGGATTCCTGCTCGCTCCATTCCTCGGAGTTTGATCTCTAAATATCTTGGTGATTATAACCTTCATTCTCAAGTTGAAGTATCTCGTCCTGAGCACCTGTTGGACACTCCTACAATAATGAATGTCAGAATGCTGAAGGACATGAACTTTATTAATTCTCCTCTTTGTCTAGAGGATCCTCCTGCTGGCGAGGAACCTGTCTCAAAGGACAAAGGAAAGAAACCAATAGAGTAGGAATCTTTAATGTAATAGTTAGCACATACATGTAACATGTAATACATTTTTATCTTAATGAAAGAATTTCATTTTCTGTTTTGCCAATAGCTATTTTTCTGTTTGCAAATTATATGGTTCATCAACCAAATTAGAATTTATAATAAGCATAAATTGTTCAAAATTGTTTCCAACCAACCAAGGTGGATAAATAATGTTTGTCGACCAACCACAGTTGATGGGTTTCTATCCCCAACCAACCATACTTGGTTCAATTTTCAAATATAAACATGTGTCCGACCAACTAAGGTCAATACTTTTATCCTCGTCGACCAACTACAGTTAGTGGGTTTTTATCCCCGACCAACCATACTTGGTACAGTTTGGAATATTTTGTTCTTTAAAGAACTTTTTGTAATAATGTTACCTCCCGACCAACATAAGCTGTAATGCGAGAGTATATAAAGTCTTACCAACCGTAGTTGATCATGCTGGTCTACACCTCCTAATCAAAGGAGTAGTAGGGTTCTTTCGAACTTTTTGGCTCCTTGGAGCATGTCCTCCTAACCAAAGGAGGTTGGCTACTTATAGCACTTTTGCTCCGTAGAGCGCTCCGGAGAGCTTATCCTCCTAACCAAAGGAGGTTGGCTACTTATAGCACTTTTGCTCCGTAGAGCGCTCCGGAGAGCTTATCCTCCTAACCAAAGGAGGTTGGCTACTTATAGCACTTTTGCTCCGTAGAGCGCTCCGTAGAGCTTGACTCCGTAGAGCATGGCTCCGTAGAGCATGACTCCGTAGAGCAGTCTTCTTCTTGTCAGTCTTCTTCCTTTCAAGCAGTGTAGTGTTCAACACTAATATTCTCCGAAAAATTTTCAACAGAAAGAAAATGGTGAACCATCCTCGTTTTATTCATAATGAAGGAAATACTTTACATTTTTCATTACTGATAATACTTTCGCAGGTGTTCAGCATTCCATGCATTCTGAAATTCTTCTCCTTCTAGAGTTGCTATTCTGTAGGTTCCAGGTCGAACAACCTCTGTAACTCGGTAAGGTCCATGCCAGTTTGCTTCCAGTTTATTCTGTTTCTGAATGACCTTCTTCAGCACATAATCACCCTCCTTCAAATCGCATTTCTTCACCCTTTTGTTGTAGAACAGAGCTGTTCGTTGTTGATAAGCAGCATTCCTAATGGCTGCCTCTTCTCTTACTTCTTCGAGCATGTCCAAATCCATTCTTCTCATCAAGTCACTGATCGGAGAGTTGAAATTCAGCACTCTATGCGTTGGGAGACCCAACTCGGCCGGTATCACAGCCTCACTTCCAAATGCTAGCATATATGGTGATTCTCCAGTTGCTGCTCGGGGAGTTGTTCGGTAGGCCCATAATACTGATTGGAGCTCATTAATCCAATTTGCTTTAGCTTCACTTAGCCTCTTTTTCAACCCATTTAGTAATGTTCTGTTCGTCACTTCAGTCTGTCCATTGCTTTGGGGATGGCCTGGTGCTGAATGAAACTTCAAAACGTTCGACTGATGACAATAGGCAGCAAATTCTTCATTATCAAATTGTGTTCCATGATCTGTGATGAAAGCATGAGGGAGACCATATCGACAAATGATATTCTTCCATACAAACTGGTATACCTTCTCGTACGTCATATTGATAAGAGGCTCAGCTTCCACCCACTTAGTAAAATAGTCCACTGCAACTACGAGATACTTGAATCTTCCTCGGGTGGTCGGCAGTGGTCCAACCAAATCAATTCCCCACATGGCAAATGGCCAAGGGGAAGTTATTGGTGTTAGCAATGCTTGTGGAGTTCGTCGGATGGAGGAAAAACGTTGGCACTTGTCACATTTCTTGGCATAGGCTATACAATCAGCCCTCATTGTCGGCCAGTAATATCCCTGTGTCATCACTCTTTGTAAAAGTGTTCGACCTGCTACATGAGCTCCACAAGATCCTTCATGGATTTCTTCAATCAATTCTTTCACCTCGGTGGGATGTACACATCTCTGCAAACCTGCCATAATTCCTCGTCTATACAAAATACCATTAGTTAATACATACCGAGCAGCTTTATACTTCAGTTTCTTGGCAGCGAGTTTGTCCTCCGGCAATTCGCCCTCTTCAACATATTTCCTGATTGGATCCATCCAAGATGGTCCTAAATCAAGGGTAATCACATTCGTTGTCAGATCTTCATCTATGCTCCGACCTTCTAATACTTCAATCGGTATGGTTCTTCGCATCTCGGTACGAGTAGCTGATGCTAGTCGGGCCAGTGCATCTGCTTGTACATTCTCCATCCTCGGTATTCTCACCAATTGAATGGCCTCAAATTCTGTCAACAATTTCATCACCTTTGCATGATATTTGATCATTAAATCTCCTTTAACCGCATACATTCCCATCATCTGATACACAATTAATTGAGAATCACTGAATACCATCATTTGTTGTGCTTCCATAGTCTTTGCTAGATTAAGACCTGCTATCATGGCCTCATACTCCGCTTCATTGTTAGAGGCTTTGAATTGGAATCGCAAAGCATATTCCATGTCAATCTCGTCTGGAGTGATCAAAACAATTCCTGCTCCACAACCAGCTGTGCAGGATGATCCATCTACATATAATCTCCATGTAGGTATTTCGTCTTCAAATTTCTTATCTGTCAGAGTTCCTCGATAAAATATCTGCTGTTTTCTTCCATCATCCCCCGGTATCTTTCGCTCCTCGTCAGTCATCTGCTCGTACTCTTTTACCAACCGTGGCTGGTCTGAGTTTGAATATAATGATTTCTCTACATCCACAAGTCCTTTTACCAACCTTGGTTGGTTTGGACCTATTTCTGCTGATCCTGTATTGTCCACAGGTAGGTCAGTAAATGTTTCTGTTGATCCTGTATCGTCCACAGGTAAATCAGCAAGCATCTTTTGCTCCTCGGGGGTATCAGGGTATGTGAACTCTGCTATAAAATCTGCTACAGCCTGCCCCTTCAATGATGATCTGGGCTCATATACAATATCATATTCACCAAGTTCTACTGCCCAGTACATCAGTCTCCCTGATTTTTCTGGCTTATGGAGGGCTTGTCTCAATGGCATATCAGTATAAACGATGATGGTATGGGCTTGGAAATATGGCCTCATTCTTCTGCTTGCTTCAATTAGTGCCAATGCCAATTTTTCTAGCTTTGGGTACCTGATTTCTGCACCTCGGAAAGCCTTACTTGTGTAATAAATTGGCTTCTGGACTCCATTCTCCAATCTGATCAACGCTGAACTGACTGCGTTCTCTGATACTGCCAAATACAAATACAACTTTTCTCCTGTTATTGGTCTGGACAACAGTGGAGGTGCTCCCAAATATTTCTTCAAGTCTTGAAAAGCTTTTTCACATTCCTCATTCCATTCAAAGGTTTTTCGAAGTGTTTTGAAGAATGGTATGCATTTATCAGTTGCTCGAGATACAAATCTGTTGAGCGCTGCAACTCGTCCGGTAAGACTCTGCACTTCTTTCTTCGTCGTCGGAGATCGCAGCCCTAGAAGAGCTTTGATCTTATCTGGATTTGCCTCAATACCTCGCTGATTGACGATGTATCCGAGGAACATTCCTTCTCGTACTCCAAAGGTGCACTTCGTCGGGTTAAGCTTCATTTGGTATTTATCCAATTGATCAAAAGTTTGACTCAAGTCAACCAAATGATCAGCAGCTTTCTTGCTTTTAGTGAGCATGTCATCGACATAGACCTCCATGTTGCGGCTGATTTGTTCAGTAAAAACCTTGTTCATCAACCGCTGATATGTTGCACCTGCATTTTTTAAACCAAAAGGCATAACATTATAACAATAAGTTCCCCTAGGGGTAATAAAAGAAGTACTTTCCATGTCTTCAGGTTTCATTTTGATCTGGTTGTAGCCAGAGTAAGCATCCATGAAGCTGAGTAGCTCGTGTCCCGAGGTAGCATCCACCAGTTGATCAATTCTGGGCAATGGAAAATGATCCTTGGGGCATGCCTTATTGAGATCGGTGAAATCGACACACATTCTCCATTTGTTGTTTTTCTTCTTTACCATCACCACATTAGCCAACCAATCTGGATATTTGACATCTTCAATGAATTGGGCTTTCTGGAGTTTCTCGACTTCCTCTTGTATGGCTTGATTCTTCTCGGGACTAAACACCCTTCTTCTCTGCTTTACAGGTTTAATCTCCTTATTCACATTGAGTTCATGACATAAGAAGTTTGGATCTATTCCTGGCATGTCTTCATGACTCCAAGCAAAAGTATTTTTCATATTCTTCAAGAAAGTTATCAACTCCTCTTTTATTGACATATCCAACGATGAACCTATCTGGGTTATTCGTTCAGGATGCTCGTCGTCCAGAATAACATTTTCTGTAGATTCCATCACCTGTCCTTTTACAAGTTGAGATTCATCCCTGGGATCAAGAGTTTCAATTTCTGTACCTTCCTCCACCTGGTAAGTAGTAGTCTTTTTCATCGATCCTTCTAGTTCTTCTTGCTCGGCCGACGAATAATAGCACTCCCGAGCTACTTTTTGATCACCTTTCACCACTCCAACTCCGAAATTTATTGGGAATTTCAAACATTGATGTACTGTAGAAGGAACGGCTTCGAACTTCTTCAATCCAACTCTTCCCATGATGATGTTGTAGGCCGACTGCACATTCTTATCCATCACAAAGAATCGTATTCTTTCTGTTCGACAAACAGGCCAGGTTCCAATGAATATATCCAACTTGATCGTCCCAAGTGGAAAAACTTTCTCGCCAGCAAAACCCAGAAGGGGTCTGTGATAAGGTTCTAATTGGGATAATTTCAAATTCAAGCTATCAAAGCATGAATAGTACATGATGTCTGCCGAACTACCATTATCTACCAACACCCTTGAAATGATCACGTCCTTCATTCTCATTTTGATCACCAAAGGATCATCATGAGGGTAAAGAACACCTGCCAGGTCATTTTTTGAAAAACCAATTACTAGCTTCTCTTTGTTTACCTTCCTCGGACGATCATCCTCGGCCAGGTTTATTCGCTGAATATATGAGCAAGCTTGAGCCTCTCCGAGATAAGCTTTTCTTTCTGCAGTAAGGTCTCCTCCTCCTGCATCTCCCCCTGTAATAACGTTACAATGAAATGATCCAAAACGTATGGAAAATACCTCTCGTTCAGGTTTTCTTGGCTTCTTGGGAAGATCGGGGTCATCATCTGGATCCTCTTCATGGTCCCTCCTCTTTTTCTCCTCTGCACGACGAGGAGATCTAGATCTCTTTCTAATTCTGTCCTCATTTGTCCTCTCACCTCTGCGGTCTACATACTTTGATAATTTTCCTCTTCGAATGAGTGTTTCAATCTCGTTCTGAAGGGCTATACAATTTTTGGTCATATGGCCATGATCTTTGTGAAACTCGCAATATTTGTTCTTATTCCTCATGTCTGGATCTGTCTTCAGTTTCTCTGGCCATTTGATTTCCTCGTTATTCCTGATTTCTTCTAAAACATGATTAATACCCATTTTCAATGGAGTATAATTATCATACTTCTTTAGGGCTTCCAACTTTATCCTGTTATTCCTAGAATATTTGTCACCACCATTATCTTTCTGATCTTTCTTCTTAGAGTTGTCGACCTCCACTTTAACTTCTTTATCCATATTCTTCTTCGCAGTCATAGCCTCCTCGGCATTCATGATTTTGGCCGCCTTTGCCATCAATTCTGACATATTTTTAGGCGGATCTTTGGCCAGAGTATAGTATAGCTTGTTAGGCAGCAAACCACTCATCAAAGCAGTGATTGCTGTCTTTTCTTCATAATCTATGACTTCCAACTTCTCGTTATTGAAACGAGTTATGTAATCTCTAGTACTTTCTCCTGATTTTTGTCTAACACTTAGTAAGTGCGCTACTCGCTTTACTGGTTTTGCTCCAAAACAAAAATTACCAATAAACAGCTCGGCTAACTGAACAAAAGTTGAAATCTTACCCCGAGGAAGATTATTGTACCATATCTGTGCAGATCCGGTAAGAGTTCCCGAGAACGCTCTACACCTCATCTCGTCGGGGACAGCGTAGATATCTGCAGCAGCTTGGTATTGCTCTATATGGAGTACGGGATCCGTCTTCCCATCGTACTTGGGGGTCACTACAGGTGCTTTGAATTTCGACGGTGTGGGGAAATCCACAATGGCTTGCACAAAAGGTGTCCCTTGAACAAAAGTTCTCTGTAAGGGGTTCCTCGCCTTAGCCATTTCTCCCAGTCTATCCTCCAATCGTTGAATGGAACCTTTCCATGCTTCATTCCCTTCCTCGGGCCGCTTAGTCCGAGCAACTGATTGCTCTGACGTAGCTTCCTGAGATTTATCTCGACGAGTAATTGGTCGTGATTGTGCAGATCTTTCTCTCGAACCTGGTGGTGGTCGAAAACTTCCTGATGGAGCCCTAGGTGGACTCATGTTCCTCCTTGGTCCTAACCGACTGAAAGGAGACACTCTGCTTAATCTTTCTAAAGCGCTAGTTCTCTCCGGAGAAAGAGAGATATGTTGATCTGTATCCGTAGCCCGTATTGATGAAGTTCGCCCAGGTTGATAAGAAGAATCATTGGATTCCCCATTGCGATATGACCCAATACGTCTGGATCGTGATTGCCCATGATCAGTCCTTTTGCCCTGAATGAGTAGGTACACCGCCTTGAAGAGTTTGAAGGAGTTGCCTCATAGATTCTTGCATGGTGGTTTGTCCCTGAGCCAGATTCATCATAATTCCGGCCAGATCTGGAGATGCAGATGGATTTGGAAGATTTCCAGTATTTCCAGCATTTCGATTACTGGATTCTGGATTATCTGCCATTGGTGACAAATGATTTTTATGAAAAACGATAACAACAGTCGTTTCCCACAGACGGCGCCAATCTGTTGATGTAAAAAACTAGATTGCTCTAATTATTCAATCACAGATAAATAAATAAGACAAAGATTTTTAAAGTGGTTCGGCTAGGAATAAAGCCTACGTCCACTGTTATGTTATTGCTGAGTGTTTGTGGAATTCTTGATTACAAGTTCTCTCAAGAAATTCCGGTCCCTTTGAATGGGATTGATACAAGGTATTTATAGCCTCAAGGCTGTACATGAAAGGTCCAATACATTAAATGATATACATATGAATGGGTAATACATTTAATGCAGCGTGTGCGTCAAGAATCTTATGAATAGTTGAACAGTTGTCCGTCTGATAATTGATGACACGGCCGAGGTGCAGTTCGGACCGCCTTAGTTGCTCGTTGATTAAGAGTTCCTCGGAGTGCTTAGAGTATCTCGGGATGATGGAGTTCCTCGGATGGAGTTCCTCGGCATGATAGAGCTCCTCGGTGTATTCTCGTTGCTCGGTACCAACCATAGTTGTTCAGTAAATGATCTTCCTCGCTGTTATTGTGCCACGTAGATTGACATGTGTCTTCATACTATTCGTCCACATCAGCATATTAATTTTGGTATCAACAATGATATTACCCAAAATTGGAGCGATCTCCAATAATAGCAAGTCCATACGAATCTACAAAATAAGTTAGTACCGAGCATAGAAAGAACAAAAAACAAAAAGTTAACTAATTACACTAGACTAAATTAAAAAGGAAAGAAAAATTAAAGAAAGAAAAAGTAAAAAGATAACTATTTACAACCTACTATTTGGACTTCTAAATAATTATACACTAGAAGTCTAAATAGTGGAGGGTCCACCCAAAAAATGTTTTGACTTTGGAAGATCAATGGTGGAACCTCGATAGCATGCATGCCTCCTGAAAAATAGGAATTCCGTTTGGAAAACGGAAGTCATGTGTAAGGCATAAGAAATGAACCATCATCAATTAAAATTTTGAGAGGGATGATGGGGGATTTGGATAAATAGGGTGACAAGACCACATTGATATCAGGAAAAATGAAATCTCGTCCCCGAGGTTTTTCAATTGGAAAGGGGGGGCTAATGCAAGTGAATAACCCATGAGATGAAGCATCGCAAAATAACAATCTTGTTGAAGAATCGGGTCAAAGTCTTCAAAGACATTCAACTGATTCTTGTGATAAAATTAACGGTTCTAGAATGGAGGGGAATAAAGGAAAAGAAGGACAATAAACCTCAATACAATCGAAAGAATCAATAAGAGGTTGAAATTCAAAACTACTAAAGCTGGAATCACTCTCAATTATTTCTTCCTAAAAAGGGGTGGAGGTGAAACACAAATTTCAACCTCGACCCAGTTTTCTAAAGAAATGATCTCATCGATTATGGCATCACTCCCCAAAAACAAACCTTGAGAACTTCCGGATCAGTCATTAATTTCCTTATTCTTTAACTCATAATCAAAATGACAAAAAGACATTACATCTTTTTGTACGGTTTGCTCATAGCTAGTGGAATCTCCGCTTTCTAAATTACCTTCCCGAGGAAATGAGGGATCACTTACAACTCCTTGAACTTCATGCTCAAGGCGTTCATTTTCAAGAATTTGTAGGTATTCTCGCATTGTCTTGGGAGTATAACTTGGAAAACTATTCCGAGAATAATTAAAGTTACTTGAAGAGTTATAGCGAGACATTTCAAAATAAGTTAATTCGAAAAAACAACCAGAGCCAAAATTTTAATCTCTCGAAACAATCTAGCACAAGTGAAATAGAAAGGATAAAATAAAGAATACAAATTTGAATAAAAAAATATTACGAAATTATAAAACAATTATAATCTAAAACACACTCCCCGACAACACGCCATTTTGAACGGTCGCGAACCCTGCGCCATCTAATACGCACATCGTTATTATCGGTTCGGTAACTCAATGTAAAAAATCTAAACTACAACTACACTTAACAAGCAAGCACAACGGTAAGTCAGGTATTGAGAATCCATAGGGTGTTATTGAATTTTCGATTATAATTGTTTTGCTACTTCAAAAATAATAGTGTAAAAGGTGATAAGGGGTTATAAAGAAAAAGGCAAAAATAAGAAGTTACACTATGCAAAAGTTAAGTGAGGATCGGGATTGCATTCCCACCACACGGGCATAAACAACTACTAATTAGAATGCCGGTTCGAAATAATTTAACCGAGCATTTCAAATTAATCATAAACATCACACGATAAGGAATTTAAACCAAAGTTGTGAGATTAAACATTTAATAGAAAATGGTCAAATGCGGATTAAATTCGGATTATCGCTTTAAACTCGAACATTGCATGACAAATAAAAATAAATGCATAACAATCCGCTTTTAATATGCGGGCTTTCAGTTAAACGCAATTTTACGTAAAACCTAACTTTCGGAGCTCGAGGCCCATTAAAGACGAAACACAAACCCCGACACTATTTATCTAAGGGAAATACATAAATAAAACTAATTTAAACAACAACTAAACTATGAAAGTAATAAATAACAAGAAATAAATGATTAACTAGGCATGGAAATGAAATGACAATAATGAAAAAAATAGAACAACTAAAGAGACAATGAATAGTAATTGAACTTACATAAATGGGGAAAACACCCAAAGGAAATAAAGGACTAGGGCAAAGCTCCCAAGTTACAAACCCTAAATCTAATACGTAATGAAAGATATTTATAAAGGAGAACAAAGGCTCACTTTTATTCTATGTTACAAATAAAATAAAGGAAAAAGAAATGAAAATAGAAAATTGCCAAATATCTGCGATACCCGGTCGACCGGTCCTCTAGGAATAAACATGTTGTATTCGGCCAAAGGAAAAATTACAAACATTGGTCGACGGCTTGCCTGGGTCCGGTCGACCGGTACTCTATTTTCCAGCCAAGTCTGCTCAAGAATGGGGATAAAAGTTGCAAATGGAATAGGGCATATCTTCTTCGCGCGGACTCCAAACAACGTGTAATTCGGGGCCATGCGAACCAACTCAATGAACTATGCTTCTGTGGAATCCCGCTGAGCTCGATATTAAGACGGAAATGTCTAAAATTCCCTTGAAGTAACATCTGACGACAGAACTTCTCCGAAATGCAACCAATCCTCACTTTAAGCATTCCAATACCTATAAAAGCATAATTAACCCCTCCAAGCATGTATATGTCCAAATATGAGGTTGTCTAGTTAACGAGCACAAATATAGGTATTAAGGATCGAACAAATTCTAGAATGCACAAGATAAAGGGCAGAAATATGGAATATTTATGTCGTATCAGTATTAATGCAATCATGTTGTTTTATTTTCCTCCTATTGAGGTCATATATAAATTGTTTATTTATTAGATAATTTTCATAAATTATTTTATTACAATCAATGCAACTAATATAAGGATTAACAAAATATACACAATATTTATTCATTTCAATGATAACATTTTTAGGAAAAATAACATTGAGGAGCTCATCGAATGAGACCTTGTTTACATTTTCACCAGAAATGGAAAAACCAGGTTCATTTTCTAGGTGCTAAACAACAGTGTTTTAGGTTCTTAATGTTGAAATGCGGGGGTATGATCACTTAAATGTATCCCTAGGCACTGAAGAGTTTGTAACGGACATATATATAAGGGGAAACCATTATTAATAAGTACCAACATAATTGTTTTCTCCCGGACCTCGTTAGAGATGTTGAGATCGTAGTTATGATCTTGACCGAACTATGGAATTTCTTGATCAATGAAGGAGATGAGCCTCATGGAAGTAAAAGTTTTGACTATATGGATTTCTTTATTGGGATATGTAGAGGTAGCACCGCAGCTTAAGTGAGTAGTTTGATAAGAGAGTCTTTGTGGATCTAGTAAGACATGAAAAGTCCTCATAAGGTCATGTTGGCCTGTGTGTTCTTTAGCATTTTGAGGATCTTGATCTCACCAAATTAGCATCTTGGGAATTGTAATTTTCATCCACTCCCTTTTCTTTATTTACAGGAACATTTTCTTATAGGAGGACTAAATCCTTGTAGTACCAGCCTAATCGAGTCATGTGGTTTACAGTTGTTGGGAAGAACATGAACCCATTTTCTTCATTTATTTCCAAAGAAGTAGAAATCTCATGGATCTCTAACGAAATCTCTTCAAATGATATAAACCCATACAAAGAGACGAATGCACTGCAGGTTTCAATGTTTGGCTCATCATCGGAGTCATTTAAAGTATATTTTGGCCCCAGATACTCATATTTATTGTGTTTTGACACTATAAACTTTAGTGTATGTTCAGAACGTTATTTTTTCTTGGGATTTATCCCGAGGTATGTGCTTGGGTTTTATTCAGGACCAGACAAAGCATTATAAAACCTTGATTGCAGATTGAGGTGCCTATAGATGTGGTCGACTAAGAGTGTTCACATGTGGATACTCTTCATCGAAAAACAATCTCAATAAAAATAGGTTTTCCTATTTTGTAAATGATATGGAGTATATGAGCAATGGTTAGAAAGTTATCAGGAGGAAATGGATTTTTTTTTAAATCCAAGGGGTTTAGCTGATCATCATAAGGAATTAGGAGTTCAGTTAGTATATCGAAGGGGGAGGCGAAGAGGGTGGATGATGAATAACAGATAGATGAAGAGGTTATGGAGATCAAGGAGGTTCAAGAGGTAGTTACCGAGGTGGATGGGGACATATAGATGGAGGTCTCGCTGGATGGTGAGAGGTACAGGGGGAAGGTTCCAATGAGGAATAATGGAGATAGGGTGGAGCCTAGGACTTAGAGGATGGCCTACCCACCGGTGTCGAGGGAATTTTTTGGGCTAAGTGATGCAATGAGGAAATACTTACGATTAGGAGGAGATAATGCAAGTCATTCAAGGTGGGATCAAGAGGGCATTCAGACCCCTTCCAATGAAAATCTTATGTCTTTAGATAATCTAGGGGACTTGGGTAACTAGGATCTACCGTTGGCTGTGGAGGAGAGGGATCGAGTTGTGGATGAGGGAAAATACTAGGGAGGATGTAGGTAGAGGGGTTAGTCATGGTTTGTGTGGGTACCCTGAATTAATACCATGGGCCTAGACGAGTAGCCCAATTCTAGCGGCCCAAAGTCTAGACCCCCCACTTCTTATTTTGATGCAGTCTCTTCCCACGTTCCCTTGAAGGGAAGTTATGGGAAGGATGGAAGACGTGGGGAAACCATCACCCCCACTCACGTAAATGTACATGTATATATTAAACCCTAGTTCCGGGGCAAAAGGACAAGTTGTATTCTCTGTAATTACTCTTCGGAGTATATAGAAATAATATCGACTGCACCACCGTGGACGTAGGCACATCTTTGATGAACCACATACATCCTTTGTTGTGTGATTGTCATTTTATATTCCTTGTTCTTACTTGGTGAATGCTCTTTTCTTATTTATTTGTGTTGCACAATAATTGTCACCATAATTGGCGCCGTCTGTGGGAAGCGTTCATCTTTCCCTGAGAAGAGCCCACACCAAGAAAGGAGTTTGATATGTCTGGTCATAGCAGTAATGCCCCTCAGGGAGGGGATATTCAAGAACCACCTGCTCCTCACAGGGTTAGGTCTGAAGTTCGATGTTCAGATCAGAGGGCTCGCTTGGAAGGGCCGACCTCAAAAGAAATCCAGGGACCAGTAAGGTCCACGTAGATATCCAGATTGATTGATGCGTATGAGGCAAGGCTCCACGAGCAGAGGGAGTCTTCTCACAGGTACGAAGCCGAGAATGCTCGCTTGAAAAGGAGACTGGAAAGACTGGAGAGGGAGCTTCATCCTGATAATAGGATACATCCATACCGCACTCCTAGCCCTCAGGCGATCAAATCTCACTGCCGAGGAAGGAGCCCAAGGCGAGGATTTCGAAAGGTCGAGGGAGACGAATCAGACGACGACCTCCGTAAACAGCTCGATGTTACCAAAGCCCTACTCGCAGCAACAAGAACATACGAGATCTGGTCCGTAGGGAAATGGAACAACATCCTGCCCACCACGGTGCCAGATCAACCAGAGAACTCGTAAGGCGAGCTCTCAAAACCCAGATGAAGTCACCCTTCCCGAGGGAAATCAAAGAGGAAGAAGCCCCCAAGAAATTTGCTAGTCCAAGGTTCAAGATTTATGACGGTAAGACTGATCCCATCGATCACGTCAGGCAATACCGACAGGCCATCGCCCTCTGGAATCATCGGGATGCACTGATGTGCCGTATTTTCCCCTCAAGCTTGCATGATGTGGCGCATAAATGGTTCGAAAGACTCCCCCACCGATCCATCCGAAGTTTCAAATCCCTGGCCGAACTCTTTACGACCTGCTTCATTACTAGTAGCTCCCATCCCAAAAGGATGGACGCCTTATTTACAATGAAGAAGACGCCTCAAGAGACCCTTCGAGACTACGCAAAAAGGTACTGGGAGTTGTTCAACGAGATCGAGGACTTCTCGGAGCAAGTGGCGGTGGCCTCCTTCAAAATTGGGCTGCCCAGTTCTTCCCTTCTCTACCAGTCTCTGACGAAGAAGGAAGCCATAACCATCGACGACCTAATGGCTCGCATCGAGAAGTATGCCAAGGTGGAAGACGTCACCCACCCCAATACAGGGGAAAATGGCCGAGCTAAACTCACTACTAAGGGAAGTGACAAAATCGAGAACCAAAAAAAAGAAGGAAAGAACGGGGAAAAAATGTCTCTAAGAACGGAGGGAACCATGACGCGTCGAAAGCATTCCAGGAGGTCAACACCGTCTTCAAAGAACCAATTTATAAAATTCTCGCGAAGATCAAAGATGAGCCATTCATCAAGTGGCCCAAGAAAATGTGAGGAGATCCCTCAAAGAGGAACAATACGTTAAGATGCACTTTCCATAAAGAGGGGGGACATAAGACCGAGCACTGCAAAGCTCTAAAGTCTCACCTCGAGGAGTTGGCCCAGTCTGGGCATTTGAACGAGTTTGTGGAAAAGAGGGCAGAAAGAGTGGCTGCCAACAGAGAGGCGAGACCTGACAACGTGCTGGAAGATGATGACGGACATGAATTCGCAGTAATCCACAGAGCATCTGACATCAAGCAGATACAAGGAAACTCAGCTCAAATGGAAATGAAAAAACTTACAACGGTAATGCAGGCTTTCTAAATCGACCTAGTAAAATCACAGTCATGAAAGCGTCGAAGAGCAGAGGACATCAACTATGACAAGCATATTGTTTTCACGGATGAAGATCTGGTGGGGGTAAGGCCCCACACCATGATGCCCTGGTCATTACACTCAGGATAGCCGACTTTGACGTCGACAAGCTGCTCGTCGATCAAGGAAGCTCATCCGAAGTAATGTACCTCGACCTATTCAGGAAATTAAAGTTAAGCGTCGCTGACCTTAAGGAATCTACTATTCCTTTAGTTGGTTTCACTGAGAAAATAACTATGCCCCTGGGCAAGGTTGTATTACTGGTGCGTGCTGGAAATGTTTCCAAGATGATCGAGTTTTTGGTAGTCGATATCGATTCACCATACTAGGCCATCCTCGACAGGGGATGGCTTCATACGATGAAGGCAGTCCCCTCGACCTACCATCAGAAGCTCAAGTATGTAACCGAGCTAGGAGTAATGGAGATCCACGGTGACCAAGCAATGGCGAGGAGGTACTTCATAACAGCCATCCGACCAAAGCTCGAGAAGAAGGCCGGACAACCCAGCGAGAAAGTTGAAGAAGGTGTGATACCTTCCAAATAGCAATTAAAGTATGAAAGACCCAGAGTAGAGGAGACCAGGCTCCCCCCCTCCGAGCGTGTCATCGAGGACCTGGTAGAAATTACAGCTGAAGATGGCAACAGTAATAGAGTCTTCTTGATTGGAGCATCTCTCACCGACCAAGAACGGAAGGAGTTGACCACCTTGTTGAGGCACAACGTAGATGTTTTGGCATGGGAACTATACGAATTGGCTGGAATGGACCCTGGTGTGGTTTGTCATCAGCTGCACATCGACCCCAAATTCAAGCCAATCACCCAAAAGTCACGGCGAACTGCGCCCGAGAAGGCTAAAGAGATCGAAAAGGAAGTAGAAAAACTGCTGGATGCAGGATCTATACGGGAAGTACAATTACCCAAGTGGTTGTCCAACCCAGTAGTAGTTCCAAAGAATAATGGGAGGTGGAGAATTTGCATCGACTTCACTGACCTCAACAGAGCATACCCTAAGGATAGTTTCCTCCTCCCAAAAATTGACCAACTAGTAGACGCCACTGCAGCTCACGAGAGAATGAGTTTCCTGGACGCGTACTCAGGGTATCACCGGATCCCCTTGTATGCCCGAGACCAAGACAAAACGGCGTTCATCACAACAGATGGGTTATATTGCTACAAGGTCATGCAATTTGGGCTCAAGAATGCAGGAGCAACCTATCAGCGACTGGTCACTAAAATGTTCAAGGATCAAATGGGAGACACCATGGAGGTCTACCTCGATGACATGCTCGTTAAAAGCAGGAAGAAAGAAAATCACCTCTCGAACCTGTCAAACACCTTCGAAATCCTCAGGAAGTACCGGATGAACTTAATGCGAGCAAGTGTTCCTTCGGTGTCCATTCTGGAAAATTTCTTGGATACTCGGTCAGTAATAGAGGCATAGAAGTTAATCCAGATCAGATCGATGAAATCAATAGGGTGCAACCCCCTCGCATAATCCGGGACGTGCAGAAGCTCACTGGAATGCTCGCTACCTTAAATCGCTTCATCTCCAAATCCTCCGAGAAGTGCAAGCCTTTTTTCCAGCTTCTAAAGGGAAGTAAAACGATAGAGTGGAGCCCAGATTGCTCGCGAGCATTGGACGAGCTCAAGTCCTACTTAAGCACTCCACCGCTGCTTGTCATACCACAGCAAACGGATTCTTTGTACCTGTACCTCTCCGTATCCAATCACACTGTCAGCTCTGCGCTAATATGAGAGGTTGCAGGAATCCAACACCCCATTTATTACGCAAGAAAAACCTTATTAGACGCTGAGCAAAGGTACCTACCATTGGAGAAGCTCGCCTTTGCACTAGTAATAGCCTCGAGGAAGCTGAAGCATTATTTCGAAGCTCATACTATCATCGTCCCTACATCGCATCCCCTTAAGGCGGTCCTAAGGAAAGAGGATTTTTCGAGCAGATTGTCTAAGTGGTCAGTCGAGCTCGATCGGTTTGATATCCAATTTCAACCAAGGACCGCTATCAAGGGTCAGATCCTTGCTGATTTCATAGCCGAATTCACAGGCGAAGAACTCTCCGACCAACCTCAACCAATAAGGAAAGAGAAGAACCAAGCAACAGAGGAAACCTGGAAACTCTTCATTGATGGATCCTACAACTCAATGGGTGCAGGGGTAGGCGTTGTTCTCATCACTCCTGAAAACACAATCCTTGAGCAAGGAATCAGGCTTGGATTTTCAGCCTCCAACAATGAAGTAGAGTACGAAGCCCTAATAGCCAGTCTCCAAAAGGCGCAAACTCTAGGAGCAAAACATTTACAGGTGTTTGGCGATTCTCAACTAGTCTCCAATCAGATAAGTGGAATTTACAATGCAGAGGATGAAAGAATGGCACCCTATCTCGCCTTAGTGAAAAAATTAATGACAAGCTTTGAAGAGATCAACATCTAGCAGTTTCCCAGGGGGAAAAACAGTCATGCTGATGCCTTAGCAGCCTTGAGTTCGGCAGTTGACTCTGACCTAAAAAGGATCATCCCCATCGATTTCCTCATTTGTTCGAGCATTAACAACAAGCTACCAAACGTGGAACAGATACTCCAGGTGGGGTCAGCCCCCAGCTAGATGGACCCCTTAAGGGACTATTTAAAGGATGGCATGCTCCCCGATGATAAGAAAACTGCCCACCAGATAAGAGTCAAAGCTGCTCGCTTTCACTTATCAACAGGAGGCGACTTGTATAAGAAATACTTCTTCGGTCCCTACCTTAGATGCATCCACCTAGGTGATGTCGAGCAAGTCCTACACGAGCTTCACGAAGGAATCTGTGGAAGTCATGTCGGAGGAAGGTATCTAGCCTTTTGAGCAATGAAAGAAGGCTATTGGTGGCCATATATGCAAAATGACTCTGCAGTATATGTCCGCAAATGCCTAAAATGCCAACTCCATGCTCCTATGGACCACCAACCCACCAGCGACCTAAAGTCCCTGTCTATCCCATGGCCCTTCGCCTAATGGGGAATGGACATCGTGGGACCACTGCCTACCGCTGCCAGCAATCACAAAAATATGTTGGTTGCGACTGAATACTTCACCAAATGGATCGAGCCAGAACCCCTGGTGAACATCTGAGATGCCGATATGATAAGGTTCATATGGAGGAATATAATCAATCAATTTGGAATTACCAAAACCAACATCACCGACAATGGAACATAGTTCGAATGTGGCCCCTTTCAGGACTTCTGTAACGAACACGGGATCAGACACCACTTCAGTTCGGTGGCCTACCCTCAGAGCAATGGCCAAGCTGAAGCTTCCAACAAAACTATGATCGATGGATTGAAGAAGCGATTAGAGCGAGCTAAAGGCGCATAGGTAACAGAGTTACCCCATATCCTATGGGCGTACCGAACCACTCCCCGGCGAGCAACAGGAGAAACCCCATTTTCGCTGACATATGGCATGAAAGCAGTCATCCCACTAGAAGCGGGTTTTCCAACAATGAGATCCAACCTTGTTGACCAAGGCCAGAATGATGAGGCAATGCTCGCCGAACTTGACCTAGCCGACGAGCGTAGAGAACTTGCCCTAGTGAAGCTAGCGAGCTATCAGCAACAGCTCGTGAAGCACTACAACAAAAGGGTTAACCCAAGAACATTCCAAGTTGGGGACAATGTTCTAAGGAAAGTCCTGGGCAGCACAGTGAAGTCGTCAGACGACAAGCTAGGCCCAAACTGGGAAGGACCCTTTAAGATGACTAAAGACGATCTGCAAGGTGCTTATTACTTGGAAACGATGGAGGGAATAGAAATAACATGAGCATGGAACGCAGCTAATCTCAAGAAATTCTATTTTTAGATATTTTTCTTGTATTCTTTTGTTATGAAAATAGAAGTTCATTTCCCTTATTACTAATGAAAGCTACTTAATTGGTTACACTCTGATTGGTAACAGCTGCATTTATCGCACATCTTTTCCAAATAACAAGCACATTGATCACTATAGCAGGGAAATACCCCTCCTCAGGTCATCATCATAAAATAGGAGAAACCTCTTAGCATTGCCCCTGGCAATATATGAAGCCCTACAAGGGATCCTTAGGCAATACGACCAAATTCTATACTGGTCGTCAAACCTACTTCGATTGAGTAAAATCCCGATCGGATGAAGACGTCCAACACCAGGTGTGTCCTCACCAATTTCCCCACCTAGGCCTAAGGGAGTGTGACGACACAACCTAAAAGGTAAAGTGGAGCACAATGGTATCTTGGTATTATACTGGACTGGGGGGACACTTGCATGACAAAACAAAAAAGATTATAGAGCAGCAAGAATATAAAAAGTAGGATGCACATGTTTAGTCGGCAAAATTGCCCAAAACACAAACTTTTCATTAATGCATCATACTTGCAACAATGGTAATACATGTTTAGTCGGCGAGCTCGCCCAAAGAATTTACATTATCAAAAATACAAAAAAAATAACAACTGGAAAAATATCAATGGGGTGGAAGCCTCCGAGCAAGATAATCAGCCACTCGAGCTCTTCGTCCGTCATCAGGAGCAGGAGCTAACTCCTCCACAACCTCATTCGCATCCGACTCCAGTAATTGCCGAGGAATAGCATCGATGGGGATCCATCGATCATCCCTCCGGAATGGGTTAGGCATCAGGGTGGAGGAAGACATCTAATGACGATACCATAGCACTGAGTTCCTCGGGACTTATAGATCCTTCAAGGAACTTAGCCACCCCCTGATAAAAGAAAGATCCTCAAACTCAGACTGCCTTGTTGGAGCATCCGACCAACCTTGGTCATAACCGTTAGCCCACGCTTATCGAGGGCCTTTCTTGAACAAGTGTCGCAATCGAGTAACGTCCCTTTGAAGCCCAGCAGCGATTACATATGCTCGCTGAACGTCACCATGCAGTTCTTCCATTTCCTTATCGCAAAGTTCTTCTGCTTCCCTTTTTCTTCTCCTGGTGCTCCTACCAGCTCTCGGAAGGTGAGGGCGAGTGGGACTTCGCGACATAGGAGGAGTAACATTATGACCAGCTCTAGTTCGCGATGATGATGAGCCTTGCAATACTGCTCGAACAGTGCTCAGCGCATGCTCCCTGAGTCGTAAGACTTCTCTCCTCGGGTCTTCATTCTCCTGCTGAAGAACCTCCCCTACTTGGTTGATCTCAGAGGCCTATAATAGTTTTGTCCTCAGTACATTGATCTCCTCTTGCACTGAAGCACCAATGTCCTCTATCTCCTGGAGCCTGTCCTTAAGCTTGGCCATGAGCTCAGATTGCTCCTTATACTTCTGATTTCTAGACCTAAGGGACTTACAAAGCTTAACGAAGGCCTGGCGAACTTTGGGACTCGCATTGGGACCAAGGGTCCTACCCAACTGGGAAGTAGCAGGAATGTAATCATCCACATCAACTAACTACAAGCGAGAGAAAGAAAAAGGAGAGAAAGGGATAAATAAGTACAAGCAGAAATGAAGCCTTTTTCAGTAATGAAAATTGAAATTACATTGAACTGAAAAAAGAAAGTTTACAGTCTGGAAAAAACAAAAATACAAAGCAATCCTATTAAATAACTAATTAGCAACCTCAGGTGGCCCAGAGGTTGATGGCTCTGTCCCCTTATCAGCATTAACAGGAGCACTGACCTCGGCAGGGGTGGTCTCTGTCACCTCAACAGAAGAAACGTCAGCAGGGGACGCCTGAGGAACAGGATCAGAGCCTTCAACGGCTGGGGCAGGGTCCTCATCTATGACTGGCCTTGGCCCTGGGTCGTGCTTGTCAAAAATAGGAGATGCAATATCCACTCCAGCAGCAATGAAAGCCTTTTTCCATCCTTTCTTGAAGTTCAGACGGCTAATATAGCCTATCTGAAATTCAGCATCCTCATATGCTGCAGCCCAGCCAGAATTATAAGAGTCTTCCTTGGCGGTAACAGCCTCAGACTCCTTCTTCTTCATATCTTTAGAGAGCACCTTGTTCTCCTTAACGAATGTAAGTTTGCTCGAGCAAACCAAGTCATACTCCTGCCTCAGCTCCTTCAGATCTTGGACTGCAGCGTCCTTCTCCTTGTTGGCAGTGGTAAGAGCCAAGTCGGATGAAATCCGACTAGCTTCAAAGGCTTTGAGGTTGGCCTCGAGCTCTTTTCCTTTCAGCTTCAGGGCAGAGTTCTCTTTCTCTAACTCACTATTCTTCTTCACCAGCTCATCGCGTGAACGATACAGCACGGCGAAGTCAGTAAAAAACTGCAGAAAAGAGAAGGCATTAGAAGTGGAAAATGAGGGAAGTCAGAAAAAGGGAAAAACCTTACCAGAGCAAGCCTCTGACTAGCTTGAAGGGCCAAGTGCTCTGACCCTACTTCCCTATGGTGAACAGCCGGGAGGATAGCTCTCTCGAGCAGAGCTGAGGCCAGTTGGGGAGAAATTGCCACGGAGGCCCCCTCGGGCAGAGCAAACACCGGGACTAAGGCCTGCTCGGCCTTCGTCCTCGCTTCAGCCCTCCTTTTCTCCTCCCCTTTCTCGCTCTCTTTCCTCTTCCTCTCCTCTACCTTTCGTTTCTCCTCTATTTTCTTCCTCTCTTCTTCCTTTTTCCTCTCTCTCTCTCTCACCTGCTCCCCTTCCTTCCTCTTCCTCTTCATCTCCTGAGGAGAAGATCGGGAACCAGTAGCCATAGCCCCCGAGGCAGATTTTTGTTTCTTCGACCTCTGAGCGAGGAGCATATGGTCTTTATCGTCATCATCCCAAATCAGGTTCTTCCGGGTGGAACCATTCCTTCACTCAAACTGCTGGAAGTGCTCGACGACCCTCGAGCTTCAGAAACCTCCCTACGATCAGAGGAGCTGCTACTGCTAGAGCTCTCTCCCCGAAAATCCCTTGCAGCTCCTACAATGTCACTCTCAGAGCTGCCCGCTTCATCGTCCAATTGGATAGGACTTGCAGCAGTCTCTTCAGGTGAACTAAACTCTGGGATACTATCCACAGGCCTTGCTATGAAGCTTGAGCCAACATTCTTGTACTCAAGTAGGAAGGCAGCGGACCTGGGATGCTCGCCGTCACCTAAAGGCTCTCGGATGTTCCAAGCCTTTATCAATTCTAAAAGACAGACCTCGCTTAGTGTAGGTTCCAAGTTCTTCGACCTCGCTGAGAAAGAAAAAGCAAAGAAGAGTTAGAATGATCATAAATCAACAAAAGTCGAAACAACATTGCAATATCTACCTATGTATTTGTCCCCATAAAAGGTAACAGAGAATCTCTCAGACCTCGACCCTTCAAGTTGGGGAGAAAACTACCAATTCCTAACAAGGAAACCCTCTTGCCAGTAGTCCTTATGGGAATCAGGTAGATTTACTACCAATACCCTGTCAGGGCTCCTGGCTTTGAGGTAAAGGACACCAGAAATAGTCCGAGAAAAGGAGTAGCAAAAACAAATTTCGACGAGCCCTAACCTAGTTCCATACAATTGATTTATCCTATGTACGCCATTTACTATTTTCCACACATTGGGCGAGCATTATGCAGGAACAATATTAAAATAGCCAAAGAAGTGCAAAAACAAGTCATTGGGAGGAAAAGTGAGTCCCCCCTGGGAAAGGAACAGAACATGGATCCAGTGGGCATCATCTATCTCCCTAATATTTCTAGGAGGGGAGGAACAACACTCAATATCTACCCACTCAGGAATATTGTAAAACTCCCTAAACTCGAAAACCGACCTATGCCCAATCTTCGCCATTGGAAAACCCTAGAAAACTACAAACTCAAAGAGAAAGCACAGAGAAAAAGTATAGGAAACTTAGAAGATAGAAGATCAATTCGAACGATGAAGAAGCGCGAGCCCAAACGGCGAGAAAGCAACGAGAATAGAGGTTGAGAGAAGAAGATACGAAGTGCTAGAACTCACAAGGAATGAGAAAGTGCTGGAAAAATTGAAACGACGATAGAAAAGTACCTAATCCAAGAAACCTTCAAGTTCTGCTAATCATAGTGCACAAGATACGAAGCGGGTGCCGCCAAAACCAGCTTCACAGTTTCTAAAGAATTGCAAAAGAGCCATTATGGATAATCATTTAAATTTATTGAGACCATGAACATGGCCCTACAAACTTAGGGGTAATTGTGGGTACCAAGAATTAATACCATGGGCCTAGACGAGTAGCCCAATTCTAGCGGCCCAAAGTCTAGGCCCCCCACTTCTTATTTTGATGCAGTCTTTTCCCACGTTCCCTTGAAGGGAAGTTATGGGAAGGATGGAAGACGTGGGGAAACCATCACCCCCACTCACCTAAATGTACATGTATATATTAAACCCTAGGTCCGGGGCAAAAGGACAAGTGGTATTCTCTGTAATTTCTCTCTGGAGTATATAAAAATAATATCGACTGCACCACCGTGGACATAGGCACATCTTTGCTGAACCACGTACATCCGTTATTGTGTGATTGTCATTTTATATTCCTTGTTCTTACTTGGTGAATGCTCTTTTCTTATTTATTTGTATTGCACAATAATTGTCACCACAATTTGCATTTATCCCTAGAGGCTAGAGTGATGGAGCTATAGGAAGAGGCTCATAGAAGGGGTGAGGACGAGGCTAACACTCAGGTGGGAGTGCCTATTCAGGGAGAAGTTCATTTTATGGTGTGTTTTTCCTGTATTTTGCCTTAAGTGGAGTATATAGATGATGGTTATATGACTAGTTCCCCAATCTAGACATCAACTCATCAATTGGGTCGCTTACGCCTTGGATTTTGAGATACCTTAAGAGATGAGGGGGTGCTTCTTTTCTTCCCAATATCCTTTCAAATTTTCCTTTAGATATCTTCCTTACTTCTTTATACTGATCATATTTGCTGATTTTTATACTTTTAAGGAGGTATGTATATCTATAGTCAACCTACAGGATGTGATGACCCCATGGTCTTCCTTATACTTGGCGCTTATATCTTCTCTCCCAGCCTTTGGTCCTGTTACATCTCAGGATAGTCCGATGATGCCACATTCCCTTACTAGGACTCGGTCCCATATTCCCTCTTATTGTTAGGAGGCTTTACATTTTATTGTTGGGTCAGTGCACCCCTATGGCCCTCTTCCTTTTCATATCCGGCAGAGTAGCAGGCGTCTCGAGGATCCAGATATGGTTGGAGATGTGACTGATGATGCTGAAAGGGACAAGAAGTCTCGTAATGATTTAGCTTTTGGGATTTTGCTGGCTAGGTGGGTGACTATTCTCCACCCATTTATGCATTTGACCCTATTTTCTCATTTTTTTCATTTATGATTGTTAGAACGTAAGACCCCCAATTTTTAATTACTTAGAAATAATTTCCTATAAATGTGGAATAGGATGGTTCAACACAATACAAATTACAAATTCTAATTTCTTTCAAATTTAAATAAACTAAACTAAAAGTGACATTAAATTAATTAACAAATTAATTTTCACTTAAACAAATTAATTCAATCCAAGTTCTACAATTTGCCTAACAAGATTAATTCATTTTTCTACATAGGCCAAACCACATTTTATCAAATTAAAATTAATGACTTGAACTAATTTAATTAAATATTACCCAAATTAATTTTAGCACAAAATTAAGCATGAGTATTGATTTAAAAAATATTTTATCTTTTAGTCCTAAGCATGCATATAAGTGATATAGCAAGATAAAATAAATTACAAACCACTACACCGCAATGTACTAGGAAACCCCAAATGGGAAAAACCTCGGATGACCCCTAGCCTTAAGTCCACTAAGTACGATTTTATGTTTACAAGACAGATGACTTACTACACACGACTTCACTCCATCTATGACTTGATGCATCTTCTTGTAACTACCCCCACCTAGCCGACAATATCGAACTCCACCGAAACCTTGGAATCCTCCAATGAAGCTTTTGGTCAACCTTCAACCCGCACTTGAAGCCTTTCTCCGAGTGGGAACGTCGTATCAAAAAAAGTCTTATTCTTTGTGGGATGTAGAAGCAAACCCAAACAAACTCTTCAAAGGTAGAGTAGAACCCGGTGCCAAACACTTCAATCACATATATATATATATATATGAAAAACTTATACTAAACAAACTTAAACTATGGGTGTGAAACACTTGGTTTTGGTCAAAGGATTGAAACTTTTTAACAAAAACCAAGGAGACATTTCTTAGAGAATTTTTTCTCTCAAGAGCCCTTAGAAAAGTATGAAAAGTGTTTTTTTTTTAAATCTGGTCTCGAAGTGGTTAAAATATGTCAAAGAGTAGTGGGGACAAAGTAGTGGAAAAGTGCCAAAAACTGTTCTCGACAGAAATCTCGTTCGAATGACATTTCCAGGTCATTCGAACGACAATGTACGAACGAGATTTATGGTTAAAAATAGTTACAAATCTCGTTGGTAAAGTTCATTTGAATGAACTCGTTTGAACGAGCCTTCTAACGACAAACCAGTGTAGAATTGGGAAACTCGTTGGCAAACTCGTTCGAACGACATTCTCGTTCGAATGATAAACTCATTCGAATGACAATTTCGAACAAAAAGTCAGAATATGAATTTTTCATTTTAAGCGCATAAAACTTTTATACCAAGTTATAAAATTAAGTTCTCACATATAAAATTCATTTGAAATAAAATTACACCCAAGTAAAATATTCCAAGTCTCTACACACACACACACACACACACACATATATATATATATATATATATATATATATATATATATATATATATATATATATATATAGCATTCATACCAAAATGGAGACTTGAAATATGATGAACTGTTGAGTACGCAACACAAGGCACTTGAAACTCCGCAAGGATGATGTCTTCTCATTGAACGAGGCCGATACGTCTTCAACTCAAACTTGTCATAGGCTTGGAGGATACTTATGTACACTAACCTATGACTCAAATGTTTTTGTCTGAAATTCAGCCAACACTACATAAGAATAAATTGGAAATATGTGTCCTTACAATGATACATTATTTATTTGATTATATGAGATATTTTTTAGACTTTATATAGCATTCATTAAGAATTGACTCATGTTCATGCCATTATATTTTGCCTTAGTGGACTTCCTCATGTTATAAGGGCAATTTACCCATATTTGAAGGATAATGAATGTTGAATATGCATATGACCTAGAATGAGATTAAGATCTTCATATTAAAAAGGTAGAAACACATGTAGATACACTATTTGTAAATGTAACAAAATAAAATAAAAATGAAAATGAAACTAAAAAGAGAAAATAGAAAATAGGAACAACAATTGGGGAAGGAAAACATATAAAATAAAGGTGCCTCATCTTTTTAAAACTTGCCTTATGGGAGATACAACTTCATCCTCTTCGTCGACGAGACACATTTTTTGAATGGACATAATAGTAGGAGAGGGAGATCCCCGTTTTTCTTTTGACTATGATAAGATAAGGGCCTTCTGGGGTAGCATTGGTAATAAGAGCGTCGTCCTTTTTGCTAAGAGAGTTGGATGCCATTTAGTGATGAGATCTTAGAGAGTCTGACCTCCTCGATATGTGTCTCGAGTTACATGGCGTATTGAGGGAGAGGGGTTAGATCCTTCCAAAGTAGCTTTGAATATAGGAGCACCATACTTTTACCAAAAATATGGTGTTGTTTAACGGGGAGCCCTTAGTGAATCTGTCGCCCTTGATATTCATCCCAAGTTGTAGTATGTTTTTAGGGAGATGAGTGTTTCTCTTTTGGGAAGAAGTCAATAGGGGTAAGAGTGTTCTCCCTTTTAGCCTTCATTTTGTTTTTTCATAGTAATAGCCTTTATGTAGGTTATTAAAAATGACCCTATGGATTTTTTTAAAATACCTTAGAGAAATGGTTTATTTTACTTGATATTTAGTCTACTTGGATTGTGCCAGTCTTTTTTCAGAACAAGGGCACAATGACCATATACAAGGTTTTCTTATAACATAGGATTTTTTGTGTTTATATAGACTGAGTCTGAAATCATAGCTTTATTTTCCTACATATCTCCAATTCAAAAACAACTAGGTGTCTGTTTCAAAATTTATGATAATATTATATCGAAGAATCAGGTCCTCGTAGTTCTATCTAAATAAAAATAATGGGGACTCAAAGTATTTTAGTTTACTTTAAGCGAAAGGTTAGTGGCTCAAGTGGGACTTTTGATTTAGTGCTAGGGAATATATATATATATATATATATATATGGGCTTGCATTATGATTGATTATTTTTGCCCTTCTACTTTCCACGTCAGATAGGATTTAAAGAAAGAATTTCTTTAATCTGTCGAGATTGAAGGGTTGGTACAAAGTGATTCCATTAAGATCAGCTAAGGTATATTCCCCTCTAGAGTTTACTTTCATGACAAGATAAGGTCCTCCCCAGTTGGGCACAAATTTACCTCTGAGAGATCGGTCTTATTTGAAATTCTATTTTAGGACTAGGTCACCCTCTTCGATGTTTTATCTCTTAACTCATTTATTAAATGCCCGGGTGATACATTATTAGTGTCCCTAGTAGTGGTAAGTGTCTTTATAATCCTTTCATCAAGGAGAGATAGTTCTTCGTAGTGGTCTTGGATCCAGTAAGTTTTAGCCACTTGGATTTTGAGCATGATCCATAGCGAGGGAACCTTTAGTTCGATGGGAAAGATGGCCTCCATGCGATATACTAGTGAGTAGGTGGTGGCCGCAATGGAGGTTTTCTCAATACTATGGCAGCCCGAAAGGGCGTGTGGGAGTTTTCTTGACCAATCACTATAGGCTTTGATCCTCTTTATAATATTGTTTTTGACATTCTTGTTAGGAGCTTTGACCACTCCATTGGATTGAGGTCGGTAGGGGGATGGTTTATTTTGATTGATCTCGTACTCATGTAATATTTTGGAGACCTACTTTTCTAAGCGAGATCCATTGTCTGGTACCAACTCATGAGGTAGCAGATGATGTTTGGCTATATGAATTTGGAAACTATCTTAGAATTTAAAAATACATAGGATTATGTCTCAACCCATTTGGTGAAGTAATCGATGGAGAATAAAATGAACTCCTGCTACATGAAGGCTTTGGGAGTAACCTTCCTAATTATGTCGATCCTCTAGGAGGAGAACGACCAAGGTGAGGTCCTACAATAGAGCTATTAAAGAGGTAGATGTTATCGGGGGTAATATAACTGATATTTGAGGCACCTCTTAACATACTCAGTGCAGTCTTTTTACATGGTGGTCCAATAGTACATTTGTTAGTGAATTTTTATAGAAAGGGTGTGTCCATTCATGTGCAACCACATTTTCGGCTATGGACCTTGTCCATAATTTTGAGGATTTTTTCCCCCATGACGCATCATAAGTGTATACCATTGAACCCTCTTTTGTAGAGTTGGACCCAACATTAAATGAATTGGGCCATCATTGTAGGGTAAGTCGATCATTGGAAGAGACATTTTATTGGTAATTTTTTTTTATGACTAAGTTCAGTATGTCATAGTATCAGACTTCTTGTCTTATGGTTATTTCTTTGATAATATAATACTTAAAGAATACGAAGGAGGTATTTCATCTAGTTATAGTAAACGTATTCTCTGTGGTGCCCTCTGCCATGCCAATCAGGGAGGATAGGGTGGCACCTGTGTATGTGAAGTTATTTTATAGCTCTCAGGAGGAAGTGAGTTCGAGATTCTCGAATTGCAAAGCTACCTTTTCCAACTTTACATGGTATTTCTACAACTTGTTGTATGGGGGTTTCCACTTACCAAGTATTTAGATGATAACTAGGTTGGAATCTTCGTAGGATTTTATGTCAATGATTCCAATGTCCAAGGATATCTCAAGACACATGATGTAAGCCTTATACTCAGACATATTTTGGGTGCATTCATATATTCTCTTGATAGTTGTGGGTAGTCATCCCAAGTCTAGGGATATAAGTAGCACTTCTATGGGAGAATTCCTTTTTGTTGGATACCTCGTCGAAGTAAAGATCCCAAGTTTATCTATCATTTAGGTAAAATATTCTCATAAGGGAATTTTGCCACATTTGGTCCTCCTTGCCTGAAAGGGGTAATCCTACGAGGAGGTAGGAGATGTCTTTCCCTTTTGTAGCTTTCTATATGACACTTGTAATCTAAAAATATCATAACATTAGAACCCATTTGGACATTTTGCTAGAGAGAGTGGGCTTCTTGAATAGGTATTTTGGGGGATCCATTCTCGATATGAGCCTTATGCTGAATGACATCATGCATCGATGGAGTTTAGGAGTGATCCATATGAAGGATACACAAGTCTATTCCTGTAATACCCCACCCATAAAATCTATTGAATTCTGTACATATTCTATATAAGGACAAATCAACTATAATTATAGTAATTGGAGGGTAACAAATAAAATTAAACAAAGAGTATTAGTGGGTTTTTGAGACAATTATCAGATTCCAGAATTTAAGGATTTCATAAATAAATGGTTATCAAGTTGATTAAACCCTTATAATATTATTAGACTTTGGACCAATTAATCAAAGGGAGAGGATTGATAACATAATAACCTTGTGTAGATGGGTTTGATATCATAGGTGCCAACTTAACTCATCTCGTAGTGAGAGGTCGGTCGCTCAAGCGACGACAACGTCGCTTCAACGCCGACCACGCTCGTTTGAGTGACGACCACCCCTGTTTGAGCGATGGCCTGGCGCAAGTTAGGTACAGGTGAGTTGTATCCCCCTTATTCGTGGCTCCATTTCCATAGTCAGCTGGGGCCTGACGAATGCTGAATGACTATATTAACTTTTAGGCATGGGCTTTATATTTGTCGTTATAGAGAAAGGGAAAGTGGCGTGATTTATACCTCAATCTCACAGCTTTATACTATCTCAATAAGGATTGTAGGATTACATGAGTTGGTGATTGATGAAAGACCCAATACCCGATATGGGAAGACTCTAGGATGATGAGGCCCTCCTTTATTAGAAACACTTCATTTGTATGGATTATAAGAGAGGAGCGTGAGTTGTGAACAAGGGAAGCAAAAATAATTGTGCTGAGTCCTCCTCAAGGAGCTCACAACTCCCTCTCGCTTATAACGCACTGACTTCGACAGTTAAGGGTCTTACCTAACCACACTCACACCAAAATACATATATTCCTTACTGTTATTATGGAGTTACAAAAATATAGTAGTTCTTGGAGATTTGATGAGGTACTCTTTTAGAAGAAAAATGGGTACGTTATTGGGGGTATTTTGAAGAGGGTTTTAATGGATGTTTCTTGGAGAAAAATCTGGTAGTGCAAGATAACCCCTTCAAGGTCACATTAGGAGGTGGGGAGGTTATCATATTCATTAATTCTTCCATGAATTCCACTGATTTGGACTTCGTTGAGGTGGGTAATCCACTCTTATAGTGTATTTATGACTATATTTGATAAATATTATAGCCTTTTTATCGTGTATGATTAAGAGTAGGATTATGAGGAATAATGATGTGTTCTTAGTGAACTGAAATTAACCATTTTTATGAGAATAAAAATATTGCAAAGTGATATTGTTGTGTGTTTTCTATTAAATTTGGAAATGGACATTTTATGGAGTACAAATACCAGAAAAAATTATTATGGTATGTTTTCCTAATAAATCTGAAAATAACCATTTTTATGTGATAAAAAAATGCGATGACATCATTTTAGTGCATTTCTACTAAAAATAAATAATATACAGTTTCATAGGATAAAAATGTGAGAAAACATTACTGTGGAACATTTCTAGTAAAAATAAATAATATATATTTTTATGAGAGAAAAATGTGATAAAAAGTTATTGTGGCATATATCTAGTAAAAAGAAATAATATACATTTTTTATGGGATAAAAATGAAAGAAAATATTCCTTGTGTGTAATTTTAGTAAAGGAAATAATGGATATTTTTTTGAAATAAAAATGTGGAATGATGTTCATGTTTTTGAAATATCTATGAAATGAATGCCTTTCGAGTTTCACGTAAATGGAGAACTTATGAATAAAAAGTAAATTCGGGAGCTTGAAATGTAAAGGTTGTTAGTTATGCGTTAAAAATGTTAAAGTGACAAATGTGAAAGTTGGGCAAAAGTGTGATGTTAAACAAGTGTTGAATTGATTAGAGTGTTTTAAATATTACTTTGGAAACTTAACAACCATTTTGAGAAAAATATGCTTTCTTGAAGGACTAAAATGCAAGTTTGGCAAAATAAAAGGTAAATTGGTAATTTACTTAAAGTGGAACATTTTTATGGAATAAAAATGTTAAAGAATACGTTTATGCAATATGTGTGAAAGTGAATTAAGTTCTAAAGCGTGAATGAATTTCTTATAATCACGTGTGTGTGAATAAGGGACTTAAAGGAGAAAATAAATAATTTTCCAAGTGTTAATGGAAAAAGGGACAGTTAAGTCCAGGTTTTCGCTTTGGTCGGGTAACGATAAGGAAATGGAATAATGTGGACATTGTAAAATGATAAAACACATAAAAGGAACTCGGATGACACCAGGATAAAGCAAGAAGGGTCGGGAGACATTGGGTGAAAAACCCTAAATCAATGGGTAGAGCATTTGGTGCACATAGTCGTCGGTGTGAAGCCCGTGTAAGTATGCGATATTGGGAGATTCCGAGAAAAGATAGAGAGAATATGGAACATATTAACAAAATGGGTTGTGTGGAAAAATGTGTTAGTACAACCTAACTTGAACGAATGTAATAAATGTTCCGGTAAAAGGTGAAATGGATAAGAAATGAGTGAATCTATTATTGTCCATAAAGAAATGGAAAAGGTTAAATGGAATAGATAAATGAGTGGTTAATCAACCTAATGGTTAAACCATGTAGAATACAAGAATGTGTGAAAAGGTATTTTCAACTAATAAATGAGTATTTTCTAACTTGGTGAAAGCATGCGTCGAAATGGTGATTTCCAATGGAAATACTAAAGTTTGTCGAAATGAAAGGGTTAAATTTCGGTAAAGGAATGGGTTCGAATAAATCAAGTGTATTGGCTGCATGTATTGAACCGGCTGTGTTAAACAAAGTGAGAAATCATAAGTATGAATAAAGGAAGTCTTTTCAAAATTAAGTTAAATTAATCTAAATGGCCTAAGTTTTGGAAGTAAAACGGTCAATATATTTGAATACGTATTTTCAAAGGTACATCTATATGGATGTAAATACATATATATTTTCGCATGCATGTGATTGTAGTGTGTGAGTATTCCTTTCTGCCATTTGTTTATATACTGCTTGTATATTCCCGCTGGGCATAGGCTCACACCCTCGCTTTGTTATGACAGGTTGGGTGCGATTTCGTTATTTGAGGGCCTTGTACAGGTAAGTGTACTTTGTTTGTTTTACGTTAGTAGCGCTGTTTACTTGGACTCAGGGTGCTCCCTATGGGTCCTACACATAGTTTATCTTAAAAATGGACTCACTTACGAGAGGTTGGGTGCAGTTATCTAGGTTGTTTCACTGCACTTCAGACATAACATCCGATTCGGATCGGGTTGACTCGCGGTTGATCTTTACATTCGGGTTAAGGTTCCTTACGAGAGTGATATGGTTAGGTCGGTAGTGGATATTTAGATGTTTATGTCGGTTTGGGCAAGTCATGCTAGTGTAATGATGATTTAGTCTGTGTCCTAGACGGTAAGGTTCAAGAGGTTAGCACGACGAGTAAGTTAGTACCAAGTGGCATACCGTCAAGGTAATTGTTATAAATTGCTTTCGCGTTTCTGATTAACTGTGTTAATAATTTGTGAGTGTCCCTGTAAGCCAGTCAATGGTGACATCATAGTTTGCAGTGTGAGGTGTTTTTTCAACCTTTGATAACATAGAGTGTTTTGGAGATGTAATAGAATGAAATATCACCCATTGTGCAAATGGAACCAACTTGTGAATAATCAATTATAGAGATTGATAGTTAAATTTTCATAATTATGTAATGGGAAATTATGAATTTGAATTTCATGTAGCCTTAGGGAGACACATATGAGAGGCCAACAACATGTGATAATTAGGCAATTTCGATCCTTGGGGTAATACCATGATTGATGGTAAGTTCAATGAGTGTATAGATTGATATAGTACAATTCTAGAGGATAATCTAGTCTTAGTTGGTAGAATGATACCCCTGTGTGTGAACACCTTAGCTAATTATTAAGAGGTTAATGTATCTTATTAGCCATGATTAGTGTTACTGGCCATATGTGGCAAAGGGTCACGTAATGGACAACGATGAGTTGCAGTGGCAACTGAGTGAAACTTAGGCAGAGCTTCGGGGTAGTGACTTAGATGTTAATGAAATAATTGAGGAATAGGATCTGTCGTAACACTAGTAGTGTATACCTTAGGATGTGAAAGTTATACATAATGCCTTGTATCCTAAAAAAAGCCTTAGTAGTATTAGTAACATCGTATAATGTTCACCACGACTCAGTTGGAAAGGTTGAAATTTAGTGAACGGGAAATGTGTTTATAAGTGTGATTCCGTGGTGAGGATGTATTAGGTCTCTTCATTGAAAACTTGGGTTTAGTATATGCCTATTTATGTGCCTTGATTATAATGTGGGTTTAGAAAATCTCGATGATTAAGGTAACTTAAGGGTGAACTTAGATAACCGCGGAGACTTAGTATTAAATATTTGAGTGGTGATATTTTAGAATATGACCTCTTATGGCATCTTTAGGGTGGGTCTCCTCTTGGGCAATCCCGATGTCTTGTGTCCTATAAGAACCTATGTTTGGAGTTTGGTGACCGTAGTTTGGTTTTGAGAGATAGGATCTTGTGGAGTTCGCAAGAATGGGCCTTAGCGTTCTTAGGAAATGCTCGACGTTGCGTATGATACCCGAAGATATTTAATTGTGTTAATTAGTAGGTTAGCACATAGTTTGATGTTTACATAGTATGCGATTTACATAATAAGGTATTTCAGATTTAGTGGTGGAAAACTCATAGGAGTTCCAAGGATGTGGTCTTGTGATATTGAATTAGGGTTAGTAACATGGTTAGGCATGTGAAGTTGTGTTGAAAATTCCTAGAAATGTACAATAATGTTTATCTATAGAATTGATTATTATGAGGTAACATTCCTTAGTAAAGGCGCAAATTGAGGTTGGGTACCATGTATTACATTTGGGTTTCATCATTTCATAGAGATTTATGTGTTGACGTACATTTTATAGTGATAAAACTCAAGGCTGAGTAGCATGGGTCAGGGTATGACTTGTGATTTCTAGAAATAGATGTGTATGTTGTTTAGAGAAATAATTAACTTTGATGATTGTCACCTATGAAGCATTGGGAGTCATCGTTATATAAAAGTTCACATAAATAATGCTAGACCATTGATGACTATAGTATTATTAGACCATGTCGAGTTATGGCAGAGCCTTGGAGTTAGTGTTAGACTTAATTACAGCACCCTCATGTGCTACCTATATGGTTGGTATAATCCTAGAAGGCTAAATCATTAGGCCTTAGGCATTGTCGATTCTTGTTAATGTGAGATGCCATTAGAATATTTATGATTTGGAATCATGTAGACTGTGATGAGATTAGTAGCAATGGTTCATGGGTTTAATGTTTGAAATTTTATGTGAGCGATGTGTTTCACTTGATAAGAGTGGTCTCCCAAACTAGGGTTAGTAATCGGATGTTGAAGTCTTGGAAGCCTAACTGTGGTGGGTCGGTAGCCAATGATAAGTGTCCGAAGTAACTTCATTTTCATTTAGGATAGCTATGCTTACCAGTGACCAATAGGTAATGTTAGTCTTAAGGATGTAAGCCTATCGTCCAGCTTCCCAGAGAAATGGGTTATTTATTTCTTCCGTCTGGCATGAACGAATGATAATTGAGGAGAATTCATCAGGGTTAAGAGGTCAAGCCACGGTACATTGCAAGAGTAAGGTTCTTAGAAGGTAGTGGTAAAGAGTTATAAAATTCAAGTATACGTTGTGGGTTCATAATTCGTGTGGGTCGATCCTTTATCAGAAATTTATTATTTTCCCTTGGCGTGGTGGTCTCCTGATTCATTACAGTTCCAGTGCCTTCTTTGCTCTCGATAATATGAAATTTTTGATCAGTTTTGGCTTAGGTAAGACGCTCTGTAAGCTTAGTAGTGTTGAGGGTTAGGCTTATAGTGGATGATGCGTCGTGGTATGAGAGTGTGCTCTTCTTCGAGCACACCTTTATTCTACACCAGTTTGTGTGTGCGCATCGTCTCACATTCTTTCATTGAGTTACATGTGTGATTGATTATTTTAGATTAACATGTTGTTAGTTAGTAGGTATAACTAGTTATGACTTGGTCATGTGTCCTGAGGTTGCGACTTGATGGTATTATTAATATGGGGACATGATGAACATTGGGTGGTAGCGTTTCACTTGGTTCGAAATTTCGGAGATCTAGGAGATGATCTCGTACGTATGTGCTTATTGTGATGCCTAGAAGGATTTTTTGTTAGCATAATGGTCTCATAAGAGGTATCGGTCAGTTAGGCCTAGGTGATAAGGTGATTGTCTTAGGAATCATTGTATGTACAACATGGAGTGTTGAAATTACACCAACCTAGGCTAGGAATGAGCCAAGATTGTTTGAGGAAAAGTTGGTTGTGAATCCTAACGAAGGAATGAAACATATTAATGAATTTGTTGTTGACATTTAGATATTTGATTTGTACAAATCATCTCGAGGTTTCTTAGATGGATATGTTGGGCATATTTGAAATTTCTGCAATAAGACCATAGGGTTTTTGTGATCGGATTAGCAATAGTGGCCGATTAAAATGGAACCCTTGGGTTTAGACCATAGTGTTGAGGACGCTTAAAATGAAAAATTAGCCATGAGTAATCGGATTATAAATTTTGATGAGTTAAGAATTTTGAGGACGAAATGCCCTTAGGAGGGAAGTTTGTAATACCTCGCCCGTAAAATTATTAAATTATGTATAGATTCTATATGAGGACGAATCAACTATAATTATAGGAATTGGCGGGTAACAAATAAAATTAAATAAAGAGTACTTGTGGGTTTTTGAGACAATTATCATATTGAGGATTTTATGGATTTTATAAATAAATGGTTATAAAGTTGATTAAACCCTTATACTATTAATAGACTTTAGAACCGATTAAGCAAAGGAAGATGTATTGCTAACATAATAACCTTGTGTAGATCGGTTTAATATCATATATGCTAACGTAACTCATCTCATAGTGAGAGGTTAGTTGCTCAAATGCTGACCATGCTCATTTGAGTGATGACCACCCCTGTTCGAGCGACGGCCTGGTGCAAGTCAGGTACAAGTGAGTTGTTGCCTCCTTATTCATGGATCCATTTCCATAGCAGGGTGGGTCCTGACAAATGCTAAACAACTATATTATCTTGTGGGCGAAATTTTTATGTTTGTCATTAAAGAGAAAGAGAAAGAGGCGTGACTTATACCCCAATCTCACAGACTTACGCTATCTTAATAAGGGTTACAGGATTACAAGAGTTGTTGATTGATGAAAGACCCAACAACCGATATGGGAAGACTCCGGGATGATGATACGCTCATTTATTGACAACACTTCATTTGTTTGGATTACAAGAGAGGAACGTGAGTTGTGAAAAAAGGGAAGCAAAAAAATATTGTGCTAAGTCCTCCTCAAGGAGCTCACAACTCCCTCCCACTTTTCATACTCTGACTTCAGCTGTTAAGTGTCTTACCAAACCACGCTCACACCAAAATACATATATTCCCTACTGTTATTATGGATTTACTTAAATATATTAGTTGTTGTTGGAGATTTGATGAGTATTTGATGAGGTATTCTTTTAGAAGAAAAATGGGTACGTTATTGGGGCTATCTTGAAGAGGGTTTTAATGGAGGTTTCTTGGAGAAAAATCTAGTGGTGTCAAACAACCCCTTCAAGGCCACCTTCGGAGGTGGAGAGGTTGTCATCTTCATTGATTCTTCCATGCTTTCCACTAATTTGGACTTCATTGAGGTCGGGAATCTACTCTTAGTATATTTGTGACTATATCTGATAAATATTATAGCCATGTTAACGTGTATGATTAAGAGTAGGATTATGAGGAATAATGATATGTTCTTAGTGAGCTGAAATTAGGCATTTTTTTGGGAAGAAATATCTTGGAAAGTAATATTGTTGTGTGTCTTTTATTAAATCTGGAAATGGACATTTTATGGAATACAAATACTAAAAAATATTATTGTGGTATGTTTTCCTAATAAATCAGAAAATAGCCATTTTATGAAATACAAATGCGTGATGGCATTATTTTAATGCATTTCTAGTAAAAAGAAATAATATACATTTTTATAGGATGAAAATGTGAGAAAACGTTATTGTGGAAAATTTCTAGTAACAAGAAATAATGTATTTTTTGATGGGAGAAAAATGTGAGAAAAAGTTAATTTGTCATATTTCTAGTAAAAAGAAATAATATGCATTTTTTATGGGATTAAAATGTAAGAAAATACTACTTGTACGTAATTTTAGTAAACCAAATAATGGACAATTTTTGAAATAAAAATGTGGAATGATGTTCACGTTATTGAAATATTTATGAAATAAATGCCTTGTAAGTTTCACGTAAATGGAGAACTTATGAATAAAAAGTAAATCCGGGAGCTTGAAATGTAAAGGGTGTTAGTTATGTTAAAGTGACAAATGTGATAGTTGGGCAAAAGTGTGATGTTAAACAACTGTTGAATTGACTAGAGTGCTTTATATATTAATTTGGAAACTTAACAACAGTTTTTAGAAAAATACGCTTGATTGAAGGACTAAAATGAAAGTTTGGCAAATAAAAGGTAAATTGGTAATTTACATAAAGTGGAAAAATTTTATTGAATAAAATTTTTAAAGAATGTGTTTGTCCTAAAGCGTGAATGAGTTTAGAATAAATCACGTGTGTGTGAATAAGGGACTTAAAGGAGAAAAGAAACAATTTTCCTAGCGTTAATGGAAAAACGGACGATTAAGTCTGGATTTTGGCTTCGGTCGGGTAATGATAAGGAAATGGAATAATGTTGACATTGTAAAATGTTAAAAAACATAAAAGAAACTCAGATGACACTAGGATAAAGCAAAAAGAGCCTAGAGCCCTTGGGTGAAAATCCCTAAATCACTTGCCAGAGCATATGGTGTGCATAGCCATCGGTGTGCAGCCGGTGTAAATATGAGTATTGGAAAATTCTGAGAAAAGATAAAGAGAATAATGTATCAAGAAAAGGGTTGTGTGGTAAAATGTGTTAATACAACCTTACTTGGATGAATATAATGCATATTCTGGCAAAGATGAAAAGGACAAGTAAATGCGTAAATATATTAATGTCCACAAAGGAATGGAAAGGGTTAAATGGAATAGCCAAATGGGTGGTTAAGAAACCTAAATAGTTAAACCATGTCTAGCAAATCAATGTGTTAAAAGGGATTTTCAACGAGAAAATGAGTATTTTCTAACCCGGTGAAGGAATGGGTTAAATTTCGATAAAGGAATGGGTTCAAATAAATCAAGTGTATTGGCTTCATGTGTTGAATCGGGTGTGTTAAACAAAGTGAGAAAGGCTAAGTATTAATAAAGAAAGTCTTTTCAAGATTAAGGTAAATTAATCTAAATGTGGTAAGTTTTGGAATTAAAATGGTTAGTGCATTTGAATCTGTATTTTCAAAGGCACATCTATATGTATGTAGATACATATATATATTTTTGCATGCATGTGATTGTAGCATGTGAGTATTCCTTTCTGCCATTCATTTCTACACTTCTTTTATATTTCCAATGGTCATCGGCTCACACTCTCGCTTTGTTATGGCAGGTTGTGTGCGGTTTCATAATTTGAAGGCGTTGTACAGGTAAGTGTACTTTGTTTGTTTTACATTAGTAGCTCTGTTTACTTGGAGTCGGGGTTCTCCCTATGGGTCCCACACGTAGTTTATCTTGAAACTGGACTAGCTTGCTAAATAAGTGAAGAACTAATTTAAAATAAAACTGGACTCACAACATTATCTAGGTTCTTTCACTGCACTTCACATATAATATCTGATTCCGATTGGGTTGAATCACGGGTGATCCATAAATCAGGGTGGGTCGTTACAATTCCAAGGCACTATATTTGAGCTCATATGATACTAGTGTCTTACAGACATAGTATATGGTACATTCTTTTTGAAAGCATTCGATGTACTGTGATAACATGGCTCTGGCAGCCATGTCGGTTATGGCCATGTAGAGCAGGAGAGTTTGTCCTGAATGAGGAGGAACTAGCACTAGTGGTTAGGTGGAGTACTCTTATATTTTCTCAAATGCATCTTGGCATTAAGAGTTACACTCTTTTGGTGATTCCTTCTTGAGTATTTAAAAAATGGGTTCATAAATAGTCGTGAGCTAGTTTATGAACCGTCTTATGAACTATATTTGGCCCAGGAACCCTTTGACTTCCTTTTCTTTTCTACGTGGTGTCATTTCGAGTATAGATTTGACATCGGTTAGGTATACCTCAATTCCATCTTTTTTTAAGATAAATTTGATCACTTTTCCCTTAATGACTCTAGAGACGCATTTCTACGAGTTTAACCTCATTTTGAAGAGTCATAAACTTTGGAAGAACTTATAGAGTACATGGATGTGTCCTTTGAGATCTTTGGATTTGATGATGTTCTTGTCTACGTAGACTTTGACTTTCTTATGTATAAGTTTATGTAGGATAATTTTGGCTACTCTTTGCTTAGTTGCACCAGCATTTTTTAGACTGGGAGGCATAAGTGTATAACAATACATCCCTTAAGGGGTGATGAAACTGGTTCATTCTTTATGGTCTAGGTGAATTTTGATTTGATTATAACCTTAGAATCTCTCCACAAAGGACTTAATGCGTTTCTCACTGTATTATCTATGACCATGTCGATATACGGTAGGGGAAATCATATTTGGTGAAAGGCCTGATTGAGATCCGTATAGTCTATGCACATTTGAATGTTGTTGTTGGTTTTAGGTACTTGCACGATGTGGACTACCCAAGTGGGGTACTCGATTACTCATATGAACCCAAAATTGAGGTTCTTCTCTACTTCCTCCTTTAAATTCAAGGACCATTTAGGTAATAGTTTACAGAGCACTTGCTTTATGTGTTTTGCATTGGGAAGAGTGGGTATCATGTGCATGACAATGGAAGGATTAATGTCAGGCGTGTTGGCATAAGACCAAGTTAAAACTTCCATAAAAATGGTGAGAAGGTTCGTGTGCTCCTTTAATTCGCCTTTATCTAAGGAGGACCCTATTTTTAATTGCTTATTGGGAAAACGAAAGTTTACGATAATTATATCATCCTAGCGTGGAGACATGTGATCATTTTGACTTCGATTATGTTTATGTAAATGTTTAAGTCTTTGAAGTCTATAGCGTTATCATTATTGGGGTGACTTTTAATCCATTATTGGTGTATTATCATAGGTAACACATATAGGAAAATACCGAAAAACTTTATTTATTATGCTATCAAAATGAGGAAGGACAACATTAATAATAGCGAAAAAGTCACCTTTATTGAAGAATACATCACGAAATGGAAAAAGGGTGACTCTATATATAACATTATAGATTAAAAGTTCCTTGGTATTATGGGTGCTAGAATGCATACAATATAGGTTTGGTTCTTGTATATGGTGGTTCCCTTAATGTTGGAGATGAGGTGAGTCGGGTTCTATCGAGATACCTTTGAAGTGAACTTTGAGTGGTGTATGACTCCCCTACTGCCTAAAGGTTGGGGCAAGCGGTGTTTCTTGGGCCTCACCCATTTTCCTTTGAGGGTGGATGTAAGGCCTTTATCGGAGTCTGTAGTGGGTAGGTGTAAGGAGGTGCCTCGAAGAACGATTTCATCAAGCACTGTTTATTTTCCACATTCCACTAATAGTCCTATGATGGTTCATTGCGGGTATTCCTAGGTTCAACTGAAGGAAATGTTTTAGGTGGGGGAAAGATGGAGATTAGTGCACAAAGTTGGAATTTTAGCTCAAGTATGCTGACCAACTTTCCTTTCACCACAGTGTTGTCTTGATCAGTTGAGGTGGTGTACCAATCATAAAATCTTTCACTAGGAATTATATTAGTGGTTGCTAACACAACTACTAGAGTAGTCTCGTCGATAAATAATATTAGAAATTCCCCTTTACGTTATGGTTCAAACGCCTATAAATCCTCTGCAGTGACCCAGTATACATTTAGTTATCCCCGGTGAACTATGTGGATTTTCCTATAATCTTTGTACAATCCCTCTCCATGGAGGATTTCCATTCCAGGATGCAATCTTTGTACAATCCCTCTCCATGGAGGACTTGGCAGGCATTGTGTGGGTACTTGGGGTATCTCTAGTAGGGTTTAAAATATCCATATGGGTTAAATAGTATATGTAAGCACGGGATAACGACGTTAGTTGGGTCATCCAATGTTGGGAGTGATGCAGGTAGGTCCCATGGATTAGTTAGTACTCCCTTAATAGCCATGCAAGCGGTGTTTCAATATTGGGGATGTGAGGAGGAAGTGTGTTCTTTCCTATGTAGGCCATAGAACTGGGCTCTTGTATACGAACTTGTGCTAGGTTTAGTGCCTTAATCTAAGGCTGGATTGTATTTTATAAGGTAATGATGTTACCAATATATCTCATAATTTAATCCATTACGGATCGAGATTGGTCTTCTTAGAGCTCGCTGATAAAAACTGATTGGCCACGGAGACAGTCATGGGTTGATCATTGTGTTGATGATAGTAACTATAGAAAAATTTGGGGCACTTTTGTTTGAGATTTTATGGTCAAAGGACTGAGAGAAGGACAATATATAGGGGAGAAGGTCTCACATATGCATGTTGTTTTCTCATGCAACTATTTAATATACATTTATCCGTATATGGATGGTATTTTATATTTTGTATTTTTTGTTTGGTAGTATCTTCTGAGGGAAATAATTGAACAGAGTCCCTTTGGATTCAGGTAAACAAGGGTGATCTCTCTTTTTTCGTGCTAGTAGCGAGGCTGTAATAGAATCTGGTCTATTATTTACTCAAAATACAAATTGGGTATGGGAATCCAACCTAAGATAAATCTATTTTGGTGATAACTTGTGGATTCATATTGTCCATCTTCCACCTAAAAATGGGTAAACATTAATCCTAGAATATGCGGGGTTTTATACCATCCTCAAATCGTCTAATAAAATTTTAAAAATTTTCGTCAAAGAAAAATGACCATAAGCAGCTGTTCTTTTTTGTGCAATAGGGTTCTCCCAGATCTTTTTTCATTTTATAAAAAGGGAAATTTAACTCAGTGCTTGATGGATCTCTTTCATTACCATGGATTATGATATACTAGGCTGCTTGGACTGAGCAACCTTTAAGGTAGATGTGAAACTACTTTACCCTAGTACTGAATAGATGTAAAAGACTATTTTATAGACCATGGTACTGAGAAAAATTCAACCATTCCCTATCACCAAGACTTTGGGATCAGGACATAAGTTATTCAATATACCAAACGGATGGGAAAAAAGAATGAGAATTCATCCACGACTAGCCTTTCAAGGAAGTGACTTTTCAAAAGTACGAACTTCATTCGCAGCAGCAATTTCTATAAAGTACAAACTTGCCTTAAGGAGACGTTACTTTTATTAAATACGAGACTATTTTTGGGTTAAGCAACATTTCCAATGTACGAAGTTTCTCTCGATTAATTTCTTTTGGGTCTCGAGGGTATAAGGTTTGAAAATTATTAAAATCAAGACTATGTGGTGCGTGACGCAAAACATATAAACTTTATTTTTATATACTTTAATATATCTTTTATCGCGAGGTCCTCTGCGCATACCTATATGTTTGGGGGAAATATACAATGATATACATGGAGATCTAAGCATGTATCTTCATTTTGAGGGACTCTAAAGGTAAGGTTGCTAAACAGTTATAAAATTTGCATAAAGTAGTTTTATAGGGGAAATATATTAAGTACATTAGGAAGGAAGCATAAATATTATTTTGTTTTATTAATTCATCCCCAATGAAGTTTCCATTGTGTCATTGCAAATCTCGAGCAATATTCCGCGCTCGGGAAGAGACCGATTTGTGCGAGTTCGTTCAATGGTGAATGATAAGAGTTCTTGCCTCTATGTCCACCGCTTCCACCGAGGTCAGGTTATCAGGTCGATGTGGATCGAAGGACTTGGTAAATGTTTGACGCCATCTACATTTTGGGTTGCACACCCCTAGTTTTATTCTTAGGCCTAAGTATTTTCTGTGCATTTAGGGGTTCGGTTGCTTTATTCTAAGTCTTGAGTTTTTAAGTCTATTTTAAGTCAGCATCTTGTTATTCTTGCTTTATATAAAAGATAAAGGTTATCATCCTAACGCTATTTTAAGTCTATTTTATTCTTGATTTATATAAAAAAAAGATAAAGGTTATCATCCTAAGGCTATTTTAAGTCTATGATTGGTCCTCAGATTCCTGTTATATGGGTTTAGGAACTGGTTTACGAATGGGGAAGGTGTTAGAACCCGACTGGTTCTTTATGCTTCATTAGTTATATACTTATTATCTCTCTTAAGATTAATTGATTACTTTTAAGTTATTTTTAGAACTTATTTTGATATCTTAGGTTGAGAATCCCTTCAACGTAGATCGGCGTTTAGGTAAGAAAATGGTATCTGTGAAATGTGTAAGAACATCGCTTCAACTGGTGCAGATACACGAGTGAACTTATGCATGGCTCCGTTCATCTAGAACTACTGATTATTTGTATATATGTAAGTTTATGATAGACCTTGGCTTTGACATAGTTTGATATCACTTTTGAGGTTTTAGGAGAGATAAAAAGGTAATATGAGAGATGGGTGCATCTCTTTTGTGACAACATATTGATAGATATATTGCTGAGGCTCGTTCTTATGAGAAATACTCGGTATTGCTTTTATGTACCCAAGGAAACTTAGGATAAAAACCTATGTAGTTCAGTTGTGTATATTATATACGCGTTTGCATGTTTATAGAGATCACTGCTTTGAAATAGTTTGATTTCTCAATTTTGGTATGTATGAGATAATGGGTGGGGGGTAAGAGATGGGTGTATCCCAATAGGGGACAATATAACAGGAGATATATTGTCGAGGCTTGTTCTCATGAGAAGGACTTGGTATTACACTTACATACTCATGTATCCATGATATCAAAGCCTACGTAGTTCGAGTTCATTTAATTTATACGTGTTTTCACATTTATCTGGGGTGCCTGAGAGATCGCAGCTTTGACATAATTTAATACCTAGTTTGGTTTAGAAAGGGATAGGAGGGCGATGATATATGATTGCATCTCTATGGTGACAATATATCGAGAGAGATATTGTCAAGGCTTGTTCTCATGATAAGGACTATATATTACACATACATACTCATGTACCCACCTGAGTAAAGACTATGTAGCCAGGGTGTTCATGTGTTCCAACACGAGGCGTGTGAAAATTCGAGACTTAGATTGGGAGGCAGAGAAGCTAATTATGAGATAAAGGGTAGCTTTGGTGGAGGTTCATACTTGGAGCCGATCTGAAGTTGCCGATAAAGACATCGATCACCTGGGACAATCACTTACTCGAATGGGTTGTTGAACCTTCAGGCTAGTCCAAAGGTGTAACATTAAGATTTAATGTTTTAGACATCTTTAGATATAGAGATTGAGGTAAAAGTAGGGTAAGTTTGAGCCGGGGACGGATTCATCCCTAAGAAATAATATGCTAAGGGATGTATTATGAATTTAGTGCTTCACGATTTTAGTTCGATATAGCTCCTACGTACCCAATGAGACTTGGGATCAAAGCTAGCATCATTCTAACAAACGAGATATATTGACGGGTGCAGGTGATGGGATACTAGGTATACGTATACAAAAATATGGTATTTATAGAGACTAGTCCTTAATATAGCATTTCTATTGTGATGGATCGATATCTTTATATGTTAAAAGTATGTTTAATCAAAGGTCAATGTTTGACAAGCATTTTATATGAAAACATATATTCGGGGTGCTCCCGTCAGTCATAGAATAGACTTTGGCATGTGCAAAGTTTCATACTGAGTCAACTCAGTGACACTTTCCTCATAACGATTTTCAAAAGTATGTTTTCATATTTTTTAATGGACTTTATGAAATTTGATTAGAATTTTCTTTAGCATGTGAGAATGTGAAATCAATTAATAGAGGCGTCGGGTTAAAAACTAAGATTTAAATTATAAACACAATAAATTTCATACCCGGTCCCCTAAATGAGTGTCAAGATAAAAGAGATAAATATATATGGATAGTTTACCATAATATATGTGTGTGGGGTGTTTGACCTAAAATTTGGGCAGAGTTTCCTAATCCTTGTTACGTGAACCGAATTTTTCCTGGGGGAATCACCCCAATTGAGGTGTCCGAGGTGGGCAGAGATCTATTTAGTCGAGCAGAGGGTCATTTAGAAGTGAAGACTTACACAAACGCGCACAAGAGGTTTGGCTCTATTTTTATTTCGGAGGAAACTTTTCAGAAGTAAGAACCTCATTTGATAGGGAAGTTACCTTAGGAAAGTACAAGCTTTTCCAGGTGAAATTGACTTCTCCGAAGTACAAACTTATCTCGTACGATTAAGGGTGAAAAAAGTTAGAAAACTGGATCGAATTTTGGTTTTGGTGTCCTATGATAAGTTGGCGGGGAACACCTTTTATAGGGGTATGGGCTAGGCCTTTGACATAACTGAGAAGGCACTATATCAATGATCTAACATGGTATCACATGAGGGAGGTTGGGGGTAGATATGATTGGACATGTTAATCATTACTATAGGGGTGACTGAACAATAGAATGTCCCTTTAACCGTCTGGTTAAAGGACCTTGGGGCCTTTAGCCTAACGGTTAAAGGTCCCTGGGAATGATTTTTGGAATTTTTTCCAATTTTTATTTTTTATAATTTGGTACTTGCTAGTTTTATTTATTAGGATTTGGTCCCATTGATTTCCCCATGGGGGTAGTTTTCCTTTAGAATTTATAGCTGATTCGGGTTCGTGGTATTTTATTGGGCGTGATAAAACAAAAACTAATTGTACCTGGTCTAGTGGGCCACAAAAACCCTGATTCTAAGTCGAGGGGTGTCCACAAAAACTAGAGTTACAGGCAAAGAATAAAAATAAGAAAATGTTAGGGTGATTAAAAACCCCCACCTTAAGGTCCCTTTTATAATAAAATTCTTCAATAAAATGACAAAGTAATTGCATCATTAGAAATCATGAAGGAACCCAAGCACTAAGAGTGGAGGAAGACTGTAATAAAAGGCTGAAAATTAATTGTACCTGGTCTAGTGGGCCGAATGGAACGCGAGTGGGTATGTCAGTCGGAACCCTATTTTTGGAAGATTCCCTTTACCTTTTTTGTATTTCTCATTCTAACAAAATTCACACTTTAAATTAACTTTTTACAAAAAGAATTTCCTAAGTGAAAGGACAAAATTTCCAATTAAGTCTGTTGTATATGTATTTGAATTATTCTCGAAACAAAATATGTTTGAGTCATGAGTAGATTTTTATTGTCATGATCCCATACACACTATGGCGTATTGAAGTTTATTGAAGACGTTGCGGAAAAGCTTCAAAGAATTTACCATGCCAGTTAATGGTGCATATTTTGTCTTCAAGTTCAATTGCACTCCAAGATCACTCAGGTATGAATGTGTAATCTTAATGGGACTCGGGATTTATTTTAAAATGTTTAAGGATGTTATTTTATTAAATAAATGTTTTAAAAAGAGTTTGAAAGCATTTACACTTCGTTTATTCCAAGATAAAGATGGTTTATAGCTGTGTAGAAATAAAATACACGCTCACTGTCGTTCAAACGATAATAGTAGTCGTTTGTGTATGTCATTAGAGCAACATGCCTATGTCATTCGAGCGAGATGCTGACTTAAAAAATATTATTAAAGGCATGTTTTCCCAGAGTTTCAAAGCCCATGCATTCTGAAAAACTGTTTACAAACCAGTACATTTTATGCACATATTTTTTAAGGTTTTCTAGATCCAAATACATCCTTAGAGTTTCAAAGATATGATTTTTCATTACTATATGCTATTATGATCTTTGTTTGCACGAAGAAGAGTTTGTTCTACATAGAACTTTTCTGGGTTTTGTGGTGGAGAAGCGAAAGATTCATGTTCAACATCGTAGACGTTACAAGCCAAATCTTTGGACACCAAGACATACGTGGACGCGTGTGTTGTGGACGATCATCATGGAACAAGGACTTTCTACGTGGGAACTTTTAGAGGAGTGGTTGAACATCAGAAGAATGTTAAGTCTCGTGGGGGATCGAGTCCTTGAGTAAGACTTGTGTCCTCTCCTTGTAAATCCACATTCATAGTGATTATTTAGCTTGGGTCGTCCGAGGTTTTCCCGTTGTGCTTCCCTCGTACAACGGGAGTTATGATCATTATTTTCCTTACTTTACTTGCTTTAATCGCTAGACATATGTTTAGTATTAATCAAGATAAAATTTGGTTAAGTTAAAATCGGTATTCACAAAATTTGAAAACGAGTTTTTAAAAAAGAAAAAGTGTTTCATCGTCCTTGAAGAAAAGTCTAATTTTAAAAATAAGGGCATTACAAATTGGTATCAGAGCTAAAAACATATCTTTGTTATGTTGATCCCTTTTTTCTATTAAGGATGAATTTTGGTGGTTTTGAAAGTTTTCATGCTTCTATTTTTTATGGAACAAATAATGATTCTTGGAAGATGAGAATGTGAAGGGCCTTAAAATCCGTTAATGAGTGTGTGTGGTTAGCGATTGAAAAGGGTTAGTCACCACCAGACACACGAGAGGGTGACATCACTAGTTTGAAACCTGTTGAGTCATGGACCGAGGCTGAACATAGGCTTGCACTTTACAACTCTAAAGGTCTGCACATAATTTCCTCCCATATCACACCGAAAGAGTATAATAGAACGGTTTGGATGTCTAAGTTGTAAAACCTCACTACACATTTTGAGCCGATTAAGATGTTAGAGAGTGAGTCGTTTGATGAGTTTTACGTTAGGTTGTCTAATATTGTCAACTCATCGTTTAACTTAGGAGAAAAAGTTCCCAATAACAGTTTGATAATGAAATTTTTAGGATCTTTGGCAAGTAGGTTTGATGCAGAAGTGACCGTTTTAAAACCTCTAGGTATGCTTGATTCGTTGAAACTTGAAGAGATTGTAGGTGACTTACAAACCTATGAACTTAATATGTTTACCTCCAAGCAAGTAGAAAAGAAAGAAAAGGGGATTTCTTTAAAATCCCGGAAGGGGGAGACTAATGTTTCGAATGACAATTCGGATTTCAATTTTGAGGATGTCGTCTTATTGGCAAAGAAGTTCAAAACGTTTCTTAAATTTCAAAAGCAATCGAAAGATGCCAAAAAGTTTGAGAAATTCAAGAATAAAATGGTAGATTCCACCCCTAAAGATAAGAGTGAAAAGTTTAATAGGGTTGAGTCGAACAGGTATTTTGTGTGTGAAGCGTATAGTCACAAAGTTGCCGAGTATCCCAATAGACTTAAGAAAGATAGAAATAAGCTGATAGCTTATAGTGCCTCCTTAAGTCATAGTGATCCGGAAGAGGGAGAGATATCCCCTAATGAAACAAAGTTTGTTTCTGTCTTGTCATGTCATATGAGCGATGACAATAAATATTCCCATGAAGATTCTCATGTGCATGACACTTTCGAGGCCGTTGAATCCCAATTGAGTGAGGGAGAAGCTAGTGAGTAAGAGGAGGTTGATGTGAGAGAGTTGCAAGTTGCATGTAATGAGTTATATGACGAGGCGCTGAAAATGAAAAAGGCAAACTCTAAATTTCCAACTAGGTTGAATGATCATTCCATATAAAATAATGATGTTTTGATTAAGGATGTTAGGACACGGGAGAAGAATCTTAGGGAGAAGCTAAAGTGTGTTGATAAAGAGAGAGAACGATAGCCTTCATGGTTTGATGAAGGATTAGAACGAAGAAGTGCTAGAGTTTGAGGAGTCTAGTCATGTGCATGAGTTTAGGATTTATGAGGTTGAGGAGAAGTTGAAAGACTCGAGTAAGGTTAGGTTTGACTTGGAATCTAGGTCGGAGAAGTTGGATAGGATGTTAGTCACCGTCCAAGTAAAAAATGATAGGTTTGGTATAAGATATGATGATCACTTTGTTCTCATTCCCAAGGCCAATACCAATCGTACTAGAGAGAGCCCACTAGGAACGTGAGGAGAGGTCGACATTTTGGTAATCATTCCAACCATGTTTACACTTGTTCCCATTGCGGTACGAAAGGTCACCTTAGAAATTTTTTCTATGACCTTAGGAATGCTCCGAGGAAGTTTAGGAATAAAGTCGTGTCAGTTACCAAGACCCCTATACGTCATGTCACACCTACTTAGGTTAGGAAATTGGACTTAGAGGCTATATGACTAAAACTTCATGGCTCTCATTTGGTTGCACTTGATTATTGCGAAGCTAAATCTAATGGATGATTGTGTTACCATGTTTTGGCACACGTTAGTATTTGCATCATGATTTATATCTTGCTAGTGTTATGACATGCGTATCATTTTGTATTAAATTTTTTATTTATTGAGTCTTATTTGAAAAATACAAAAACATTTTATTTTTGATAAATCTTTTACAAAAATACAAAAAAAAAAATTGGTTTTAAATATTTTTGAGAAAACACAAAAAGATTTTATTTTGGGGTCATAAATATTTTTGCAAAACACAAAAAGATTTTCATTTTATTTTTGTGACATGAGTTTACATGTTTGATGTGGCATATTGGTGTGCTTGGACCCCCTTCCTTTCGTTATCCATGTGGCTAGGACATTTGGTCATAATTATTGATGCTTGGAATGATCTGAACCATTGTATTATGGGTTTTTTCAAAATTTGATATGCATTTTGACTCGACTTTGTCTATATGCCATAGTTTCACACATGCACGAGTTTATATGGATGTTTGACTACTCATGCATATTTGAGTTTGGTAAGACTTTCTTATCTCAATTTTGTCATCTATGCATAAGTAGACTTAAGGATGAGGTGTGCATTTAAGAAACATTTACCATAAGGATTATAATTGTAAAAAAAGATGAGTGTTCACAGAAAAGGGCTGCGAGAGTGTAAAATTGACTCTTCATGAAAGCCACCGTTTCAAAGAGCCCGAAAAAATTAAAGGCAATAAAAAGAATCATATGCCAAAATGGACCAAATTAGTTTATGTTCATTCCAAAAGGAAAATATGATATACATTTGAGGGAGTTTGGATGGATAATTTAAATGGGTTTGCACCACGAATTCTAACTTTGAAAAATCATAGAATAATGCTATTGTTTATAGAATCATCAAAATTTTGGATTTGTTTGGATGATGTTTGTTTAGTTCATTAAGTTCATATTTTAATTATCACATATGGTTAAGATAAAGTTTGATGATTTATTTCCATCAATTAGAGCTTCTTGAACGTTTCGATGTGTTGGAATTGTGATTCATTTGTTATAGTTTACACCTATACATTCCATGTTCATATTTGAGCACATTGGTACTATGTTAGTATGTAACTCATATTGTTTTTGTTGTTTTCGCTACTATTTATGAAGTTTTCTCCACTTACAGCTAGTTTTTCAAGAAATTTTTTCGCTGGGTGAATCTGTTTAATTTTTAGAACTGGTCGTGGGAGCTTTATTTTCTCACTCGAGCGAGAAACAGATGTCGCATGAAGTTATCTCACGAGAAGCCTCTGTCGTTCAAGCGACGGGGCTGTCACATTCGAGCAAGCTATTAAGGGATTTTTCTATTGTTCCCTTCTGTTTCAATACCCTGGTTCATATTGACATATTTTTGGTACTGTTGTGTTGCCTCCGGACAGTTTATTGTATGCTATTTATCAATGATCATATTATAATGCATTATCTTCGTTTAGTCACACCTGCTTAGATTGTTGATTCCTATTGCTTGATTACTATTTGCTAGCTACGAAGTTGATATACCTGATCTTTATTAGCTCATTATTTCATGGATGTCCAGTTATACTTCATTGATTATTGTGAGCTATAAATTTTTATCTTTTCACCGAGTTATCTATTTGAGACAAAAAGGGGGAGAGATATATGTGATGTAGGGGGAGAGTTTGTTTGATGAGTAGATACATTTGCGGCATTATTTTTTTGGTATCATATTTTTGATCATATGATTTCATGATTATATTAATTAGTTTACACAAATAGGTATCATATTATTTTTGCATTGTTACAAATTGGTATCCAGATTTAGATATTGCTTACGTATTGATATCACGTTTTTCTCACATAACAAATTATCTGGATTTAATTTTACATATTTGTTTATATCATTTGTTCCTCCATACTTCACATGGTATTTGTCTATTCCATGTGTGTAGGTATGCTTTAGAGATTGGAGATTTACAGACTACATCACATTCAGATAGTTCATTCTTGTCGGACCATTATTTACAAGTCTTGTCCTGTAATTTTTGATTTTGGGTTTATGGAATGAGATTTAGGTGTCATACAGCTTGATGTCCCATCTTAGGCATTTCATTGTCGATTTTATCCCGGAATAGTCAAAGGGGGAGATTTGTAAGGTAAAAATTTCCAATTGATTCTGTTATATGTTTATTTGACTTATTCCTAGAACAAAACACATTTGAGTCATAGGTAAATTTTTATGCTTCGAAGTGGACTTTGGCCTGGAAGTCTTATTAGGGAATTTCTGTCATAGCCTTAGAACCTTATTATTAGAGAATTTATACCACCATTCCACCAGCATATATTTGACAGAGGTCAATAATAGTTTAAACCAAATAATTTAGTAAAGTGGTACCATTCCTAGTAATCTATTAAACTATGAATGAATAAATGATTCAACTCTTCACTAGCTCTGTATCAACATCTGCATACAGAGGGTATAACTTTTCCCCTGGATTTAATTTTTGTAACATCCCGTATTTTTATGACATTAAATAACAATGAGATTAATTATTATTGTTGGATTAATTAAATTAAAAGGTGAGAAATTAATTCGTTAATTAATTACTCCCGATTAAAATAATTATTAACTAGTGTGCCAAAGGTTAATATTTATTGATGAAAATTATTGAATATTACTGTGTGGATATGTAATATGGAATTACGAAATTTTTATAAATTGTCGGATTGTGAAATATGATAGTTTGGTATTTTTAAGTCAGTATGAGCGTGTGAGTCGTGATGGGACTAATTTAATGGATTAAAGAAGTAAATTATTTTTAAGTAACTTGTATGGTAATTTTGAGCGTGCCATTCAGTCCAAAAGAGTCGAGATAGTTCGAAAACTCTACTCGGGTATTTTATTTGGAATCTAGGATGTTTCTAGGCCGTATCGACACCCCGTATTGGTATTTTTTGTCCTTTGAATTTTTGGGGAAATATTATGGATGAAAATTAGGAAATTCAATATGGGTGTACGTGGGTTAGAGGGGAGTTATCAGTTCTAAACCTGCGAGAGAGAAAAGAAAGAGGTACAGAGGAAGAAAGAAGAAGCCATAAGTGTTCTTGGTGCCTAACTCAAGAACACACACTGAAAATCCCACAAAAGTGTTGATCGTGAGATGAGGAACGCACCTATATCAACATCACCAGGAGATCAGACCTTCGAAATTTAGACAAGTGTTTAATCCTTGAAAATTTGTAGCAACAATCAAGTTCATGTTAGTATAGGTATCCAATACCCATTTTGATTCATAAATTTTGATGAAGTTGGATAAATAAGGAAATCAATTAAAATATGGAATCTAATTAGGATGAATACCTCATGTATATAGGTTCGAGATCACGAATTGATGAGTAATTATGATGGACGAATCTGGTTTTCATGTTCTTGTATAAAAATTTGAAGAACTAGGGTTTATTTTGCTAATTTCCAATTTTCCAGAATTTACCAAGGTTTATGCATGATTAAATGATTCTGGGATGTTAGAAAATCATCCCTACATGTTTGATTAATGTTTGGAAGTGAATGCTGGGAGATTGGGAGTAATCTATAGAGTTTTTGGGTTTGAAAAGGGTAAAAAACATAGCAGAATGCAGACTGGAGACGATGATATCTCGTTCGAACGAGGTGAGAGATGGTGTGAACGAGATGCATGTTTGTTCAAAAGACATGCTGACTCGTTCGAACGAGATCAGGTCTGCTTCGAACAACAAATACCAAAAAACCCCAGAATTTCCTATTTTACCCAATTAATGTTACACCGTTACATTGAGTGAGGAAAAGTGCCATTTAACGATTTTACCATAGTGCAAAACCGTAGGGAAACATGCGTGGCGTAAATACCTTGAGTAGTGAGAACCATATATAAACCTTGGAGATTACGAGAGAGATAGTAATCCATATAAATATACTATACGCAGCTATGAGAGATTTACACGTAGGGAAAAACAGATCTAGAGGTGGGTGAGTACCTATAAATTTTAATAGGACGTGAGAATGCCTATTTTAATAGGATTATTACTTTTGTGCGTATCGCATACCTTCGTCACTTGCTATATTGAGGATACTTTCGCGTAGTTTAAAGTCTTATCCTCGGTGACCAAATGTGAGGATATTTGGCTTGTACCATGAGCTTATGAACTTGGATACGTACTATCTGAGACGTGGGATAGTTTCGACTAATGAATGGGAGCATCGGTATGTGCATGACCCATTTGGTTAGTGAGTATGCTCGCCTCCAATATTTGTGCAATGAGATTTATGGTTCATGACAGACACCAAGCCAATAGTCCTTTAGGCAGTGAGCGATGCATCGGGACATGATAACAGATTATGCATTGCGCCAAGTGGTCCTAACCAAGGGCGCTGGATTCTAACCAAGGGGCGCTGGATTAGTATATATATGTATAGGGATGATGTGACTATATGTATATATGTATATATTTGTGAATAATTCTAATGCGTGAAATTATCAACTTATAAATGTTGGTAAGCAAAGTATTTTCAGTGGGCAAAAAAATTACTATCATAACAGTGAATGTAATATACGCTTAATTGGAATAATGATCTTAATAGGGTATTGTGTAGGTGATACGAGTTACTCCTTTGAGATATATTTTAGAAGTATAAGTCTATGATCTAGTTGGGAACCTTATGGATAGCTATTTTAGAGGTGAAAATCTCATGTGAGAGTTCGAAACTAACATGCACAAAATTATTTCATTATTGGAGCTTTAAATACTTGCTAAAAAATATCTTTACAACTCGGGCTCTGACCCGTTTGTTGTCATTCTTCTCTCTTTCTCTCTCTCTCTCTCTCTCTCTATATATATATATATATATATATATATATATATATATATATATATATATATATATATATATATATATATATATATATATATATATATATATATATATATATATCAGGTCCCCAGCCACAGGGTTACCAGACTTAGCCGTGTGGATCATTTAGCGAGTTGCAGTGGTTGTGGGAGTTGCGGGTCCTTACATTAGACGCCTCTGTCAGTTCCTTATGTTCCTTTTCTTACTTTTATCTTTTGGCGTCATTCGCCCATCCTCATTCGTTTTATTAGAGATTGTACTCAGTTTACGTTAGTAGTTTATTTCAGTTAGACTAGTGGATTTTACGGTTTGTTGGTTTTAGACTTGGAACTGGAATGTTTTATCCGGTTCGATTAATTTCAGTATTTTATTCATGTCCGGTATTTATTTTATGCTTGTGGAATCTGTGTAGGTTATATTTCAAAAAATGGAATTTTATTAATGAATTAATTGGGTCTAATTAAATGGGAAAATGTTTTGACACTTAGCTTAATTATTTATTAGGTGATTAATAATATTTAATATTTTTGATAGTGATGCTAAGAATGAACCCACCGAACATTTTGTTTTAATTTAAATAAAGGACTGATCAATTGGTATTTAATTACGCGGGGTGTCACAGGTGGTATCAGAGTATCAGGTTTTAGTGTCCTTGGAATCTGTGCGACTTATTATGCTTTCTGCTAAGCGTCTTTGATTTAGAGCCCTAATATTAGGAATGTTGTATTCATCCTTACGCGTGGGAAATTCGTACTTTTGCGATGTAATTGTATGTCTATTGAACTTATTTTTTCCATTTCAACTTTCACATGTCAGGTCAAGAAGAACAAGCTAACATTGCTGGGGGAGTCAATGAGCAGGGTCAACAGATGCCTCAAGCATCCCTGGAGAGAGTATCAATCACCGAAATAGCACGTATTATGGCATAGGCAATTACCACTGTAGTCTTATAGTACCATGATCTCAATATGCAACTTAAGTAGGCAAAAGAATAAGAAAAGATAGTCAATCTTACATGAGTGGGATTAATAATTGTGGGAAGGCACCAATAGCACAACAACAAGTTTCTCAAGGTCATAAAGACCACGAAGGTAATAGACTCTACGTGAAGGACCAAAAGCGTCAGGGATAACATAGTCAGGGACAGAATGATGTCATAAAAAGGTGCTTCAAATATGGGAGAGACGACCATAAACATCAAACTTGTCCGGATCAGGCTAGAGAGAAACCCCGACCCGACCAACAAGGACAGCAAGGCCAAAGAAAGCAAAGACTTTCAGGACTCTATTATAAGTGTGAACAACAGGGTAATAAGTGGAGGGACTGTCCTCAACCAGATATTTTTTTCATCAAGATGCTCAGCAGAGCCAAGGAGGAAGTGGAACTGAGCAATGAAATTGAAATCAACAATGTCGTAATGTGACATAGTTTGCTAGTAGATGCTTCAATTGTGGCAGGACGGGTCATAGGAGGCAGGATTGCCTAGTTAAGGTCAAAATACCCCAATAGCAGGGGCAGATATCGTATGATCGTGTGTACAATGTCTAGCAGGCAACTGTTCAGCAGCCACCACCCACCCTTGAGGGTATGTTCTCTATTTTTGGGATTACGGGATATATTTTGTTTGATACTGGTGCTTCACATTCGTTTATATCCACTAGATTTGCATAGGCCAGGGGATTGTTAGACATGGCCATCAGTACGATTACATAAGTAGTCTGACCGATGGGTAATGGGTTAATGATTTTCTTTATATGCTGGGGAATAGGGATAGAGATTGGGAAACTTATTTTACCTAGTGACATGCTTGTATTAGATACATCAGAGTATGATGCGATTATTTTTATGGATTTGTTTGTTCCTTATAGAGCTATGATATATTATTTTAGTAGGTGCATTATTTTTTCTATACTGGGTCGGGAGATGTTTTCTGGTGGCGATGCCTTATTTAGAGGGATGATCATCCACCTATTTATATTACATATAGGAGGAGACCGCAAAAGAGATTGATATTTCCATAGATTCGACTTCCATAGTTCACGAGTTTTCGAAAATGTTCCATAAGGAGTGAGCCAGGAGGGTTAGATAATTTCACCAAAAAGCAAAACTGAATCTAAGGGTGATAGTAAAAATACACATGAGAGTGTGACCAATAGGAAACTCATTTAGATAAATTTGATTGAATAACTTGCTAAAAAGTGACGAGGAAGTCAATTAGGATTGTAGAGGCCAACACTAGTTCCGAAATACCCGCATTACTGAAGGGACAATGGGAGAATAATTGGGAGCTAAGACTACCAGTCCGAGGGAAGGACATTCCAAAATGGTTAGTGGGACGAGTGATGGGAAATGGCTCATGACGTTTTCCCTATGTGTAAAGAGTGGGACTATTAGTGTTTAATGTGTCCACGTTGAGAATTACAACCGATAATATTTTAGTATGGTAAACCATGCCCGTTAAGCATAACAACCGGAGGCATCAGATTTTTCGAGAAGGAATTTGGGTCAAGAAAACTTATCCCAGGAAGTTACAACTCGAGAGTAGTAGGTTTAGGCAAGACCAGTGGAGTCCTTGGTAAAAATAACTATTAATCATCAGAGTCATTAGGGGACTGGGAAGAAATAGGGTGGCTAGTAAATCCATAAATGAGGCCTTGAGACGTTAGGCCAATGTTTCAGTGATGGGTATGTAAACCACAGAATAGAATAATTTGGCCACATCTAGGAGGGGGAACTATTGGATGAAATCCTAGACGTATAACGAGTACAAGTGATTATGGGTTATTTTGAACATGAGGCACGCATGTAAGGACCATACAATAAGGAATGATTGGTGAAGATTTGTTTCATCCTTGTGAGTAAAGGATTTAATTACGTGACCGGAGTGTGTCACAACTTATATATACACGACTAACCCTAAAATTAGGATGTGAATCGAGTTTAGCAGCTACATTAGTTTTGGATAGTTGTGTTATAAATGTATTGATCATGAGTAACAGGATTTTTGGATATCACCCGTGCGTAAGCCGGGTGGGCACTAAAGGATTGTTGTATTGTCATAATTTTAAAACTGCATAGAACTAGTAAAGTATAACTTATTGCGGTAATGTGTAGTGATAATTACCGAATCTTTTAACGATAGTATATTAAGTTATAAACTATCGCACTGGGTACTCCGAGGAAGTACTATTAATTTGGTAAGGCGTCACCCAAATAGGGTTAGGCCTATATATATATATATATATATATATATATATATATATATATATATATATATATATATATATATATTTATATATGTGAAAAAATTGATGATATCGTAGACTGCAGTGAGTTTATTCTCTCGTTAGATGTGATGTTGGTGTGTAGAGATTTAATTATTGATGTAACTCAGGGCACATTGTGTTCTTTATCAAGCAGCGAGCTATAACTTGTCATATATATAACATCGAAAACTTGGGATAGTGAGAGCGCCATGTTTCATGTTATTGTTAAGGACATAGGTAGATTAATATGTCAACTACACATTCTGGATTAGTGTGGGAAGGCACATATTATGGACTGAGGACCTTACGGACCTCGACCATCGATAATGTTAGGTAGTAGTGTATTAGGGTGGGTTTCTTGTTTGGATTTTGTTTTGCGAGACACCCCACGCATGAAACTAACGAATGCTGGAGTTGTAGAGAAATTTGTATAATAATACATGGGATTCGTACCTTAGTAATTTTACATATATGAGTATAATCGAGGGTTGATAATTCCACTTTAATGTGAGAATATATTTCATTTGTGCAAAAATGTGCAAGGCATAGGGTGTATGGGATCCCTAGGTAATTGAATCTTGATTTTGTTTCCGTTCGAAACGTATAGGATGAGGTAAATGAAGGTAGAAGTGGAGATATCAGGACTTGATTGTACTCTCACGAGAATGGTATTATATTAGGAAGTAGATTGTGATTGTTATGTGAATTCGATAACATTTAGCCCAGGGAGTTAGAGTTATTCCGTAAGAGTTGTTAGAGGATTACGTTTCATGAGAAACTAATTATTAGAGTGGGGGAAGGGCCTGTAACACGTAGTGAGGCAAATTCACATGGATTACAGTTAGAGGTACATTTGGGAGAATATAAGATGTATCATGTTATAAATAATGGTGGTGATGGGATTTAATGAAGAGAAATAATAGTGGTGATGGGATTTATCAGCTGCCCAGTCACAGGGTTACCAGACATAGACATGTGGATCATTTAGCGAGTTGCAGCGGTTGTAGGATTTGCAGGTCCTTGCATTAGATGCTTCTATCAGTTCTTTCTGTTCCTTTTCAGACTTTTCTCTTAGGGAATGTTTCGCCCATCCTCATTCGTTTTATTAGAGATTGTACTTAGTTTACGTTAGTAGTTTATTTCAGTTACACTTGTGGATTTTACGGTTTGTTAGTTTTAGACTTGGTACTGGAATGTTTTATCAAGTTTGATTTATTTCAGTATTTGATTCATGTCCATTATTTATTTTATTCTTCGGGAATGTGAGTAGCTTATATTTTAAAGAATGGAAATTTATTAATGGATTAATTACGTATAATTAAATGGGAAAATGTTTTGACACTAACCTTAATTATTTATTAGGTGACTAATAATATTTAATGTTTTCGACTGTGATGCTAAGAATGAACCCACCGAACATTCTGTTTTAATTTTAAAAATTATTGATCACCCGGTATTTAATTCGGCGGGATGTCAAAATTATCTCTTCCACAGGAACAATATCGAAGCAGCATCTTCACATCATGATTGGCATTTTAATAGGGATTAAATTATCCCAAACTGACTTTAGGATTAAAGAGGAAGATTTACAAGTTTTAATCTTCTCATGAGTTGATTTGAAGCTAAATGAACCATCCTCAATTAGAAACCAGTATTTTTTGCCTTCAACTTCATTGATAAAACTTTGAACCTTTGTAATAACCTTCCCGAAGCATTGCCAAGCTATAGAACTAGACGTCACCTCTTGATTTTTGTACTTGCCCCTAAATTTTTTTGCCTAAATGTTATCTTCAGTAAGATACTTCCAGGACAAAATCCATTTTGGGACTATGACGTATTGAAGTTTATTGAACATATTGCGGCAGTGCTTCAAAGAATTTATCATGATGGTTTATGGTGCATATTTCGTCTTCAAGTTCAATTGCATTCCGAGATCACTCAGGTATGAATGCGTAATCTTAATGGGACTCATAATTTATTTTAAAATGTTAAAGGATGTTATTTTATCGAGGAAATGTTTTTAAAATATTTTCAAAATGTTTCTAAAAGAGTTTGAAAACGTTTACACTTCATTTATTCTACGATAAAGATGGCTTAGAGTTGTGTAGAAATCAAATGCATGCTCACTATCGTTCAAACTGCCATAGTAGTCATTCGAGAGACATGTGTATGACGTTTGAGCGACATGTATATGTCATTCCAGCGACATTCCTCTGTCGTTCGAGCAAGATGCCGACTTAAAAATATTATTTTAGGCATGTTTTCTCAGAGTTTCGAAGTGCGTGTATTCTGGAAAACTGTTTACGAACCAATACGTTTTATGCAAATGTTTTCTAAGGTTTTCTAAATCTAAATACATCCTTAGAGTTTTACAGATCCGAGTTTTCATTACTATAGGATATTGTGATCTTTGCTTTCACCAAGAAGAGTTTTTTCTATGTAGAACTTTGTTGGGTTTTGCGGTGGAGAAGCGGAAGAGTAATGTTAAACATCGTAGATGTTACAAGCCTTATCAGTGGACACCGGGACATACGTAGACGCGTGTATTGGGGAAGAGAATCATGGAAGGATTTTTGCGTGGGCACGGTTAGAGGAATGGTTGAAGATCAGAAGAGACTCAAGTCTCATGGGGGATCGAGTAGTTGAGTAAGATATGTGTCTGTTCCTTGTAAATCAAGATTCATTGTGATTGTCTGGCTCGGGACATCCAAGGTATTTTTTCGTTGTGGTTTCCTCATACATCCAGCATTGTGAGCATTCTTTTCCTTACTTTACTTGCTTTAATCACTAAATGCATGTTTACGATTAATGAGAATAAAATTTGGTAAAATGAAAATTGGTGCTCATAAAATTTGAAAAAGAGTTTTTCAAAAAGAAAAAGTGTTTCGTCATCCTTAAAGCAAAGTCTGATTTGAAAAATAAGGGTCATACACTAATTATTACTTTACTTGAACATTCGAAAATATGTTCAAAAAATCCAGAAATATAATTTCTTACTTTATTAAAAAAAACGTTAGTGGAAAATTAAAGAGCATACAGAGCAGATCATTAACTCAAGATAATTAATATAAAATATGCATTATTTAATTTTTTTTGTTTGTTTTTCTACATATATTTCAATTACATCGGAAAAACCGAAAAGAAAAATAAAAATGAACAAAATTGTTTGGATGCAACCCAAACTTTCTAAGAGCCTAAAACTAATCACACCAATTCCTCTGAGGGTGACTCCTATAAGGACGAGAAGTGGATACCACTTTCAAAGATTGAACCTGGAAAATGATCATTAGCGGTCACTAGACTGGTCATCATTCGTACATGTTCGACCATAGAGGTCATATAGTCTTGGACATCACGCATCCAAGATGTTTACACAACCATAGTCTATGAAGAAAGAATCCAGAAAAAGAAATCAAGTCATGAAAATGTTGAAAATCAGAAATCCAAGAAATGAAAAAAAATCAACTTAAAATAAATCCTTACTTCCAACTGGGTGTCTACCTCTAGAAAAGAGAGGAAGACTGTCTAGCGCCGTGTGAAGATAGCGGGGAACCTGGATAGATTGACCCCCCCCCCCCAAGTTGGATATAATATGAAGGATATGGATAATACTTGACCAGAGGAACCTCAGTTTCACCACCCCACTCCAACATGCCTGAGCAGAAGACCCCAATGTACTATTATCGCCTCTTGCCTCCGTCGATGGGGGAAGAGAACCACCCACATAATAGTCAACGCCGACATCAACCAGTTGGTTACGAACTCCGAGTAGTCATGTGGCGCCATTGTATTCATGTAGAGGGAGTAATGATCTCCCGCCATAGCTATCATGAACTCCCCTCCAGCATATACTTTGATTCCATTATGTATAACGGGGAATTTATCGGAGGAACCACTCCTCTCTCACCATCACATTTCGTGTTGTCGTCTCAGCTATATACCAGTTGTACCCAAACTCGTGGGACAATAGGCGTCGCATATGCGGGTGAAATTAAGTGACTCTCATCTCCCTCGAAAGCCGACGTGAGGGATAAAATGACACTTGTACAAATAAAATCAGTCATTAACACATAATCAAAAAACTAGAATAAAAAAATAAAAATAAAGGCCAAAAAGTGGGGAAAAAATAAAGGATAACTTTATTACTCGTTAGAGAGTTAACCATGGGTCTCGCATACATATGGGTTAAAGTTTCCTTCACTAACCTATTATCCTTCCCCCACCTCATCATCTTAGGCCACACATCCTCCTCCTCTACTGACAAGTGAATTAACCGGGTGTTACATTCGATCACCTCATGGAACCAAACCTAAAATTCAAAAAATTTCAAAAATCACATATATACTTAAAATGACAAAAACATAATTCACGAATCAAAGCTTTAGTAATAAGTAATACCTGGAGGAGTTACGTGGACCCTGTGAAAGTTGACCAGCAGCACCAGCTAAAGGCATCCAAAGAGACGTGCAACGATGTCTGAGTCAGACTCCCCCAATCAAAATTGTTGATCTTAGAGATGACCAGAAGGTAGGGCAAGAACCACATATGGACATCGTCCCCACTCTTCGCCCCCATAACACTCCCTAGCAGGAGCAGGCTAAAAAATCAAGCTAGGCCCTAGGAATTAGGTTCCGATCCACGTATCACGCACGTCAATCTCCCTTATGTATAAGTTGTCAGCAAGGACACCTTCACATAATTGCCTGAGCATACCCGTCTAATAGACTCGAGTGCCTTCAACATTTCCACGTCGGTCAGGCATAGGGACTAGTTCACTAAAATAGTATCCCCCTCGCAAGGCCACCCCAGAATTTAATGCATGTCTATCGACGTGACCGTCATCTCACTCACACCAAAATAGATGTTGTGGGTGGTATCCTACCACCTCTTCCATAGAGCACAGAACACCACGATTAATCGAGATGTATCCTCCAATGCTCTTGTCAAATATCCAAACCCCACAATGTCCACCAAAATCCTTACCTCCTTCAAAAGGAGGTCCTAAATCGCCTTCACCCCCGTCGATCGTTGAGAGCGAACCTTCCTAAACGTAATATTAGCCTACAAAAGATAGTCATAACATAATTCAATCAAAAGAAATAATTTTTTCAAAAAAAAACAAAAAAAAAGAAAGTAAATAACAAAAATAAAAATAAAAATAAATAAAACACTTACATAACCCTCAGCATTTGAAACCCTAGCCGAGCGGTGAGTCTCGGGTTCTAGCATCAAGATCAAATCAACTTCCATGGTCTTTGTATCATGGTACACATTCTTCGTCCCCACTGGCATTCCCCTAGGGTGGGCGCACTTGATGGTAGCCCATTAATCGATATCTCTTCGAAAAAACAATCGAGAGAATATTAATGGTATAAATGTTATCCAATGCTCCCCATACATCACTACCCGACCTCAATGCCCTTAAATAAAAAGATCTATTAGCTTAAAATAATATCAAGGTACACATGCAAGAATTATAATACTAATTCCATTCCCTACCAACCACAGGTCTCCCACCTTTCGACTCTCACTAAGGTTCATCCGTGGGACATTTTGAAGAGAAATGCAAATAAGGAACCCCCATCCCTATACATTATTGCCTATAATTATCGGTTACTGAGATCCACAAGACCAAAACATATAACCAAGACAACCAAAATCCAGTTCCCTCGACATGTAAGTCTAACCATCCACTCCCACATCACTCAAAGAGTTATATAATATGATATCTCCGCTAGACAGTAAACTCAATATCCCGTAAATCGCATCAATAAATCCCCTACATGGCCGGATCGAAAATAACACGACGTCTATACTTCCCGAAGTCTCTTTTATAGTAACATATATCTACAAGCTCGACCCACTTTTAGGTGATACCTTGCAAAACAATACAACCAATCCTCGAACAGCGGATACAATAGTCTTACTATAATAGCCCATTGTCGTACAAACCTTCGCTAACCAATTGATACTCAAGATAGTAATATTCTCTACCCTCATAACTCTCAAAAAGAGCAAAACTATCACACAATATAAATATCATTCTAGTGTCCCTACCCGCTCCTCTGCATGAAGCACCAAAGAGCCTCTCTACCTAACGATAAATATATGCATATTAATAAGGTTGAGACTGCCAACGTACCCACAAAACCCGACTCACCTATGAATTTTATTGTTAATAATCATATATTATGACACAGTCCTATCACCCGAAACTTACCCCATACCCATAAGGATAAAACCAAAATTTTACCTTTAATTGCTAATTGCCTTGCCTAATCCATGGGTTCCTGAAAGTGATTCTCGTGTAAAAATTGTCGCAAAAATTTATTTAATGATTTCACTTCTTGGATACCATCCTATAGTTTCCCCTGCCTTGCTTTGGGAAATTCTTTTTCTTGTGGCCTATCTCCCCAAAAGTGAAACAACGACCATAAAAATCTCCTTGTCTCAGGCCTTGGTAGCCTCGGCCCTATAGGCCTTCCGATTGTTCACTTGGCCCTGGCATCCCTAAGGAATGGGATGCTATTATTGCTTCTGATAATTGTGACACCATGCCCAATTAAATACCGGGTGATCAGTCCTTTATTAAATTAAAACAAGTTTCTCATAATAGTTCGTTAAGAAGGTGTCAAATTTTTATCTTTCATTAAACAGATAACAAAATAAGAAATCAAAATAAAATAACCACACACACACAATCACCGAGTCTAAAATGATACTAAAAAAATAATTGACTTACCGAATAAACCATCGGTTACAAATCCAAATCCAACAAACACTAAATAAACTTCAATATAAATCTGAACTGACATAATATGAATAAGTACTAAAGGCAACCTGATCAGAAAAAAATATTTATAGAAGATTCATAAACTAGGAATGAATAAGAGAAGCGTCTACTCCAACTCCTACATGCATCCTCATGTGCCGCAACTGTGTATCCCTGGAATAGATAATCAAGTCTAGCATCCCTGTGGATGAACACTTAAAATGTTTTGAAAATATTTGTAGCAAGGGTTAGATACCGAAATATTTTGAAATTATTTAGCAAGTGATTAAGTTTTCAGTAATTAAAATTCATGAATACTCTTCATATTTAAGCTAATGTCACAATCCCTTGAGATAATACTCACCCCTCATCAAAAGTGCACACCTAACGCTTCCTTCCTAACCCTCCTAGCTGTATTACACCGTCTATCTAGCCTTGTTATGAATACTTCCCGACACACAACTCTAACCTGAGTAATCTTATTGTTGATTCATAAGTTATTTATTGCATTAACTTAATCAATCATTTTTAAATAAAACTATATAACATTCTCACTAGTTCTACACAAGTAATATCATTTTACTTCATGTAATCCACCCGTATATAAATATTTACTCTATTATATACGTATATGAGTAATACAATATCACTTTGTGTATTTAACACATACATAAATATCTACACTATTATATACATACAATTATACAACAACATTCACATACATGCCGCATGTATATCCATCCTCCCGAGTAATAACTCTCCAGATGCTTTCTCTATAATGCTATCACCCCAGGTATACTCATCCATCCGAGATACCACAAGACGATTAACTCACACCAAATAAGGCAATAAAATAATAAGGATAGTAGAGGCATCCATAGTTTCCCAAGTGTGAGACCAAATCATACCCAAAGCGTCTCACCTCGAAAATAATCACAACATAAAATAATGGATGTTATGTCCTAGGGATTATAATTGCATTGCTTTCACTAGCCAGTGGATTCACCCACACCGCGCAACCTCCTATGATAGCACTAGAGGGGTATGTAATTATAAAAATATCTAACACCGATATTTAAAGAGCACACAAATATATATATATATATATATATATATATATATATATATATATATATATATATATATATACTATCACACTATCCATATATATATATATATATATAATAAACTAAATTGGTTAACCTGTGCCTAACTCTCATAACACTAGACTAAAATATTCGAGTTTATTTCCCGGATCGTGATTTAATAAATTTCATAATAACTAATTTATTTAAGTAGTTCTACTCAACTACATTACCTGGACACACTCACTTGATCTGTATTTTCACCCTTTAGAATATATTACACTCAATTCCATTAATATGTTTGACACTCTTATTAAATTTGATATTACTAAAACCCATCTCCCAGGGCCCTATGCATTCTCCTCCATTTAATTTTTAACTAATTTTACTCCTTTAGAGACCCAAAAAAATAAGGCAAATGTACATAAAAAAGGGCGGCATTGCCAAAAAATTCCAACGTCCTCCCGACGTGTTCAGTCCTTCTTCTTCCTCACGCTTCTGTTCCGCTATTTTTAACCCACCTGAGCTTACGCATTTCTCCTCCAAACTCAACCAAAACTATTTTAACATAAATGCACATCTAAAATAGATCTTAATCCTCATATTATCCTTTACACATGTTGGATTCTCATCAAAAGGTATAAAACCCCGAATTGGGTTTTCACTGTTTCATACAATCATTTTCACAATTTCGATTCTATCATCACAATTACTCCACATTTATTATTGAATATTTAACATAATTAAAATTCCAACCCCATTAAATCATATAACATCATCAATTACATTTTTAATCCACACAAAATGAGTAATTTATAAAACCCCATGTTTACATGATACCCCACCCCATTAATGAATTTTCATTACACCCACCATGATATGAATCAAAAACCGCAAATTAAATGAAAGTAAGTCAACCACTTGCATGTACTAATTCGTAGGGTTTGACTTCCTTTGAGGTAGACGAAGATTGGACGAAGAATACACCGAATTCCTTATGATTTGGCTCCCAAAAGCTGCCCAATTCCTTCCTCTATTATTCTCTATAGATCTAGAGTTTTCTATTTGAGTTATGGCTGCCTCTAATCCCATAACTTAGGTTAAATAATACTAATCCTGAGATTAGGCTAGTGGACCAAGCCCAAATTACCCGAACACCCTCGTGTAGGTCTGTATCTGACTAAAAATGCTTCGAGACCCAATTACTACCCACGGGTAATCTATTTAGACTATCTCGACCTATTCGGAATCAATCGTTCACTCAGAATCATCTTCTGAGTTAATCTATAAAATTCTCAAATTTCAACCTCAAAATATGACACATGTGAAATTTAAAAATAATTCGAATTAATAAAATCTTAATTCACTAAATTAATTAACTCATCCAAATTAATAAAATCCAATATCACCAAAATAATTAAATTCTATATCCTCATAAATATGGGGTATTACATGCTTCCCCCTTACAAAGGAATTTTGTCCACGAAATTAAGCTAAGTCTAGTACTCCAAGCCTCGAATATATACCTATTAACATACTCCTAAGATCGCTACATATATCTCTAACTCTTATAATCATGGATTATTTTAAAATTAAATTAATTAACCAGGATGCCCATACCATATACCCGTGCTTATCTGCACAATTGTCTACTAGCCTTAAATCATAATATAACTTTCAATTCAAAGTTATATCTACATATGTGTATAATAACCAAGGTACCAAACCCATGTCCTAATGACCAAACATCTCCCCACTTCCAACATTGCGCTACGTTTCATGCGTGGGATATCTCGCAAAGTGAAATCCAAACAAGGAACCCCTCTGATACACTACTACCAAACATTGTCGATCGTCGAGATCTGCTAGGCCCGCAGTCCATAGCACGTAACCCCAAATCCACATCTCTTGACATAAAAGTATACTCGTCCACTCCCATGTCATAAAATACAACATACAATATGGCTCTCTTACTATCACTGGCTTCTCTACACTAAGACAATAAGGAGCTATATCTCCCTACTCGATATTAAACCAATATACCCTGAATCACAGTAGTAAACGTCCTTACTCACCGGGATCAAATATAGCAATGCAACATATTCTTTTAAGTCTACTATACAACACACTATAACATATACACACGTATATATAGGCTAGACCCTATTTCAGGTGACACCTAGTAAAAGAAATTCATACCTTGGTACACTGAGCACAAATTCGTACTAAAATTATCCACTATAGCCCCAAGCCATCGCTAACTAGCCAAAACTTGGAAAATAGTCTACTCTTTTATCATAACTCTCGAAAGTAAAAATCTCACATGTAATGCAAACATCCTCTTTGGGTAACACCAAAGAGCCCCACTACCCCACGGTAATTATATATACATAATATGGCTATTACGGCCAACGTACCCACTAAATCCGACTCACTCGCGAATTCTATTGACCATAATCTTACTTGTGATGCCCCCATGTCATAAAAACTCCCCCATGCTCATATGATAATAAAGACAAGTTACCTCCATAGTCTAACTCCTTCGCCTGATCAATGGCTTCCTGATCGAAATTCTCGTGTCCGAACTGACCCATGAACTGTTGTAGTGGTTGTACATCCAGAACCTCATCCTATAGTTGTCCCCTATCTCTCTTAGGGAAATCGTTCTTCCTGTGGACTGTCTCTCCACAAATGAAATATTTTCCAGAAAATCCTTCTTGTCACTGACTTTGTCTTTACTGGTCTCCCCCGTCATTCATTTGGCCCTAGTAGCCCTGAGGAATGAAATGATGATACTGATGCTGAGGGACCTACTCACCCCACCTGAATTCACCTCTCTTAAATTGCTAACCTCTGGACTTAAATCTCTTATCCAGATTCCCCTGTCGGGAGTCCCGCTCCTGCTACTGTTGTGCCCCACTAGCACTGTTCCCATCTACCTTCTCAGCCTAACTGGACCCACTCTTCCTCTTGCTATACCTCATGTGCAAGCGCTGATACTGGCAATGAAGTAGCGCTTCATTGACAAAATCCTTATATGTCTCTAATATCGGATTCCCTAACAAGTGTTGTCGGATCTTCCAGGCAAGTCCATCCATAAATCTACGCATCCTTTTCTGTTTAGTGTTTACCTCATCTTTCACAAATATTGCTAAACGGGTGAACCCTTCTTCATATTCCTTTACACTCCTATCTCCTTTAGAAACATATAGAAATTATAGCCACCTCTCTGTCTGAATCGCGACCGAAAATTACTTGCGATCAAACTCTGTATGGACACAAATTTTCAATTTAGTCATTTGTAGTTTTGGCTCAATTCCGGACAAAAACATTTGAGTCATAGGATATATTTCAAGCTTATCCATTTAAGCCTATGATGTGTTTATTGAAGACGTAGCGACCAAGATATTAAAGCTTCATCAAATGCCGAGTTTAATGTGCCTCGTTTCTACGTCAACAACATTAGTTCCATTGCTCCTAAGGTATGAATGCATTTTGAATATATATATATATATATAGGATCTTTGAACATTTTTCATTGGGCGAATTTTTATATTAACCTATTGTTGTATTTCAGAAAGTTTCATTAAAACTTAAAAAAATAGTTTCTGGGATAAAAATAGAATTTTCAACTTTTGGGTTTTTCGTTCAATATTTTCATTCGAACGAGTTTGTTGTTCGAACGAGAATTTCGTTCAAACGTGGTTTGCAACGACCTGCCACTGGAACATCGTTAGAATTATCGTTCGAATGAGACTTCGTTCGAACGAAAATCTCGTTCGAACGAAAATCTCGTTCGAACGAAAATCTCGTTCGAACGAGATTTGGCGGGAACAGTTATTTGGGCAGTTTTTGACAGTTTTCCCACTTTTCCCACTAGTTTTCCCCACTAACTTTTTGACAGACTTAATATGTGCGGGAACCAACTTTTCCCACTTAACTTTTTCCCATCTTTCCATCTCCAAGATAGAGTTTGAGAGCTTCAATTTACAAAGAAAAAGTTCATGTTTTGAGTGTCTAATTTTTCAAGAAAAAATCATTTAACACTTTAGTTTACACCCATTGTTTATTATACCAAGCGTCCATATATATACTTTTCTTGGAGTGTTTCACAACGGTTTATCTCTACATCCATTTGAAGAGAAGTTTGGTTTTGCTTCTAAATCCCACAAAGAAGAAGAAGTTTGTTTTGCTGCGGCATTCTCACATGGTGAAAGGCACCATGTGTGGCTGACGGTGTACCTATGTCTCATTGGTGATTCCAAGATTCTGGTGGATCTCTGGGGTTGTCGACTAGGCGGAGGTGTTTACAAGAAAACGAGTCAAGGCTTAAAAGGGGTCGAGTCGAGGAAGTAAATCATCTATCTTGTAATTGTAAAACCATACTTAGTGAAATTAAGTTTAGGGTCGTCCGAGATTTTTTCCCGTTGTGGGTTTTCCTCGTACATCGCGGCGTAGTGATTCATTGTTTAATTTTATCTTGCTATATCACCTAGAACGCATGCTTAGGTAAAAAGATAAAATTTGGTTTATATCACTACTTAATTTAATTTGGTGCTAAATTAATTTTTGGGTAATGTGTATTTAATTGAACTCATTAATTTAATTTGTTAAAATTAGTTTGGCCTAATTTGGTAAAATTAAGAAATATGAGTTAGGCAAATTTCTAGGACTTGGGTTAATTGATTGTGTTTAAGTGAAATCAAATTGTGTGTGTCTTCTATCATATTTCACTTGGTTTAATTTTAATTTGGAAAGAAATTAAAATTTGTCAATTTTTTTAAATTGAACCATCATCGCACGCTTCCGCATCTTAAAAGGAAATTACTACTTTTTGTAGTATAAGAGAATTTCAAAAGTGGGGGCCTTCTACGTTTCAAATTGGTATCAGAGCCGGAGCGCTAATTTATAGCGTCAAAGATCCGTTTTTCGGCTTCTATAATTTTTGTGCTCTTTACATTTTTAGGTGGTTAATTTTTTTACTCACTCTCATTTTTGTTTTATATCACTCGATGGGACGCCTTAATGATAATTTTTCCATTTCTAATGTTAATGAAGTTTTTGCTATTCGAGAGGAATTTAATGAGCTTAATAAGTGTAATGAAAAATTAAGAGAATTAAATTTGAGATTTGCAAAAAGAATTAAATTTCTTGAAGTTGAAAATTCTTGTTTTAAAGATAAAGTTGAATTTTAGCAAATCTCCCTATCTAAAAAAGATATTTTTCGTGAAAAGCTCATGGACTTAAATTACAATTTTAATATTTTAGAAATGTCCAAGAAATAGAGTGATTGTCGAGAAAAGACTCTTAGGGACAAGTTTTCTCACATTGAGGGGGAGCGTGATAACCTTCTAGGTGTTATTGAAAATTTAAAGAAGGAGTACCGTATATTTGAGGAGTCTAATTTATTACTTGAGTCCGATATTTTAAAAATGAAAAATGACTTACAAGACTCGGGTAGTAGTTGGGATGGTTCTAGCTCATCTAGTTCAAATACTTTTGTTGCTAAAGCTAAAGCTATTATTTGTTTTAAAGGGTCAACTTTATCCGAGTACTTTAGAAAAGGTCACACCTTAGGTAACATTCGTCGTGTTTACACATGCACGCACTGTGGTAGGAAAGGTCACCTTAGGTCATTTTGTTTTGATCTTAAAAGAAGTCCTAGGAAGTCTATGTCTAGCATTTCATTAATTTCCAAATCCCATCATTTTAAATATACATATATATGGGTTCGGAAATCATTTTTAGACAAGCTAGATATTAGATTTGTTGGTTCTAATTTTCTTTCACATGAAACCTCCCTTGCTAAATTTAAAGGATGAATGTGTTAGTTGTTTGCATACTCTAGCTTTTTGTGCTTCATATTATATATCATTGCTATGTGTATGCATGTTTAGTCATTTTCTAGTCATTGCTTTATTTCATATCACATGCTAGAAGTCATGACTTGTTTATCTTTTGTATTATATTTCTTTCATTTTTGTTTGCATTAAATGAAAAATACAAAAAGATTTTTGTTTATCATATATGTTTTACCCTTTTCGTAATTCATGCTTAATAAAAAATACAAATGATTTTTGTGTGACTTTTGAGTATATATCTTTATTTTTGGTTAAAAATTTCAAAAATTTCAAAAAACTCAAAAAGATTTTATTTTTTGTGTATTTTGGTTTTACACACATTTTGTGGCATATGTTTGTGTTTGTATCCTCATTTCTCTTCCATGTGAGTAGAACTTTTGGTTAGAATTTTAATCCTTAAAATGTTCTTTATCATGCTTACATGGAGTAGCTTATGTTTGACTTGCTTAATGGTTTCACTTTTATATGCCTTTACACACATACACGAGCTTTTTGAACCTTAATGTCACATGTTATATTTGAGCTTTATGAGGTGTTCTCCTATCAATCTTGTCATCTACATATTTGTGACCTAGGAGGACTAGTGCATGTCAAAATCCATTGCACGTGAGATTTGTGTGATATAAAAATGATAGATATAAATGTGCACAGGGAAGGGCTCCGAAAAGAAAAATATTATCCTTTGCGATTAAGCCAACATTTGGAATGGACCTAAAAGAAATATGTGGTCCAAAGGCCTAAAAGAAAATATGGCATTAAAAGAAAAATAATTTGCCAAGGCCTAATTTGTTTGTTGATTTATTCATTCAAAAGAATAATATATGTTCTTATTTAGGGAGTTTGGATGATATATCAACGGTTTGCACAATGTCCGTTTATCCTAGTTGTGCTTTCAATGTCATGACTCTATTGGTTTGTAGAATCATCAACATGGTAGGCTTGTATGCATTGTGTTTGTTTGTTCATTAGTTCACTTTATCCTGACACATAAAGGCTAAATTCTAGTTGATAAAGTTTTGCAATCAAATGCAAACTACGTGAACACGTTTAAGTGATTGGGTTTTAATTCATTGGTATCTTGTTCACACCCCAACACTTCCATTTTCATATGACACATTTATGCTATAAGAGTGTGGAAAATCTGATGTTATTTAGTTTTGTGTCATTTTGGTGTTTATATCTATATGTGTGTACTTATGCTTAGTTTGATTCTACTGTGTATACATATATATGATATTCTTGTTTATTATTTTCCTTGCTTTCTAGTCCATCTATGCTTTAATTCATTTTTGGTATCTATCTTGTTACGGATTTTGTTTCGATATCACATGCTTAGATTACTATAATCAATTGATATCTTTTGTTATCGCATCATGTTGATATTCATATCTTTATGGATTGGTTGCATTTTAGTTGCCCATGTGCTTTAATGTTCTCATCACTTTATTCACAATTGCATGTTTTAGCTTGTTATCCCATTCTATTTATCCCTTTCTTAGTTTACAGGGTGTATATGCTTTAATTGGGGAAGATAAGTTAGTTTTTAATTCTTTAGCCTTTGCCTATTCCTGAACAAAAAGGGGGAGAATGGTAGGGGTAGAAATGGTATCTAATCCTATTGTAATCGGATCTTAGTTTGGGAGATTTAACTTAGGGGGAGAGAGATATCTTCTTAGGTTGATCATAGTTGATAAAGGGGAGAATTGATTTAGGGGGAGTAATTAATTTATGCATTTAATATTCTTGATATTCCCTATGCATTTGATAGTTTTCTTAAGTGTGCAGGAATTCTTCTAAGTGGAAACTTTCAATGTCAGCAAAGATATTGATCGTTGGGTTGTTTGAGTCAAGAATTGTATTTTATTTTGGGTGGGACAATTTTTGTCAGTTTAGTAGAGCTTGACGGCCCTTGAGGATTTTTGTTTAGTTTTCGTCCCGAAATAGCCAAAGGGGGAGATTTGCAAGGTCACAAATTTCCAATTGAGTCCTTTGTAGTTTTGGCTCAACTCCGGACAAAAACATTTTAGTCATAGAATAAAGTTCAAGCTTATCCATTTAAGCCTATGACGTGTTTGTTGAAGACGTAAACGCTAAGTTATTAAATCTTCATCAAATGCCGAATTTAATGTGCCTCATTTCTACGTCAATAATATTGGTTCCATTGCTCCAAAGGTATGAATGCATTTTGAATATATATATAGGAGCTTGGAACATTTTTCATTGGGTGAATTTTAATTTTAAACTGTTGGATTATTTTAGAAAGTTTCATTAAAACTTTAAAATAAAGTTTCTGGGCTAAAAATAGAATTTTTAACTTTCTGGTTTTTCGTTCGATATTGTCGTTCGAACGAGTTTGTCGTTCAAATTAGAATTTCGTTCGAACGAGGTCTTCAACGACCTGCCACTGGAACTTTGTTAGAAGTATCGTTCAAATGAGACTTCGTTCGAAAAAAAATCTCGTTCGAACAAGATTTGGCGGGAAGAGTTATTTGGGCAATTTTCCCACTTTTCCCACTTCTTTTTCCCACTTAATTTTTGACAGACTTAATATGTGCAGGAACCAACTTTTTCCATTTAACTTTTTCACATCTTTCCATCTCCATGATAGAGTTTGAGAGCTTCAATTTATACAGAAAAATTTCATGTTTTGAGTGTCTAGTTTTTCAAGAAAAAATCATTTAACATTCTAGTTTACACACATTGTTTATTATACCAAGCTTCCATATATATACTTTCCTTGGAGTGTTTGGCACCAGTTTATCTCTACATCCGTTTGAAGTGAAGTTTGGCTTTGCTTCTAAATTCCACAAAGAAGAAGAAGTTTGTTTTGTTGCAGCATTCTCACATGGTGAAAGGCACCATGTGTGGTTGATGGTGTACCTATGTCTCATTGGTGATTCCAAGATTCTGGTGGAGCTCCGGGGTTATCGACTAGGCGGAGGTATTTTCAAGAATACGCGTCAAGGCTTCAAAGGGGTCGAGTCGAGGAAGTAAGTCATCTATCTTCTAATTGTAAAACCATACTTAGTGGACTTAAGGCTAGGGTCGTCCGAGGATTTTTTCCGTTGTGGATTTCTCCTCGTACATCGCGGCGTAGTGATTCATTGTTTAATTTTATCTTGCTATATCTCCTAGAACGCATGCTTACGTAAAAATATAAAATTTGGTTTATATCACTACTTAATTTAATTTGGTGCTAAATTAATTTTTGGGTAATGTGTATTTAATTGAAGTCATTAATTAAATTTGTTAAACTTGGTTTGGCCTAATTTGGTAAAATTGAGAAATATGAGTTAGGCGAATTTCTAGGACTTTGGTTAATTAATTGTTTTTAAGTGAAATCAAATTGTGTGTGTGTTCTATCATATTTCACTTGGTTTAAATTTAATTTGGAAAGAAATTAAAATTTGTTATTTTTTTTAAATTGAACCATCATCGCACGCTTCCGCATCTAAAAAGGAAATTACTACTTTTTGTAGTATAAGAGAATTTCAAAAGTGGGGGCCTTCTACTTTTCAAACTTCACCAAGAATTATCCAATGATTATCACATCCTTCTCCTCTGCAATGGTCACAGACTCCCACCGCTGCAAAGCTGTGCCCACTAGCTTAAATGTCACCAAGAACATTTTTTGAGTGTCACTATACTCAATCATATGCAGGTGGTGTCGCATGTCCTTCTTCCACTAACTGGCCATTAATACATTTGAATTTCCCTGAAACTCCAATTAGTGATCCTTTGTGAAATTCTTCTTTATCTCTCTTCCAATCTGACGGCCTCGGATGGGCCTCACGGTCGGGTGGAACTAATGACTGGGTTGATTCTACGAAAAGTGGATAGTTGTAGCAGTCATGGCTACATTAACTACTAGGGACATAATCTCTACTACCTATGCATTGGTCACCAACACTGGTGGTGGTTGCGGCTACAAAACCATTGGCTCCTGATGAGCCTCTCTTACCTCATCTCTCGTTGCTGCTCTTGCTGGTCTACCTCTCCTAGGCGGCATTTAAAATTTAAAATGAGTTACATGAGTTCACAGTCAATACCAAATTTAATAGCAAAAGTGCAATATCTTTAGACACGTAAAGAGGAGTACAACAACCCTAATAATAGGGTATATATCAAAGGAACGTTGAGCTGAAATGCAATAAGCCACACAGATCCTAAGAACTCTAGAACCTAATTCTCTGATACAATTTGTGACACCTCGCCCAATGATATATCGGGTGATCAGTCCCTTATTAAATTAAAATAGGTTTCTCATTTGGTTCAATCTTAGCATCACTATCAAAAATTATGTTAATTACTAATCACCTAATAGTTAGTTAAGCAGGTGCCAAATTTTTATCTTTCATTAAACAGATAACAACATGAAAAATCAAAATAAAATAACCACACACACAATCACTGAGTCTAAAACGATACTAAAAAAATAAATGACTTGTTGAATAAACCATCGGATACAAATCCAAATCCAATGTAAATCCAATAGACAATAAATAAACCTCAATATAAATCTGAACTGAAATAATCTGAATAAGTATTGAAGGCAACATGCCCAAAATAAAATATTGATATAAGATTTCTAAACTAGGAATGAATGAGAGAATCGTCTACTCCAACTCCTGCATGCATCCACATGTGCCACATCTTCATATCCCTAGAATAGATAATCAAGTATAGCGTCCCTGTGGCTGGACACTTAAAAGGTTTAGAAAATATTTCCAGCAAGGGTTATAACCCCAAATTTTTTGAAAATATTTTGCAAGTGATTAAGTTAAAGTGCATGAATACTCTTCATATTTAAGCTAGTGTCGCACTCCCTTCAGATAACACTCACCCCTAATTTAAAGTGCACACCTAACTCTTTCTTCCAAACCCTCCTAGTTGTACTACCCCATCCAACTAGCCTTGTTATGAATACTTCTCGTCACACAACTCTGGCCCGAGTAATCTTACTGTTGATTCATAAGTTATTTATCGCATTAACTTAATTAATCATTTTTAAATAAAACTATATAATAGTCTCACTAGTTATATACAAGTAATATCATTTTACTTTGCGTAATCACCCGTATATAAATACTTACTCTATTTTATATGTATATAGTTAATATAATATCACTATTGATACCAAAATTTACCACCTTACGTGGACCAATTACAAGTCAGTACGTGTCTTCCAATGTGGCACAAGTCCAAGTTAACATGATACAAAAGCCCGACCAATTGGCAAGTCCGACCAACTGAGAAGCCCAACCAATAGCCGAAAATCCAACCCATATAACCAACAAAGCAACAACAGTCTTATAGCCTGTATTGCCAATGAAACAAAAACATTCATATATTTAATTCTCATTATGTATTGATGTAAATGCCTAACAAATGAAGGAATTCCATCATTTCATACGACAACTATCAATACCTCTTAAGGGTTATAAATACATTATATCACCCTCACCGCAAGGGATCGAAAAACAAATCAAGGCAGGCAATATATAACGGTGGACGTAGGCTTTTCCATTGAGCAGAACTACTTTAAAAACCTCTTTGTCTTATTTGTTTTTAATTATTTATCTGTGATCAATCAATTAGGCCTAGTCTAATTTTTTGCATCAACAGATTGACACCGTTTATGGGAACGTATTGCTAGAAATTTTCACTAATTCGTCATCCATGGTTGAAATTCTTGAATCAAGCACCAGAAATGAGGGAATTTTGCCAAATGCTTCGGCCCCTCCAAACATAAATGATTTAACTGGGATTTTGGGTAGCTTGGACAAGGGTTAAGAGGCTATACAAGATATGATATGACAGTTGACCCAAACTCTGCAAGCTAGAGTCCCTACACAATTCCATTAAAGGAGTATGATGCCACCACCAATAAATAATATTGGGCATAACCATTCTTGAACTTCAAAGGATCCTTCATACCTTCCTAAAGCATCTTCTTCTATCAGGATTACCAATTACTCTGACGGATAGTCCCTTATCCAAGAAAGATTAAGTGCCCTAGAAAGGTTAAGTAGGGCATCATTTTCGATCATTTAGGACCCCAGGGAAATTCCTTATGGGTTACGTCGAGAAATACTTGACGACTAAGCGTTCCAAGGGAAGGCTCAGCCCAATCCAGATTGAACACCCGACGAACTACTCGGTCCAGCCAAAAATAAGGCTTGCAAGAAGAAGGATCTGCACGATCAGGTTGTCGTCATAAAAAACCCACCACCCATACATCTGGTGCTGGTATTAATGCTTGGAAAGGTTCCATTCGGCGCTTGGAAGACAAGTCGGGAGAAATGGCCAAGGCCAAGAATCCCCTCCACATAAGTTTTATTAAGGGATATCCCTTTGTGCAAAACATCGTAGACATCCCTATGCCGACCAAGTTTAAAGCTCCAGTGGTCACTCCCAAGTATGATGGGAAGATCAATTCGGTTCTTTAAATAGAACAATACCAAGAAGTGGCTGATATGTATGTTGTTCCTGATGAAATGAGGTGCAAGGCATTTTCAGGAACAATAACAGGATCTTCTCAAATATGGTATAATAGTCTTCCTCGGGGGTAGATTTGTTGCTTCTAATAACTCGTCGAGCTATTTATTGGTAATTTTTCTTCGGAGCAAAACTAGTGAAGTGAGTAGCTCATTTGCTTAGTGTGAGACAAATTACATCACTCGTTTCAACAGCAAGAAATTAGAAGTCATTAATTACGAAGAGAAGACTGTAATAACAACCCACGTTAGTGGTTTGCTCCCTGAAAAACTATATTATACTTTGTCAAAAGATCCCCCAAAGACGATGACAGAATTGATGGCCAAAGCAGCGAAGATTATGAATGTTGAGGAAGCTATGGCTGCGAAAAATAATTTAGATGCAAGGGCGGAAAAAAAATAGAAGGGAAGTCAAATAAGGAGCACAAAAATCAAAATGAGCAGAGGAACTCAAAAGTAAAAAAAATTCTAGATTGGCTCAAAAAATTTACTAATTACACTCCCTTAACGGTGGATATACATCATGTTTGGGAAGAAATAAATCACGATAATGATTTGAGTTAGCCTTAAAAGTTAAGGTCACCTACTGATAAGAGGTATAAGGCCAAGTATTATGAATTTCACAGAGATCATGGTCGTACGATTAACCGATGTATTTCTCTCCAGAATGAGATAAAAGAACTCATCCAAAGAGGAAAATTGGAAAGATTTGTTGATCGGCAGGCTGGTGGAAGAACTAGAGGTAGAGGTCGATAAGGATCTAAATCATCTGTCAAGCCTAGAGAAAATAAGAAGAGGAACCATGATGATGATGATCTGGAAGACAATCTTGATCTCCCCAAGAAGCCTAGACAACCTAAACGCGAGGTATTGACACTCAGTTTTGGATCTTCTGATTACCATATGATTACAGGTGGGGATGCAGGAGGAGGAGATCATACAGCTGAAAGGAAGGCTTACCTCAATGAGGCTCAAGCTTCTTCTTATATCCAACGATTCAACCTTATCGCGAAAGATCGAACAAAAAAAAGTTAATAAGGATAAGCTCGTAATTGGTTTTTCCAAGAACTATCTATCTGGAGTGTTGTATCCTCATGACGATCCATAAGTGATCAGAGTCAGGATGAAACAAGTACTGATTGCAAGAACATGAGTGGATAACGGCAGTCCAGCAGACATCATGTTTTATCCCTGTTTTGAAAGTTTGGGATTAAAACTCAGCCAACTGGAGCCTTACCATAGGCCACTCATTGGATTCTCTGGCGAGAAAGTGTTTCCAGTGGGAACAATCAAACTAGATGGTTGATCGGGACATGGCAGGCGAGTAGGATAGAGAAAGTGAGATTCTTTACGATGTAAAAAAATGTTCATTCTTCCTATAACATGATCATGGGAAGAGTTGTTCTGAAGAAATTTGAAGTTGTACCTTCTACTGTTCATCAATGCTTGAAGTTCCCAAAAAACTTTAGACTTGGAGTGGTAAAAGGAGATCAGAAACTAGATCGGGAATGCTATTACACATCTTTCGAGGAGGAATGTATGGTAAAAACAAAGAGGAAAACAACCATTATCAAGTGGATATATTTGAGCCGAAAAACATATTTTAGGTTGAAACCTTAGATCCAAGAGATGAATCTGATCTTGTAAAAGGCCAAGTGATGGAGGTAACAGAAAGCATTGTTCTGGACGATGATAAACCATAACGAGAAACTCAAATAGGAGTGTCATTGGAACTAGTTCTTAAACATGAGTTGGTGTTTTTCTTGAGACAAAAAAAAATAGTGTTCGCGTGGAGCCATGAATATATGCCTGGCATAGACCCAAATTTCCTATGCCATGAGCCTAATGTTAATAAGGAGGTTAAACGTTTGAAGTAGCGAAGAAGAGTATTTAGCCGAGAGAAGAACCAGGCTATATAGTAAGAAGTAGAGAAGCTTTAAAAATCTTCCTTTAAAGAAGACGTGAAGTACCCGGACTGGTTGGGCAACATAGTTATGGTCAAAAAGAAAAACAATAAGTGGACAATGTGTGTGGATTTTACTGACTTGAACAAAGCGGGTCCAAAGGATCATTTTCCTTTTCCACAAATTTATCAACTGGTGGATACTACTTCGGGGCACGAGCTGTTGAGTTTCATGGATGTGTATTCTGGTTATAACCAAATCAAAATGAAGCCAGAAGATAGATAAAGTACTTACTTTATTACTCCCCGAGGAACTTATTGCTATAATGTTATGCCATTTGGACTAAAAAATGCAGGTGCCACATATCAGAGACTAGTGAACAAAGTATTTCAGGAGCATATAGGCAAGAACATGGAGGTGTATGTTGATGATATGCTCACTAAGAGCAAAAAATTTGTTGATCATATTGTCGACCTCAACCAGACATTTGATCAATTAAAAAAGCATCAGATGAAGTTAAACCCCACCAAATGCATCTTCGGAGTTCATGAGGGAATGTTCCTCGGATATATAGTAAATCAAAGGGGAATTGAAGCTAATCTTGATAATATCAAAGGCTAGATAGAAATGCAATCTCCGACCTGTAAAAAGGATGTCAAAGGCTAATAGGGCATGTAGCAGCACTCAACAAATTTGTGTCCTGAGTAACAGATAGGTGTTTGCCATTCTTTAAGGTACTTAGAAAAACCTTTGAATGGAACGATGAATGTGAAAAAGCCTTCCTAGAATAAAAGAAGTACCTGGGAACACCACCACTACTCTTCCAATCAGTGTTGGGAGAAAAGATGTATCTATATTTGTTTGTTTCTGAGTCAGTTGTTAGCTCTGCCTTGATCAGGGATGAGAATGGAGTCCAAAATCCATTTTATTACACTAGCAAAGCTTTTCGAGGAGCAAAAGTTAGATATCCCTGACTGGAGAAATTAACCTTGGCCTTAATTTAGGCTAGTAGATTAATGAAGCCATATTTTCAAGCTCACGCCACAGTGGTATACACTAACATGCCACTGAGGCAAGCTTTGCATAAGCCAGAGAAATTCAGGAGATTGACGTATTGGGCTATGGAGTTAGGGTATTATGACCTTGTATACGAACAAAGGACTAATTTCAAAGTCCAAGCTGTGGTAGATTGTATTTCAGAATTCACTTACCTAGAGGTCCCTGAGCAACAAGTCATTCTAGCTGAGCAACGTGCATGAGTGGGCAGACCTACTGAAGATACGCTGGACCAACTCCAAGTGAGGGAAATTGTAGAAAAAGTTACCACCGACCAATTAGAACCCTTCAGTGGAGTAAAGGAGATGAAAAATAAATATAATGAGGTAAAGGATAAAATTTTCCAACACTGAATTCTGACAAACCAAGTGTTTGGCAATGATATTCCCATATAGAGCTTGTATGTTGATGGGTTATCCTGTGCAACTGAATGTGAAGCTGGAATCATTCTCAATACTCTAGACAAATTAGATATAGAGTACGCTCTATGATTCCAATTTCAAGCCTCCAATAATGAGACAGAGTATGAAGCTTTGATTGTTGGGTTAAATCTAGCTAAATCACTGAATGCTAAGAAAGTTGTGGTATACAGCGACTCACAATTGGTGGTAAATCAAGTGTTGAACTTATATGCATCTAGAAGAGAATAAATAACAAGATACTTAGACAAAGAATTAGAGATAATTCCCACTTTGCTAGTTTTCCAGATGATCAAAATTCTAAGATTAGAAAATGCCTGAGAAGAAGCACTTGCTCAGTTAGCTTAAGCAACCAGAATTGAGATGTTAAGAACTATTCCTATTGAGATACATGCTAATATGAGCCTTGATGAAGATCTGATGGCCAATTTTATTACAGTTGATATGGAGCCATATTGGAGGGATCCCATAATAGCATATATTGAAGAAGGAATTCTTCCATCCGACCTACTTAAAGCTAAAAAGTTAAAATAGAAAGCTATAAGATATGTGTTAGATGATGATGTGTTATATAGAAGAGGATTAACTACTGGTCTACAACGGTGTGTGCATCCAGCCAAAATGAAGGATTTGATTGAAGAAGTCCATGAAGGGTACTATGGAGCCCATGAATAAGGAAGAACATTATTGCAGAGAATCCACACATAGGGGTACCACTGGCCAACTATGCGAGCAGATTGTGCTAATTTTGCCAAGAACTGTGATAAGTGCTAGAGGTTTTCCAGCATACGCAAGGCTCCACAACCTCTCCTATCACCAATTACTTCACCTTGGCCCTTTACTATGTGGGAAATTGAATTTGTTGGTCCTATACCAACCACCCGAGGAAGGTTCAAGTACCTGGTTGTAGTTGTTGATTACCTTACTAAATGGGTGGAAGTTGAACCGTTGATCGATATGTCCTATGAAAAGGTTTATCAATTTATTTGGAATAATATCATATGTAGGTATGGCTTACCCTATGAAATTATCACTGATCATGGAATACAGTTTGACAATGATGAATTTTCTACTTATTGTGCCCAATCCAACATCCAAAAAATCCAATCTGCTCCTGGACATCCTCAAAGCAACGGCCAAACAGAGGTGATTAATAGAACTTTGCCGAATGGGTTGAAAAAAAGGTTGGAAAATTCCAAAGGGAATTAGACCAATGAACCGCATTATGCCTTATGGCCTTACCAAATAACTCCTAGAATAGATACTGGAGAAACTCCCTACATGTTAGCATTTGGTACTGAAGTAGTAATTCTTGCTGTGCTAGGTTTACCTATGCACAGAGTTCATAACATCAGTATCCCAGTTAGTGATTTAATGAGAAGACTGGACTTATACATCATGGAAGAGGTATGTGAAGATGCGGCTTTAAGGAATAGAGCCTCACCACAAAAAACTACCTATTATGACAATTTTAAAAATGACAGTTTTAAAAAAAATGTCCATAAAATCACATTTCTCTTATTTACACGACAGATTAATTACAAATGGTCATTATAAAAATATTAATATTAACGTACATGACCTTTTTAAGAGAAGAGTCATATTAAATGGTATATATTATGACTATTTTTTATAAAAATCCAAGTAAGATAACCTATTACGACAGTTTTAATCTAAAATTTGGTCTAAAATTTTTTTGCCTGCACTCTTTCCCTCCAACTTTCTGTCGAAGGCTTTTCCCCAAGACTACCTTTGTTTTCTCCTTCCCCCATTTACTCGGGTACTTTCTCTCTCTCACCCACACTCTACTATCACCCCATCCCGTTTTGCTATGTTGTATCTCGTTCTTCTCACGCCGGAGGTTTTGCACCCGGATTCCATTATCACCTGTGGTTTCTGCACAGGTAAGCTTGTGTTAAATCCATATACTGAATGATTAGAATCCAGACTTGTTATGTTTTCCTATACCCGATTTCTACTCAGGTAAGTTTCCACAAAATGCTTATTTCTCTACCCTAATGGATCTCATGTGATTCTTGCATCAAGCAATTTCACAAAAATCTGAACATGTCCCGAACTTGATTTTGGGTTCTCTATTGTGTATACGCAAAACTTGGTTGCATAACATAATCACAATCATTATGCATAGTTGTAGACTATTGGAGTGGTTGTAACATAAGATGTATATTTTATCTCACTCTAGGAGTAAAATGGTTTGGAACTCGTTTAGCCTATACCTCTTGGAACCCCCAAATATAGGCTTGTGATTTTTTAGTGTGTGTAATTCGACTGATGCGCTTTGCTTCCCCTCAAGAGCCTGGGTAAATTTATTGGCTGAATCTAAGTGTGTGGGTGAAATACCCCGTATTTTTGGCTATATTTATTTTTGGGATTAATTAATTAAATGCGTATTAATTGGAAATTAATCCGGGTTAAAAATACTAACGAGATGCGAGTTGGTATTTGATTATGTGCATACATGTTTTTATATGAATATTGAATTATGAAAAATTTGTCGTGAGATTGATATACGGCATTTTTGAAATTTTGTTGAGACGCGTGTGACCGCCGCGTCATGGTGTATTATTTTAATTATAAAAGTGAATTTAAATTCTATAAACCATATGGTCGTTTTGAGTGCGCCAACGCGTCCGTAAGGGTCGAGATAGTCAGAAAACACTAGCCGGGGGTGTAGTTTGGGTCCCGGGGTATTTTTAGGCCATACCGGTAACATAAAGGGCATTTTAGTAATTTTGTATTTTTGAGGAATTAAAAGTGACGAAAATTAGGAGTTTTAATCTGATTGGGAATTGACCCACTAAGCCACTAACCAACCCATATTAACCCAACAAGCTACGGGGGTTGTTAGATTAGGTTTCCTAAATTTCCCCAAATCAAACCCTAGCCACCATAGCCTTTTGGAGAAGAAAGCTTGGAGAGGGAGAGAAAGAGAAGGAATTCTGCAGAAATCTTCACCAAACCAACACCAAATTCAGAGGCAATAAAGGCAAGTGATTTAAATTACATTCTTTACACAGTGAATGCTTCTTCCATGTTAGAAATCTTGATAATCAATCTTATTTAAGAGTTAAAGGAAAACCCATGAAATTGGAAGTTATTAGTTTAAATTTGGGTATAGGTTTGCAGGTAGAAACGTGGTTTGAAGATTGAATTCAGAGATTTCATATTTATGTGATGTAACAACGGATTAAAAGATTGAATTCAGAGATTTCATATTTATGTGATGTAACAACGGATTAAATTCTGGGAATTTATGATGATAATAATCTAGGGTTTATGTTCTTGAAGAAAATTGGGGAAAAAGGTAGAAACTTGTGATTTAATGATGTTTAGGATGTATTAATCCCTTAAAAGATTTTAGTGTATGACCTTAGCATGTTTTAGGATGATTAGAGAACTTAAAACAATGGTTGGGACTAAGTTTGGAGGAGATTTGAGGAGTAAAAATGGTGAAAAACGAGATTAAGACAAATCTGGGATGAAACTGGTAGGTCGTTAGAAGCCCCTCCCCAGGTCGTTCGAACGAACTCGTTCGAACGAGCTTCTAACGAAAGGGAACTTCGTTCGAACGAGATCTCGTTAGAAGGTACAGTTCGTTCGAATGAACTGGATCTCGTTCGAACAGCCTCGTTCGAATGATACTTCTAACGAGCTGACAGTTTGATCTCGTTCGAACAACCTCGTTCGAACGAGACTTCTAACGAGCTGGCAGTTTGGGCCTTTTTGGCCTGTTTTGATTTTTGGGAGTCCCGTAAACTTGTTCGAGGGTAGAGTTAACATTCCTTCGATGATATATGGCTAGATTTGGGACTTTTGGGTTATTATGAGAAGTAAATTATATACGAGTGATTTAAATCAATGAACCGTTTGGGTTGAGACGTGAGTGTCTACTACGACGTGAGAATAAATTTAGGGCGCGTATGATTATAAACCGGAATCGTATAAAGTGTGTAAATTATATATTGGTACTAGAATGAGAATAGTGCTACAATTAAACTACAGGATTACTAAGATGTGTATTTACTTAGTATTGGTATATGAATTGTGTGTATGACATACCTACCATACTTGCTATCACGGGAGGTTTGCGTTCTCTTAGGGCCCTCTAATCCTTGTGTTTCCCGGATTTAGACTTGTTACGTTGATGAACATAGGTCATAGAAAGACTTATTGGGATATTAATAAGTCTGCTGATCGTGGGAGCGTAGGTATGTGCGTGACCCATGTGATGTGACTGTGTTCGCCTCCATTATTTGTGATGTTGTTATCTGTGAACCATTCCTAAGAGATTCGGAATATGTAATCCTTATGTACGTGATGTACCGGGATGGATAGCAGAGTTTGTGTGCATCGCAGCTTAGTTCTCGGGGTGCTTGTATTGTATATTCATGATGTGAATAATATACACTTAATTAATGGGAACCTTTATGTTAATGTTGTGAATATAATTACGGTATTGTTTCGAGAAACATAACGAGTTAGCTGATAGTGAAATATATTGCATATTGAGCATCCGAGTTTACGTTAAACCCCTATTTAATTACGAGCATTATAATGTTAATAGAACCGAGTAATAAGGGTAGGACCTATGGCAGTCTAGCTAGATATAATGTCACTTAGCTAGTGGTTTGTGTCGTTGTAGATGGGTACTTACGTTAGGAGTGCACAGTTAGACGAGAGGTGAGAATATCATGTGAGTGCACGTCCTAACATGTACTTTGCATTCAATGTTTTAAATGTTTTTAAAGCACTTGCAGGTTTTTAAAATATAACTCCACATTCGGGCTCTGACCCGTTTGCTTTCAAATCTACTTTTCTGGTAAAACCATTTTAGGTGCCCAGCCACAAGGACACCATGCATAGGATACTCATTCTGGTGACGAGTTGTAGCTGTTTGTGGAAGCTACAGGGATTTGCTTGTAAACGCCTCTATCACTTGGATTCCAGATTCATTATCTATCAGTTGTAGGGCATGTTGCCCATTTCTATTAGAGTTACATTTCCATTACAGTTTTCAGACTTTGGCATGTATTGATTTAGTATTCAGTTTACTTATTTCAGTTGTGGGATTGTAGTGAGGAGTTTTCCTCTAGACTTTATTTACATTGGGTGATGGTTATTCTATTTACTTCATTATGGTGAATGGTGTTATTATTCTTTATTACACTTGTTGCATGTTAATCAGACTTAAATTAAAATTTGGCACTTATTTTTTAAATACTAGGTGGTTAGTAATCATTAAAATGTTTTCGACAGTGATGCTATTAACTGGACCAACTTGGCATTTTGAATTAATTTAATAAAGGAGTAGCTACCCGGTATTTAATTAGTCGGGGTGTCACAGGTGGTATTAGAGCATCAGGTTCTAGTGTCCTTTAGGATCTGACGGCTTATTATGTTTCCGCTAAGTTTCTTTGATATAGAGCCCTATATTTTAGGACTGTTGTACTCTTTTTGTGTATGCTTCGTTCTTCAGCTATATTAAGTTTATAACTGCGAACTTATAAACTTCATTCTTATTTCAGATGCCTCCACGACGTGCACGACGAGTTCCCAGGGATGCAACGCCCGAACCCCAGCCCCTTCCAGTTCAGGGCATGATGAACGCCGTTGAGGTTGCAGCTATAGTAGCCCAAGCGGTAAATGCCGCAATTGCCGTTGTTCAGCAGGCACCACCTCAGGCGCCGGTTGCCGCGCCAGTGAAGGCAAATGCATTCCTGTCTGCTTCGGAGCGTGTACGTGACTCTTTTCAGAAAGCGCATCCGCCAGAGTTTGCAGGTAGCTCAGATGTGGTAGTCTCGAGCCAGTGGAGGAAGGATATGCAAAGCCACTTAAGGATGTATGAGTGCACAGACGTCCAGAAGTAGGTGCTAGCTACTTTCAAGCTAGTTGGATCTGCGCTACAGTGGTGGGAGTCTATTACCACCATGGAGGAGAGGGATACTCTCACTATTCAGGACTTCTGGGTGCGGTTTGACCGCAAGTACTTTCCGTCGGCTGTTCACACGAAAATGAGGAGGAACCTGATGAATCTGAGGCAAGAGATTAAGACCGTGGCCGAGTATGAGGCCGAGTTCACGAATCTGTTGAATATCGTTCCAGATGAGATACCAACAGAGAAGAAGAAGATTGAGAAGTTCACGGACGGGTTGACATGGAGGATCCGTCAGCATCTGTTGGGGAACCTTTCGTTGGCCACGTATTCTGATGTGGTTAACGCTGCTCTGTTACACTGCCAGGACCACCGCTTTCATATGGCCGAGGGCAAGAGGTCGGGAGAGTCTAGCCATCAGGGCAGGACAGGAGGACATGGTGCCGGTGGGGCACAATCTGTCCAGGGGCAGAGACAGGGTGAGCAGGGTTCGCAGCAGGGGGATCAGAAGAGGTTCCGATGAGGGAACTACAGACAGGGACAAGGTGGTTTCCGTCAGGGCCATCAGGGTCCAAACGGCCATCAGGGCCAACAGGGGCAGAACGGGCAGCAGTTTCACCAGGGCCAGCAGGGCCAAGGGAGGAACGGTAACGGCCACTAGGGCCGGGGGCCGCAGGGGCAGACAGGAGGGAACTTCCCAGGGAAGTGTTTTGTTTGTGGCAAGACTAGCCATAAGCGATAGGATTGTCCTGATAGGGGCAGGGCCCCACAGCAGCAGCAGCAGGGTGCTTGCCAGGAGCCACAGAGGCCTATGTTTCCCGCCGCTCTCCCCGCACCGCCACAGATGGCAGCATTGCCACCCATTCCAGTAGTCCCAGTTCAGCAGGGGCAGCTACAGTATGGACGTGTCTACAACGTCCACCAGGCTGCAGTTCCACAGGCACCGCCCGCGATTGAGGGTACGTTTCCTATCCATGGCACTATGGGTCGGGTATTATTTGATACGGGGGCTACACACTGTTTTATAGCTACACACTTCGCGAAAGCTTTAGGATTGTTAGCTATGGCATAGAGCACAATGACGTGTGTCAACTCACCATTGGGGAGTGGGTCACTTATTTTCTTTATATGCCGGGGAGTGGGGGTAGAGATTGGTGGTTTGGTATTACCTGCAGACATGTTGGTATTAGATATGCATGTTCACGATGTGATTATCGGTATGGATTGGCTCATAGCTTATAGGGCCATGATTGATTGCTTCAGCGGGAGCATTGTTTTTGCCATTCCGGGGCAAGAGATGTTTGTAGTGGCGATGCCTCGCCCAGAGGGAGGATCGACCGCTCATCTGTATTACATTGAGGAGGATACCTCTAAGGAGGTAGTGATTCCTTTAGATTCTATCCCAGTAGTCAGGGAGTATTCGGATGTGTTTCAGGAGATACCAGGCTTACCCCCCAGTCGAGAGATAAACTTTGTTATAGATTTGCTACCGGGTACGAGACCTATAGCACGAGCACCGTACCGTATGGCTCCAGCTGAGATGAGGGAGTTACGGGATCAGATAGAGCAGCTGTTAGGTCAGGGCTTTATTCGCAGGAGTACCTCACCTTGGGGCGCTCCAGTTTTGTTTGTGAAGACGAGGGACGGTTCACTGAGATTGTGTGTGGACTACCGAGAGTTGAATAAGGTCACGATACGGAATAAGTATCTGTTACCTCGAATTGATGACTTATTCGACCAGTTGAGAGGAGCTTCTTTCTTCTCGAAAATTGATTTGAGATCGGGATACCATCAGTTTCGTATCCGGGAGGAGGATGTCTCGAAGACCGCGTTCTTGTCGAGATATGGTTCTTATGAGTTTCGGGTTATGACTTTCGGTTTGACCAATGCTCCAGCAGTGTTTATGGACTTGATGAACAGAGTGTTTAGGGATTTCCTAGACCAGTTTGTCATTGTCTTCATTGATGATATTCTGGTTTACTCCCAGACAGAGGAGGAGCATGCCAAGCATTTGAGGCAGGTTTTGCAGACACTTCGTCAGAACGAATTGTATGCAAAATATGAGAAATGCGGGTTTTGGCTGAAGGAGGTTCAGTTTTTGGGACACATTATTTCCGACCAGGGAATATCTGTTCATCCGGGGAAGGTATCCGCGGTGAGGGAGTGGGGACAGCCCACGACACCGACTGAAATTCGTAGTTTCTTGGGTCTAGCAGGATACTACAGGAGGTTTATTCGGGGTTTCTAGGAGATAGCAGGTCCTTTGACACATCTGACTCGTAAGGGTGTGCCATACATCTGGAGTGATGCCTGTCAGTTGGCATTCGATGAATTGAAGGACAAATTGACCTCAACACCTGTGTTAGCATTGCCGAGACCGGGAGTTGAGTATTTGGTTTACACCGATGCATCTTAGCAAGGGCTTGGAGGTGTATTACAGCAGGAGAGACAGCCCATAGCTTATGCTTCCCGTAAGCTTAAGCCTCATGAGAAAAATTACCCCACGCATGATTTGGAGTTGGCGGTAGTGGTATTTGCCCTACGGATTTGGAGGCACTATTTTTTGGGGGAGAAGTTCCAATTGTTCACGGACCATAAGTCCCTACAGTACCTGTTCACGCAGAAGGAGTTGAATATGCGGCAGCGTAGGTGGCTTAAGTTTGTGAAGGACTCCAGTTCGATATCCAGTATCACCCGGGTAGGGCTAACGTGGTAGTAGATGCGTTGAGCCGTAGGCCAGTAGATGAGGTGGCAGAGGTGTGGAAGGAAAAGTGGAAGGAGTTGGGACACCAGGATGCAGTGGCCCGATCTTTCATGTCTATGATGACCGTTACACCGCAGATTGTCACGAGACAGTACGGGCACAGGCTAATGACTCGTTCTGTCAGGAGCAGATAGTTCGATTACTAGCAGAGGGAGCCGAGTCCTATACCGTTAGCTCAGATGGGGGATTACGCTTCAATGGGAGATTGGTAGTTCCGGAAGGAGAGATGTTGCGACACGAGGTGATGGCAGAGTCGCACGGCTCACGGTTCACGGTACATCCCAGAGGGGACAAAATGTACCAAGACATGAGAAGGCAGTATTGGTGGAGCGGTAAGAAGAGAGATATCGCTGAGTTTGTTTCGAAATGCGCCACTTGTCAGCTTGTAAAAGTGGATCATCAGAGATCGGCAGGATTGCTACAACCATTGGAGGTCACGGTGTGAATGTGGGAGAGCATATCCATGAACTTTATCACGGGGTTGCCTACGTCGCAGAGGGGTCACGACTCCGTTTGGGTAATTGTGGACAGGTTGTCCAAAGTCGCTCACTTTTTACCCGTAAGGACTGACTACACTACGGGACAGTATGCCCAGCTCTTCATTTCAGAGATTGTGAGACTTCACGGTGTGCCCCTAAATATCGTGTCTGACAGAGACAAGATATTTGTTTCAAGGTTTTGGGAGAGTTTCCAGGAGGCCATGGGCATGGAATTGCGGTTGAGTACGGCTTATCATCCGCAGACTGATGGGCAGACCGAGCGCACAAATCAGATGTTGGAGGACATGCTACGCATGTGCATTATTAACTTCGGGGGTGGATGGGAGCAGTACCTTCCACTGGTGGAGTTTGCTTACAACAACTCCTATCAGTTCACTATTGGTATGGCTCCGTTTGAGGCATTGTACGGTAGGACTTGTCGTTCCCCAGTATGTTGGTTAGAGGTGGGGGACAACAAACTGCTTGGGTCGGAAGTGATTCAGGATACTTCGGCAAGGATCGAGTTGATTCGGAGTCGCATTCGGGTAGCTCAAGACAGGCAGAAGAGTTACGCTGATGCGAAGAGGTTTTTCAGAGAGTTCCAAGTGGGGGACCAGGTTTTGCTCAGAGTGTATCCTATGAAGGGGATTATGCGTTTCGGGAAGAAGGGGAAGTTGGCACCGAGGTATGTGGGGCCATTTCCTATTATTGAGCGGATCGGACCGGTTGCATATAGACTTGGGTTACCGGAGCATTTGCATCGGATTCACGATGTGTTCCATATTTCCTCACTGAGGAAATACCTTAGAGATAATTTGGCTCATTCTCACATTGCTGTGGAGGACATCGATCTCCAGCCGGATAGCTCCTACGAGGAGGGGCCAATTGCTATTTTGGACCAAAGCGAGAGGAAACTGCGGTCAAAGATAGTCCCGTTAGTGCGTGTTCAGTGGAGACATCACAATGTCGAGGAGTCCATATTGGAGCGCGAGGATGAGATGCGCGAACGTTATCCAGAGTTATTTTTAGCAGGTACTTTCTAGTTTCGAATTTCGGGACGAAATTCAGTTATTAGGGGGGAAGTATGTAATACCCCGTATTTTTGGCTATATTTATTTTTGGGATTAATTAATTAAATGCGTATTAATTGGAAATTAATCCGGGTTAAAAATACTAATGAGATGCGAGTTGGTATTTGATTATGTGCATACATGTTTTTATATGAATATTGAATTATGAAAATTTTGTCGTGAGATTGATATACGGCATTTTTGAAATTTTGTTGAGACGCGTGTGACCGCCGCGTCATGGTGTATTATTTTAATTATAAAACTGAATTTAAATTCTATAAACCATATGGTCGTTTTGAGTGCGCCAACGCGTCCGGACGGGTCGAGATAGTCAGAAAACACTAGCCGGGGGTGTAGTTTGGGTCCCGGGGTATTTTTAGGCCATACCAGCAACATAAAGGGCATTTTAGTAATTTTGTATTTTTGAGGAATTAAAAGTGACGAAAATTAGGAGTTTTAATCTGATTGGGAATTGACCCACTAAGTCACTAACCAATCCATATTAACCCAACAAGCTACGGGGGTTGTTAAATTAGGTTTCCTAAATTTCCCCAAATCAAACCCTAGCCACCATAGCCTTTTGGAGAAGAAAGCTTGGAGAGTGAGAAAAAGAGAAGGAATTCTGCAGAAATCTTCACCAAACCAACACCAAATTCAGAGGCAATAAAGGCAAGTGATTTAAATTACATTCTTTACGCAGTGAATTCTTCTTCCATGTTAGAAATCTTGATAATCAATTTTTTTATGAGTTAAAGGAAAACCCATGAAATTGGAAGTTATTAGTTTAAATTTGGGTATAGGTTTGCATGTAGAAACGTGGTTTGAAGATTGAATTCAGAGATTTCATATTTATGTGATGTAACAACGGATTAAAAGATTGAATTCAGAGATTTCATATTTATGTGATGTAACAACGGATTAAATTCTGGGAATTTATGATGATAATAATCTAGGGTTTATGTTCTTGAAGAAAATTGGGGAAAAAGGTAGAAACTTGTGATTTAATGATGTTTAGGATGTATTAATCCCTTAAAAGATGTTAGTGTATGACCTTAGCATGTTTTAGGATGATTAGAGAACTTAAAACAATGGTTGGGACTAAGTTTGGAGGAGATTTGAGGAGTAAAAATTGTGAAAAACGAGATTAAGACAAATCTGGGATGAAACTGGTAGGTCGTTAGAAGCCCCTCCCCAGGTCGTTTGAACGAACTCGTTCGAACGAGCTTCTAACGAATTGACCAGTCGCTTCTAACGAAAGGGAACTTCGTTCGATAACTTCGTTCGAACGAGATCTCGTTAGAAGGTACAGTTCGTTCGAATGAACTGGATCTCGTTTGAACAGCCTCGTTCGAACGAGACTTCTAACGAGCTGACAGTTTGATCTCGTTCGAACAACCTCGTTCGAACGAGACTTCTAACGAGCTGGCAATTTGGGCCTTTTTGGCCTGTTTTGATTTTTGGGAGTCCCGTAAACTTGTTCGAGGGTAGAGTTAACATTCCTTTGATGATATATGGCTAGATTTGGGACTTTTGGGTTATTATGAGAAGTAAATTATATACGAGTGATTTAAATCAATGAACCGTTTGGGTTGAGACGTGAGTGTCTACTACGACGTGAGAATAAATTTAGGGCGCGTATGATTATAAACCGGAATCGTATAAAGTGTGTAAATTATATATTGAAACTAGAATGAGAATAGTGTTACAATTAAACTACGGGATTACTAAGACGTGTATTTACTTAGTATTGGTATATGAATTGTGTGTATGACATACCTACCATACTTGCTATCACGGGAGGTTTGCGTTCTCTTAGGGCCCTCTAATCCTTGTGTTGCCCGGATTTAGACTGGTTACGTTGATGAACATAGGTCATAGAAAGACTTATTGGGATATTAATAAGTCCGCTGATCGTGGGAGCGTAGGTATGTGCGTGACCCATGTGATGTGACTGTGTTCGCCTCCATTATTTGTGATGTTGTTATCTGTGAACTATTCCTGAGAGATTCGGAATATGTAATCCTTATGTACGTGATGTACCGGGATGGATAGCAGAGTATGTGTGCACCGCAGCTTAGTTCTCGGGGTGCTTGTATTGTATATTCATGATGTGAATAATATACACTTAATTAATGGGAACCTTCATGTTAATGTTGTGAATATAATTACGGTATTGTTTCGAGAAACATAACGAGTTAGCTGATAGTGAAATATATTGCATATTGAGCATCTGAGTTTACGTTAAACCCTTATTTAATTACGAGCATTATAATGTTAATAGAACCGAGTAATAAGGGTAGGACCTATGGCAGTCTAGCTAGATATAATGTCACTTAGCTAGTGGTTTGTGTCGTTGTAGATGGGTACTTACGTTAGGAATGCACAGTTAGACGAGAGGTGAGAATATCATGTGAGTGCACGTCCTAACATGTACTTTGCATTCAATGTTTTAAATGTTTTTAAAGCATTTGCAGGTTTTTAAAATATAACTCCACATTCGGGCTCTGACCCGTTTGCTTTCAAATCTACTTTTCTAGTAAAACCATTTTAGGTGCCCAGCCACAAGGACACCATGCATAGGATACTCATTCTGGTGACGAGCTGTAGTTGTTTGTGGAAGCTACAGGGATTTGCTTGTAGACGCCTCTATCACTTGGATTCCAGATTCATTATCTATCAGTTGTAGGGCATGTTGCCCATTTCTATTAGAGATACATTTCCATTACAGTTTTCAGACTTTGGCATGTATTGATTTAGTATTCAGTTTACTTATTTCAGTTGTGGGATTGTAGTGAGGAGTTTTCCTCCAGACTTTATTTACATTGCGTGATGGTTATTCTATTTACTTCATTATGGTGAATGGTGTTATTATTCTTTATTACACTTGTTGCATGTTAATCAGACTTAAATTAAAATTTGGCACTTACTTTTTAAATACTAGGTGGTTAGTAATCATTAAAATGTTTTCGACAGTGATGCTATTAACTGGACCAACTTGGCATTTTGAATTAATTTAATAAAGGAGTAGCTACCCGGTATTTAATTAGTCGGGGTGTCACATTGGGATGATCCAAAAATATTTTTTGATTGTTGTTGTGTTAGTTTCCAAAAATGTTAATTTATCTACCCGATTCATTCCACTTCATTCTGTTAAAAAAATAAATGAAGGGAGGATGGATGGAAAAATGCGAGAAATCCCCTAAACAGATAAATTGATTGCAATACCCCTCATCACAAGGCCCTTTTTAGGGACACATGATTGAAATAGTTCAAGCAATTTTTTACAAATTCAGTAGTTCAGGGATGTATTTTGCAACATAGGCGATAGTTCAGGGGTTTTCCTATAATTTGACCTATAAAATCATATAGAATTTAATGTCCTTGAGTTCCTTGATAGACGGGAGCAGCGTGAAGTTTTCAAAGATTGGCATTTCTGACTTCTTGATGTTTTTGGTAAACACATGTTATTGACTTGATCAACTTCATACAGAGAATGAAAGAACTAAAAGCTGATGGGGCTAAGAAAAAGATGATTTGATTAAACATAGAAGTTGTTCGATGCTCGGGGTTCAATATTACTTTTCCTGAGAAAGGTAACTTTTAGTATGCATCAGAGTTCAAACGTTTTGTTTTGCCTTATTTTCTATTCTTTTATATCCTAACTTATATGAGGTTTTTGTGTGTTATTAGTTTTTTTCCTAAGCTAAGTCTGGAAATTGATTTTCGACAGTTGAATTCATTATCTCAAAGTGGACATCCCTTTCTCTTCTTTCTTAGTTATACTTTTCGCAACTCAACACAATATGGCATAATGGTTAGTTAGTATTTCTGTCTATTTTCATTAATGGTATTTTCTTCTTTTTTCATCGTTTATTTAATTACACATATAAACATAAAGAAGCAAAAAAAGACGTTTTTTAAATTATCAAAGATAAACTAGAGAAATAGTCCTATCCTTCATTACCAAAAACAATGTTAACGCAACCTTACCAATTTTGATGGAGAGATTCCAAATACAAAAATCCGATTCAACGTGCCCCAAACCGTCTCCGTCAGCATATTCGGGGTTGAATACTTCTCAAATAATCCAAGCCAGGCTTAAAAATACATGAAATGGCCCGGGGCAGTTAGTCTAATACTTCTCATATCAACATTCTAAAAGTGACTCCCAAACTCTTCTATATGATTCTAGGCATACTTCATTTGATCTGGTGGTGGGAATTTTTTGACACGACACAATAATCAAATCGAACCCAAGACAATTTTTGGGTTGACCATTGCATGACACGAAGAACATGACCCTCGAAACACGAAAGAGAATTCGGTTTGGGTTAGTGTAAAAAAGGACTTACTCGAATTTGGCATGAAAAAAGTTGTTTAACACATCTTATATAAGGTGTATGATTACTTTGTTTTACTAGTGTTTTTCTTGTATTTACTAATTTTTAATTTATGGAGGACCTATGGTGTTTTGTTCAGTAGAGGAGAAATGAGTCACTAGTTTTATACTTATTTTTCACGGTTAGTTGAAAGAATTGATGGAGCCATTTTTGTGAATATTCAGTACGAGTCCCTTCCTTTGTACTGCTGTTTCTACAAGTTTATTGGTCATTCTTTCAACGAATGTAGGAAGCTTGAAAAGGATGTAGCCAAACCTGTTTCTAATGTGCTAAACATTATCCCATTAAAGAATAACAAAACACACTGTTTGCTGACAGTGCTCGTACCAATAATGCATGTAACAATACTGTCAAGCCATGTTCAAATGAGTTGAATAATGTCCATAACAATGTTTTTCGCCCTTGTGACTCTCACTTGGCCAATGAGAAAACTCCAAACATCAACTCTTTTGCTTTTTTAACAGTTGATTCTGATCACGCTATCATAGGCCTAACTGTTTCACCTATTTTAGGTACTGTGACAGCTAAGGTCACTTAATTTGTGTTGTTTCTTACCTCATTTTGTCCATGTCCATGATGCCCATGTTTTTCATTGATGTATATTTGACAGGTAGATATAGTTTCCATAACAATTTTTCATATTTTGGATGTTCAAGTTACAACAACACTGAATTGATACGAATCAGAGGTATTTTATTTTTTTATTAATGGTCTTTATTATTAATATTATTATTATTATTATTATTATTATTATTATTATTATTATTATTATTATTATTATTATTATTATTATTATTTTTTGCATTTGACTTCTAGTGGTGATAGGAGGTTGAGGGAGAGCCAATTGAAAACTCGAATTTATTTATAGTGGTGATAGGAGTTTGAAGGGGGCCAACTGAAAATTTCGATAGCCAGAAGTGACCGCGCTCTCACCGGACAAACAGTTGCCTAAATTGACCTATATAGGTTTGTTTTGGGGTGAAAATGAGATTATAGGGAGGATAGCATAATATTGAAACCAAAAGACTTATGAGGTACCAAAGTAATTTGTGTTAAGTGATCGTTTCTTATTCGGACACTCGTTTTATTAAATTGTATACAATATGCTCGTGTTAGGGTTAAAAATTGTCTTTAGGGGGCAAATATTAAAAACAACAACGGAGTGTCGTATATAGAGAGACACATACACCCCAAAAGATACCAAATAAACTTTTAGGAGGTGACCGTGTCCTCATCGGACAATTGATTTTATATATTCCCTAGTATACGCTTTCTTTGAAGTTGAAATGGGATAATGAGACGAAAACTTGCGAACAAAAGTAAAAAGCTTGGAAAGCGGCAAGAGCATACTAGTGATGTTGGTGATTGTAAAGTATACTAGTGATGTTGGTGATTGGAAAGCGGAAAGAGTATACTAGTGATCTTGGAAAACTGAATTAATGTTAGCGATTGTAAAGTCCATTAATTTATCACGTTGTTGCCCATACATTTCACTAGAGATGATCTCACCTGCATTTCCTTGTGGGTTAAAGTGATATTTGTTCCCTAAAGAGAAAAATTAGAGTTAGGTATTCGACGATGAAATGATTATCTTATGAGTTGTTACCAAATATTTTAAATATAAGTAGTTTTTAAAATCCTATGGAACCGTGGAATTGCTGCCCTGTATTGATTTTAGTACTGAAGTTTAACGCCTAATTATTTTGGGTATCATGCTCACACAGTTTGCTACAGGAGCATTATGCCCTTAATCCATGCTCACACAATTGTAAACAAGAGCAGTAAGCCATCATACAGTTACAATCCAGTAGTATATTTGCTTTACTTTTTTTATAGTTGCATGCTCATTTATAGTTTCTTGCTCAATGTCTAGGTAGGTAGGTAGCAGTAAATTTTGGATTAGAAATATTCATGCCCATGAGTTTTACATAAGATCTCCAATATTTAGTGCTATGATATTCAGAATTTTAAAAATTGACTTATTACCGTTATTTATCTCTAGATGCAAGTATACCACCGTGACTTGAAATTGGAAAACACATTAGTGGATGGTATCCCATCTCGTCGGTCGAAGATTTATGATTTGAGATATCTGAAGGTATCGAGAGAGTTCATTGTTCTTAGTCCTATTTCCTTGTGATTGCATTCTTCTGCTCCTGTGTGGTCATGCATATATTTTTTGCGGTTCTGAGATCCCAATAGGTTCTTTTTGTGAAATTAATGTACACATTCAATATCCAACATTCGATAACTATTTTCTAGGATCCCTCCCCAATGAGCGAGAAGTGATTCATTTAGAGAGAATGAGATCGGAATATTTCAATGCTTTTAATTTTAACTTTTTGAGGAGACTTGCTTAAAGAGAAACTTCTTTGGAAAAGAAACTTATTTTAGAAACTTATTTAGAATAGAGATTAAATTTGGTGTCATATGGATGAGTGAATAGGTGGTGGTTGAGAGCATTTAGATTCTACAGTGAAAGATCTCATTACGATTTGAAGAAACCATAGTGAAATCCTTAATAATACAAAATGTTTCATCTTCTGAAAGTTCGTGTAGATTTCAATTTGTTATGAAATATGTTTGGTGGCATATAGGTACAAACAGATGGAGGCAGGTGTAACTCCTTATCCCGAGACTAGCAGTCGAGATGATAAAAGGAAATGATATGTGGATTTGTCATCCCAAAATCAAATCCATTACACTATGGGTTGGGATTAACTAGTCCAAGGAAATCATGTAAGAGTCCTTTCTTTGAAACTTCAAAGATAAAAATCAGATCTTATTAGATGGAATAAATCCACTTTTAAAGACATCTTTAATCAGGTTAATAAGCTGGAAGATGATGTCTTATCAAATGAGGTCAATTATGAAACCTACCTTACAGTAGAGAGTAAGTCTAAGATTACTCAATCCAAAACTTACCTTTTAAATGCCTTAAATCTTGAAGAAGACTTTTGGAAAAGAATATGCATGTAAATGGATGCTAGATGATGATTTAACACCAAATTCTTCAATGAAGCAGTAAAAATAAACAGACTGGGCTTTAGAATTCATAGAATCAAAAATAAATAAAGGGACTAGATAGAATCAGATTTGGGTATTTAAGACCTATTCATTATACATTATCAATCCATATTCAATCCTGCTGGTTTTGATGGAGAAAAGGAGATTCTAAAAGTTATTGAGTAGGTAATCACTGATCAACATCTTCATATTCTTGCTACTTTCCCTTTAGAGGTAGAGGTGTTGACTGCTATAAATGATCTTAAAGTAGATAGTAATGCTAGACATGATGGTTTTCATGGGGCCTTCTATAAAGATTATTGGGATATTTTTAAGGAGGATGTCCTAAAAGTTGTTTTATACTTCTCATCTGGTGGTGATCTACCTAGGAGTTGGACTAGCACTAATATAGTTTTTATCCCTAAATCCAAAAATGGTACAGAATGCTCTAATTTTAGGCTTATAAGCCTTTGCAATTTTTGCTTTATCTTAACTATAATCCTTACCACCGGACAAGAAAATTTGCTTCCTGATAGTATTAAAAAAATCCCAAACTGGTTTCATCAAAGGTAGAGTGATTCATGATACCATCTTGATTTGTCAAGAGTTAATGGGGATTCTTGGGAGAAAGGTTCATGGTTTTACTATAGTTATTAAATTAGACATGTCCTAAGGCATATGATAGAGTTGATTGGTTGTTCTTAACCAAAATTCTAAGGATGTTTGGCCTTTTAGAATTATGAATTGATAGAGTGTGGAGATGCTCGAGTAGTAATTGGTTCTCAATCAATTTCAATGGTTATAATGATGGTTTCTTAAATTCTTACACATGCCTTAAATAGGGAGATCCACTATCTCAAGACATTTTTGTAATTGTTGCTGAAGTTTTGAATAAAGGTCTCCACAACCTTATGCTAGAATGTACTCTCAAACCTTTCGCTTATCCTCAAGGTAGCCCTCTAATTAGTAACTTATGTTTGCTAATAACACCATAATTTTTTGTAACAGAGCCATCAAAAACTTAAGAACCTTACTGAAATTCTTAAAAAGGTATGAGAAGGAATAAGTTCAAGTAATCAAATATGATAAAAATAACTTCACCACTCATGAATCTATAGCAAGAAATATAAATAAGATCATCTCAGAAACTCTGAATCTTAAACACAAATCTATTCCTCTAAAATACTTGGGTTATCCAATTTTCTATAGCAGTAGTAAATACAAGTATTTTGAAGACCTGGTCAATAGAATCAAACAAAAGATTATAGGATGGAAATGCAAGTTCATATCCTTTGCAGGTAGGAAAACTCTCATTCAATCTATTATTTCTTCTATCCCTATGCACATTTTATCAATATTCAAACCTATAGCCAAGATAATTAACCTCATAAATAGACTGATGAGCAATTTTTTATGGGGAAATTCTAAAGAATATGGGGTCAAACACCACTGATTAAAATGGGATCAAATTTTTGTCTCATTAGAGGAAGGAGGTCTGGAATTTAAAAAGATTTCTGATATTTTTAAAGAACTTAACATGAAGATGTGGTGGTATTTAAGGACTTAAGATAGTTTATGGTCCAAATTATTTTGGAACGGGTATAAAATCCACTCTAAGTCAACTGGTTCTTCCATTTATAAGACATTATTGGTTGTGAAAGGAGCAAAAGATCAATTCGTTACTGATATGGATAGCTCTAGCCACTGTAATATTACTTATGATGGTCAATTCTTAGCTAATTTTGCCTAGCAGGCTATAAGGTCAACTCAGTCCTCTTCATTCCTGTTCAAATCCATTTGGAATAAAGCTCTACCTACTAAAATCTCCATATTTCTTTGGAAATGCTTACATAACACTGTTCCACTGGATTTAAATATTCAAGCGATGGGTAGTAAGATGGCCTCAAGGTATAGATTTTGTAATCTTTCTTCTAAAGATCTAAATCATCTCCTCATTCATGGACCTATAGCTAAAGTAGTTTTGGAAATTCTTTGCAAATCTTCTAGGAGTGAAAGTTTCATTCTCCTATATCAATTCTATGCTTGTGTCTTGGTGGTTGAGGAACCCTAAAGAAGACTTCATTAAACACCTGTTAGGATCATCCTTTGTACAATTCTATGGGAAATTTGGCTTGGTAGAAATCAAAAAGTCTTCGAAGATTCAAAAATGGATAGTTCCACTATAATACACAAAGTCAGTCATCTTTTGGCATCTATTTGTTCTAACCAATCCATTCCCAGCAGGATAACATCACTTAAAGATTCTCTCTTAAATTTTCAAAGGAGCATTCCTAATTGATGCAAGCAGTTCATTGGTCAAATCCTTCTTAAGGCCTCTTTAAGTTAAATACTGATAGGGCATCTAACGAAAATCCAGGAAGACTAGGCTTGGGAGGTATAATCAAGGATCATAGAGTAAATCTCATTCAACCTTTTCCAGCCTTTTGAGGCTACAGAATCTAATAATAAGTCTGAATGTATGGCCATATTCAGGGTTTTAAACCTGTATGTTTCTCTTAATATTTCTAAAATCATTTTTTAGTCTGATTCTAAACTCATCGTTAATATTATACAAGGTCAGATTAAGAAAAACCCGTGGACCCTAATCAATAGTCTGAATTCCATTAAGGAACAAGGATCCACCATTGAAGCCAATTTCATTCATTGCCTTAGGGAATCCAACATTGTAACAAATTTTCTAGTTAATATAGGTACTCAAGATGAAGAATTCTCAACTTACAACTCTTTTTTACAGCTTCAAGTTGCTGCTAGAAGTCAATTCAGGATGGATCTTCAAGGTATTCCATTAATTAAAAATAGTTAGTTAAGTTATAGTAAGTCATCTCATGTCTTTTTCTTTCCTTAATTTTGTAAAAATGTCTATTTATAAAGACATACTTTTGATTCTTTGTAATCCACCATAGTAGGGCTCTTCTACCATTATTTTAATAATATAGGGGGGCTCTCCCCAATATTTTGAAAAAAATAACACAAAGAAGTGATATTGCATCAAATCTAACTTAAGAAGTTGAGAAATAAATTCTAAAGCATAAATAAAGGAAATACATGATGAATAGTCCTAAAAAGGAAAACCTAGGAGAGAGAAAAAACCTAATCCAAAAGAATATTTACATTGCATACTAAAGAAAAACAACCACAAAATAGTTTTTTTACTAATATTTTGCTTCGTTTTACTAATTTTTAATTTATGGAGGAACTATGGGGTTTTGCTCAGTAGCTCACTATAGGAGAAATGAGTCACTAGTTTTATACTTATGTTTCACGGTTAATGCGTGTCAACCTAAACATGACATGTTCAATTAATATTTTGGGTTAGTGTTAGGTCATATGACACGATTTGTAAAATGGGTCAACTTAAATTACCCCCTCTAATTTGACAAGACTCGTAGCTCAAAAGATTTTAGGCCAAATGGGATTCTTATATGATGATACTACAACTTTATTCTTAATTCTTAAACACAAGACTTGATTACAACATACCTTTTCTAATAACACAAGAAAAGGTAGAGGTATTTTGTTTGTAAACGGATAATCAAAATGGAAGATGGAAAAAGAATTCAACTCGATTACAACATATCTAGGCAGCCCTCTGGTAAAACAAAAATTGATTTTGTGAGTTATAGAGGAGGCATAGTTAAGACGATTCCAATACATTATGGATCTTGGAAGAAAGTTCCAATTCATTTGAAAGAAAATGTATGGACAACTTTGCAAGCAAGTATTTGATTTCTCCCATGTGTCCTATGTAAGAGTGTGGACCAGACCACGTTAGAGCATTATATATATACATATTATAAGGATAAATTTCCAATTGAGTCATTTGTTATATTGGCTACATTCCATTGGACAAAATAATTTTGGGTCATTCCTCATCAAGCATCATACAACGTAAAGATTCGAGCATTGTATCCAAAGTTTACGCGACATCAATATGCACGCCATGTTCGCTATCCTAAAATCTATATGACCAAACTCAAGTTTATGTGTTGGACTATTTTTTATAAACGAGAAATTTTCATATAGAGTAATGTTCGTAAATAATTAATTTTCATAAAGAATCATTTTTAAAATTAATTTGAACATTTTATTTGAAAATTAGAAATCTCGTTCGAAGTTTTGTCTACGTCGTTCGAATGACCTGGATCTAATGACATTCCCCAGGCTATGCTGGAAACTCATAAGAATCTCGTTAGAAATGTCGTTCGAATGATCTTGTTCGAACGAGATTTCTAACGACCTATCTAATTCGACACTGGAATTTCGTTGGATAACTCGTTAGAAAACAAGTCGTTCGAACGAGTTCTGCCAGATCTGAAATTTTTTAACTTATTTTTTAGCAGTTATTTTCCAACAACTATTTTGGTCCACTACTCTTTCAGTTATATCATACGGACGAAAATGAGTTTCTTAACCTAAGGAAGCTCTATATTCTTTTTAGATCATTTTTCATAACTTCCCTCTTTTTGGTAAAAATCAATCTCCAACACCTTTATCAACTTTTGAAACAAAACCCCTTCAATCATCTTGACATTCAACAAGCAAGTTTGCGGTGGATCTCTGCATTCAAGATTAGTGGCGAAGGTGGTTTTGGGCTTCGGTGGACACCGCGACATGAGGAGTGTCAAGCAACGCATTGGAGCTTCGTGTACTACAAATTCGGAGGTCAAGGACGGCATAAGCATGTCTTGAGTGAGTTAATGTCTGTAAGTATTTTGAGTCTCTTGTAAAACCTATTTTGTAGTGGATTTTGTCGAGGCCCAGTCATCCGAGGTTTTTCCCATTTGGGTTTTCCTGGTACATTGGCGCATTGTGGTTGTGATTTTCGCAATTTACTTTATTAAATCACCTAGATCTATGCTTAGGATAAAATGGATAAAATTGGAATAATTTTATTTTAAATAACCAAGTTATCAATATCATTGCATTAATTGAAATTTGTTCTTGAGAACATGTGAATCGGCTACATAAATTAAAATTGGAGAATATCTCTCCTTAGCTAATTTTAAATTGAATTGCGTCTGTGCATTCCACAAATTAAACTAAGAACATATAACCTTGCTACTTCAAATTTGGTATCAGAGTGAGTCTCTAAAAGTTATTTAGATGAATCCTGGTGGTTATATGATAGTTTTTCGTCGAATAGACTACCTTTGTTTGATAGTACTAATTACACCTATGGGAAAGCACGTATGAAATCTGCTCTTAAATTTATTGATGAACGTGTTTGGGATACTGTTGAAAGAGGATGGTCCCCTCCTACTATGGTTGTTAATGATGAAATTATTTTGACTCCTGTTGAATAGTGGTGTGAGGAAGAACTAAAATGGTGTAACTTTAACTCTAAAGGTTTAAATGCCTTATTTGGTGCCGTGTCCCCCGATGAATTCCATCGTATGATGACGTGAAAAATGTCAAAGGAAGCTTGGAATATTCTCCAAGTTACTCATGAGGGAACTAATGTTGTTAAAGCTTCAAAACTTCAAAACTTAACAACTTAATTTGAAACGATCACCATGAAAGAAACTAAAACATTTGATGAGTTTTATGCTCGTATATCAGATATTGTTAACTCTTGCTTTAACTTAGGTGAAAATAAACCTAAAAATCGTATTGTTCAGAAAATACTTAGATGTCTTCCTAAGCGGTTCATTCCTAAAGTCACTGTTCTTAATTCATTAGGAAATCTAAATACTTTAAAACTTGAAGAACTTGTTGGTGATCTTCAAACTTATAAACTAGATATGTTTCCTAAAGATAACAAAAGTAAAGAAAAAGGAGTTGCCTTAAAAGTTAAGAAAGTAGATGTGTATGATTCTGATGAGTCTAATATAGATCCTAATGATATAGCTTTATTTGCTAAAAAATTTAAAAAAATTCTCCAATTCAAAAAGCAAAACTCTAAATTTGAAAAAACAAAATTTGAGAACAAAAATAAAGGAAATAGAAAATTCAATAATCAGGATCCAAAGAAGTTCAACAAATACTTTAAAAAGGATGATTCGGAGAGATGCTTTGAGTGTGAGGGACGTCGTCATAGAGCATTCGAGTGCCCTGCAAAACTTAAAAGACAAGGCAAAAAAAAAGAAGTTTATAATGCCACTGTAAGTGACAGTGATAATGATTCTGAAGACTCTGATAACTCTAACCCGTCTAGAAATAACTTCACTGCCTTTATGGAAATCCATGCTAGTAATTCAAGTGTGTCATACCTTAATGTTGGCAATTCCGAGAAACATCTTGAGGTTGTTTCCACTCTTTCTACTAGTAGTGATGAAAAAGAGAGTGATAGTGAAATAGATGAGAGTCAACTACAATCCGCTTATTCTGAACTTTACACCGAATCTCTTCGTATTCAAAAACTTAACAAAAGATTAACCTTTAAAGTCTTAAGTTTAGAAAAAGAGTTGAAAGTCGTGAAGGAGAAGGAGGCTTTAGTTAGTCAACTCGAGGCAATTAAGATATCTCTCTCTAAGAAGCTTATCTTGATAGGTAAAGAAAAATGTGACTTAATTATCTCCTTGGAAGGTGTCAACAAAGATCTTAATGAGTCTTTAGAGATTATAAAATAGCTCGAAGCGAAAATTGCCCAACTCGAAAAAGATCTCGAGTCCTCTCGTGAAGTTAAAGTCACACTCGAGGACAATTTAGGAAGAATGGGAAAATTATTTCTAGGTCCTATTTTAGGATATAAGGAGAAAGGATATCAAGAGAGAAAGGGTATAGGATATGAAGAAAGAGATTCATCAAAAGTCAAATTTGAACCCGTAGCTAAGTTTGTTACCAAATCTAATGTTTCTAAAATAAGTCCTACTAAGCAATTTTCAGAAGCTAGTAAAAAAACCCTATGTATGCACTTATTGTCACAAGCGGGGTCATCTTAAAGATTTTTGCTTCAAGTTTGGTAAGAACTCTCATTTCACTTCTTCTAAACATCACTATAGCTACTTTGCTAGTCTTAAGAGCCAAGTTGAGTATCCAGTCAATACTTCTAAAGGTGTAATGGAAGAGTTTCTTAGGGTCCAAGGAAATAATCCTAATTATAACACTAGAGCCAACAAATGAAAGAAAACAACTCAAGCTTAGGTTAAGAAAAATCATATCAATAAAGCTTTTGTTGCTCATGTTACGCTTAAGGCTCAAAATACCTCACATTGGTACTTTCATAGTGGTTGTTCGAGACATATGACTGGTGATAAATCTCTATTCACCACTCTTAAAAACTATAAAGATGTTAAAGTCACTTTTGGGGATGGTAGCAAATCTCGAATCATGGGTAGAGGATCTATTGAAATCTCTGAGTTTCGTAAACTTGAAAATGTCCTTTATGTTGATGGTCTCAAGGCTAATTTGATAAGTATTATCCAATTATGTGATGAAAATCTTGATGTTAAATTTAGTCAATCGGAGTGCACCGTATATGATTAGTCGGGTGAATTTATTTTATAAGGTGTTAGAACTAGTGACAATTGCTATGGAATTATTCCTAAATCATCTTTTGTTTGAAATAGTGTAAAAGCCTCATCTGTCGATCTTTGGCATCAAGGATTAGGTCATGTAAACTTTAGAGATCTTGATAGATTAGTGAGAAAAGAGCTAGTTCGAGGCTTACCACCAACCTCTCGTGTATTATAATTGATACACGTGGACCTTACGGGTCCCACTCGTACCGAGAGCATAGGAGGAAAAAGATATATCTTAGTAATGGTGGATGATTTTATTAGGTACTATATTGTATGCTTTCTAAGAGAAAAATCTGAGACAGTTGATTTTCTCACTGTTAAGTGTAGAACTCTTCAAAATCAACACGGTGTTACCATAAACCGTTTTAGGAGTGATAATGGAACCGAATTCAAGGAATCCGGTGTGAATGCCTTTTGTGATGAAATAGGAATTAAACATGAATTCTTGGTCGTTCGAACTCCACAACAAAATGGTATAGTTGAAAGAAAAAATCCAAGGATCCAATAAATGGCAAGATCTATGCTCCTAGGAAGAAATGTGCCCCGTAGGTTTTGGGCTGAAGCGGTTAACACCGCATGTCACACCGTAAATAGGGTTTATTTGCGTCATAACACTAACAAAACACCATATGAAATTGTGGATGGGTAAGAAACCTAGTTTGTCCTACTTTAGAGTGTTTGGTAGTTTGTGCTATATTCTTCGAGATAGAGAACTTCTAGGCAAATTTGACTCAAGGAGTGATGAAGGTATATTCCTAGGGTATTCTCAAAACAATAGAGCCTTTAGAGCATTCAACTTAAGTAGCTCTAAAGTCATGGAATCAATTAATGTTGTTATAAAAGATGATGGTCCGGCCACATTAATTGATAATGAGGAAGATTTGTCATGTGAGTGTGATGTTGTGTCAAATGTTGAAAGTATTGAATCTCAAAATGACTTGGTTGCTCCAACTACTGAGAAAAACGATCCTACTCTTTGGGTGCATAAAAGTCATGACACTTCAAAAATTATAGGAGATCCCGAGGTAGGTGTCAAGACTAGGGCGCAATTAGAAAATGAAGTTACCTATTTATGTTATACTTCTAAAATTGAACCTAAAAACTTTAAAGAAGCATTAAAAGATGAACATTGGATTAATGTTATGCAAGAAGAACTGTTTCAATTTAAGAAAAATGATGTTTGCGAATTAGTCCCTAGGCCTTCTAATACAAATGTCATTGGCACCAAATGGATTTTCAAAAATAAAACGGATAAAAATGGTGTCATTGTTCGTAATAAAGCTAGATTGGTTTCACAAGAATACACCCAAATATAAGGTGTTGACTTTGAAGAAACTTGTGCTCCTGTTGCTAGGTTAGAATCGGTTTTCCTTTTACTCGCCATAGCATGTCACCTACAATTTAAATTATATCAAATGGATATAAAAAGTGCCTTTTTAAATGGTATTATTCAAGAAAAAGTCTATGTTGAACAACCAAAAGGGTTTGAAGACCCAAAGCATCCTAATCATGTCTTCTTCCTAAAGAAAGTGCTATATGGCTTGAAACAAGCACCACGTGCTTGGTATGAAAGACTCACTTCTTATCTCCTTTGTCATGGATTTTTGAGAGGGGAAGTAGATATGACAATTTTCGTTCGTCGTGATGAAAAATCTATCCTAGTTGCTTAAGTATATGTCGACGACATAGTGTTTGGGTCTACGTGTGATAAACATACTCAAATTTTTTCAAAAGAAATGCACAATGAATTTGATATGAGTATGGTAGGTGAACTTACTTTCTTTCTAGGTCTTCAAGTTCGCCAACTCGAAAGTGGGATATTTTTGTCCCAAACTAAGTATGTTAAAGACCTTGTTAAGAATTTAAACTCGAATCCGCTAAACATGCACGCACTCCTATGAGTTCATCGATTAAACTTAGTAAGGACACCGAAGGAAAGGATGTAGAGCACACACATTTTAGAAGTATGATAGGTAGTTTACTTTACCTAACCACTAGTCATCTGGATATTTCCTTTAGTGTAGGAGTTTGTGCCCGTTATCAAGCCGCCCTAAAAGAGTCTCATTTAATTGCTATTAAATGTATTATAAAATATATTAGTGGGACCCTATCTTTTGGAATTTGGTATTCTTTTGACACAAATGATTGTCTATCGGCATATTCAGACGCTGATTGGGCAGGAGATGTTGATGGATGCAAAAGTACCTCTGGTGGTTGTTTATACTTTGGAAGTGCACTCATCTCGTGGATGATCAAGAAAAAAAAATCTATTTCTTTGTCCACGGCGGAGGCCGAATACATATCCGCCGGGAGTTGTTGCACTCAACTCATTTAGATGAACCAAATGTTGGAAGATTATGGTATATCTCAAGGCACTATGACTATCTATTGTGACAATACTAGTGCCATTCACATTTCCCATAATACCCTTCAACACTCTAGAACCAAGCATATTAGGATTCGTGAACATTTTATTCGTGACTTGGTTGAAGAGAAAATAGTTTCTCTAAGCTTCGTTTCTACCGATCAACAATTGGCTGACATCTTTACTAAACCTCTAGATCCCCTTAGGTTTGAAAACCTTAGGAAATCAATTGGGGTTTGCTCAATTGATTGAGATCAAAGTCTTTTATCTAGTTTAGGTTGTTTCTCGTGTATAATTTTATACCTATGAACTAGATTACTTTTGTATATATTTTATTCAAAATCTCAAAAATATTTTTCTCTAATTTTCAAGGAAAAACGGGAATGGTTAGAAAAGCTTTCAAAATTTTTTGTCCATATGGCTTTGTGGTCGATGTATTCGGATCACTATCTTTTTCCATGTCCACGTGACCTTCGATGAGTAGTTAATCCATACCTTGTTTATCTTTTGCACAAAAATGCTCTTTTATGATATATATTTTTGTGATTTCCTCACACCTTTGCCTGTTTGCACACACCATTCACGAAATATTGCGGATATCTAGTTCACATTGTACTTGCAAAGTGAGATTTGGTGTTCTCTTCTCAATCCTGTCACATTTATTATAAGCAATCGAAATTGTGCATGATCATCCGTTGCCCGGATTGAAACAAAAATGATTACATTCTTACGGTTGGTTTCCGTTTCAATCAATGGAATCGGGTTGTGAAAAACATAAAGTTTTTGCGTGAAAAACCTCCATTTGCATTCTCGATTGTGTGCCTAAAATAGAAGCATTGAAAATGATATATAATGCGAAGGACAAAAATAATTAGCTTGATTGATTCTTCAAAAAGAATAGTCTCAATCTATTATTTCTCATGGGAGATATAAGTTGAAGATCAATGGGCATGCACATTTAATCGATTCATTGCTTTCTCATGGTGACATTATTGGCGAGAGAATCATCTAATTTGTATGCGTGTTGCATTCGTGTTTAAGTGTTCAATAATATTTCCTTTTGACACAAGGCTAATCTGAGTGAATATTGCGCTTATATACTATTTGGCATTCTGCTCTTGTACATTGTTTTGGCTAAAAACTCTCACTCGTATTGTTCACACCCCTGCATTCTCGCTCCCACCATTTCGATATGTTGACACAAGCTAGGACTCTTAAAATCCACTTTTTGGCATCTTTCTGGCCTTCCCAATTCCTACTATTGTGATATTTTTAACACAATTTTATTTTTTATTTTTATTTAAAAATATAGATTTTCGTCAGAAATTCTCGTTCGAACGAGATTTCTAACAAAATTTCTCACTCCTTTCGGGAACATCGTTCGTAATTTCGTTTGAATGAAAAGTTCGTTCGAACGAACTTCTAACGATATATCTAACGAAATTCCCAATTCGGTTCTGAAACTTCGTTCGAAATACATCGTTCGAATGACATCACTCGTTCGAACGACCTGGGTTTAAAAACTGTGATTTTTCTTCCCCTAAAACTATCGCCTCAGCCTTTTCCCCTTAATTCTGCCCACGTTTCCCATTTCCCTAAATTCTTTCCCACTTCCCCAACACTCTTCCACTCTCTTCCATTACCCCTTAACCCTTTCCCATTATCCCTCTCTCCCACTCTCTTTCCCTCATTTTTTTCATGACTAAACCCCCTCACTTCCTACCTCCATTTAATCCATTATCTGCTCTGAAGATCTCCCATTTGCATTTTTCCTCTTCCATTCAAGGTATTTTTTTTTCGTTTCTCTCTCTATATATCTTTCTATCTAACTATATATATACATCGGCATATACTCATATATATATATGCGTTTGGGATTTTTTTATTAAACCTTTTATTTCATTGTCTCCCAAATTCCATATATGCATATGTGTATATCTTTGTAGGTATTTAAGGTCAGTCTATTTAGTCCTATTAAGCTACATTCCATGAGCATTTAAAATGTATTTCCCTTACTTATCAATTATTTCTATTTCACAAAATATCAGTTTTCCTCTAATACATTTTTTCTCTTCATGGAATATATCTTAATTATTTTTTGGCGGATGGGTTGATTACTGATTGGTTCGCTGGATTGTTGGTGTTTGGTGGTTTGGTTGGAATTTTGTTCGGGTAGGTTCTAGTCCCATTCTGGTTTGACATGGCCCGTAACCGTCGCCCACGTCGCATTCATGACTCTCCCTAGGAACTATCCTCTTCCTCTGATGAGGAGTCCAATGCCAATGCAGCTATCCCTGACCTTAGACTGTGTTGGGGATCCCTCTTTGCACACACCTTGTATCATACACAAGGTTTCTCTACACGCTCGATTGTTCGGGAGAAAATTGTTAATCTCCAATCCCTCCACGGCACCACTGTGCATTCGTGGATTTCTGATTTAGGGTGGGACCCTCTATTCTCACTCACGGAACCTGTATTTCCCGATCTCATTTGGGAATTTTTTTGGGGGATGGATGATAAGGATAATCACAATTATTCTCGATTGCGCGGTAGGGAGATTATTGTCTCTATGGAATCCATTGCTCAACTCCTCCCCTTACCTAGGGTCACTAATCCCTCCTTCCCATGGACATCTGATACTCGTCCTGACCCTTCCCTCGATATCAGCACCATTTTTAGGCTCCTCCCTCCCGGCACTATCACAATATTTCACAAACATTTACATCTTGATTTTATGGTCCTTAATTGGATCGTGTGTGCCTGTCTTATTTCCCGTGCGAACACAACCCAAATAACCAAAATGCACATGGACCTTATGTTTGCCATTAGCATTAGGGCTGACATAGACCTCCCCTCCTTCATCTTTAGGGTCATTCGGATGATTAGGATCCTCCCTTCCTGTCCCGCTCGCCAAGCCCTCCCATTTACGACTATTATTACCCGTTTTTGTCTTATCGTCGGCTGCCCCCGCCTATCCACCGGTGTCCCCGTCACCAAATACCAAACCATTGACATGTCCTCGATCAATCGATTTTGTGGTCATTTACCCCCTAATACCCATCACCTCACTCCCTCCGCTTCCTCTCACTCTGCCACTTCCTCCAACCCTGCCCCCAGTAGTCCCGCACCCTCTCACTCTATTCATCGCCCCTCTAATACTTATGCTCCCGCACCCATCGAGTCGAAGGATATTTTGTTTGTTCGTTCATAGGTAGAACAGATTCAGGAGGATAGATGTCAAGACATGGCGCTTTTTCTGGAGCTTTTGGTTTCCATGAAGCAGGACCGCGAGGCACAAGCTCGTCGGGAGGAGGCTCAAACGCGTAGAGATGAAGGCCAGGCACGTCGAGACTCTCTTCTGTTAGAGCATCTTGATGCCATTCGCCGCATGGAGATTCGTCGAGGGGCAGGCTCATCCGGTTCCGGCTCCCTTCCCGATGATTCTCATGATAATGCTCCTCCTCCTAGATTTACTTTATCTTGCATCTTCTTTACCGTTGTAATTGTGAGGATGAGTGGATATTTTCTATCTGGTATTAATTCATTTGGTTTGGAATTTTTTTCCTTATGATGTATGCACCTTGAATATTTGGCATTTCTCTTATTAATTAATGCATTTTCATGTTATTTCCTTTCTCAATTATTCTTATTGGATTTATTGCCTATTATTCTCTCGATTATCTTTTAACATGCAGGCTATTCATCCCTTTGTCTTTTCCGGACAAAAAGGGGGAGAAACATTAATTAATAGGAATTCATATTTAGGGGGAGAATTCATATTTAGGGGGAGTTGTATTAATTAATGGGATTTTATAATTTAGGGGGAATTAACTTCTAAATATTCAATATATGCATAGTTTAAGGAAAGTTCATTTACTATTCACAACCTATGCTAACACATTGTTTTATATATGTTTTATTCTATTCTTCCCCATGCGTTTATGAATTTTTTGTTTTATGTGTGTAGGATGCATCTCCTACTCTTTTGCAGCATCGTCAGTCGTGTCATTGAGTCTGACTTTTTTTGGGGGTTTTGAGACGGGCTTTAGAATCGGCTTAACGGCTGGCTTAGCGAATTTAGTCTTTTTATTTCTTTTTTATTATTCTGTTTTGTCCCAGAATAACCAAGGGGGAGATTTGTAAGGACAAATTTCCAATTGAGTCATTTGCTATATTGGCTACATTCCGTTGGACAAAATTTTGGGTCATTCCTCATCAAGCATCATACAGCGTAAAGATTCAAGCATTGCATCCAAAGTTCACGCGACATCAATATATACACCATGTTCGCTATCCTAAAAGGTATATGACCAAACTCAATTTCATGTGTTGGAGTATTTTTTTATAAACGAGAAATTTTCATATAGAGTAATGTTCGTAAATAATTAATTTTCATAAAAAACCATTTTTAAAATTAATTTGAACATTTTATTTGAAAAACAGAAATCTCGTTCGAAGTTTTGTCCAGGTCGTTCGAATGACCTGGATCTAACGACATTCCCCAGGTTCTACTAGAAACTCGTTAGAAGCTCGTTAGAAATGTCGTTCGAACGATCTTGTTCGAACGAGATTTCTAACGACCTATCTAATTCAACACTAGAATTCCGTTAGATAACTCGTTCGAACGAGTTCTGCCAGATCTGAAATTTTTTAACTTATTTTTCTGCAGTTATTTTCCAACAACTATTTTAGTCCACTACTTTTTCAGTTATATCATATGGACGAAAATGAGTTTCTTAACCTAAGGAAGCTCAATATTATTTTTAGAGCATTTTTCATAACTTCCCTCTTTTTGGTAAAAATCAATCTCCAACACCTTTATCCACTTTTGAAACAAAACCCCTTCAATCATCTTGACATTCAACAAGCAAGATTGTGGTGGATCTTTACATTAAAGCTTAGTGGCAACGATGGTTTTGGGCTTCGGTGGATACTGCGACACGAGGAGTGTCAAGAAACGCGTTGGAGCTTCGTGTACAACAAATTCGGAGGTCGAGGACGGCATAAGAATGTCTTGAGTGAGTCAATGTCTGTAAGTCTTTTGAGTTTCTTGTAAAACCTCTCTTGTAGTGGATTTTCTCTAAGCCTAGTCGTCTGAGGTTTTTCCCATTTGGGTTTTCCTCGTACATTGGCGCGTTGTGGTTGTGATTTTCGCAATTTACTTTATTAAATCACCTAGATGTATGCGTAGGATAAAATAGATAAAATTGGAATAATTTTATTTTAATTAACCAAGTTATCAATCTCATTGCATTAATTGAAATTTGTTCTTGCGAACTTGTGAATCGGCTACATAAATTAAAATTGGAGAATTTCACTTCTTTGCTAATTTTAAATTGAATTGCGTGTGAGTATTCCATGAATTAAACTAAGAATATATAACCTTTAGTGTGCACATGAGTCTGCCTCTCTCTCTCTCTCTCTCTCTATATATATATATATATATATATATATATATATATATATATATACATATACTTTTATCTTGTATTCCTTAATTTATTTTTATTTTCATTGTTGTTGTTGGTTAAACATGTTATGTTTAATTTTGGATTATTAAAAAAATAATGCAAACTCTATCAAAATTTTCACTAAACCTTCCCCATTATCTCTTCCCTGCGTTAAAAAAGAATAAAGTAAAAATTAACTTTGAGATTATGAAAATGTTTTGTGATGCCCGTGGTGGCCTTTATATTGTTATTGATTGTGAATCCCCAAGGTGGTCTTTACATTGTTATTATTAATAGTGAATGTTCATGGTGATATTTGTATTATTGTTATTGTTCACAGTGCATGCATGCAGTGGGATTTATACTGTTGTTATTGTTAATGATGTTGAATGCCTGAGGTGGGCTTTATATGGTTGTGATTGGTTAAACATGTTATGTTTAATTTTGAATTATTAAAAAAAATAGAGGAAACTTTGTTAAAATTTTCATAAACCTTCCCCATTTATCTCTCCCACGCCTTAATAAAGAATGAAGTAAAAATTAACTTTAAAATTATGCAATGTTTATTTTTTGATGCTCGATATTATATTAAAATATCATTATACTTTAAGCTATATTCTTTATATGGTTAATCTATTTTAGTTGTTAACTGCTAATTGTTTACTTCTTTTGTTCAGATATTGATCCCATTGTTGCCTATTACGTATCCGATGTAGCTGTTGCTAAATTGGGTTTTCATGCTACACGAATGAAGCTAATGTTGCAGTTTAACTTGCTAGTTTTTATGTCTATAGTATATGTCATTTTAGATATCTTTTTATTTATGAGTTGTCCAGATGTATATATTTTTTTTAGTTTCAAATATTAATGACATTTTTTGTAAGTTATATTGGCACTTGAAATTTGCTACTTTGAGTATGGAAATTTGTTCTTTGAATTGACAAATCTTAGTTTTATTCATTACATGTTTGGGATATTTGAATAGTATAATAGAATTCAATGCAAAAAAAGAAAGGAAAAAAAACTTTATTAACGGTTTATAGTTTACATATAAAAATGGGTATGTTTTATGTACGTTGTCGTTATAATTAACAAAGTAACTGTTGTAACAGGTACCTTTTATGACGGTTTGTACGAAACAATTTCGTAATAGGATGGTTTGTTATTACGGTTTTGCCAACACCATTATTATTGTGAGACACAACATTATTGTTAATGATAGTTTATATGAAAAACTGTCGTAATAGGATGGTTGTTATGACGGTTTTGTCAACACTGATTTTATTATGACACACAACATTACGACAGCTTTTAAAGCTTTGAAAACCGTCATAAATAATCTTTTATGACCCTTTTTCCCCGTCATAAAAATGTCTATTTCTAGTAGTGCCTATCAATAGTGTATTGCACGTTTTCATAATAAGTGGGTGAAACTGAGCAACTTAAAAGACGGTGATTATATTTTGAAGAAAGTGATTCAGAATAGCAATAAGCTAGAAGCCAATTGGCATGGGTCTTATCGTATTACTGCAGTCATCCGACCAGGCACATATCGAATTGAGACTTTGGAAGGGGAAGAATTCAAGAACCCATGGAATGAAGAACACTTGAGTAAATACTATCACTGATGTAATCATGTTGTATTAAGTTCATTTCAATAATAATGAGAATGCGATTTCCCCAAAATTGTTATTTTTTTCGGAGTACTAGTGTTATGCACAACATTATGCATCTACAAGAATACCAACAATGTTGATCGGAAACAACAAAGGCACCAACAAAGTTGGTCGTCAACACAAAACTACTAATAATGTTCGTCGGCAGCAACAAAGGCACCAAAAAAAATACCAAAAATATTGGTCAGCAACAACAAAGGCACCAACAAAGTTGTTCGTCAACACAAAAATACCAACAATGTTGGTCGGCACCAACAAAGTTGGTCGTCAACACAAAAATACCAACAAAGTTGGTCGGTAACAACAAAGGCACCAACAAAGTTGGTTGTCAACACAAAAATGCCAACAATGTTGGTTGTTAACATAAACCACCAGCGAAATGTTGGTCGGTATCAGTAAGGGCACCAAAAAAGTTGGTTGTAAAACATATTAAAAAACCACACAGGGCAAAATTATAAGTCCCAAATGCTTGGTTAACATAAATAATTTTATCTAAATTAGGCTAAAAGATGGAGAAATGTTCCACTCACGCTTGGGAACCGAGGTAACTGATGAAATTACCTAAAAACTTTAGGAACATTAGTAGAACCATGGTGATGTATTGGTAATTGATATAATACCTAGGATAATCAAAAGGATATCAATAGAACCGATGAAAAACCAAAGATTAACTAAAAGTTGATCCCTTCATAGTCAAAGACTAAAGAAACATTCATATATGAAAAGATTGACTAAAAGTTGATCCATTTGTAAAATACGCTTTTCATTAAATTAAATTATTACATTTATTGCTTAAACATGTAGAAATAAAATACAAAGCCTTATTCTACATGACGTTTTCCTTCAGCCTTAGAAACGGGATCCATGTCATCTAGAGGATCATCCAAAGTAAAAGGGGAGTTGATGAAGTTAAAGTTTTAAAGCATCCTGGTATGGATACTACTAAGACGATCAAGAAAATGAGGAGGTCGAACGATCTCTAGTTCATCGTGTAGCTCGTAATCTTCTAAGTATTTTGAAATCAAGCATTGAGGAATACAATGAACTGAAATCCAGTTAAGATCTAACTTGAATGGAGGATTGTCAAGATCTAGCAAGCCTCGGTCATACCAAACCCAAAAAGAATTGTTTTGATCCACCTTCATCACGGTTAAAGCATTTATCCAACCCCATTTATAAGATTCATTCTTGGCCTGTTGAAGTCTATCATCAAAATGTCCCAACACTTCATTATAATGGGTGCTTGGGAAATTGAAAGGTTAATTTATCAACTTGAGACTGAAGTTTCATCAATACTCCATCATTAACCTATAATTGGGAAGATTGAGTGGATAATTATTCAGACAAGGTCTACAGATTCTGGGATATCTCATCAATAGCTCGACCTTTTGCTTTTAACCGTAAAGCTTGATTGGAAAGGGCCTGTTGGGTCCTAATTTCTTTTGTGGTTCCTCGTTCAGTCTTACTTATTGCTCGGGAGGAAGATGCAGGCTTGATCTTTTTTAAGGGTTCCAATTCATCTCTTAGTGTTTCATTTTCAGCCTCTAAAAAGAAGTATCCCTCATTAGTAATAGCAACAACATCTCTAGATGCAAACTTCAAAAGATTCACTTCATCTCTCAAATTATTATTCTCCTCTTCCAGAAGTGTGGAAACAGTTCTATTTTCTTCAACTTCAATCTTAAGAAGGAATTGCTTTTTATTGTAAACCGAGATAAATTTATCAAAGCCCCAGCCTACACTTAAGCTTCGATATTTCTACTCATAGCTCTGATGCAATAGCGTAGTAGATTCACTATGTTGTTTTTAAAGTTCTTCTATCATCTCATAGTAGGCAAAATTATTTGCTACCGCCCGATCAAGTAAGTAATTCAAATAATTGTAGTCTTCCTTAGCCTTATCTAATACATCATCACTATTCAACTAAACAATTTCTTCTTCGGACAAGTTCGTATGACCTACTTTGAATAAAGAATTGCACTTACTCAGTAGCTCGGTATCATTGGAAGGCAGTTATTCCATCTTTGCTATAAAATAGCAAGAAGAAATGTCCACCAATTAATAACAAGAATAGAGAACAGGTATAATCAACAAGAGAAAAAAGGAACAAAAGGTTTTCCATTGATAACAAAGAGTTCAAGTACAATCAAAATAAAGAAAAAAACAAAAAATCAAAAGGGAATATGCTGAAAAACTTTACACTTCTCCCTATCATTATCAACCTTCTTGTTTTGCTCATAAGAAGGGGCTATAGGCTGGAGTTGCTCGGTTTGCTCGGTTGGAGGAAGAGAAGACTCATAAATTTTAGGTTGGTCTGCAATAGATTCAACCACTAGCGAAGACTCTCCAGAACCATCTTCATTTTCAACCTCATCCTCAATTACTGGAGGAGGACCATGAGTATATCTCTGTAAAAGTTTAGTGCCCTCAACAGTGTTTAACTCCTGAAGAGAAGAAACCCAACCATCTCTGAAATTTTTTTATTTTGCATACTCAATTTGAGTAGAGGAACTATAAATTGATTTGTTCTACCCCTTGTTCCAACCAGCACTGAAGGAAACCTTCACAACAGGCTTTCTCTTAAACCTGGTACAGGATACAAGATCTTGTGCAGCCTTAGCCCTACGCTCAGCTTCCTCTGCCCTGTGCTCAGCTTCCTCTGCCTTATGCTCGGGCTCCTTTCCCTTGCTCTTAGCATCCTTAGCCCTGCGCTCAGCTTCAAGGGTATTCTCATCAGACGTCTGCTAAGAAATTTTGATTGTCTTTAATTTATCCGCCTAAGAAATCTTCTCGGGCTCCAAGGCCTACTGAGATTCGAGCAAAGACTTATTCAAACCAGACAAGGCTTCTTCTACATCATTCGAAAAAGAAAAGGAAGCCCTAATTGCATCATCCTTCTCCATCATATTATTAAAGTGCACCAAGAACTGCAAGAGCTGAAGATCAAGATGAGTATACGAGAAATATAAAAGACAACCAAACTAAGAAAATGGAAACTACTTACCGATGAAAGGATCTGAGTAGCCTATTCAGAAACCCTCTAACTAAAGTGGTGTGTTGTCAATTTTTTACAACTACCCCATGATTAAAATAATCCCTATTAGAATCAAGGAGATTAACTACTAAAGCTTTAATAACTGCCCTAGTTTTTAAATAATAAATAGTATCACTAGTTACCCATTTATAACAAAACATTATTTTTGGAATCCCTATATGGGTTCCATAGATTTTATTTAACCTATATACTCCATTCGCTACTTTCCATATGTTAGGAGACACTCTTGCAACAATAGTTTCACCATTGACAAAACTCCAGACATAGGGGATTTGGAGGAAATGTAAACCCACATTCAGCAACAAAGATGGAAGGGAACCAATGACTTTTAGCAAGAGAGAAAAAATAAGAAGGAAATGTGGGATGTTCCAGTACAACCCAAGATGGAATGTTGAAGTCAATATGATATTATCAAGAAAATTGAGAGAATAAACCATCATGAAGAAAACAAAGAAGAAGAGAAGAAAAAGTTATCCAAAAGTTTAAGGATTCATCAAGTACTGAAGACAGAAAAGAAAACGATCGCACGAAAGTTCAAAGAATAGGGTAGCAGAATTAGAAGTGAGAGGTAAAAGATAATCAAAGTTTTATCGCCCCTTTTATAACTCGCCCAAAAATCTAGGAAAAGTTATGATTAAAGTGAACGACTGTTGAGTTTACGGTGGCTAACAAAGGAAAAGATGAAGATACCCCAGAAATGTTCGCTAAATTTGAAATATTTACAAAATTGCCATTCGCACTCAACAACTGTCTAAGTGGATAAATTTCACAAGTCTAGGAAGTCTACAACCGACCAAACAGCCCGAACTACTGTTGAAGCATAATATTCCACACTTTCCCATTAGATCCAAGTATGAAACATTGGGGGCATTTATTGATACCAAAATTTACCACCCTACATGAACCAATTACAAGTCAGCACGTGTCATCCAATATGGCACAAGTCCAAGTCAGCATGATATAAAAGCCCGACCAATAGGAAAGCATAACTAACAATGAAGTCTAACCAACTGGTAAGCCCGACTAGCTGAGATGCCCGACTAATAGCCAGAAATCCCACATGTATAACCGACTTAGCGATAACAGTCTTACAGCCTGTATTGCCAGTGAAGCGACAACATTCATATATTTAATTCTCATTATGTATTGATGTAAATGCCTAACAAATGAAGGCATTCCATCATTTCATACGACAAATATCAATACCCCTCTTGGGCTATAAATACATTGTATCACCCTTATTGTAAAGGATCAAAAAATAAATCGAGGCAGTCAATACATAATAATGGACGTAGGATTTTCCTTTGAGCCGAACCACTTTAAAAACCTCTTTTTCTTATTTCTTTTTAATTATTTATCTGTGATCAATCAATTAGGCCTAGTCTAATTTTTTTCATCGACAATCACTTCATGTATTTCACCCATATATAAATATCTACACTATTATATACGTATAATTATACTACAACAATCACACACCTGTCGTATGTATATCCACCCTCCCGCGTAATAACTCACCAAATGCTTTCTCTAAACTTCTATCACACCAAGTATAGTTATCCAACCCGGATACCACGAGACAATTAACTCACACCGAATCAGGAAATAAAATATTAAGAGTAGTGGAGGTAGCCATAGTTCGCTGAGTGTGCGGATGATTCATACCCAAAACGCCTCACCTCGAAAAGAATCATAACATAAAATAATGGACGCTATGACCTGGGGATTATACTCGCACCGTGTTCAGTAGGCAGGGGATTCACCCACATCGTGCAACGTCCTATGATAGCACTAGATGGGTACGTAAATATAAAAATCTAACACTGAGGGGTACGTAACCGGCTAACTCTTGCCTAAATCTCATAGCACTACCTTAAAAATATTCAAGTTTATTTCCCTGACTCCTAATTTAATAAATTTCACATTAATTAATTTATTAAAGTAGTTCCACTCAACTACATTACCCGGACACACTCACTCGATCCGTATTTTCAACCATTTGAATTTATTACACTCAATTCCATTATTAAGTTTGACACTTTTATTAAATTTGATATTACTAAAACCCATCTTCCAAGGACCTATGCATAATCCTCCATTTAATTTTAACTAATAAATTCTTTTAGAGACCCCAAAAGAAACCAAGGAAAATGTACATAAAAAATGACGAAACTACCAAAAATTTCCAACATCATTCGAACGACGTCCCTGGCCGCTCGAATGACCTCCCTACATGTTCAGTCCCCCTTCTTCCTCACGCTTCTGTTCTACCATTTTTAACCTGCCCGAGCTTCTATATTTCTCCACAAAACTCAACTCAAATTATTTTAGCACAAATACACATCTAAGGAATATCCTAATCATCATAATAACCTTTACACATATTGGATTCTCATCAAAAGGTATAAACCCAAATTGGGTTTTCACGGTTTCATACAATCGTTTTCACAATTTTGATTCGATCATCCCAATTACTCCACATCTGTCACTGAATATTTAACATATTTTGAATTCCAACCTCATTAAATCATATAACATCATCAACTGTATTTTTAATCTACACAAAATTAGTAATTTGTAAAACCCCATGTTTACATGATACCCCACCCCAATAAAAAATTTCCAATACACCCACCATGATAGGAATCAAAAATTGAATATTAAATGAAAGAAAATTAACCACTTGCCTATATTGATTCGTAGGGTTTGATTTCCTTTGAGGTAGACGAAGATTGAATGAAGAACACACCCAATTCCTTATGATTTGGCTCCCAAAAGCTCCCCAATTCCTTCCTCTATTCTTCTATGTCGATCTAGGGTTTTCTAATTGATTTATGGATGCCTCTAATCCCATAACTTAGGTTAAATAATGCTAATCCTAAAATTAGGCTAATGGGTCAAGTCCAAATGATCCGAACACCCTCGTGTGGGCCCGGTTATGACTAAAAATGTATCGAGATCTAATTACTACCTCGGGTACTCTATTCCGACTATATTGACCTATATTGAATCAACCATACATTCGGAGTTGTCATCCGAGTTACTCTATAAAATTCTCCAATCTCTACCTCAAAAAATGACACATGTGAAATTTAAAAATAACTCGAATTAATTAAATCTTTATTCACTAAATTAGTTAACTCCTCCAAATTAATAAAATCCTATATCACCAAAATAATTAAATTCTATGTCCTCAGAAAAATGGGGTATTGCAAGAATGAGGGCCCTGCTGGCCGTGTCTGAACCCTCTGCTCTCAGGTTTGAAACCTTCTGAAAGGAATCCCTCTTGTTCTATCTTCTCACACGCTACTGTTGTGAGCCACTGACACCATTCTCCCATATCTTCCTAACTTAGCTACTCTGACCTACTCACTTCCTTCCCTTCATGTGGAAGCATTGATCCTAAAAATAAAGTAGAGTGGCATTAACGACCTCAGATTAAGTAGTCAAGGTCAGATTACCCAACAAGTGTTGTCGGATCCTGCAATTAAGCCCATCCATGAACTTTAACATTTAGTTATCTTCAGTTTTCACCTCATCTTTCACAAAATTATCCAGACGTGTGAAGTCCTCCTCGTACTAGGACACGGTTCGTTCCTCCTGAGAAACATCGAGGAACTTTTGTCGCATCTATGTCTGAATATAGGACGAAAAATACTTGAAGTCGAATCGCACCTAAAATCCGTCGATAGTCATAACATCTCTCTGTCCTGCTGTGGTCACTAACTTCCACCATTATAAAGCTACGCCCACTATCTTGAAAGTAGATAGTGTTTACCTCTGGAACTCACTACACTCCACAAGGTGAAGATGGGATGTAATGTCCTTCTTCCACTGGACAGCTACCACTATGTCCGAGCTTCTCTAAAATTCTGTTAGGTGTCCTTTATGAAAGTCCTCCCCTAACCTCTCATAGGCTAACAGACCCGGGTTAGTCTGAATGATCGGTGCCACATGTGCCTGAGGCTAGGCCTGGGGAAAGTGTTGTGCCATTGTGATCATCATCACATTTACTACCTGTGTGCCCAATATATTAGCCACCTATGTGGATGTAATGTTACCCTGTGGGGCTTCCTCCTCAACATTAGCTCCCGTCTGATGCATTCTCTTTAGTGGCATCTAAAAATATATTTAAATTTGTATATGCTCATGATCAAATACAAAATAATCAGCAAAAGAACATAAATGTGTGTAGGTAAGGATGAATGCAACAGTCCTACAATAAAGCTCTATATCAAAGGACGAAATGTCGGAATGTAAAAAGACACGCGGATTCTAAAGACACTAGAACATGATGCTCTGATACTATCTGTGACACTCGACCTATTTCAATAATGGGTGATCAATCCTCTACTAAAATAAAATAGGAATCTTATCTGATTTATTCTTAGCATCACTCTCGAAACCATTTTCATTACTAACCACCTAATAATTAAATAAGGCGGTTTCAAATTTAATCTTTCATTAACATACAACAATATTAACCAATAAAAAATAATCCCATATATAGTAACCAAAGTAAATGAAACCACAATGTAAAGCCTAAAGCAAATATAAATAAATAAAGTCCCCGAATAAACCATCGGGTAAAAATCCAATGCATACAAACCAACTGACTAAAATAATCTAAAATACGTAAGTCTGAATGAAGAAGGGAAACACGCCCAACCAATACTAGAATAGAGAACCTAATCTAGGATGTCAATAATATAATTGGATACTCAAAAATCCTATAAGCCTCCATCAACTGCAGCTACGAAATCCTAGGAAGATGAATCATCTTTGGTGTCCCTGTGGCTGGACACCTAAAAGTTTTTGAAAATATATTTGATACAGGTTGGAGCCCAAAACCTTTGAAAAATATTTATCAAGTGTATAAAATGTATAAATAAAAAATACCCAGTCAATTTTCATATTTATAAACTGGTAGTGTACTCTCTTGAGTCAACCTCACCCCTCATCTAAAGTGCGCACTTAACGTATCCATTTTAACCTGCCTAGATACGCTAACCCTCCAAACTAGCCTTGACACTAACATCAATACTATAGTACCCTAGCCCGAGGATAATATCTACCCTTGGTTCATTAATTTTCTTTCACAACTGCTTAATTAATAGCTTATTAAATCATCACAATTTAAGATTTAACTTACTTTATTTTTTTATTTCCAGAATCACATTTATTTGTCTACAATTGTATATAATTATTCTCATCTTTATATACGTAATTAATTTACATCTATTAACTTGTACCCGTATATAATTATTCACATCTTTATATACATAATTATTTCACACAAAAGTAAACACATATATATATATATATATATATATATATATATACATACACACTAGGGTATGCCCGTGCCTGAAGGCACGACGCTAATTTTTAAAAGTGTACGTCATTAATAAAATATTTTATAGAGTTATATGATGTCGTGTGAAGTCTTGTTCATAATTAGTGTTATCATGTATTCTCGTTTTAATCGTATTGTTACTCCTGCTAATTGGGTGTTAAAATGTTTAACCGTGTCAAATTTGGGTGTAAAAATTAGTTGCCAAATTATTGTGTATTTTCATGTTAAAATGAGTGTTAAAAGTGCTTTCAACATTTTTGCCGTCTATTTTCGTGTTAAATTAGGTATCAAATTGTTAATCGTGTTGATCGTGCCATGTTGTGTATGTGTCCCAAATGCGTCATGTTATCCCAAAACATAACATTAGCACCCAAACAAAACTTACGCATCAATAACAAAATGAAAAAAGCAATAAGTTAAGGTAACATTTGAATAAAAACACATCAACTCAAATTATAATATAATAGAGCAATATTTGCTCCCTCCAATATATTCATGCCTCATTCTCTTTATATAAGCATGTAAACATAATATTAAACTAAATATATTCCAAGAGAGCATAAAGATAATCTTGTATCAATTGTGATTTATGTATTTTGTGCAAATAAAATAAAGGAGAGGAGGTGTAAACTATATTGTTTGGGGATTAAATAGCGATAGGAATGAGGTGGAAACAATTGAAGTCATATCATAGACTATCTTCTGTCTACAACTTAATTTTCAAAATATTTTAATATCACTAATTCAAGTAGATGAACAAATAAGGGTGAGTAGCATTTCATTGAACTAATATAAGTAGCAACTTGTCTCCCATTCCAAAACATAAAGAATGAAACCATTAAAAATGAAGGATAAAAATTCATCTGCAGCTATAATATAAGTAAAAATTACATATTAATAATGGACTTCATAAGGTACTATAAAACATCCTTGGGGTGAACTCTACTTCATCGGTGGAACCACCAGTCGGCGCCATCGAATCCAATTTCGTAGTGATCTTGGCTGCTCCACTCTGTGTAGTAATTTGTGTAATTGGTCTCATCTCGATTGCTCGTTGTGCCTGACAACGCCGCGTGGGTGGAGCCATTACTGGAAACTCAACAGCCCAACATCCCCAAACCAATTAAATAAAATGAGATGGAGGTTACCTGGTGTGGCTCACCCGTTGTAATTTCTGCAAAACAAAACAAAAACATCATTTCAAGGTTTCAAATCCCTATGCAAAACCATGATCAACTAAGATGGAGGGTACCTGCTGCGTACAGGTGGTGTTGCTGCTGCGTACAGATGGTACTCAAGATGAACTTAATTAGAGGTTCTACATTTTTTATGAAATTGGTAAACTCGTATAGCACGTGATGTGAGCCCACAAATTTTTATATGAAACTAAATTCAATGTTAATGGCTTACCATAAAGATAAACCCAGTGATGGTTTGGATGCTTGGCTTACCATGTCTTAAAACCCTCTTTAAGCTAACGCATCTCCTCCTCCCCGGGCGACATTGATCCGCAAAAGAAAGGATCCGTTCCACTTACGAAAACCCTGTTTTAAAACCTATTTCAAACAAAGATATTTACAATACAAACACTCACCTACTTAAGTTTGAAACCCAAGCTCCGAAAGGAATTCGTTGTTCTCCTTCACATTGATCTCAGTCAAGAAAACAAACGAAAACAAAAAGACTTGATCAGTATAAATTAACAACCAATATAAATTAACTATTTAACAACCAATATAAATTAAGTAATTTAACAACCAATATAAATTAATAACCAATATAAATTAACTACCAACAAAAAAGAAGGGGAAACTTCTATTCAGTAGCAGACCTGAAAGAAAAAAATTATCTACTTTTAGTGATAGCGTGTGCCTTGCGCATGAGATTGAAAAAAACATGTGCCTCACTTCGTGAACCCCCTAATGACTTGCGAAATAAAACCCTAAACCAAGCACCACCACTTCTAGAACATAATTTCAAAATGATAATACGGAAAACCATAACAACCAAAAAGGTGAAAGAACTGTACAAATGAAAAAATTGTAGATAGAACCAATCTCATCGACTTATGTTCAAAAATCTATACATCAAAAAATAAAACAACTACAGATTAGGTGTACTACTGCTCTGCAAATTGACAAAGATTGAATATATAGATCCATATATAATATTATACATACCTTACAAAATGGATGGGTTTGGAAACAAACAATATGAATTAGAAACCTGATATTACAAATAAAAAAAAAATATATAAAAAAAAGTTAGGACGAACAACATAAAGTAGAAAAAATAAAACAAAAGACCTGAATGTCTTGACATAGAAATTAAAACCCAAATGCCTTTGTAGTTTGCTCCAAAGCCCACCACAACCATCAAAATCGCAAATGGAAATTTTTTGACAGTCGTACCTCAGCAAAAATCATGAATGTTAACCCACAAAAAAAATATAATGTAAATGAAGACTTAGATTGCACCGGAGCGTGGAGACCGTCTCACCTATGCACAAAGATTGCACCTCTATCCAGTGATCCGGAGAGTAGATTGCAAATAATAGAAGAGGAAAATTAGTACTTTGGTGTAATGATTGCAAATTCTTGCGCATATACCTTTAAAAACCTGTAATGAATAATGTAGTCAGTTGATAGTTTAGTGAGTAATAAAAACACAAAGGGATACTCATTGGGGAGATTGCAAAAGACACTATACAATGACTAAAAAATATATTTTAGTTTATGGCACAGTACGTTACATGTAAGTTTCACACCAATAAATTCAATTTTAGCGAATAATGCCTAACATACGCCCGCGAGTTAGTATGCCACCACTTAAAAATAACTATTGTGCTAGGTGAACCTAATTGAAAAAACATTTGAAAACTCTGACTAAACTCAAAACCAAAAAAGGCAATGAAAGTAAAAAAAATAAAAATACATCAAAGTTATCCATGAATAAAATGTGAATGTGTGCGTGTATAAGAGGGTTAGAGGGAGAGGGAGAGGAAGATGATGATGTGTGATTATGTACGTGTGTGGGTGAGTGTATGCATGTGCGAGAGAGTAAGAAGGAGATTACCTCTAGTGTTTTCCATTGTAGAACTCCAGTTTATGGTACATATCTGTTTACTTAAAAACATGCATATAACCAAGTTAGAAGGTTTGGAGATTCCACCATTTAATCATAAAAAAGTAATAAGTGTATAATTAACATTAACTATAAGAAACCAAAAAAACACATCTTGATACAGGGGATTTAATACCTCAATCTTGGCCCAATGTTCAGAAGGAAAATATGTATCATTTAGAGTCAATTCAATGTTAATAAAATCTAGGCGATATAGCTTTCAGTGGAGTAGCGTTGATGCGCGTGTGTGTGATAGGTAGAGAGATACCTGATTTGTTTTAACAGTTAGATTACAACCCCCGATGTGCCTGATAATTTGATTTTTTCGTGGAGTTTATGTTACTGTAACAGTTATTCATTATAGAGGAGAACACAGCAGAATGATCCTACAGATTTAAACGCAAACTCCACGAAAAAATCAAATTATTGGGCACATAAACTTCACGAATAACTGCTGAAGAACTCCATGAATATAGTGTTAGTCTTAGTTATACTCACCTAAAATCAAACTCCATGAATACTTCTAGAAGAAGATAATTCTAGCATTTATAAAAATATATATAGTGTTTTAAAAGAAAACTCCACCTAGAAGAAGATTTTTGCCTCTAATGAATAACTGCTACTGTTATACTAATGGATCATCTCCAGGTGTCGTCTTAAGTTAATACTCAAGTAGCAGTTATAACAGAATATTCCAATAATATAGTGTGAGTATATATAGTGGAGAACACGGGAGAATGATCCGAGTAGATTCTTCTGGTTTCATTTCAAAATTAAGGCATCTTAATATGCCTACAAAGACTAAAATGAAACCTACAGCCAGAATCACCATTGAATTTCTTTTGGTTTCAATGCTCGAGTGAATTCCCCATCCACATTTGACATTTTAATGGATTCACAATAAAAAATATTAGGACATCCAAATAACTGAACCAAATTGTACTAATTGGTAAGAAATTCAAATATTTACATAAAACGGATGTTATACAGTCAGAAAACTAAGATTAGAGGTTAAGCTGCGTCCTGAAAAACCAATTGATGAGTGATTCAGCATGCCCACAAAGCCTTCCACTGACAGTGATGGTCTGTACCCACCCGCAAAACCAATAGCCAATGGTTTACTATTATGATTAAGCATTCCCCCATGGGTCCCACACCACCCACACAAATGACTATTATGATTAATCATTCACCCATGGAGCCTGAATGATGAACCTGCAGGCATAACACCCCTGGGATCCAGTCTAGGTGCAAGACCAGTAAAATGATCGAGCAACGGACCTGCACCAGATCCAAGAAGTATAGAAGGGGAGCATAACAATTGGAAACAAATGACAAAATAACATTGAGTTTATATGTAAATTCAAAATATTGGGGCATAGGTTATGAACAGCTAACAAAATAAGTAATGTGTTTTGATTGTACTTTACTTTGAGGCTCCTCAAATGCTTTGGCAAATGTAGGCTGCAAGTGAACTTTGTGTGTATTTCTCTTCCTTCTGTGAAAGTGTTTTGAAATTAAAATGAAAAGTATCTTTAAAGGGATAGTAATAAAGTAACCACACCTTGAATAACTACAAAAAAGTATCAAATATACAAAACTGTAGAAAACCTTGAATATTTGTGAACTCTCACCCCAATTAAAGACCTCTCTTAGCAAATCCCATTTTGAAGCTCGACCCTACAAGATACTTGTGAAAATGAAAAAAATTGAATATAAGTAACATAATGAACCATTAAAAATCAGTAATATGTAATCAACCATTAAAAATTACCTACAATAGACATCGGTGTAACTGTGTTAGGACTATTGTTTTTTTTAGGTTTATGATAAGATAAAGTACTACCCCTTTGTAACAACACAGTGATAGGAGAACAAATTACACACTCTACATATCATCCTAGTTCCTCAACCTTAAAAGATTGATCGGACTGAGAACGGTTGATATTTGACAAACAGGTCGCAAGACATAAAAAAGGCCATCTTTAAATAAGGATTTACTCTTACTAATTGATTAGGTTAAGCCCCAGCTAGTACTTCATTGACCACTTCATGCAAATTCTATTTTTCGGATCTATTGACCTTCAACGGCCCTGAAAGAAAGGATGTTAGAGATGTGCAACAGTTCATATAACAGTTAGTTCACATTATAAGTTCACATTCTAGCAGGTATAACAGTTCATATAGCAACAGTTCATATTCTAAGTTTGAACTATGACTAATTCATTGTCTACATAACATTTCATTAACATTGGAATCTTTTTTGAAACAATCTGAAGCTATCAATAAAGCAATACAATAAAACTCAATTATTCACATTACACTTTCGTATTATGAAAAAATGTAGCTAGAGGTCGCCTCCATTTTAAATCCACGAATACACATAAGTAGTAGAGTACCTTGGAATATTGTGAATCTTCCAAATAAGTACAAAAACAAAGTTAGTGATGATTTGAAAAGAAAAAATCATGAAATGAAAAAAAAGGATGAACATACAAATAATAAATGGATTTAAAAAATTAATAAAGCACGACATATGAACAAAGATTAATAATAAAACATATATTACAATAACAGTGGACAAAGAATGAGACACACCTTGGAGCCCCACTGAGTGTAGTTAGAACTTGTACATAATTGCTTAATATTTAAAGAACAGATTGGACTATTATAAATAATATCATAATTACAAACCGTAATTACAAACTCTTATAAAAAAATTCAAACTTTACACTGTGTATCATAAGATTTTACCTTAGAAGATATATTTTAGCTTCTTTTAAGAAATAAAAAAGATACTGCATTTATCTCTCTCTATTGTACATGGAGCATTTAGTCATTATGAAAAATGTATATAAAACCAACTCTTAGATTTCCTTGACAGAGTTCTATATACATACATATTCAATAATTTGCATACAAAAGATTATGAAGTGAATTAAAATGCTACCCCAATTCACATTCATCAACTAAATCTGACGTCAAAGACGAAACAATGGTCATTATATGCACTGAATTACTGGTAACCAATGTCGAAACATGTTACACAAATGTCGTGAGAAACATTCAGAACCACATGCCATAAAAGTCAGGTCTAGGAGTCATCTTTTTTTAAATATCTTAGAAACAAATTCATTTGAAGGCATAATCTCCAAAATGACTCAAAAATATGTTGAACAAATCCCAGATCGAGCCAAAAGGAGCTTGAAAATGCGTAATTAATATACGATGGAGTATGAATAAGACATGGTTCCATACATTGCAAATCACACTCACGAATGAAAATCGCATCAGATCTATATCACTTCAAAATGAACACATTCAAAGCTTCTGAATATTAGTACTATTTGGATATTTAATAAGAACAACCACTATAGTCTAGGCACCACAAAGCAATCCAAATATCATTAAAAAATAGATCTTGCGGCTCATATTTGCATAAAACTCTATTCCGTTCACGATACATACCTCAACAAATAGATATTCAATAAAAACTAACATACATAATATAAAATATGAGTCCCTTTAACATACATGAAAAACTAACATACATAATATCCAAAGTTTTGTTAAAACAATGCACGTGTCAACATCAAAAGAATGAACTTTCCAATTAATATCCAAAATTTTGTTCAATACCAATGCGTGCAAGATCTTGCCCATCATGAACTTTCCAATCCATATCGAATTACATCAGCATGGAAGTCGAGGTTGTACTGAGTAACTGATTTAAAACATAGACTCAAAAATGGGAAGATTTAAAACCAATCTAAAAAATGACAAAGATGGGGAAAGGTGAAGATCTTACCACAACATAGGGTGATAATGCAAGTCGATGGTCGGTTGGATCTGTATACCATAAAAAAATATTCAAAAAAAGATATTGATTTTTAAATTAATACCTCCACTCCTATTATTGTACCAAAATAAAAATCCCTAAAATATTTATAGCACCCACAAAATAAATCTTTTTGAAATGTGAACTATTTCCAAGATTTAAAAGTGAATAAAAACTGGAAAAGTTAAATAACTTCAGGAAAAAGCCCTAATCAAGTATCTACAAATCACCCATCCAAATACCCAAAACGAATGTCACAAAATAAAGAAATGAACAAAGAGGATTATAAACATACATTAGGGTTTCAAAATTGGTTGATTTCGTTCACAATCGCAACCTAAAAAATAGAAAATCCCAATCTCAAACTTCTACAAACGTACCATGTAAATGAAAAGGAGGTTACCTAAAAATTACCTGAGCTCGCACCTACATCCATTGATAGAGGTAGGTTTGGATCTCATGGAGAGAAGAGAAAGCCAAAATGAAGAAAAGAGGGAGGTTGGATTACATAAGATTTACAGCACATTACCTAAGATTTATGCACCAATATGAATGAATATTAAACAAACGAAAGCTAAAATCAGAAATGAAACTTACGTAAGGGGAGCGGCGTGTAGAGAGAGAATCGGCGGCGTGTAGAGAGGAGGGGCGGTAGATCAAGCAAGAGATGTTTTAGGTAGGGTTTTTTAGGTCGTTGATGAGAGAATGGGAAATGTGTTCTCTGTGTGAGAAATGAGAGATGAGAGAGGGTCTAAGCGGGAGGGAGAAGTGGAGAATGAAGAGGTTCGGACGAAAGTACCCCCAATTTTGAATTAGAGTGTAAATTTGATAAGAAAAAAAAGAGGGGGAAATCAAAGATTTAAGGGGCAAAATAGGAAGTGCAAAAAAAATTCATCCAGATGACATCATCTTTTGATCTTATGACATACACAACTTTCATACTTTATTTTATATATATATATATATATATATATATATATATATATATATATATTTCTCACTATATACATAGACCGCTATCCTTCTGAGTCTTTACTCACTGGATGCAAAATAACTAGAATGATATCAAGCTCTAGTAATGTCTACCACATTCTGGGAAACCAGATCGGAATCTCACCACCGAACCCCAAAAAATAAAGGAGTATCGGAGGTGGTCATGCATTATGTCCGCGGGATATAACCATACCACATTATTCCATGGGATTACAACACAAGATAACCTAGTCATGCACAGACCTGTGAACCTGGGCAACGGCACCACTTCCATTGATATTTACTAGGGTGACCTCCCACATCATGCAACCTCCACCGACAGCTTATCCGATAGGATGAGTATGTTTCAAATATAATATCGTACACATGGATATTATAATACGCACATATATATTCTCTCCCTCTCTCTCTCTCTCTCTCTCTCTATATATATATATATATATATATATATATATATATAATAAGGAGTAAAATTTTTAACACTATTCCATAAGTTGATAACTTAATAAGGGGCTAGGATGGAACCAACAATGCAAGAATCCAAGAGTTGAAATTAAAATACCCCTTTTACCATTTTTGCCCCTAAAATATTTGGTTTCCCTCCTCTTTTGACACTCTTTACTTCATTTTCCCCTTTCTTCAAAATTCAAAAACAAGGGTAAATAGGGTATTATACCCATTTGATCTCACTTTTTTGCTCACACAATCCACGATACTCTTTACTTTCAGACATAACTCACAAAATCACCAAATCCTTTCTCTTTCACATGACACTCTCTCTCCCATGGATACAACCTTATGCTTTCTCTATCTCGGTGATCACATTTCAAGGTTAGGGTTTGGCATGGTTTTGTGGGTTTGAAATTTTGGGGAGGTTTCATTTATTTTCCTTATTGAAGTAGATGGGGTAATATCTCATGATTTTGTTTTAACTTTTTTTGGTTGAATGTTTAGGTTTTTCACTTATTCAGTGTTAGATTGATAAAATCTTGCTTCACGATTCACTTAAATGAAGATTTGTACTATGATTTGGCTAAGGTGAGTATTGTCATTTAAATGAAGATTTATACTGTGATTCATTTAAATGGACATTTGTATTGTGATTTCATCTACTTAATTTTTGAGTTTTTAAATTTGTAGGTTGAAGGTTTCAATATTGAGCTCTCGAGGGTTTCAGATTTACCCACGTGAATAGGGTGGTTTCAATAGTGATCTCTCTCTCAGTCCGTTTATTTTGAACAAACAATGCTTTTCTTTCCTTTTTTGAATTTGTTTTTTAGCCCTAACAATTTATTCTATTGATTATTTATTTAGTTACATGTTATATGTTGTGTGGTTGATAGAATGACCAAGTAAGATTTTTAGGCACTTTCATTTATATTTGGGATTTGGCAACTAATCTGAGTTTACAATTTGTAGATCTGAACATTTTTAGGTTCAATTTGTGACCTAATTTGTTCTAACCATTTTTTGTTTGTTTTCCATCTCTACATTAATCTATTTATGTGTTACATTTACTAATTTAGTGTTTTTTTCACAGCTATACTTTATCCCACCTCTAACAACTATTTATATGTTACATTTACTAATTTGAGTCTACAATGTGACATGCTTGAAATCCTTACAATGCTTGCAAATATGTAAATGAGATCCTTTTTCATTTAAGAACACTATGAGAGGTTTGAATTATGTGTTAATGACAGAGTCATCATTTCTGGCTTACAGTGTAGTCGGCCATGAATTCTAAATAAACCATGTAAGAGTGACGCGTGAATGAAAGATAATCTGATCCGAAAATGGATTCCGGTTCTAAGCATGCCAATTTGAGTACGACCAATTTTGATTTTGATCGTGAGATCACTTTTGTGAAGGTCTCGCAACTGTGGTGATCTGGTCATTCCCAAATGAATCTGATCAGTTTGAATTCATGTACACACCAAAGATTAATTCCCATCATCACTATGACAAATTCACTCCATGTTTGACTATCCCAGATGAAGGTACATACCCCCTAATTATCTCTTCAAAGTTCTACATATGAAATCTAGGCTTTTGTAAGAGTCTATACAAAATCTGGGATCATCTTTTGCTTGGTTCATCTGTGTTGTTAGGATATTTAGGAGGGTTCAAATGTACATACTACTTATGTTTGGAATTAATACATGGTTTAATTTGGAAGGTAAATGGAATTTGAGGTGGGATAAAAGGAATAATTTTATTCCATTTCTAGATAATTTCGCATTAATTTGATTGATAAACTCAAACTATAATTCACATTTAAAGCGCGCTAACAACTAGTATAAGGGCTTGGTTACGTTAGTTTTTGGTTAATATGTTATTTGTTCATTGATTTGTATTTTGTTTGAATATGTTGTTGGAACCCTATATCTTGAGCTTGAAATGAGGACCCCTCCACTTTACTTGGCAAATTGAAAAACAGTCGGCCTCACAAGGTAATGTGTTCAAATTATATATTTTTTTTCATTTCATTAGCTATTATTGGTAATTACAATATAGTTGAAAACCTTTTTGCTTGATTTTGGGTGTAGTGGAGTCTACATCCTGCCTCAGAAGGTTGAAGACTTCGTTGCGGCGAGCATAGGACAACAGAAGGGAAATCATCCTTTGATAATCAGAGGTGGGTATAATGGGATCATTTTCGAGAAATCCACTAAAAGTGATTGTGTAACTACATTTGGAGGGTTTGAATTATCTTTTGTATGATAAATAAGATATGTTTGAAAATCATCACCCCCTTCTTCTTCACCTTTACCTATCTGCATGCATTCTGCTTTGAGTGCTATATAGTGTAATATTTCATTTTAATTTATTTACAACCCTTAGGATTTGGAATTAAATTTATCCAGTTAGGTGGTTTCATTTGAGGTGGGTTCATTTGCATAATTGATCCATATTTGATTTGTTGATGCGTTTTGCTTGATTTATTCTTTTTATAGGAATGAGAGAGGGCGGTGAACAATGTTGTTGCCGTAGCTGCAGTTGCTCATGATACCTCTTCATCACCCTCCTAATCTTCCTCCTCTCCAGTGTTTCTGTAATAAACATTACTTTTTTGTGGATTAAACGTATGCCTAGTACTTTTGACAATTCAGTTTTGGTTTTTTTTATATATATATGTATGTACATATTTTTACTTTTGACATTTCTGTACATATTTCATATATGCAAGATTGTTATAAGTGGTGGCATGAAATATGAATCCAGATTTCATATATGCAAGATTAGTATACTATTCTGGATTAAAAGTTTATTTTTGTTTTGATGGTACTAATTTAATGATTATATTTATTTGTTTTGTAGGTACTAATTTTGGGTTCTCAGTTATTGCCATTTTTATCCGTGATTCGTCCAGTTACAGATTTGTAAATGCATTATATGATAAACATTTACAGTTCATTATATGATAAAACATGTATATGTGTATGATTGTTGATTCTGTGTATATTATAATCCAGCTTAAAAGCCAAAACCCACAACTAATTCCTCCTGCTACAACACTAATATGTGTATGGTTGTTGATTCTGTGTATACTATAATTTAGCCTAAAAGGATCAATTATGTGTATGATTGTTGACCAATTCTGCGTATGATTGGTTTTATGCATTTATTATGGTGGTTCTGAACTCACCTTTATATTAGTTTTTAAAAAATCATAAATGAGTTTTATTTTTAGGCCTTTAAAAGTTATTAAAATTTAAGGTTTTGAGGCAGCCGCTTCTGCTGCCTCCCTCATGTGGCTGACCCTGACAAATTTTTTAGTTTGTCCTTACAAGAATGATCATTTTCGAATTGAGATCATTAATTTAGGACAAAGAAAATATATTTCTAATGCACATATATAGTTTTAGAAGGCAAAGGAATTTCTATTCCAACATTAGAGCGTCCCATGTTCCACATAATCTTTTCATCAAACCTCTACATACAGTGGTAAATGTAATTCATAAAGTTTCACTAAATTCCACTAACACTCTTTATAATCTTTTACTATTTATAATTATCCCAAATGTACTTTTTTTTTGTTCTTTTTCAAAACAACATGTTTTGGTTTCACCATCTTCAATTTTAATTTTATTGATAGCCATTATAACTCTTCTAGCTTTAACCGTTGAATGGAAAAACTTACCGTTCAAATTTCCCTCTTTGAGCCTTTTAATCTCAGATTTCTTTCGCTAAACATTTCCTTTAGTACTCAATGCTTTGTGAAACTTGGATTTAGATTCATTCATATTTCCTTCACTCCCCTGTGGTTTAGACTCTCTTGCTGCCCTGCTCTGTGTGATTGATTAAAGCTCTCCGGATGTGATTCAAACACTTCTTCTGGAAGGTCCCAGATACATAGATCACTACATGCTGCTGTTTTGTGATTTATTGAAACTCTTTCGCTGTGATTCAAACACGTCTTCTAGCAGTTAAGCAGTAGAAATATACTATCGAGACTAAGCATTTACTACTCAGACTAAGAATTTATGGTTGAAAATGAATGACAACTTCAATCTAACTTTTATTCCCAGATGAAGTGTATTGAAGAACTGCAGTAGCTCGAGAGGTCCCTTGAAGTTATTTTGGGTTGGATGATAGAGAAGAAGGTCTATATTTTTCCTCTTCGTATCAATATTTTTCACTTTCAATACTTTAATATATACTTTGCTTGAGATTTTGAACCCGAAAAATCAAATGATTCAGAAGAAAGGGTTGATTTTGGCAAAGACAATGATAGTGAGGAGGTGATGGATGAAGAGGTTGAGTATGAAATGAACAAGGGGAAGTAGAAGATATAGAAGAATAAAAGGAATAAACTGTTGTTCCAAATAAAGGTACTTCTGCTCAATTTGTAAGTCTTATTTGATTAAGTTATATTTTTTAATTTAGTTTGGGTATTTCTGCTCAGGAGTGTGGTACAATTCGGTAGGAGGCGATGCATTTGGTTTAACGCGGGAGAAAGAAGATTTTAAGGTATCATATGATGGGTGATGCCCTATCTGCTAGCATTTTCTTTATCTGCTTCTATATGTTTTATAATATGAATTGTGATTTTACATTCATGGATTTGACATCTTCTAATCAAATATGTTTAGGTGTAAATTTATTTCAACTCTCCTAGGTTATGTACCTCCCAATTTCACTTCTGATCTCCTTTTAAATGCTCGGTGGTGGGGGATAATTAAGGATTTTGGTATGTGCTTCGCTTCTGATTGTATAGTTTTGTCTAGAGATTGTAAGGCTTTTGGTTTGGTATTGTGTTAGGTTATTAGAGTTTAGATATTGTGTTTGATTTGTATCAGCTTTTTCTTGACTAATTCCGGAGGGAATTTTGGCTCCGTTTTGACTCAGTCGATATTTTTCACGAGCTCCAGATTCACAACTAGAGAAGATCTATCCTATATGGGTATTATGATTGTGTGTGCAGCACTTCCCATGGCGACGGTGCACTTCCCCCCAGTGGGGGACCTCTATTTTAATAAAAGTTCATTGAAGAACTCAACAAATCCTTCAAGAAAGACTTCTCATTTATCAGAAACGGAAGGGGGTTATGTTTTAAAATATAGAGCTTTTGTTGTCATGCAAAGTAATGGGGCAGTTACGTGTCACAAATGTGGAGAGTAGTTTGGGAGTTGGGAAGCTCATCATCTCTCCAAGCATGCTGGTGAATAAAAATCTTTCCTTTTACATCTTTTTAAAGTTTGTTTTATTGCCATGTCTCCTAATTTGTACAAAAAAACATATCATTTTGGTTTGTATTTTATCAAACAATTGCTTTTGCTGATAAAATTTGATTTTCTGTTTCAAAAAGAGGTCAAGAACAAATCAAATACTTTTTGTTGATTATAGTATTATATTACTCTACTCACAATGTCACAAGAACAGTTTATGAGAACAAGCTGTTTTCTGCTTAAAAAATATATTGAAGACTGTTATAACTCTTTGGTACATGTCCCTCTCTTTACGGTTTTAAATTAATCTCTCATTTATATAATTTTCTACATTTTCATGGTTTCTTTTGTGATAATTTATCGAATCATTTTTGAAGGAACCGCCAAACTTAAAGGTGTATCGCACTCTTTACTTACCACACTCTTTACTTACCATACTTGAAGAGTCATTTTAGTATTATATCTATTCAATGATTGGATTTAACTTTTCTTAGCTTAAAAAATTGGAGGCACAATTGAAATTGATGTTTTGTTGTGTGGATAGGAATCTTGACGGTTTTAGGATGTTGGTAGTACTATATTGAGTAGAAGTATCCTAATCTAGACATTTTTATTATTCATTTCAGGTTACACATTGCAATTATAACATGCAAGAAGGTTGCACATTATTGGTCTACCAATGGCCGCAACATTAAATTATGCGGATAATATCGGGGCTAAGAATGTGTACATTATATCTTTGAAGGGGGATCAAGGAAAGATTGAGTTGGTTGCCTTTAGCATGTGTGGGTGATATGGTGTTGGGACTAAGAATTTTTGTTAGGAAGTCTTTATATTTCTTAAGAGTGATTTTAAATTTGTTCAAAATTATGTAGTTATAATTTGTTTTAGTAGATTTTTTTTTCTTTATTTTACTTTCTATTTACACTTTAGTTGTGTAATTTATTTTAAATCTTAGGCCCGTTCATTGAAGTAATTGTGTAATTTGTTTTGTTGAAGTATTTATTAGATGAATTTGGGATTTTTGAATATTATTGGATTGGTTGTTACCCGTACGTAGGGCGGATAGTCCAATAAAAAAGGATATTATGCCCTTTTTTAAAAAAATTGACACTAATTATTTGAGGCGCAATTTGAATTCGGTTGAAGAATAATGTATTTTCATATCATATGTGAATTTGTTTGATGAATTTTTTTAATGTTGTTGTTGGACTATTTATTATTAGTTAAGTAGGGTATATAGTCCTATAAATAATTAGTATTATGTCATTTTTTAAAATTACACTTTGTTTTGATGAAGAACCAAATTTTTGTCGTTACTTTTGAAATTTTTGCCATTTTATGAATACATATTTTGAAATTTTTCTCCGTGCCTTCAGGCACGGGCATTCCGCTACTATATATATAATATATATTTACATTAAACGAATAATTTGTGCCTATCACCCGAAGCACTAGTCCAATAGCACGAGTCTATCCCCGACTCTTATTTAATAAAATTCTTCTATTAATTAAATAATTAACAGTACTTCTCATTACTAGAATCTCCCGGACTTTCCCAACTAATCCTAAATATATGAACCGAAAATCACTTTATTCGTAAAATATCCCACACCCTATACAAGTGAATCGAGGTAATTCTCATATACCTAAATTCCATTACTAACATCTCCAGAAGTATTAAAATTATTCATTTGACCTCAACCAATTTTTCCAAATTAAAAATCTACCATTTATTCACAATGAAAGCCCAAACTGCGACTTACGGCAGGTCCGAATCAATTTGGGTTCATGGCCGAATCGATTTTCCCGCTAAATCGATTCGCCTATTGCGACTCAATTGATTTCAATCTAGACAGGAGCTCAGTTCTTGTTTCATGATGACGGGATTTCCCTCTACCCAATCACTAAATTCTATATTCCCAATATGCTTATCATTATAATTAATCCTCTAACGTTTCCCTGCAAGGATTCTACCCACATTTCAACCCTATGTCCATAATTAACATATCAATCGTTCTAGTTCATTGAATTATTCAATCTTCATGTGAAAAGTCACAATTTTTCAAATTTCGACATTTAGGTTCTTCTTTAGTAAAAAACCATTCTAAAATTACGTCACACAATTTAGAATATAATGATTTCTATATTTTACAATTTCTTCCATCAATTATATTATAGCGATTCTTCTCATAAAAAATCTCGTTTTTACATGGAAAGTCCCACCCCACAATAGTATCATTCTATTCCAATTTTAATATGAATATTACACCACACATAATCAAAATAGCAAGTTTATATACTTGCCTTAAATCCTCAATGGGATTCTGAATCTTTACCCTTCGGGTTAAAGAAGGCAAGAATTCTCCTCCACTTCCTTCTCCATATCAAGCCTTTGGATCTCTTGGGTTTCCACGTCCCTCTTTTCTCACAAATGACATCTCCTTATATTTTTAATGTGTTATGGCCGCCTCTCTAACCTTAACCCTCGTATATTAAACCCATATTGTTAAATTAGGTAAAACCGTTAGTGTAAAATAGTCCGTATGCCCTTACTCAGGTCTCGACTAGTCTAAAAAGTCCCCGATAATCAATTTCTACCCCCGAGTACTTGATTTTGACTATTTTGACCACTCCCGCATCAACCGTGCACTCGAAATCATCATCCTAGTCACTAAGAATGAATGTCATATTTCAATCTAGAAAATAGCCCACACAAATGTCCCGGTTGACATACTCTCACTCCCGTCGTTTCTTCTCATATACGACACACTACAATTGACTTAATTAAATTTACTTAATCACGCTAGTAAATTTACACATAAGTATTAATCCTTTTCTCACCAATTAACATTTATTAATTACACATTATTTTTTCATTTTAATTAAATTATGTCAAACGTGTAATTTAAATGGTAAAATAAATTACTTAAAATTACGGGGTATTACTACTTTCTAATGAATATCCCATAATTCCAATGTATTTTCTACTATAATGTTATCCCAAATATTCTAATTAATTTATTGAAGTTTTATGTTTTGAATCATCAATAATTTAACATCAAAAAATTAATTTTATCAATTCGTACGATATACGTAAACCAATATAACAAAGTTGTATCACATGAACCCAAGTACTATAATTATAGAGTTCAATCATTAACCTCACCAAATTACTAAATTTTGACAACGATCTAAAATATATGCATACTTATAACAGGAATTGATTCCAAATTTAAGAATTTTTCCAAAGGTACTAAAACAATTGTGCCAATTGCCATAACTTCGATATAAGACAAAGTTGTACCATTTTTACTCTCATTGTACAAGTCCAAATAAAACAATCATATAATGACCGCCTTCGAAATAACTAGCATGTTATCAAGCTCCAGAAATGTCTACCCCATTCTAGGAAACCAGATCGAAATCTCAGCACCGAACCCAAAAATATAAATGAGTATCGGAGGCGGTCATGGCCCTAAGGCCGTAGGATATAACCATACCACATTATTCCACGGGTTTCCAACACAACACAACATAGTCATGCACAGACCTATGAACCTGGGAAATGGCACCACCGCTTCTGAGATTCACCAGAGTGACCTCCCATGTCAAGAAACATCAACTGATAGCTTATCCGCCAGGATGAATATGTTTCAAATACAATTTCGTACACACGGATATTATAATACACACATACTCTCTCTCTCTCTCTCTATCTATCTATCTATCTATCTATTTATCTCTCTCTATATATATATATATTCACATTAAATGAAGAATCCGTGCCTACCACCCGAAGCACTAGTCCAATACATTACACCAAAATAGGAATCTGGCATGGTTTAAACCTGTGCCAGATCAAACCTGGTACGGTTTTGAATTGTGCTAGAATCAGGTCTTCCAAAATGGCAATTTTTTTCTGGCACGGTTTAAAAGTGTGCCAAATTTGACAAAACAAGAACACTTCTGGCACACTTTTAAACCGTGCCAGAATTTGATATTTGTGGCACAATTTAGCACAGTTTTGAACTTTATCATATTGAGAACATTTTCGTAAACATTTGGCACAATTCAAAACCGTGCCAAAATTTGATACATTTTTGGCACGGTTTTGAACTATGCCAAAGTTTTTGATGAAAGGAAAAAAAATTAATTATTTGAAAACAAAAAAATTCACAAATTGCAAATATTGCACGTTGTTGATAAACTAATGTACATACAAACTTCAAAATATTACAAGTTTTTACTATAGTAGTTCACAGACCAAAAAAAATTGGACAGAGTTCTCTCTATTTTCTGGACCTTCTAAAACTTGCTAATATAAAACCTGCGTAATATAAAGCCTGCACGACCATAAAAGTTAACAATAAAACTACAAAAGCCCGCACGACCATAACACAAAAAATTAGAATCATGAATATTAAAGACATTAAATAAATAAACACCTTATTGTGAACCATTGACTTCTCTGTGTGTTCCAAGTGAATAAATGATAACGATAAAATGTCATCCTGCAAAAAAAAAATAGGATACAAAAAAGAGACGATATTAGTCACCAAGTAATTTATACAAAAAAGCTTACTCAAGTTAAAAAATTACATATAGGAGTTGCAATTATTTTTATATTATAAAATTGAAAATCTTAAGCAAGTTATAACTACCTGATCAGTTCCAACGAGTTACATTGGTCCCGTGCGAGGTGTAATTGCCTCTTACGGGGACGTTTAGGGGATGATTTGTCATCATATTCCCAAGCCGGGAGACCCGCGATTATGCGATCAGTTCCTAAAAGTTACATTGGTCCGTGCGAGGTGTTCGTGCCTCTTACGGGGCTGTTTGGGGGTTGGTTTGGCTTTTCACACTGTAACTGCTTATTTTTAAGACTTATTTAGATATTTTCAAATTATCATCATATTCTCAAACTGGGATACCCGAAACTACGCGGTCAGTTCCTACTAGTTACATTGGTCCCGTGCGAGGTGTTCGTGCCTCTTACGGGGCCGTTTGGCTATATGTTTGGGTTTTCAGCCTCAAACGGCTTATTTTAATCCTAATCTAGATATTTCCAAATTATCATTATATTCTCAAATCGTAAGACCCGCGATTATGCGGTCAGTTCCTAAAAGTTACATTGGACCCGTGCGAGGTGTTCGTGCCTCTTACAGGGCCGTTTGGCGGCTAATTTGGATTTTCACCCTCAAACGGCTTGTTTTTAAGCCTAATCTAGATATTTCAAAATTATCATTATATTCTCAAATCAGGAGACCAGCGACTACGCAGTCAGTTCCTATAAGTTACATTGGTCCCGTACGAGGTGTTCCTGCCTCTTACGGGGCCGTTTGGCGGTTGGTTTGGGTTTTCACCCTCAAACGGCTTATTTTTAAGACTAATTGAGATATTTCAAAATTTTCATCATATTCTCAAATCCAGGGACCCACGACTATGCGGTCAGTTCCTACAAGTTGCATTGGTCCCGTGCGAGGTGTTCGTACATCTTACGGGGCAGTTTGGCAGCTGGTTTGGGTTTTAACACTCTAACAGCTTGTTATTAAGCCTAATCTAGATATTTTCAAAATATCATCATATTCTCAAACGGGGAGCCCCGTGACTACCCGGTCAGTTCCAATAAATTACATTGGTCCCGTACGAGGTGTTCGTGCTTCTTACGGGGCCGTTTGGCTTTTGGTTTGGGTTTTCACCCTTTAACGACTTGTTTTAAAGCCTAATTTAGATATTTCCAGATTATTATCATATTCTCAAACCGAGAGACCCGCGATTACGCGGTCAGTTCCTACAAGTTACATTGGTCCCGTACGAAGTGTTCATGCCTCTTACGACGCCGTTTGGGGGCTTGTTTTGGTTTTCACCCTCTAACAACTTATTTTTAAGCCTAATTTTGATATTTTCATATTATCATCATATTCTCAAACCAGGAGAACCGGGACTACGTGGTCAGTTCCTACAAGTTACATTGGTCCCATATGAGGTATTCATGCATCTTACGGGGCCGTTTGGCGATTGGTTTGGGTTTTCACCCTCAAACGTCTTATTTTTAAGCCCAATCTAGATATTTCCAAATTATCATCATATTCTCAAATCGGGAGACCCGCGATTACGCGATCAGTTCCTATAAGTTACATTAGTCCCATGCGAGGTGTTCATGCCACTTACAGGGCCGTTTGGGTGCTGATATGGGTTTTCACCCTTTAACGACTTGTTTTAAGCCTAATTTACATATTTTAAAATTATCCTCACATTCTCAAATCGGGAGATCCATGACTACGCGTTCAGTTCCTACAAGTTACATTGGTCCCGTGTGAGGTGTTTGTGCCTCTTACGGGGCCGTTTGGTGGCTAGTTTGGGTTTTCACCCTTTAACGGCTTGTTTTTAAGCCTAGTCTAGATATTTCTAAATTATTATCATATTCTCAAACTAGGAGACCCGTGACTATGCAGTCAATTCTTACAAGTTACATTGGTCCCGTGTGAAGTGTTCGTGCCTCTTACCGGACCGTTGGGGGGCTGGTTTGGGTTTTCACCCTTTAATGGCATATTTTTAAGCCTAATTTAGATATTTTCAAACTATCATCATATTCTCAAATCGGAAGACCCGTGACTATGCGATCAATTCCAATACGTTACATTGGCCCCGTGTGAGGTGTTCAGGCCTTTTACGAGGCTGTTTGGCAGCTGGTTTAGGTTTTCACCCATTAACGGCTTGTTTTTAAGCCTAAACTGGATATTTCCAAATTATCATCATATTCTCAAACCAAGAGACTTGAGACTATGCGATCAGTTCCTACAAGTTACATTGGCCCCGTACGGGGTGTTCGTGCCTCTTACGAGGCCGTTTGATGGTTGGTTTGGGTTTTCACCCTCAAACGTCTTATTTTTTAGCCCAATCTAGATATTTCCAAATTATCATCATATTCTCAAACCGAGAGACCCACAATTACGTGGTCAATACCTACAAGTTACATTGGTCCCGTACAATGTGTTCGTGCATCATACGGGGCCGTTTGGGGGCTGGTTTGGGGTTTCACCCTTTAACGACTTATTTTTAAACCTAATTTAGATATTTTCAAATTATCATTAGATTCTCAAATTGGGAGACCCGTGACTACGCGGTTAGTTCCTATAAGTTACATTGGTCCCGTACGTAGTGGTCGTGCCTCTTACGAGGCCGTTTGGCGCCTAGTTTGGGTGTTCACCCTCAAACGGCTTGTTTTTAAGCCTAATCTAGATATTTCCAAATTATCATCATATTCTCAAAATGGGACACCCGTAATTATGCGGTCAGTTCCAATAAGTTACATTGGCCCCGTGCGAGGTGTTCGTGCCTCTTACGGGGCTGTTTGGCAGCTAGTTTGGGTTTTCACCCATTAACGGCTTGTTTTTAAACCGAATCTAGATAATTCCAAATTATCATCATATCTCAAACCAGGAGACCCGCGACTACACGATCATTTCCTACAAGTTACATTGGTCCCGCACGAGGTGTTCGTGCCTCTTACGAGGCCGTTTGATGGCTGGTTTGGGTTTTCACCCTGTAACTGCTTGTTTTTAAGCCTAATTTAGATATTTTTAAATTATCATCATGTTCTCAAATCGGGATACCCGAGACTACGCGGCCATTTCCTACAAGTTACATTGGTCCCTTGCGAGGTGTTCGTGCCTCTTACGGGGCCGTTTGGGGCCTGGTTTGGGTTTTCACCCTCAAACAGCTTGTTTTTAATCCTAATCTAGATATTTCCAAATTATTGTCATATTATCAAACCGAGAGACCCGTGATTGTGCAGTCAGTTCCTACAAGTTACATTAGTCCCGTGCGAGGTGTTCGTGCCTCTTACGAGGCCGTTTGGGGGCTGGTTTGGGTTTTACCACTTAACGGCTTATTTTTATGCCTAATTTAGATATTTTCAAATTATCATCATATTCTCAACCCGGGAGACCCGTGACTACGCGGTCAGTTCCTACAAGTTACATTTGTCCCGTGCGAGGTGTTCGTGCCTCTTACGAGTCCGTTTAGCGACTGGTTTGGGTTTTACCCTTTAACGACTTGTTTGTAAGCCTAATCTAGATATTTCTAAATTATCACCATATTCTCAAACAGGGAGACCCGTGACTACATGATCAGTTTCTAAAAGTTACATTGGTCCTGTGCAAGGTGTTCGTGCCTCTTACGAGGCCGTTTGGCTACTGGTTTGGGTTTTCACCCTCAAATGGCTTATTTTTAAGCCTAATTTAGATATTTCCAAATTATCTTCATATTCTCAAACCGAGATACCCGTGATTACGCGATCGATTCCCACAAGTTACATTGGTCCCGTGCGAGGTGTTCGTGCCTCTCACGGGGCCGTTTGACGACTGGTTTGGGTTTTCACTCTTTAACGGCTTGTTTTTAAGCCTAATCTAGATATTTTTAAATTATCGTCATATTCTCAAACCGGGAGACCCGGGACTACGCGGTCAATTCCTACAAGTTACATTGGTCCCGTGCGAGTTGTTCGTGACTCTTACGAGGCTGTTTGGGGTTGGTTTGGTTTTTTACCCTGTAACTGCTTATTTTTTAGCCTACAAGATACATTGGCCCATTTATATACAGTTCCTACTATATTGTGCTATTCAAACATTACATGCCTAATAAGAAAAAGGCCTTCAGTTGTAGCCTAACACTTGGAAGGCAATCATTTAACACACATTTATAGTTATACGTGATTACCACTCCGATAAAGGTTGATATATTAGGATTGAAAGTGGAATCGTTTAAATTAAGGCATACAACGGTCATATATAAACGAATGAGGTAATTTGGAAAGGAAATGAAATTATATACCTCTTCCAGCTCTTGTATATATAGAAGATTTTGATGGCCCATCCCTTTTACGTTGAATTTCAGCCTTCAAGTCCTCGTAAGACCATCATGCAGAAAATCAATTCCATATCTTAATGACCAAACAATCAACATATTGGCACATTCTGAATCATTTAAGTCGCCATTTATATTTAGAATCGTTCTTTTTTATATACTTTATATGCCCAGATTGATGATACAAAACCCATAGAAGTGTCGCAAAAAGTGAAATTGGCACCGAACATGATAATGCGTTAAACTTTTTCACCCAAAGTGATATACAACATAACAAGTGGTGTCAAATGCCAAATGACCCATAAAAATATTGTAGAGAAAACTGTAAGAATAATATTATAATTTTATTTTAATAATCAAATCTAATTTATGGTAGATCTGAAGTGGTAAAATGGTGTGGTTTTATTATTACTAGTTATGTAGTCCCCATTTATCTTGTCAAGATCTCTACCTGAGGGGCTACTCCTAGGTCCATGAGGGAGATACCCCATAACTCCACCCACCACTAAGTATCCTCCTACAGAAAACAGCCACATGTAAAAACGCATTAAATCAACACAATGCATTCCACTACACAAAACTATTAGGTCCATCCCATTGGTTAAACATTAGTCAATTGGATCTTGTAGTCTAGACTACATAACATATTAACACCCATATGTCAAATCTAATCAAGGGTTATTAGTACTATGTAGTATAACAAAAATATAATCACTCCCATTTCATTACAAGATAAAAGCAAAGTCAATAATAAACTGACATTTATTAATTTACGTGAATAAGGGTGTAGAGAAATAATTGACCAAATAACACTACGTAGAAAACTACTTACTACTAACACAAAAACAGGACATATAAATAATAATAGTTAAAAAGGGAAACATAAAATTGCAAGACTAAAACTCATCACAGGCAATGCAATTCATCTTGTTTTGTAAAAATAGGGGCAAACCGAACACACGCCTCCCATCCATACTAAGCATTGCACATGTCACAACAAAAAGCGATAGGAATAGATGTTTCACAGCAATAGAGCACAATAGAGACCCTATTTAAGGAAACTGGTCCGAAAATAAATAACATTAAAAACACCTATTCAAATAATTTCACTCTAATAATAATAAAAACGACATAAATTGAAAGATCCTAATTAGAAAGTTGAATAATACATAAAACCATCCAATAGACCTGAAAGTTGAAAACTTGTATTTTTAAACCTCCAAATATGGATGCAAAAACGGCTAAAATAGAATATATCAGTTAGAAATAACATAAAAAAAAGAAGAATACCTTTAGAGTGCAAAACATATAGGGTGGCTGACCATGGATAGTGGTACTTTTTTTCTAGATGCTGGGATACTGGAATAGAGAGAGTGAGACAAAAACGGGTTATGTTTCAAAATATTATTGAGAAAAATAAATCCGTTAACGAAACAATGAAAAAAGTAGATAAAACCAAACTTGTTCTCTTCGAAGTTTTGCAGCAGCATTCAACTTATCTACTGAGTTGAGATGAGTTCTTGTGATGCTACTTGACAAATAAAGTAACAACAATTATCATATTTTATATATGTACTTAATTGGACAATTAAACGATGAGAGATATGGCTAGCCCGAGGTGAGAGGTTAGTAAAACCTGGGCTGAAAAGCCTCGAGGCTCAAGCCTCTAATAAAGACCATGAGGCTCAAAACTTTTACCACGCCCTACCTTAAGTCAAGCTTAACTGCTAAATGGATAGAGATTTATTGTTAAGGAAGAGAAAATAAAGGAGGCTTCAAAAAAGAAGATAAACACATAGAAGATGCTTTAACACATTTCCATCTTGTACGAAAGGCAATATTTTATAAGATTGTGTAATACCTAGCCAAGAATATTTTTATCGATGGGCAACCTCGGGTCATCCTTGGCGTAACCAATCTCGGTTAAAACAAACATGAAAGAAAATTATGTTTAGAAGGTTTTGTAAAAATTGGAATTTTTTTTCATCGATGGGCAGCCTCATGTCATCATCGATAGACAAACTACTCTTTCAGAGGAATTTTTTCTTCTTAGTACGGTTGACACGAGGAACCTACAAAGAAGACCCCATCACAACAAGAATCATATATACAGCGTTGTAAAGTTTTCAAGAAGAGTTCAAGAGAAAAATGAATTCTCACATCACAATTTTGAGAGGATGAGACAATATCTTTGAGCTTCTTGCCATTGAATATATCAATTGCAACTAAGTGACATGTGTCCTGTTCGTGCTTGCCAATTTTGGAGGTAGAGACATCAACAACCTGCTTCAACAATTCCCCAAGTAAGTTAAAAATATAAAAAATTTATTTTATACTAAAATTTCAACACAAAGTTAGTAGTTAGTAACTAAATCCCCATATAGCTCTCCTCTAGGGCTAGTTAATTAAGTCGTTTTAAACAGACAATGATAACTTTCGAGTAAAAATTATTTTCATACCTCTAATCAAATAGGTGAATAAAAATCATCATGTATGTTGTATATTTTCAAAAGATATATAAGTAAGTCCTAAATTCACTCAACTCTAGTAAATTAAGAAATGGCATGTTTTATATCATATTAAAAGTAATTATAATGGGGCAAATGTCGGATATGTACACAACAACTCTAATGGGGAAGATGTCAGATATGTACATAACAGTTCTAAGAGGTTGATACCCCTAAAAGAGTTTGTAGAACTAATACTTGATTTGGAACAAATCAAAAACCTAAATAACATATAAGATATCATTTTAAGAACATCATAATAAATTTGTCAAAAAAACATTGAAACCTTAGATTTAGATTTATGCATCTTTTGAATCTCCATTTAAAAAAACTCTTTTCACCCCTACAACACTAAACAACAATAAAAATACAATTGAAACCTAAATGGAAAGAACACATATAGTTCAAAATCACCTGGGCCACTAGATGAACGGTGGTGGGTAGAAGCGGTTGGGGGAAATATTGGCAGCTGGTCATCTGGGCCACTGGATGACCGGCAGCTGCAGGGAGAAGGGGTGACAGCGAGGAGAGGGGGCGGCAGCGAAGAGAGGGGCGAAAGCTAGGAGAGTTGGAGATGAAGGGATAAGAGGAGAGGGACACCGCTGGTAGCAGGGAGAGATAAAAGAGTAAGAGAGAGAAAGAGAAAATACAGACTTAAGTTAAATTGGTTGGATCCCGCTTAAATTTTTTGGATAATATTTTTTAATAAATCGTACCGATATCTCGCACAGTTTTAAACCGTGCCAGATTATTAATAAACCATGCCAAATTTTGGCACTATTTTAAACCGTGCCAGATTCTCCTTGTCTCAACGTGCCATATTACCGGTTTTGGTGTAGTGATACCATGAGTCTATCCCCGACTCTTATTTAACTAAATTATTCTCTTAATTAAATAATTAACATTACTTCTCATTACTAGATTATCCCTGACTTTTCCAACTAATCCTAAATACATGAACCGGTAATCACTTTATCCGTACAAAATCCCACGCCTTGAGTATTATTATTCCCTAAATACCTTATGTACTAGTGAATCGAGTTAGTTCTCATCTACCCAAATTACTTTACTCATCACATCTCAAGAAGTATTAAAATTATTAATTTGACCTCAACCAATTTTTGCCAAATTATAAATCTAACATTTATTCACAATGAAATTCCAAACAGCGACTCACAGCAAGTCCAAATCAATTAGGGTTCATAGCCGAATCGATTTTCACTCCAAATAGATTCGGCTATGACGGCCGAGTCGATTCGATTCTGGGCAGGAGCCTAGTTCTTGTTTGATGATGACGGGATTTCCTTCTACCCAATCACCAACTTCAATATTCCCGTAATCCCAATCATTATAATTATTCCTCTAGCATTTCTCTACAAGGATTCTACCCAGATTTCAATCCTATGTCCATATTTAACATCTCAATCGTTCTAGTTCATCGAACTATTCAATCTTCATATGAAAGTCATAATTTTTCAGATTTCAATATTTAGTTTCTTCTTTAGTAAAAACCCATTCTAAATTTACGTCGCTCAATTTGGAATATAACGATTTTTTTCTTTTACAATTTAAGATTTCTTCCATCAATTATATTATAGAGATTTTTCTCCTAAAAATTCTCATTTTTACATGATAAATTCCATCCCACAATTGTATCATTCTCTACCAATTATTATATGAATATTACACCACACATATTCAAAATAGCAAGCTTATATACATGCCTTAAATCGTCAATGGGATTTTGAATCTCTACCCGTCGGGTTGAAGAATGCAAGAATTATCCACCACTTCCTTTTCCAAATCAAGCCTTTGGATCTCTTGGGTGTTCCACCTCCCACTTTTCTCACAAATGACATCTCCTTAGGTTTTTAATGTGTTATGGCTGCCTCTCGAACCTTAACCCTCATATAGTAAACCTAAATTCCAAAATTAGGTAAAACCGTTAGTGTAAAATAGTCCGTATGCCCTTACTCAGGTCTCGACTAGCCTAAAAAGTCCCCGATAATCAATTACAACCCCCGAGTACTTGATTTTGACTATTTTGACCACTCCCGCATCAACCGTGCACTCGAAATGATCATCCTAATCACTAAACATGAATGTCATATTTCAATCCAGAAATTAGCCCACACAAATGTCCCAATTGAGATACTATCAATTCCCATCGTTTCTACTCATATACGACACACTATAATTGACGTAATTAAATTTACTTAATCATGCTAGCAAATTTACACATAAGTATTAATCCTTTTCTCACCAATTAACATTTATTAATTACACATTATTTTTTATTTTAATTAAATTACGTCACACGTGTAATTTAAATGTTCAAATAAATTACTTAAAATTATGGGGTATTACTAGTTTCTTATGAAAATCCCATAATTCACATGTATATTCTACTATAATGTTATCCAAAATATTCAAATTACTATACTGAAGTTTTATGTTTTGAATCATCAATAATTTAACATAAAAAAACCTAATTTCCCCAATTTGTACGATATACATAAACCAATATAACTAAATTGGTTCAATCATCTACCTCCCCCAATTACTAAATTTTGACAACGATCTAAAATATATGCAAACTTATAACAAGAAATGACTCCAAATTTAAGAATTTTTCCAAAGGTACTAATAGAATTCTGCCTATTGCCATAACTTCAGCATAAGTCAAAGTTGTACCATTTTTACTCTCATTGTACAAGTCCCAATAAAAAAATCCTATAATGACCCCTCCGAAATAACTTGCATGTTATCAAGCTTCAGGAATGTCTACCACATTCTGGGAAACGAGATTAGAATCTCACCGAACCCAAAAATATAAATGAGTATTGGATGCGGTCTTGGCCTTAAGGCCGTGGGATATTACCATACCACATTATTCCACGGGATTCCAACACAACATAACGTAGGCATACACAGGCCTATGAATCCGGGGAGCGGCACCACCTCTACTGAGATTCACCAGAATGACCTCCAACGTCGTGCAACCTCCACTGATAGCTTATCCGCTAAAATGAATATGTTTCAAATATAATATCGTACACACGGATATTATAATACACACATATATATACTCTCTCTCTCTCTCTATCTATCTCTCTCTCTTTCAATATATATATATATATATATATATATATATATATATATATTCACATTAAACGAAGAATTTGTGCCTATCACTCGACGCACTAGTCCAATAATCTGAGTTTATCCCCAACTCTTATTGAATTAAATTCTTCTTTTAATTAAATAATTAACATTACTTCTCATTACTAGATTCTCCTGGACTTTCCCAACTAATCCTAAATACATGAGCCCAAAATCACTTTATCCGTACAAAATCCAACGCCCTGAGTATTATTATCCCCTAAATACCTTAAGTACCAGTGAATTGAGTTAATTATCATATACTCAAATTTCCTCACTAATCACATCTCCAAAATTATTAAAATTATTTATTTGACCTCAACCAATTTCGCCAAATTACAAATGTACCACTTATTCACAATGAAAGCCCAAACTACGACTCACGGGAAGTCCGAATTAATTTGGGTTCTTGGATGAATCGATTTTCCAACCAATTCGATTCACCTATAACGATCGAGGTGATTCGATTCTGGCTAGGAGCCCAGTTCATGTTTGATGATGACGGGATTTCCCTTTACCCAATCACTAAATTTAATATTCCCGGAATTCCAATCATTATAATTATTCCTCTAACATGTCTCTGCAATGATTCTACCTATATTTCAACCCTATGTCCATAATTAACATCTCAATCGTTATAGTTCATCGCATTATTCAATCTTCATATTAAAAGTCACAAGTTTTTAGATTTCAACATTTAGTTTCTTCTTTAGTAAAATACCATTCTAAATTTATGTCACACAATTTCGAATATAACAATTTTTATCTTTCCCAATTTAAGATTTCTTCCATCAATTATATTATAGAGATTCTTCTCCTAAAAAATCTTGTTTTTACTTGATAAATCCCATCCCACAATTGTTTCATTCTCTACTAATTTTGATATGAATATTAAACCAAACATATTCAAAATAGCAAGTTTATATGCTTGCCTTAAATCGTCAATGGGATTCTGAATCTCTACCCGTCGGGTTGAAAAAGGCAAGAATTCTCGCCCACTTCCTTCTCAAAATCAAGCCTTTAGACCTCTTGGGTGTTCCACCTCCCTTTTTTCTCTCAAATAACATCTCCTTAGGGTTTTAATATTTTATGGCTACCTCTCTAACCTTAACCCTCATTATTAAACCCAAATTTTGAAATTAGGTAAAACCCTAAGTGTAAAATAGTCCGTATGCCCTTACTCGGGTCTCGACTAGTCTAAAAAGTCCCCAATAATCAATTTCTACCCCTAAGTACTTGATTTTGACAATTTTGAGCACTCCCCCATCATTCATGCACTCGAAATAATCATCCTAGTCACTAAACATGATTGTCATATTTCAATCTGGAAAATGGCCCACACAAATGTCCCGATTGAGATACTGTCAATTCACGTCGCTTCTACTCATATACGATGCACTACAATTGTCTTAATTAAATTTACTTAATCACGCTAGTAAATTTACATGTAAGTATTAATACTTTTCTCACCAATTAATATTTATTAATTACACATTATTCTTTCCTTTTAATTAAATTACGTCACATGTGTAATTTAAATGCTAAAATAAATTACATAAAATTACGGGGTGTTACTAGTTTCTTACGAAAATCCCATAATTTCCACGTATACTCTACTATAATGTTATCCAAAATATTCTAATTACTTTATTGAAGTTTTATGTTTTGAATCATCAATAATTTAACATCAAAAACCTAATTTCATCAATTCATACGATATACATAAACCAATGTAACTAAATTGTATCACTCAAAACAAAGTGCTATAATTATAGAGTTCAATCATTAACCTCCCCAAATTACAAAATTTTGACAAAGATGTAAAATATATGCATACTTATAACACGAATTTATTCCAAATTGAAGAATTTTTCCAAAGGTACTAATAGAATTGTGCCGATTGCCATAACTTCAAAATAAGCCAAAGTTGTACCATTTTTACTATCATTGTACAAGTACCAATAAAACAATCATATAATGATCGCCTCCAAAATAACTTGCATGCTATAAAGCTCAAGGACTGTCTACCACATTCTGGGAAACCAGATCGAAATCTCGCCACCGAACCCAAAAGTATAAATGTGTATCGGAGGCGGTCATGGCTTTAAGGTCATGGGATATAACCATACTACATTATTCGACGAGATTCCAACACAACACAACGTAGGAATGGATAGACCTACGAGCCTGGGGAACGACACCACCTCTACTGAGATTCACCAGAGTGACCTCCCACGTCGTGCAACCTCCACTGATAGCTTATCCGCTAGGATGAATATGTTTCAAATATAATATCATACACAGGTATATTATAATACACACATATATATACTATCTATCTATCTCTCTCTCTCTCTCTCTCTCTCTCTCTATATATATATATATATATATATATATATATATATATATATATATATATATATATATATATATATATATATTCACATTAAAGGAAGAATCCGTGCCTATCACCCGAAGCACTAGTCCAATAACCCGAGTCTATCCCCGACTCTTATTTAATTAAATTCTTCTCTTAATTAAATAATTAACATTACTTGTCATTACTAGATTCTCCCGGACATTCCCAGCTAATCCTAAATACATGAACTGGAAATCAATTTATCCGTACAAAATCCCACGCCCTGAGTATTATTATCACCTAAATACCTTATGTAAAAGTGAATCCAGTTAATTCTCATATACCCAAATTCCCTTACTAATCACATCTCCAATAGTATTAAAATTTATCATTTGACCTCAACCAATTTGCCAAATTACAAATCTACCATATATTCGCAATGAAAGCCCAAACTGCGACTCAAAGCAAGTCCGAATCAATTTAGGTTCATGGACGAATCGATTTTCCCGCCAAATCTATTTTGCTATAACGACTGTGCCGATTCGATTCTAGGGAGGAGCCCAGTTTTTTTTATGATGACGGGATTTCCCTCTACCCAATCACTAAATTCAATATTCCCATAATCCCAGTCATTATAATTATTCCTCTAACGTTTGTCTATAAGGATTTCAACCATATGTCCATAATTAACATCTCAATCGTTCTAGTTCATCGAATTATTCAATCTTCATATGAAAAGTCATAATTTTTCAGATTTCAACATTTCGGTTCTTCTTTATTCAAAACCCATTCAAAATTTATGAAACGCAATTCAAAATATAACGATTTCTATCTTTTACAATTTAAGATTTCTTCCATCAAATATATTATAGAGATTTTTCTCCTAAAAATTCTCATTTTTACATGATAAATTCCATCCCACGATTGTATCATTCTCTACCAATTATAATCATATTCAAAATAGCAAGCTTATATACATGCCTTAAATCGTCAATGGGATTTTGAATATCTACCCGTCGAGTTGTAGAATGCAAGAATTATCCACCACTTCTTTTTCCAAATCAAGCCTTTGGATCTCTTGGGTGTTCCACCTCCCACTTTTCTCACAAATGACATCTCATTAGGTTTTTAATGTGTTATAGCTGCCTCTCGAACCTTAACCCTCATATAGTAAACCTAAATTCCAAAATTAGGTAAAACCGTTAGTGTAAAATAGTCCGTATGCCCTTACTCAGGTCTCGACTAGTCTAAAAAGTCCCCGATAATCAATTTCTACCCCCGAGTACTTGATTTTGACTATTTTGAGCACTCCCGCATCAACCGTGCACTCGAAATGATCATCCTAGTCACTAAACATGAATGTCATTTTTCAATCCAGAAATTAGCCGACACAAATTTCCCAATTGAGATACTGTCAATTCCCATCGTTTCTACTCATATACGACACACTATAATTGACTTAATTAAATTTACTTAATCACGCTAATAAATTTACACATAAGTATTAACCCTTTTCTCACCAATTAACATTTATTAATTACACATTATTTTTCCATTTTAATCAAATTACGTCACATGTGTAATTTAAATGCTAAAATATATTACTTAAAATTATGGGGTATTATAAATTTCTTACGAAAATCCCATAATTCCCATGTATATTCTACTATAATTTTTTTTTCAACTAAAATGATTTATTAAAATAGAGTGAAGACAAGCCCTTCTATAATGGCTTACAAAGCAAGAGATGGAAAAATAAGAAATAAATCCTAACAAGTGTCTAGATTTAGAGCCTTTGTAAGGGCGAGCTTTAAAAGAAATTCGGACATCTTCATGGAGAAGATCAATAATTTTTTAAGCCTTCGTGAGTTCTACTTGATATTCCTTTTTGTTCCAAGCACACCAAATTCTCCAGCAAATGTAACAAGGTGCTCTTGAGTTTAACCACCAAGACATAATTAGCCTCTTAAGAGATGAAAAATTAAATCTATAACCCATAATGCCTGAGAAATGGTTCCATACTTGTTGAGCAATGGTACTTTATCCGAATAAGTGATCAAAATCTTCTTCTATAGGAATATAGCAGCATCTAGATTTTGAAGCTAAGAAGATACGGAGTGTTTTCAAGTTTGAATCTAAAGGAAGAGCCTATTGGAGAAGTCGCCATATAAAGAATAAAACCTTTGGAAGATTTCTTGGATGCCAAATGACTGAGAAGGAGTTAAGAGTACAATTTATGTGACGAATAAGGTCCCAAGATGATTTGAACATGAACTTGTCATTTGAGTTTGATTTCCACATAGCCGGATTGTTATCTTCTACATTATCATGGTAAGTATCCCAATATTTTTTCATTCTTCGCCAAGTTGAACTTGAGTAAGATGGTAAGCCATAGAACTCAGATTCAGCTAAAAATATGCATCTCTGATGCATATACCTTGCCCAAGTTCCATTACCTTTATAGAATAAAGACCAATGTTTAAAAGAGTAAACCTTTATAATGTCCCCCAAGATTTTAATACCAACGCCACCCTCTCCATGTGGAAGACAGATAACATGCCATTGGATGCATTTGTGCTTCGGTTTACCTTCATCATTGCCCCAAATAAAATTTGTAAACATCCTTTCAAGTCTCTGTGTAACAGCTAAAGGAGGATCAAGAACACAAAAAATGTGAAAAGCCATGGATTGAAGCACTGCACAGACCAGGACCCGTTGACCACTGTGAGTTGGAAGTTTCCCATACCAAGTACCAATTTTTTTATTCATCGCGATTTCTAGCTTCTGAAAATACCTAACAGTCTTCCTACCTGTGTAGAGAGGTACACCGAGATATGTAAGAGGCAGAGAAGTTTCCATGAATTCAGTTGAAGCCGTGATAATCTGTCGACGAGAAGACGCAGTATTCACCGGACATATAAAAGATGACTTCGAGGTATTGATCAGTTATCCGGAGGTAGCTTCATACTGATGTAGGAACTCCTTTAAGCAATGTAAATGTTTTTATCCCCATTTGTGAAAAGTAGGCATTCAACGACAAAAGAAAGAACGGGTAAAATTTCACAACCAGGTGGAGTTGAATTTTTGTTTACCCAAACTTGCACAATTGGTTGATGAAGCCCCCTTTAAAGAATCTCAGTGACAATTACAAACAGGCTTGGAGAAAGAGGTTCACTTTGTCAAACACCACATTTTGATTTTAAAAAGTCACAATCTTTCCCGTTTACACAAATAGAATACCAATAATTCAAAATTGCATGCCAAACTAAATCAATCCAAGTTTCTGAAAATATAAATGCACAAAGAACTTTGGTTATACAAATCCATGAGACCCGATCATAAGCTTTTGACATGTCTAATTTAGTTATAACATTGGATCCATGGATTTTTTTGTTGAAGTTTGACATAAGCTCTTGGGCCAAAAGAATGTTATCCATTATGTTACGACCTTTGACAAATCCCGCCTGAGAATGAGAAATAATTTTTGGAAGAAATTTTGCAAGCCTATTATTCATGATTTTTGTAATTATCTTATTACAAAAATTACATAAACTAATAGGCCTATGAAAACGTCGTGTGATATCGATTCGATTCGTAAATTAATAAGATGGCACACTTATTTAATTAGAGTCTATTAAAACAACCCCTACACATGCATCTAACCAAGATAAATCATTCAAGCCATGCATGATAAAATAAAGACGAGCAATTGAGGAAAAAACCCCTTCCGGGTAAAAACCTTTTATAACACTTTGAAAAGTTAACAAGACCTCTGACTTACATACAATCCTGATAATCGCCCACAAGACTATACTGCACGGTGCCTTCAGAAAACCTTCAAAGATACGAGAGACAGCGAAAGTACCCTCCAGGTGTCGGTTCGTCGTCTTCGGCTCGTCCACACGTAGAATGACTACGCTCGGTATCCACCGATCAAAGTATGGAGATACCTTCTCCACTGAGGCTAAACAAATACACAAGATGTGTTCTTGGGTTACCAAAAAGATTCACAAAGGTTTGACAATTGTGTGAATCAAAACATGAGTCTTGGGACTCAAAAAATATGAAGACTAGAGGTATTTGGACTCTCAAAAACGTCTTTTAAAGTCTTGCAAAACAACTCCCCCGAAGTTGGTATTTATAGGAAAAAATATGAAGAGTTCCGCTTTTTTAAAACTCTAAAAATCTTATCAGCGTACAGGTACACCGAACCCCATCTGGGGTACACCAAACCGGTTTGGTTGTACCATTCTGGTATGGGGTTAAAAAACAGCATTCTTCAAGGAATTTTCTCCAACTTCAAAAGGTCATAACTTCTTCATCGTAGCTCGGATTGAGGTGCCGTTTCTTCCAGTATTTTCGTTGCGGCGAGCTCTTCAACTTTCAAGTTGACCAGACCCTCGGACTATGGATGTGAAATTACGAAAATTCCCTTGAACTTTCCTATCGTGCCTTTTTTCACTGTTTTGACTTCCCTTGCGTACCACTTGCATTAAGTCCCTAAAATATTGGAACGTGAAGTCATTGAGGCAGATGTGGGACACATTAATGGAGATGTTGAATGCTTGATTCCCGGAATTCGGATAGAGGCCGTCATGTGAGATCGTGAGGTGACGTGCCAAATGTAGCGGCGTACGACATACATAAATGTAACATGTTGGACATGAGAAAAATGTCCTTACAAATCTCCCCCTATGTCTATGCCGGTACATACATAAAAAATCCAAATTATGAAATATGAAATTGCCTATACAAATCTACCCTCCCATGAACCCAAAACTGGAAAAGGTACAAATGAATAGTCTTCATCGTTTGTTCTACAAATCTTCAGGAATCTCAAATCTTTTATCATCAGGGTGTGCAATTCAGAGATCATCAATGTAGTACCTACACACATGAGACAAAGCAAAATACCAAAGTGACGTATCGAGTTTGAAATGAGATAAACATAGATACTAATATATGATAAGCATAAGACAAATCTCAAAAACTCCCCCAAAATTCAAACTCCCCCAGAATAAGATAATTCTTTCTCCCCCTTTTTATGATGTCCCCAAATAGACAAATAAGAAGAATGAATCAAATAAGCAAAAATGGGGTGTCACGGTATACAAAAAAATACACAAACTATTTTTGATTTTTTTTCAATTTTTTTATACAAAAATAAGATACCAAAATGAACAGATATGAAACAAAAATCACACCATAGATTTAGACTCAAACAACCAAGTCATGGAAATGGAATGAATGGGTGTGAACACATTCGATAGGTAAATCAACTCAATCAATCATATGTGCACGATGCATACGTGTACCCCTAACGAATGAGCATCAAAAGTATCCTTAGGTGTAAAAATTTGTTGAATTTAAATGACATCGTATTATACAAATCAAAGTCAAATGATTTCCACACCAATAACGTCCAAAACTATGTAGCGCATTTTCAATAATTCAAGGACGTGCAAACCCATTTTAATTCTCCAACCAAACTCCCTCATATATATTTTCTTTTAGAGGTAATCTAAATTCTCAAACTTTGGAGAATTGGTGCAAAAACCTAAATGGCCCATATTTGGCATGAATTGCTTTTTATTGCCTTTAAATTTTTTCGGGCTCTTTTAACCTCTTTGGACCCCGGATAATAAAATTCCTCCATTTTTTAGGTCCTTTTTAACGGTGGCTTAGTATTCGCAAAGGTCAAAAAGAACCTTTCGCAGCCCTTCCCTGTTTTCAAACAAAGCACACAAACTTACAAAACGGTTTTTATATGCACAGTTTCCTTATCAAAAAATTATCGCGCTTGGTTCGTTTTAAGGACAGGATTGAAGTGAAAACACCCAACTAACATGTGATAAGACAAGCACAATAATCAAACAAATCCGTGCATGTGTGCAATAAAGGATAAAGTGAGTCAAACATGTAGGAAGTAACACTTAAATACATCTTAATGACTCCAAACATTATAAAGCACATGGATGAATTGGCCTATTGTCTCAAAACACTATCAAATAGTCACATGAAAATAATGGAATGAAGTTGTGACTCGGTCATCCTAAGTGTTCATCCATAAACGGTGCAACAAAAAAAATCTTTTTGTATTTTTCAAAATTTTTCAAAAAAAAATATATACAAAAAGTACATGTCACAACGCTAGCAAAAATATATCAAAAAGCATAACTAGCGTATGACAAACATGCAAACACAATCATCTATATGATATGGCAAGAGAAGAATCATGTGCAAGCAAACGGGAATCAACTTGTCTAAAATCTAGTGCTTCTAAAAGTGATTTTCTAACCCAAATAGATTTGAATCGTGTGGGGAATTTGAAAACCACGGGAACACTAGACATAAACTTCCTAGGATTTTTTTCAAGATCAAAACAAAAACGCCTAAGGTGACCTTTCCTACCACAATATGAACATGCGTAAACGGGTGGAATGACACCTAAAGTGTGATCTTTTCTAATATCCTTGGACTTAGTTGACCCTCTAAAGAAAATAATGGTTTTGGCTTTAGCACTAGAAGCATGAGAACAAGATGAGCCATTACCATCACTATCAAACCTACTTGAGTCTGTCAAATCATTTTTTAACTTCAAAATTTTTTACTCAAGCAAAGAATTAGACTCTTCCAAAGACAGGGATTTCTTTTTCAAATTATCAATTAAACTTAACAGTTTATCACGCTCCCTCTCAATTAAAACAAACTTATCCCTAAGAGTCTTTTCACGTGCCGTAAAATCATCGATTAATTTTTTATTCTTGACGGCACAAACGGGAACCCTAGAATTTTTTAAGTCCTCCAATTCCTTCTCTAAAACTAGGACTCTCTCATCACTCTTCTTTTTGGAAATTTTTAAAGAATCAAAATCAGTACACAAATTACCAAAGTGCTCACGACAAATATCACTTTGAGTTTGAAACTCTTGCAAATATTCAATCTTACTTTTAAAGAGATAATTTTCTTTTTCCAAAACTTTAATTCTTTTGCAAAGTTTCAAATTCAAACTTTTTAATTTTTCAGCACGGTCGTGAACTTTTTCAAAAATAGGCTCCTCATTAAATGGGCATTCCATTGAAAAATTGCGATTTTTCACAAAACTGATTTTTCAAAAAAAATCACTATCACGCGATTTTGCGTAAAAAAGGAATACGCAATAAATTAGCGTAACATGCTCTGATACCAATTTGAAAACGTCGTGTGATATCGATTCGATTCGCAAATTAATAAGATGGCACACTTATTTAATTAGAGTCGATTAAAACAACCCCTACACATGCATCTAACCAAGATAAATCATTCAAGCCATGCATGATAAAATAAAGACGAGCAATTGAGGAAAAAAACCCTTCCGGGTAAAAACCTTTTATAACACTTTGAAAAGTTAACAAGACCTTTGACTTACATACAATCCTGATAATCGCCCACAAGACTATACTGCACGGTGCCTTCAGAAAACCTTCAAAGATACGAGAGACAGCGAAAGTACCCTCCAGGTGTCGGTTCGTCGTCTTCGGCTCGTCCACACGTAGAATGACTACGCTCGGTATCCACCGATCAAAGTATGGAGATACCTTCTCCACTGAGGCTAAACAAATACACAAGATGTGTTCTTGGGTTACCAAAAAGATTCACAAAGGTTTGGCAATTGTGTGAATCAAAACATGAGTCTTGGGACTCAAAAAATATGAAGACTAGAGGTATTTGGACTCTCAAAAACGTCTTTTAAAGTCTTGCAAAACAACTCCCCCGAAGTTGGTATTTATAGGAAAAAATATGAAGAGTTCCGCTTTTTTAAAAATCTAAAAATCTTATCAGCGTACAGGTACACCGAACCCCATCTGGGGTACACCGAACCGGTTTGGTTGTACCATTCTGGTATGGGGTTAAAAAACAGCATTCTTTAAGGAATTTTCTCCAACTTCAAAAGGTCATAACTTTTTCATCGTAGCTCGGATTGAGGTGTCGTTTCTTCCAGTATCTTCGTTGCGGCGAGCTATTCAACTTTCAAGTTGACCAGACCTCCGGACTATGGATGTGAAATTATGAAAATGCCCTTGAACTTTCCTATCGTGCCTTTTTTCACTGTTTTGACTTCCCTTGCGTACCACTTGCATTAAGTCCCTAAAATCTTGGAACGTGAAGTCATTGAGGCAGATGTGGGACACATTAATGGAGATGTTGAATGCTTGAGTCCCGGAATTCGGATAGAGGCCGTCATGTGAGATCGTGAAGTGACGTGCCAAATGTAGCGGCGTACGACATACATAAATGTAACATGTTGGACATGAGAAAAATGTCCTTACAGCCTATAATCGTAACAAAAACTTGGGTTAGGATTTTTTGGAATAAGAATAACATTTGTAGCGAACCATCTTCTAGGAATATCATGACTTGCGAAAAAAGACACAATAGCATTAAATATGTCAGTTATAATAATTTCCCAACAATGTTCGAAAAACCAACCAATAAACCATCCGGCCCAGCAGCACTATTTTTATCCATCCCAAAAAACAGTGTCCTTAATTTCTTCTAAATCCAAAAATCATGTAAGCAGGTCATTATGCTCATGAATAATGGTATAAGGGATGACATCCAACAGATTAAAGTACATGGGATAATCTAGGGAATGTGTGAGAATATCTTCAAAATGATTCACTAACTCCTCGTCAATTAACTGCTGATTACTAATTTTAACATGATCCTCTTTTTGAATACTATGAATAAGGAGTTTATTTTTTTTCGCCTTAGCCATAGTGTGGAAGAAACTGGTATTAAAGTCCCCATAAGTTTCCCATTTCACCCTTGCTTTTTGACGCCAATATTCCTCCTCAATACTCAATTCTTTGTTGAAATGTGCCTTTTCTTTGAAAAATTCCATACTATTCTCCGGGATTGGATCCATATCATAGGCACTTTCGTTAGATATAAGAAAGTCTTCCACTTTTTTCACTCTTTGACGAATATTTTTTAACACGTTTTTCTTCCAAGACTTAAGGTCATATTTTAACTGCTTAAGCTTGGATGCAAAAATTAAAAGAGGTTCCCCATCCACTTCTCTTGTCCAAGAATCTGAAATAATTCTAAGAAAATCATCATTCTTAGTCCAGGAATTGATACATCTAAAAGGTTTTGGAATACCATCCAATGGCGATTTAACACTGAGAATTAAAGGAGAATGATCTGAATTAGTTCGATGCAAGTGTTCAACTGAAGTTGGAAGGCCATTAGTACACCACAGAGGGTTATAAAAAATTCTATCAAGGCGTGTCAAAATGCGATTAACACCATCTCTATTCTTGCACAAAGTGAATTGAGATCCTTTATAATTAATCTCAAGAATCCCAAAATTAAAAATACATTCATTAAATTCCTCAACCGCCAAATTATTAATACCACGTACCCCCATTTTTTCGTCTTGAGACCTAACAACATTAAAATCGCCACCAATGATCCATTGACCTTGAATTGAGTTTGGAAAATTTTCAATATCACCCCATAAAGACCTTCTACCCACCAATTTGCATTTAGCATAAATGCAAGATAGGAAAATTGCATTTGAAAGATATATGGGGGCTTGAAGATAATCTCGAGATTAGAGTTAATCCCCTCGGCTAACACAACAGACTCAAGGGATTAAGGAATCAATGCAGCTCAGCGAGGAATCTCAAGTGATGTAGCTCAGTAAGGTAGCGATGTAGTTCAAGGCGATTCAGCTGAGTAAGGAAAGCAATGTAGCTCAGTAAGGCGGTGATATAGCTCAAGTGAGGTAGCTCAGCGTGGCAGCCCAAAGGGATCTTCCAGCAAAGAACCTGGCCGAGAGAGCTCACCCTTTAGTCTTATTGTCTTACTTAATCATGTTGAATCTTTTGTTTACATTAACTATGAGCTATAACGTCTGTAATGATGTAACAATTGTAATCTCACTTAGCGTTAGGTCGAATGATACTCGTGAGAGACCAAGCTTGACAAGTCCTGGGAGAGCTTTCATGCTGTATTGAACGACCTCGCAGTGGGAACTTCAGAGCGACTTAATTTGGAGGATTAAGAAGTGAGGCACCGTTGGGGCTTGTCCTGACCATCTTAGATACACCTGGTAAAACACCAAGGACCTTGACCGTGGAACCTTAGGCAGAGCATCCTTGAGTTCCATCAAGCATTGAGTTGTGAACCAAACAACCCTCTACTTAATGTCACATCTGCTTTATGAGATGTCACTAGTCTACTAGGAAATGTCAAATCTGCACTTGAGTAAACCACAGTGATATTTGGGGCTGTCAGACAGTTGGTGAGCCACCTCTGTGATGACAGCCCTCTTACGCATAATGGTTAGACAAAAGGCATGTCTTGGTATTTAATGTTTATGACGTGGATCTGACTAGTCCATCAGCCATTTAATGTTTGTGACATAAAGTATGAGGGATGGATTTCACATTAATTAATGACTGAGTTATCTCGGGAGTGGTGTGGGGGCTATATAAGGGCCTCAACCACCTCTGACTATGAGGATATTCTTTTTTGAGAGTTCAAAAATTATTGCTAAAGAAAAATATACATCCAAGAGAGAGATTTACTACAAACTAGAGTTCACTCACTCACCATTGTCATTTATTACGAAGCTTTTAATACTTGACAGAGATCTTTAAGGGTGGTTGGTGTGTTTGGGTGCCTGCCAAGGTGTCTCTAGGGTTCTCAGTTTCTCTCTCTCTCTCTCTCTAAACGAGTTACTTTTGAGTTTCTTTATTATTTTCTTGAGTTATACATGAGACTTCTTGTGAGTTAAAACTGAGTTCATCCCTATAGATTTGGGATTGTGTGTTTTACTTAGTCAAAGGTTTTTCCTGATTAAACTAATCATTACTGTACTCCCCAAAGGGTTTATACCTATGTCTTATCTAAACTACCCTCTTATATTTGGCGACTCTACTGGGGAGGTATTCTTCTAAGCAAAGAGTATGGCACAAGATAATGTTAATCGAAGACTTAACTTTGATTATATTCAACGCAATGAAAAACAAGCGGCGAGAGAGCTAGAGGCTTCTAGAGATGGAGCTCCTTGAGTGTAGGTACCTCCCGTTCAAATGGTGACAGGCGTTATAGGTGTGACATAAGATTCCACGAGCGTCGGTTTGGGACCAGCTCAAGTGGCACTCCTCATGAATAAATTCTACGAGGTTTTACAAACTCCTGTAGCTTCAACGGTGCTAGGGGGAATTGAGGCCAACTCCTTTATAATGCCAGGGGTAGCCCTAATGGCCCCACCAAGCGCAGTTCTAACAGGAACTGCCCCAGTAGGCATACCCCCTATTGCGATTCCAATAGTGGGAACTCCAGGAGTAACAAGCGTTCCAACTGTGGTGGTTGCTCTAGGTGTAACGGGCGTCCCACATATGGTCCCTCTAGACGTTCCTTCAACGTTATTGGCTATGGAGGAAATGAGAAAAGAGATGCTGAAGAAGATGCTGAAGTTTATCTAAGCTTCCTCGTAATCTTCTAGCGAGGTAGCTTCGGTTTATAATGACTTTTGGGCACCTTACCCTCAGGAATATAACGATGAGCCTTACCCAAAAAAATATATTCCTCCTATCTTTGAAAAGTACATAGGAAAGGGGGGAAACTCGAAGGAGCACATTAAACGTTTCGTCAAACATCTAGGGGCTCACTACAACAATAAGAGGCTTCGGCTGAGGGAGTTCTCAAAACCATTAACTGATTAAGCTTATACGTGGTACTCTCATTTGGCACCCAAGAGCGTTTCAACGTGGGAAGAGATGCATGTTTTATTTGTCCAGAAGTTCTTTCTGGAAGAAGTTAAGTTCACGTTAACACAATTGGGCAGGGAGAGGCAACGGTCGGGAAAGGCTGTGGTGTCTTATGTTCAAATATTCAGGGAAAGGTCACTCAACGTGAGGGAAGAGGCTAAAGAGTCCAAACTGTTACAACTTTGTGCTGAGGGTTTGCTCCTAGAATACATCTGCCACCTGATTAATGAAACTCATGAAGGGACTTTTGCATCATTTCTAAAGGTAGCAACGAATATATCATTGGTAGTTCGATTGACCCCTGTTGTGGTACTAATGATGTTCAGGAAACCCGGGCCACCCATTACAACATGTGGTCAATACCCACGAGTGGGATATGTATATGGAAGTGAGGGAGGCAAAGAATCGAAGAAGGATAATAAGAGAAAGTTTATAAGAGATAGGGAGGACCCACCACCGTTACCCTGTAGGGTAGAGGAAGTTGTTATCTATTACAATGCCATGCTTCAAGGAGAAATGGTGTATGAACCTAAGGGCATCCCTGTCAGGGAACCAAACGTGATAACTATAGCGGATCCCAAGTACTACCAGATCCATCGAAAGATTTAACATCTGACGGGAAGTTATTTTATAATAAGGAGAATCATTGATAAACATGTAAAGGCAGGAACACTACAAATCCCTCAGCAAAATGTTAATGAAAACCCACTCCCAGCGTATGGGGCCAACCTGGTGGTGGCCTATACCGATGAGGCAGAAAGGGAAGCGAGGGAGATGGTGATGAAGCAAGGGGAGTTCGAATAAGCCCTTGAGGACTGTACCAGAGGAATGGATAATGTGGTGTTAGCCTATGATGAAGCAAGCGCCAGAAATATGGAGGACATATACAACATTAAAGGTGAGGAAATGGACCAAATCTTGGAGTACTGTGTGGTTTCACGGTTCCCAAAGTTTGTTTGGTTCTTCGACCAGGTGGGAATGCCACAAGAAAGTAGGTTGGAGATAACCCAAGAAATCCTGGATATTGAGAGGATGAATGAAGTCCCTTTGCTGAGATGGAAGAGACCCGTGGCCAGGCTGGTAAAGAATTTTATGTCAGAAATAACATTCAATAATGCAGATAGGGCCGTGAGATTTCCTCACAATCGACCGCTATATGTGAGTGCCAGCATCAACCGAGTTAGCTTTGTGAGAGCCCTTATGGATGAGGGACCATCCATCAACATCATGCCAATAAGTTCCTTCCACACAGCTAACAGTCCAGAGGAAAGATTGGTTCCCATGCCTTTGATGATTTCAGGTTATGACAACCAGTCTCCAAAATCCATTGGTTATGTGAATATTGGGATCGTAATGGGAAATCTGAGTTCACACATCAAGTTCCACATAACAGAAAGTGAAACTTACTACCGTCTATTGATAGGAAGAGTGTGGATGCACAACCAAGGACTAGTTTTTAATACCCCGTATTTTTATGCTTTATAAATTTGGGGATTTATTAAATTTAATGTGAGTTATTAATTTAATATAAATCCGTAAATTAATTACTTTATAATTATTAACGTGATGTGAGTTAGTAATTATGGGAAACTTGTTAAATATTACTAATGAGGGGAGTAATATATAATATTGGTTCTATTAAATGTCAAGAGTGAATAAAATGACAATTTTGAAAATTTGAGTCGGGACGCGCCCGTGTCGTGTCGAGACTAAATAATGATTAATAAAAGTGAATAAATTATAAGTCACTCGTATGGCCTTTTTGAGCGCTCCAAAGTGTCCGAAAGGGTCGAGATAGTCATAAAAGTATACCCGGGGGTTTAATTTGGGTCTCAGGGCATTTTTAGGCCTATTTAGCACCCCAGGAGGGCATTTTGGACATTTTGCATTTTTGGGTAATTAAACCCACGAAAATTATTAGGCTATATCAGCCATTTGGAATAGTCCTTTAGGGTTAGCAGACTCAAAACTTTAGAACAGCCATAGGAGAGGCAAGGCGAAAGCTTTCCAAGCAATCCAAGGCCAAAAAGTCATCCGATTTCACCGCCACCCCCACCAACGCGTAGATCGCGCGACGGGGAACGCAACCACACCAAATTCGTCCACAAATCAGAACTCTAAAAATTCCAGGCAAGTGTTTATCTTGCTTATTTTCGTTAATGGATCATTCATGTTAGTTTAGGGTTGATTAGTATGAGTTTCATAGAAGAAAAATCATGTTGGAGATAGGAAATTGCATGTAGTAATGATATAAATGGAAATCTGAAAATCCCCCTTCATATGTAGAGGTTGAACCACGGATTTATGATGTTTTAGAAGAAGAAATTCTGGAAAAAGATTGATTAGAACAAAGTTAAATAAATTCTAGGGTTCATAAGGTTTATATAAGTTTTACCCGTTTTAATCCATGGTTATTAATGAAAAATCACATGCTTTACGTAGAAGATGTTTAATTTGGGTTTATAATGATTGTAGTACGAGTTTTTGGGAGTTTGGGTATGAAAAATCTAAATTTGGTTGAGGTTGGATGATAGGACCCGTAACTATTAAGCTTCATAATTCGCATACCTGTTTGATCGATCGATCGAACCAGGAGTGTCGATCGATCGACGCATCGATCGATCGAGCCCCTGCCATCGATCGATCGACCCCTTCTGGCAGACTCATATTTCCACTTTTTAAATAGTTAAATTCAAATTAAATGAGTAAAAATATTTGTACATCCTTATTAAGATATTTTGGGAGATAAAGAAGACCAGTAGGACTTATGAATAATTATGAGACCTTTAATGTAAGACGAAATTTGCATTTTTGGGATGGTTACATATAAGGGATGATAGTATTATGTAGTAAAGGGAAAGACGCGTAAGGTAGTTGCTTTGGAAAAATAGATGAGTACCTACTGAATTCTACACTTGGGAGGATAGACTTCATGAGTGTTACGTAGTGAGTTGGAATAATCCCTCAGATTAAAGTAAGAGACGAACCATTTTAAGCGACAACTAAATAATGAGAAATAAGGATAAATGTTATAATTATGGGTTATGAGATGAACCAAAATTTAATACGGTAAAAGTAGTATATTTATATGTCTGTGTTTATGCATATACTATATACGTGTGAAAATCATGACCGAGCTACTTGCTATGCTTGAGGTTACCACTCTGGGAAATTCTTATCTCGATGTGACCTTTATGGGGGATATTGACTTGTACCCAAGAAGATAGGAATCCTAGGTACAGGCTATCGAATCGATAGTCACGGTCCTAAGAGACGCGAGGGTATGTACTGACCTCTTGGACTTGGAAACTTTGCTTCACCTCAATATTGTGTGTGTGTGTATTAATACAGTTCGAGAGTGATTCCGAACTTGTATTTCCCTTAGTACGAGTGATACGGGGATTGGATAGCAGAGTATGCCCGCACCATAATTTTTATGTGGGGTGCTATTAGAATATATATATTATACGAGTATTTAATATATATGAAATTCTGAAATGTGGAACTTCCTATTGTGTTTATGGTAAGTAAGAAATGAATAATGACTTCAAATTGGAAATACTTGTTTTGAAAAGTATAATATGACACTGGGGAAACTCTACTGGAAAATAAGGTTTAAATGAGAACTTTGTGATCAATTGAAATTATCCTCTTAAACAATTAAATTGTTCAGCTTTAAATCTTACGAGTAACTTAAGATAAGTTAAACTGTTGGGAAGGTTAGTACGATAGGCGTGCACATTAGGAGAGAGGTGAGAATTTCTCAAGGGAGTGCCGCACTAATTTGTTGTTGCATTGACCTGTAAACATTTTAAATACTTGCTATTCAAATTTTAAATCATTTACACTATCGGGCTCTGACCCTTTTCTATTTTCCTTTTTCTCTTGTATATATATGTATATATTACAGGTGCCCAGCCACAGGGGCGTCTTGCATAGGATCCTTTGGAAGGAACGTGCTGTAGCTTAGGTGGAAGTTGCAGGCCTCTTGCTTAGTCGACTTCATTTATTTTATTACACTCCTAGCATATTTATTCAGTTGGGCATGTGTCGCCCATTTCCATTATCCAGTTGTTTAATTGGACCTTGTGATTCATTTATTTCTAGTATTGTCACTTTGGGGATTTATTACTTTCTGGATGTTTACTTTAAGTTTTAAATGTTGGAATTTAATTAGTTGAATGTTTGATTATTTGGATTGTATGTTCCAGGGTAATTGTGGTGTGACTATTAAATTGAGAATTATGCAAAGTTTGAAATGTTGGTTTATATAAAATAAAATTTGGAAAGTAACGTCTAAAATGGTTTTGACACTTAGCATAATTATTTAGGGTGTTTAAATTGGAAAAGTACTTTTTTCGGCAGTGATGCTAAGAATGAACCAACTGTTCACCTTGATTTTAATTTAATAAAGGAGTGATCGCCTGGTATTTAATTAGGCAGGGCGTCACAGGTGGTATCAGATCATCAGGTTCTAGTGTCCTTAGGATCTGTACGGCTTATTTTGCTTTCAGCTTAGCATTTTTGTTATAGATCCCTATGTTAGGATTATTGTACTCTTACTTTTACGATTATGTCTTCAGCTATTTAAGATTTTATAATAACTGTAGACTAATAAGTTTCTTCACGTTTCAGATGCCTCCGAGACATGCACCAAAGGATAGGCGTGCCCAAGCCGAGCAGCCAGCAGCTCCGGCTCAGGGAACGATGAATGCTAATGAGGTAGCCGCTATTATTGCTCAGGCAGTGAATGCCGCGCTAGCGGTGGTAGAGCAGGCTCCACCCCAGATTCAAGCAGTGGCGCCAGTACCTGCACAACTTCCATCAGCATGGGAGCGGCTTAGGGATGCCTTTCAGAAGGTGCATCCCCCTGAGTTCTCGGGTAGTTCAGATATCATCATCATCAGCCAATGGAAGAAAGATATCCAGCGGCATCTGTGTATGTATGAGTGCACAGATGTGCAAAAACAGTTGTTGGCTTCCTTCAAGTTAGTGGGGGCCGCTTTGCAGTGGTGGGAATCCACCACCACCTTGGAGGAGAGGGATATGATCCCGATACAGTCATTCTGGGAGCGATTTGACCGCAAGTACTTTCCACCCGCCGTGCAGACTGAGATGAGGCGGAAACTACTGAACTTGAAGCAGGAAAATTCTACCGTTGCTAAGTATGAGGAGGTGTTCATGAGACTTCTCACCATAGTGACAGATGAGGCACCTACTAAGGGTAAGAAGATAATGTTGTTTGTGGACGGGTTAACATGGAGGATCCGTCAGCATCTTATAGGGAATTTGTCTCTGAGTACCTTCACAGATGTACTCAATGATGCCTTACTACACTGCCAGGATCACCGCTTCCATCTACAGGGAAGCAAGCGAGCAGGAGAGTCCAGCCAGCAGGATAGGACAGGGGGTAGTGGCGCTAGTTGAGCACCGACATCCCAGGGACAGACTCATCAGCATGAGCAGAGTTCCCATTAGGGGGACCCTGCTAAGCGCTTCTGATCAGGTGATTCCAGGCAGGGATTTAGGGGTTATAGGCAGGGTCAGCAAGGCCAACACCGACAGGAGCAGGGTCAGTAGCAGGGCCAATAGGGCCAACAACGTTTTCATCAGGGCTAACAGGGCCAGTGGTGGGGTGGTAATGGCCAGCAGGGCTGTGGTCAGCAGGGTTAGAGAGGAGGTAACTTCAGAGGCCGATGTTTTATGTGCGACAAGAATGGCCATAAGCATCTGGATTTACCAGAGGGTGATAGGGCCCCACAGCAGCAGGGTGCCCGTAATGAGCCACGGAGGTCACTTTTTCTAGCCGCCCTCCCAGCACTAGCCCAGGTACCAGACCTACCATCCATTCCAGCAGCTCTAGTGCAGCAGGGGCAGTTACAGTATGGATGTGTCTATAACGTCCACCAGGCAGCACCTCCACAGGCACCAGCCGTGATTGAGGGTATGTTTCCTATCCATGGTACTATGGGTCGAGTTTTATTTAATACTGGGGTGACGCATTATTTTATAGCTACTCATTTTGCGAAGGCCTTAGGGTTATTAGCCATAGCAGAGAGCACTGTGACGTGTGTAGACTCACCACTGGGGATTGGATCGCTAATTTTCTTTATATGCCGGGGTGTGGGGGTAGAGATTGGTAGCTTGGTATTACCTGCAGATATGTTAGTCTTAGATATGCATGAGCATGACGTTATTATCGGTATGGATTGGCTCGCAACTTATAGAGCCATGATAGATTGTTTCGGTGGGAGTATTGTTTTCGCCATTCCGGGGCAAGAGATATTTGTAGTGGCGATGCCTCACCTAGAGGGAGGCTCGACCGCTCATTTGTATTACATAGAGGAGGATACCTCTAAGGAGGTTGTGGTTCCCTTAGACCCGATCCCAGTTGTTCGTGAGTATTCCGACGTATTTCAGGAGATATCGGCGTACCCCCAGTCGAGAGATAGACTTTGTCATAGATTTATTACCGGATACTAGACCTATATCACACGCTCCATACCGTATGGCTCCGACAGAGATGCGAGAGTTACGAGATCAGATAGAGCAGATGTTAGGTCAGGGTTTCATTCGAAGGAGTATCTCACCTTGGGGCACTCCAGTCTTGTTTGTAAAGAAGAGAGATGGTTCTCTGAGACTATGTGTGGACTAACGAGAGTTGAACAAGGTCACGATATAGAACAAGTATTCGTTGCCTCGAATCAATGATCTGTTCGACCAGCTGAGGGGAGCAACTTTCTTTTCGAAGATAGATCTAAGGTCGGGGTACCATCAGCTACGTATTAGGGAGCAGGATGTTTCAAAGACTGATTTCTTGATGAGATATGTGTCCTATGAGTTCAGAGTGATGCCATTTGGCCTCACAAATGCTCCAGCTGTGTTCATGGACTTAATGAACCGAGTGTTCAGAGAGTTCTTGGATCAGTTTGTCATCATCTTCATAGATGACATTCTGATATATTCGCACTCCGAGGAGGAGCATGCTGAGCACTTGAGGCAGGTTCTTCAGACTCTACGAGAGCATTAGTTGTATGCTAAGTACGAGAAATGCGGGTTCTAGTTGCGGGAAGTGCAGTTCTTGGGACATGTTGTTTCTGAACAGGGGATAGCAGTTGACCCGAGTAAAGTGTTAGTGGTGAGGGAGTGGGGACAGCCCACGACACCGACGGAAGTGCGTAGTTTCTTGGGGTTAGTCGGATACTATAGGAGATTCATTCGGGGATTCTCCAAAATAGTGGGTCCATTGACGAACCTGACTCCCAAAGGGGTACCATATGTTTGGGATGATGCTTGTCAATTGGCTTTCGCCGAGCTGAAAGACAAGCTTACTTTAGCACCAGTCCTTGCTTTACCTAAGCTGGGCGTGGAGTACCTGGTTTACACCGATGCCTCTTTACAGGAACTTGGGGGAGTACTTCAGCAGGAGGAGAAGGCTATAGATTTTGCCTCTCGCAAGCTTAAGCCGCTTGAGAAGAATTACCCCACCCATGACCTGGAGTTAGCAGCGGTCGTTTTTGCATTGAGGATATGGATGCACTATTTATTGGGGGAGAAATTTTGCTTGTTCATAGACCACAAGTCACTGCAGTACATGTTCACTCAGCGAGAGCTGAATATGCATCAGCACAGGTGGTTAGAGTTTGTGAAGGACTATCATTTCAACATGCATTAACATCCGTGGAAGGCCAACGTAGTTGTTGATGCGTTGAGCCGTAGACCGGTAGACGATGTAGCAAACATCTGGAAAGCAAAGTGGAAGGAGATGGGTCACTAGGATGCAATAGCCCGTTCCTTCATATCTGTTATGATAGTGACACCCGAGATTGTTACGAGGGTGATACAGGCACAGACCGCAGACCCGTTTTGCCAGGAGCAGATTTTACAACTTTCAGCTGAGGGTGCTGAGTCCTATTCTGTTAGTTCTGATGGGGGTTTGAGGTTTAATGGGAGATTAGTGGTCCCAGAAGGATCAGAATTACGTCATGCAGTGATGACCTAGTCTCACGGGTCCCGATTTACAGTACATCCAGGGGGAGATAAGATGTACCAGGATATGAGACGGTAGTACTGGTGGAGTGGGATGAAAAAGGATATTGCTGAGTTCGTATCCAAGTGTTCTACCTGCCAGCTGGTAAAGGTGGACCGTCAGAAACTACCAGGGTTGCTTCAGCCATTGGAAATACCCGCGTGAAAGTGGGAGAGTATCATCATGGATTTTATTACAGGGTTGCCTACATCACTGCGGGGCCATGAATCTATATGGGTGATTATAGACCGTTTGATCAAGGTGGCTCATTTTCTACCAGTGCGGACAGATTATACCACGGGTCAATATGCTCAGTTATTTATTGTTGAGATTGTCAGATTACATGGGGTGCCCCTGAATATTGTGTCAAATAGAGACAAGATTTTCGTGTCACGTGTTTGGGAAAGCTTTCAGGGGGCTATGGGTACTGAGTTGAGATTGAGTTCAGCTTATCACCCACAGACAGATGGACAAACAGAGCATACTAATCAGATGCTGGAGGATATGCTACACATGTGTGTCTTTGATTTTGGAGGAGGTTGGGAGCCACATCACCCACTGGTAGAGTTCTCTTCATTGGCATGGCTCCATTCGAGGCTTTGTATGGAAGGCCTTGTCGTTCCCCAACTTGTTGGCTAGAGGTGGGGGATAACAAGTTTCTAGGACCAAAGGTGATTCAGGAAACCTCTGCTAGGATTAAGATGATCAGGAGTCGCATTCGAGTAGCCCTGGACAGACAGAAAAGCTACGCCGATGCGAAACGGTTCTTCCGAGAGTTTAATGTGGGGGACCAAGTATTACTGTGAGTATCTCCTATGAAAGGAGTAATGAGGTTCGGGAAGAAATGGAAATTGGCCCCGAGGTACGTGGGACCATTTCCCATTATCGAGAGGATTGGGTCGGTGGCATACAAATTGGGTCTGCCAGAGCATTTGCATCGCATCCATGATGTATTCCACATCTCGTCGTTGAGACGATACCTTCGGGATGATATGGCCCATACCCACATTGCGATATATGAGATAGACATACAGCCTGACAGCTCTTACGAGGAGAGACCGGTGGCTATCCTAGACCATAGCGAGAGGAGATTGAGGTCGAAGGTAGTTCCACTTGTACGGGTCCAGTGGGACCATCATAATGTGGAGGAATCCAGGTGGGAGCGCGAGGCAGATATGCGCGAAAGATATCCAGATTTTTTCTTACCAGGTATGCCTTATTTTCCGAATTTCGGGATAAAATTCAGTTATTAGGGGGGAAGTATGTAATACCCCATATTTTTATGCTTTATAAATTTGGGGATTTATTAAATTTAATGTGAGTTATTAATTTAATATAAATCCGAAAATTAATTACATTATAATTATTAACGTGATGTGAGTTAGTAATTATGGGAAACTTGTTGAATATTACTAATGAGCAGAGTAATATATAATATTGGTTCTATTAAATGCCAAGAGTGAATAGAATGATAATTTTGAAAATTTGAGTCGGGACGCGCCCGTGTCACGTCGGGACTAAATATTGATTAATAAAAGTGAATAAATTAGAAGTCGCTTGTATGGTCTTTTTGAGTGCGCTAAAGTATCTGGAAGGGTCGAGATAGTCAGAAAAGTATACCCGGGGGTTTAATTTGAGTCTCGGAGCGTTTTTAGGCCTATTTAGCACCCCGGGAGGGCATTTTGGACATTTTGCATTTTTGGGTAATTAAACCCACGAAAATTATTAGGCTATATCAGCAATTTGGAATAGTCCTGTAGGGTTAGCAGACTCAAAACTTTATAACGGCCATAGGAGAGGGAAGGAGAAAGCTTTCCAAGCAATCCAAGGCCAAAAAGTCATCCGATTTCACCGCCACCACCACCAACGCGTAGATCGCGCGACGGGGAACGCAACCACACCAAATTCATCCACAAATCAGAACTCTAAAAATTCCAGGCAAGTGTTTATCTTGCTTATTTTCGTTAATACATCACTCATGTTAGTTTAGGGTTGATTAGGATGAGTTTCATGGAAGAAAAATCATATTGGAGATAGGAAATTGCATGTAGTAATGATATAAATGAAAATCTGAAAATCCCCCTTCATATGTAGAGGTTGAACCACGGATTTATGATTTTTTAGAAGAAGAAATTCTGGAAAAAGCTTGATTAGAACAAAGTTAAATAAATTATAGGGTTCATAAGGTTTATATATGTTTTGCCCCTTTTAATCCATGGTTATTAATGAAAAATCACATGCTTTACGTAGAAGATGTTTAATTTTGGTTTATAATGATTGTAGTACGAGTTTTTGGGAGTTTGGGTATGAAAAATCTGAATTTGGTTAAGGTTGGATGATAGAACCCATAACTGTTAAGCTGCAGAATTCGCATACCTGTTTGATCGATCGATCGAACCAGGAGTGTCGATCGATCGACGAATCGATCGATCGAGCCCCTGCCATCGATCGATCGACCCCTTCTGACAGACTCATATTTTCCCTTTGTAAATATTTAAATTCAAATTAAATGAGTAAAAATATTTGGACACCCTTATTAAAATATTTTGGGAGATAAAGAAGACCAGTAGGACTTATGAATAATTATGAGACCTTTAATGTAAGATGAGATTTGCATTTTTGGGATGGTTACATATAAGGGACGATAGTATTATGTAGTAAAGGGAAAGACGCGTAAGGTAGTCACGTTGGAAAAATAGATGAGTACCTACTGAAGTCTACACTTGGGAGGATAGAGTCCATGAGTGTTACGTAGTGAGTTGGAATAATCCCTCAGATTAAAGTAAGAGACGAACCATTTTAAGCGAAAACTAAATACTGAGAAATAAGGATAAATGTTATAATTATGGGTTATGAGATGAACCTAAATTTGATATGGTAAAAGTAGTATATTTATATGTCTGTGTTTATGAATATACTATATACGTGTGAAAATCATGCCCGCGCTACTTGCTATCCCTGAGGTTACCGCTCTGGGACAGTCTTATCTCGATGTGACCTTTATGGGGGATATTGACTTGTACCCAAGAAGATAGGAATCCTAGGTACAGGCTATCGAATCGATAGTCACGGTCCTAAGAGACGCGAGGGTATGTGCTGACCTCTTGGACTTGGAAACTATGCTTCGCCTCAATATTGTTTGTGTATATATTAATAAAGTTCGAGAGTGATTCCGAACTTGTATTTCCCTTAGTACGAGTGATACGGGGATTGGATAGCAGAGTATGCCCGCACCATAATTTTTATGTGGGGTGCTATTAGAATATATATATTATACAAGTATTTAATATATATGAAATTCTGAAATGTGGAACTTCCTATTGTGTTTATGGTAAGTAAGAAATGAATAATGACTTAAAATTGGAAATACTTGTTTTGAAAAGTATAATATGACACTGGGGAAACTCTACTGGAAAATAAGGTTTAAATGAGAACTTTGTGATCAATTGAAATTATCCTCTTAAACAATTAAATTGTTCAGCTTTAAATCTTACGAGTAACCTAAGATAAGTTAAACTGTTGGGAAGTTTAGTACGATAGGCGTGCACATTAGGAGAGAGGTGAGAATTTGTCAAGGGAGTGCTGCACTAATATGTTGTTGCATTGACCTGTAAACATTTTAAATACTTTCTAAACAAATTTTAAATCATTTACACTATCGGGATCTGACCCGTTTCTATTTTCCTTTTTCTCTTGTATATATATGTACATATTACAGGTGCCCAGCCACAAGGGCGTCTTGCATAGGATCCTTTGGAAGGAACATGCTGCAGCTTAGGTGGAAGTTGCAGGCCTCTTGCTTAGTCGACTTCATTTATTTGACTCCACTCCTAGCATATTTATTCAGTTGGGCATGTGTCGCCCGTTTACATTATCCAGTTGTTTTATTGGACCTTGTGATTCATTTATTTATAGTATTGTCACTTTGGGGATTTATTACTGTCTCGATGTTTTACTTTAAGTTTTAAATGTTGCAATTTAATTAGTTGAATATTTGATTATTTGGATTGTATGTTCCAGGATAGTTATGGTGTGACTATTAAATTAAAAATTATGCAAAGTTTTAAATGTTGGTTTATTTAAAATAAAATTTGGGAAGTAACGTCTAAAATGGTTTTGACACTTAGCTTAATTATTTAGGGTGTTTAAATTGGAAAAGTATTTTTTTCGACAGTGATGCTAAGAATGAACCAACTGTTCACCTTGATTTTAATTTAATAAAGGAGTGATCGCCCGGTATTTAATTAGGCGGGGTGTCACATAGTTCCCTCAATGTATCTCCAATGTGCGAAGGTAAATATCGAAGGAACTTAGATCACTATACGAGCTACGAAGAAGACCTTTGCTGTAGAGAAAGCTCACCTAGTGGATGCAGCATTTTATACAGAGTTAGAGGAGGACGTCAGGGTCCTAACGAGAAGAATGGAGGGAGCTTGAGTTCCCTCGATCAGAGAAAGGATGGGACCTGTGAATTGCCAGAATGACAAAACTGCAAGTGGAAAAAGAGTAGGAGAATAATCCCACCAAGTGGTCCCTCGACCTGAGAAAATATTGAAGCAGCTAAAGGACAGGATGTAGCCCAAAATGGACCCAATGGAACACGAGGTTACACGGCAAAGTGTGCTGAGTTGATACACTAGAGGAAGAAGGGCAGAGGCTTCAAGGGAGTGGAAAATAAAGGCCATTACAACGGCCAGCAGATAATGCAACAAGATTATTACTAAGTAAGGAAAGGTGGTTTATAGCTTATGATAGTGTGAATGGGAAGTCGAAGGAGCTATGGCAGAGGCTGATAAGGAGGTTGACCCGATATATGAATGTTTTTTGCTGGATCAACGGGGACAATGTTTGATGATAGATAATATATAGGAGTTCGTAGAGGATATCGTCGAAGAACTAGACTACATGACGGACCAACTAAAACCACAAGCATAATAATTGGAGTAGTTAAATCTGGAAAAAGAAGAGGACGAGACAAGGCCCATTTTCCTCTCGAGGGATCTCAGAACGAAGAAATGGGAGGCTTTGATTGAGGTAATCCAGGAGTTTATCGACGTTTTTGCATGGGAGTATACGGAGATGGAAGGGTTAGATGAAGATGTAAGCTGCCACAAATTAAATATAATGCCTTCAGCCATTATGGTCAAGCAAGCAACGAGGCACTAAAGGCCTGAACTGGACATAAAGATCAAAGAAGAGGTCCAAAGCCTGTTGTTAGCATGATTCATTAAACCGATACAACACCCACTCTAGCTGTCTAGCATTGTCCCAGGGGGTAAGAAAGATAAGAATCAAATAAGAATTTGCGTGGATTTCAGAGACTTGAATAGGGATTATCCCAAATATGAGTTCCCTCTGCCCTCCATCGATAGCTTGATAGATGAAATGGATGGACATGATATGTATAGCTTCGTGGATGGGTATTTAGGGTACAACCAGATCAAGATGGACCCCACAGATGCAGAGAAAACAGTAATCAGAACCCCGTTGGGTAACTTCATATACAAGGTAATTCCGTTTGGACTAAAAAATGTTGGGGCTACTTATCAAAGAACAATGATGGCCATTTTCCATGACTTATTTCATAAATTTGTGGAGTTTTATGTGGATGATTTGGTCATCAAATCAAAGAAGGAGGGGCCTCACCTGAGCCATTTTAAGAAGTATTTGCTAGATGCTTGAAGTACAAACTAAAGATGAACCCGCTGAAGTGAATTTTCAAAGTAACCAGTGTAAATTTTCAAGGCTTTGTGGTAGATCAGCAAGGAGTACAGATGGACCAAGACAAACAGCGAGCGATCTTGGAGATGCCAAGTTAAAGAACAGCGAAGGAACTCAAGAGTTTCCTTGATAAAGTTTCCTACTTTAGGATATTCGTGCCGGGATTGGCCAAGATAACGCACCCGTTAATGCAGCTTCTGTGAAAGAACACAAAGTTCAAATAGGAGGAAGTACATTAGGAGTCTCTTACCAGGCTGAAGAAGCTGCTCGTTTCACCATAGACCATAATTCCTCTAAAGACAGGAATACCGTTGTAGTTATACCTCACATCCACTACGAGGTCCGTTGGAGCTCTGTTAGCATAGGAGATTGAGGGGCAAAAATGACCAGTATACTACCTTAGTAGAATCATACATGGACCAGAGGTTCCGTATAGTAGCTTGGGAAGGCATTATTTAGCCTTAGTCTTTTTAGCACAAAAACCTAGACATTATATGTTGTCTTTTAAAATTCATATTATAACAAGGTATGATCCTATTAAGTTTTTGTTGGAAAAAACTATATTGATTGGTAGGGCAGTTAGGTGGTTCTTCATTCTCTCAGAGTGTGACTTAAAATGCATGGTCCCTCGCATAATCCAGACTCAGGCATACGCAGACCTCTTGGCAATCTTCCCATCTTAGATATTTGAGCCACCATAAGAGGGCATTTTGGGAGATGACTTGCAGGCCAATCACCTAGATGCAAGAAATGAAGAATGGACGATGCAGTTTGATGGATCTTCAGCAGAAAATAAAGCAGGAGCAGGGGTTATTCCGTCAGGAGGAACGAAAGAAATTTGTCTTTCCTACAAACTAGACTTTCCTTATTCCAACAATGAAGCATAATATGAGGCGTTGGTAGTGGGGTTACTGGAGGCCCTTCGAAGAGGGATTCGTTCACTTTGAATCAAGGGAGATTCGAATATGGTGATTTAGTAAGTAAATGGAGAATATGAATTGAAACACCTCAGTCTGGCACCTTATAGGACAATCAATCAGAGGCTTCTCAACCAGTTCCATCGCACCAAGATCAAGAGGCATCCCCAAATGATGAATCGCCATCCAGATTCTTATGCCACCATCACTCAGAAGATGATCATGGGAGACGATACAACTACAGTTGTGATTCAGCAAATAATAGCTCCCTCGGTGGTACAGTCAATTCTGTCGATGGAGGATGACTCTAATTGGAGGGGAGAGATTAGAAAACAATTGGAGTCTAGGGAAAGACAGATGGAGAAGAGAATTAGCCCAATAATTTACAAATCAGGGAGACCTTTACTTCAGAAATATCGGAGGGTGGCTGTCAAGATGCATCGGCCCATGAGAAGTAGAGTGGAGATTACAAAAACAAAAAAACCACTGCGAAGCAATTGATATCCTTCTTTACAAGAGAATTCAAAAGGAGGGATACTTATGGCCTAGAATGAAGCAGGACGCAGCAGAGCTACAACGAAAGTGTGATAAGTGCCAACTATTCTTCGAGGCAACTGAATGTTATTTATATGAAGCTCAATCAGATTGGAGGCAGCCCTATATTGACTTCATTAAAGATGGAGTTATCCCAATAGAGAAGATTGATGCGATGGGACTCAATAGAAGGACCCCAAGGTTTTATGTTCAGGAGGGACGGCTTTATCGAAGAGGGTACTTCAACAGGACATTGCATTGCATCAAAAAGGAGGAAGCAACCAAAGTCCTCAAACAAACTCATGATCGAACACACATAAGAGGAGAAAAGTTGTATGACCAGCTAATGACATTGGGGTATTATTGGCCAATGATGGAGAAAGACTCTTCTGAGTTCGTTCGAATATGTAAAGTTTGCCTACTACATGGAAATATGATCCATGCCCCATCGGTGGATTTACACTCTCTGGCAACACCTTATCCTTTTCACACTTAGGCGTTTGACCTGGTAGGGGCAATACATCCTTCTTCAAGAGTAAAAATATAGATACTAGTGGTAACGGAGTGCTTTAAAAAGTGGACTGGAGTGATACCACTAAGAAAGGAAACAACGGGGGTGGTGAGCAACTTCATCAGAGAATACATCATTTACCGTTTTGGGATTCCAAAGGTTATCCTCTCTGATAACGGAACCCCATCCGTCAATTCAGCTTTTTGTATCTAGATTTTTGTTATGAATATATATAAGTCATTATTTTTCTTGAAAGAGGTCTTTTATTGTAAATAGAGTGAGATGGAAGATGGAGAAGTTTTTTTTTATGCAAGCAATTATAACACAAAGAAGTGGCATAAAATAAGTTATTACTTCTCATTCATTCTAAATGGGAAGGTTTTACAAAAATGGGAACGATTTCCCATGAGTTACATAAGAAGGAAAACAGAAAATTTATACAAGTATATGGGAGGTCATCAGCCTAAGAGGAACCACAAGTTTGGAGCAGAGAAATAATCTCCAGGTAGACTCGAGGGGTCTGCTAGACATGTTTGCTGAGCATTGATGGAGCCATCCAGCCTTGTCTGAGCTTGAGCACGCTCAATGAGGAATTTCTCTCGCCTTAGCTTCGCTAGACGTAAAGTTTCTTTGATATCCCCCACCTCTTTGTTAGCAGCTTCAAGTAAAGATGTTAGTACGGTCAGTCTAGCTTCCTTAGCTCGTTGAGCATCTTGATGCTTCTGCAGTAGTTCCCTCTTACTTGTCAATTGCTAACTCTTCAAAGTCTTCAAATGTCTAATTAGCCAGCTAAATTGGAAGCCAAATAGGCCTAACTCCTTTAGATAGCCCAAGAATTGGTTGAGGAGGGTCCTGGTAACTTTTGTAGTAGGAATACTGACGATATCGTCAAAAATAATTGCCATACTTTGAACCCAATGGGCATCACGGGAATATTTGCATGCAGGAAGTCGGTAATATAAGTCTGGGGGTGATGAGACGCAATCTGTTCAATCACCAATCGATGGATGGCAGGTAGTTGGGGAGAGCGATGAAGGACCATGAGACAAAACTCATGAGGAGTTAGAGCTGGCATAGGAAGCTCACAACCAGATTCACTATTAGCCTAAGCACCTATCGTGGAACCTTGTTCGTTAGGACTCATTTCTTCAGATACAGTTAGTTCCCGATTTGGTGAGGTGACTGGCAAAGGAATTGTTGGGGGTTGCTCTGCAACGCGAGAGGACTCCCCAGTAGCCTGAGGAAAAATCAAGTAAAAGATGGGTTTAATGGAAAATCTTAGCAAGTGTTTATCATTGTTAAGTCAACATTACTGGTGGAGTTTGATGAAAAATATTAATAAGTGTTTATCATTGTTAAGTCACAATTATGGGTGGAGTTTGATGAAAAATCTTAACAAGTGTTTATCATTGTTAAGTCACAGTTACTGGTGGAGTTTGATGAAAAATCTTAACAAGTGTATATAATTGTTAAGTTACCGTTACTGGTGGAGTTTGACGAAAAATCTTAACAAGTGTTTATCATTGTTAAGTCACCTTTACTGGTGGAGTTTGATGAAAATCTTAACAAGTGGTTGTCATTGTTAAGTCACGTTATGGGTGTCACCGTTATTTGTGGAATTTTACAAAAGAAAAATCTTAACAAGTGGTTTTTATTGTTAAGTCACTATTACTGGTGGAGTTTGAATGTTTGAAAATGAGGTTTTTCTAGATTGTACATTGTCAAGATAAAGGACAAACAATAAGGAATGAAGAGAAAATAGAAAAATACCTCAGCAATGACTGGAGCAAGAACATGAGTTAATAAAGAGGCTGCAATGGTAGGAACTGTTGAGGGCATATTCATCTCCTCAGAAGCTTCCATATCACCTTTAACTAGAAGAACCCCAGCTAACGGAACCTCAACATTGGATGAAGGTCCTACGTCAACAAAAGTAACTAATTCTAGTATTAGGGGAGAACATGAAGAAGCCATTGGACCTTCTACAGATGCACCAACACTAGTAGCGGCAGAAGAAGCACTAGGATGGGTTGAAGAGCCAACGGTGGCCTTGGAAACTGGTAGAATCCTGAAGTATAATGGCGGGACAAGACTTGGAGAAAGCTATAAAAACAAAGTTAAGTGTTAGAGTAGGTAAATAATAAAGAAAGAAGAGACACACTTCACACTTAACTCACCTCAATAATATGACTGAAAGGGGGAATGACATCGATGGGTCTTGTCAATAGAGGTGGAAGAAGGATGTTGGCCAATAATGAAGCCAAAAAGGAACACTACACCAAAACATGCCATTAGTAATACAATTTTACCATTACTAAATATATTAGTAACACAATTTTTTTGTTAAAAAAAGGCATGGGGCATGAAGCTAGTAATGGTAAAATTATGTTACTAATAGTAACGGAAAAAATTAGAATTAGCAACAGTAAAATTCTGCTACTAATAGTAACGGAAAAAATTAGAATTAATAACGGTAAAATTCGAAATTAGTAATGGTTATATTATGTTACTAATAGTAACGGTAAAATTCAGAATTAATAACGCTAAAGTTGTGTTACTAATAGAAACGAAAAATTCAGAATTAGTAACAGTAAAGTTTTGTTACTGATAGTAACAGAAAGATCAAAATTAGTAACAGTATAATTATGTTACTAGTAATAATAGTAAAATTCATAATTATTAATGGTAAAATTATGTTTCTAATCTTGGTACATTTTAAAAAAAAAATCTAGGGCCCTCCCAAAGAATTGTTCCCTGTTGAAGTAAATGCCCAATGCAATGAAAGCATAGACTACGATGAGATCCCTCAAGAAATATCTAAGTGAGCGCCATAGATTCTTGACCCAATAATGTTTGGGGATGGCGGCACGGATATCAACAACGCTGAACGGGGGAGTATCACTTTGTTGATGCTTATACATAAAATGAAACGGAATGTGAGCTATGTGGTTAAAATGTTACGATGAGTATAAGAGAGCGAAGGAATAAACATTGTAACTCTATATTGTGAAAAGAGAGTCTCCAATCATAAGAAGCCATATACATATTCTTCCTCTCACAGCTCATTCGTGTCAGATTCTCAATTAGCACAGCCTACACAAAGTACCCAGGCGCAAAATGGTCCGCTGCAACTAGTCCTCGAACTGCACGCACTCAAATGCCCTATGGGTTCAATCCAAATTTAATTTTGACTAAAATGTAAATGCTTATTGTGGGTACCCAGAATTTAGAACCATGGGCCTGGACGAGTAGCCCAGTCCTGGCGGCCCAAAGTCCAGGCCCTTTATCTTTTATATTGATCCAGTCTCCTCCCACGATCCCATAAAGGGAAGTTATAGGGGAGATGGGAAACATGGAGGAACCCATCACTTCCACTCACCTACATGTAAATGTATATATTAAACCCTAGGTCTGGGGCAAAAAGACAAGTTGTATTCTCTGTAATCACTCTCCGGAGTATATAGAAATAACATCGACTGCACCACCGTGGACGTAGGCACATTTTGGCTGAACCACGTACATCATCTGTTGTGTGATTGGCATCTCTATTCCTTGTTCTCTTCTCGATAATCTTTCTCTCATATTTATTTGTGTTGCAAAACAATTGCTTCTACAATTGGCGCCGTCTATGTGAAGCGTTCATCTTTCCCTGAGAAGAGCCCACATCAAGAAAGGAGTTTAAGATGAATGGTCACAGCAGCAATGCCCCCCAAGCAGGAGATATTCAAGAGCCACCTGCTCCTCGCAGGATTAGGTCTGAAGTCCGGCATTCAGATCAAAGAGCTCGCCTGGAAAGACCAGCCTCAGAAGAAAGTCAGGGACCAGCGAGGTCCACGCAGATATCCAGGTTGATTGATGCATACGAGGCAAGGCTCCACGAGCATAGAGAGTCTTCTCGTAGGTACAAGGCTTAGAATGCTCGTTTGAAAAGAAGACTGGAAAGACTAGAAAGGGAGCTTAGTCTTGATAACCAGCCAGAGACGCCCACATCGTACTCCTAGCCCTCAGGCGAGTAAGTCTCGCAGCCGAGGAAGGAGCCCTAGGCAAGGATCTCAAAGGGATGAAGGAGGTGAGTCAGACGACGACCTCCGCGATCAGCTTCCAAGAGCTCGCCGCCACCAGAGCCCTGCTCGCAGCGAGGAGCTCATACGAAACATGGTCCGCAGGGAGATGGACCAGCATCGCGCTCACCACGGGACACGATCAACTAGAGAACTCGTGAGGCGAGCTCTCAAAACCAAGATGAAGTCACCTTTCACGAAAGAAATCGAAGAGGAGGAAGCTCCCAAGAAATTTTCCATTCCAAGGTTCAAGTTTACGACGAAAAGACTGATCCCATCGATCATGTCAGGCAATACCGACAGGAAATGACCCTCTGGAGTCACCGTGATGCCCTGATGTGCCGTATTTTCCCCTCAAGCCTTCATGATGTAGCACAGAAGTGGTTCGAGAGGCTCCCCCACCGATCGATTAAGAATTTCAAATCCCTAGCCGAACTTTTTACGGCCCGATTCATTACCAGTAGCTCCCATCCCAAAAGGATGGATGCTCTAGTGACAATGAAGAAAACTCCTCAGGAAACCCTCCGCGAATACGTGAAGAGGTACTGGGAGTTATTCAATGAGATAAATGACTGCGCGGAGGAGGTGGCAGTGGCCTCTTTCAAAATTGGGCTCCCTAATTCTTCCCTCCTCTACCAATCCCTGATAAAGAAGGAAGCTATGACCATTGACGACCTTATGGCCCGAATTGAGAAATACGCAAAGTTGGAAGATGTCACCCGCTCTAATACAGGAGAAAACGGTCGAACTAAGCTCACTACCAAGGTAGGTGAGAAAGCTGAGAACCAGAGGAAAGGAGGAAAGAATGGGGGCAAAAATGGCTCCAAAAATGGAGGGAACCAGGACGCATCAAAAGCATTCCAGGCGGTCAACACCGTCTTCAAAGAATCAATTTATAAGGTTCTCGCGAAGATCAAGGATAACCCATTCATCAAGTGGCCTAGGAAGATGGGGGGAGATCCCTCGAAGAGAAACAATGCGTTGAGGTGCGCCTTTCACAAAGAGGGAGGGCACAAGACCGAGCACTGCAAAGCTCTTAAGTCCCACCTCGAAGAGTTGGCCCAGTCCGGGCATTTGAACGACTTTATGGAGAAAAAGGCAGAGAAAGTGACTGCCAACAGAGAGATGAGACCCGACAATGTACTGGAGGATGATGCTACACATGAGTTCGCCGTAATTCACGGAGTATCTGACGTCAAACAGATACAAGGTAACTCAGCTCGGATGGAACTGAAAAAACTTACAGCGGTAATGCAGGCCTTCCAAATCGATCCAGCAAAATCACAGTCGGGAAAATGTCGACGAGCAGAGGACGTCAACTATAACAAGCATATTGTTTTCACGGATGAAGATTTGATGGGAGTAAGGACCCAACATCATGATGCTCTCGTCATTACCCTCAGGATAGACAACTTTGACATCGACAAGCTGCTCATCGATCAAGGAAGCTCATCCGAAGTAATGTACCTCGACCTGTTCAGAAAATTGAAGTTGAGCGTCTCTGACCTAAAGGAAGCTACTGTTCCTTTGGTCGGCTTCGCCGAGAAAATGACCATGCCTCTAGGCAAGATAGTGCTGCCTGTTCGTGCTGGGAACGTCTCCAAAATGATTGAGTTTTTGGTAGTTGACATCGAATCGTCGTACCAGGCCATCCTCGACAGAGGATGGCTTTATGCAATGAAGGCGGTCTCCTCGACCTACCATCAGAAGCTCAAGTATGTAACCGATCAAGGAGTAATGGAGATCCACGGCGACCAAGAAATGTCAAGGAAGTGCTTCATAGCAGCCATCCGACCAAAGCCAAAGAAGAAGGCCGGTCAACCCAGTGAGAAAGTTGAAGAGGGTGTGATACCTTCTAAATAGTAACTAAAGTATGGAAGACCAGGAGTAGAGGAGACCAGGATCCTCCCCTCCGAGCGTTTCATCGAGGACCTAGTAGAAGTTGTAGCCGAAGTTGGTAACAGTAGCAGAGTATTCCTGATTGGAGCATCTCTCACCGATCGAGAACAGAAGGAGTTGACGACCTTGCTGAGACACAACGTAGATGTCTTCGCATGGGAACCATACGAGCTGCCTGGCATTGATCCTGGTATGGCCTATCATCAGCTGCACGTCGACCCCACATTCAAGCCAGTCGCGCAGAAAGCACGAAGAGCTGCACCTGAGAAGGCTTAAGTGGTCGAAAAGGAGGTCAAAAAACTACTGGATGCAGGATCCATACGGGAAGTACAATTCCCTAAGTGGTTATCCAACCCAGTAGTGGTTCCGAAGAACAACGGGAAGTGGAGACTTCACTGACCTCAATAGAGCGTGCCCAAAGGATAGTTTCCCCCTCCCAAAGATAGACCAACTAGTAGATGCCACTGCAGCTCACGAGCAAATGAGTTTCCTAGACGCATACTCAGGATATCACCAGATCCCCTTGTATGCCCCAGACTAAGACAAAACGGCATTTATCACGATGGTTGGGTTGTATTGCTACAAAGTCATGCCATTTGGGCTCAAGAATGCAGGGGCAACCTACCAGTGGTTGGTCACAAAAATGTTCAAGGATCAAATGGGAGATACAATGGAGGTCTACATCGATGATATGCTTGTTAAGAGCAAGAAGAAGGAAAATCACCTCTCAGACCTGTCAAAGACCTTCGAAATCCTTAGGAAATACCGAATGAAGCTTAATGTGAGCAAGTGTTCCTTCGGTGTCCAGTCAGGAAAATTTCTTGGATACTTAGTCAGCAAGAGAGGCATAGAAGCTAATCCGGACCAGATCGATGCAATCAACAGGGTACAACCACCTCGAACAGTCCGGGATGTGCAAAAGCTCACTGGAATGCTCGATGCCTTGAATCGCTTCATATCCAAATCATCCGAGAAATGCAAGCCCTTTTTCCGGCTTCTAAAAGGAAATAAACCAATAGAATGGAGCCCGGACTGCTCGCGAGCATTGGACAAGCTCAAGTTTTACTTAAGCTCTCCACCGCTGCTTGTCATACCACAACCAATGGATTCTTTTTACCTATACCTCTCGGTATCCAGTCACACTCCCAGCTCGGCGTTAGTATGCGAGGTCGAAGGAATCTAGCACCCCGTTTACTACGGGAGCAAGACCTTTTTAGACGTCGAGCAAAGGTACCTGCCATTAGAGAAGCTCGCCTTTGCACTAGTGATAGCCTCGAGGAAACTGAAGCATTATTTTGAAGCCCATACTATCATCGTCCTTACTTCGCACCCCCTTAAGGCGATCCTGAGGAAAGCGGATTTATCGGGAAGATTGTCTAAGTGGTCCGTTGAGCTCGGCCGGTTTGACATCCAATTTCAACCAAGGACCGCTATCAAGGGTCAGATCCTCGCTGATTTCATAGCCGAATTCACTGGCGAAGAACTCCCCAACCAACCTCAACCAACAAAGCAAGGAGAAAACCCAGCAACAGTGGAAACCTGGAAACTATTCGTTGATGGAGCCTCCAACTCAAAGGGGGCAGGCGTAGGCATCATCCTCATCACCCTAGAAAACACCATCCTTGAGCAAGGGATCAGGCTTGGATTTGTAGCCTCCAACAACGAAGCAGAATACGAAGCTCTAATAGCCGGTCTCCAAAAGGCGCAAATTCTGGGAGCAAAACGTTTACAGGTGTTCGGCGATTCTCAACTAGTCTCCAATCAGATAAGTGGAGATTACAACGCGAAGGATGAAAGGATGGCAGCATACCTCGCCCTGGTGAGGAAACTAATGATGAGCTTTGAGGAAATCAACATCCAGCAGTTTCCCAGAGGGCAAAACAGTCATGCCGACACCCTAGCAGCCCTAAGCTCGGCAGTTGATTCTAGTCTTAAAAGGCTCATTCCCATCGATTTCCTCATTCGTCCAAGCATTAACCACAACAGCAAGCTGCCAAACGTGGAACAAATACTCCAGGTGGGATCAGCCCCCAGTTGGATGGACCCCTTAAGAGACTATTTAAAGGAGGGCACGCTCCCTGAGAATAAGAAAATCGCCCACCAGATAAGAGTCAAAGCTGCTCATTTTCACTTATCCACAGGTGGCGACTTGTACAAGAAGTCCTTCTCCGGTCCCTACCTTAGATGTGTCCACCCAGGCGATGTCGAGCAGGTTCTGCGCGAGCTACACGAAGGAATCTGTGGAAGTCATGTCGGAGGAAGGTCTCTAGCCTTTCGAGCAATGAAGGAAGGCTATTGGTGGCCATATATACAAAAGGACTCCGCAGTATATGTCCGCAAATGCCCCAAATTCCAGCTTCACGCTCCAATGATCCACCAACCATCCAGCGATCTAAAATCCCTGACCAGCCCGTGGCCCTTCGCCCAATGGGGGATGGACATCGTAGGACCACTACCCACTGCTGCCGGCAATCGTAAATACCTGTTGGTTGCAACTGACTACTTCACCAAATGGATCGAGGCAGAACCATTGGCAAACATCTGAGATGCTGACATGATAAGATTCATATGGAGGAATATAATCACTCGATTCGGAATCCCCAGAACCATCATCACTGATAATGGGACACAATTCGAGAGTGTCCCCTTTCAGGACTTCTGTAACGAGCACGGGATCAGGCACAACTTTAGTTCGGTGGCCTACCCACAGAGCAATGGGCAAGCAGAAGCTTCCAATAAAACTGTGATCGATGGACTGAAGAAGCGACTGGAGCGAGCCAAGGGGGCATGGGCAACCGAGCTTCCCCATGTTCTGTGGGCATACCGAACAACACCTCGGCGAGCAACAGGAGAAACCCCATTTCCGCTAACATATGGCATGGAAGCAGTCATTACACTAGAAGCAGGCTTGCCTACAATGAGGTCCGACCTTGTCGACCAAGGCCAGAATGATGGGGTGTTGCTCGCTGAACTCGACCTCGCCGACGAGCATAGAGAACTAGCCCTGGTGAAGCTTGCGAACTATCAGCAACAGCTCGCAAGGCATTACCACCAAAGGGTTAACCCAAGAAGATTCCAAGTTAGAGACTATGTTCTAAGGAAGGTCCTGGGAAGCACAGTAAGGTCATCAAACGGCAAGCTAGGCCCAAACTGGGAAGGACCATTTAAAGTAACTAGGGACGACCTGCAAGGTGCATATCATTTGGAAATAATGGAGGGCATAGAGATACCACGAGCATGGAATGCATCCAATCTCAAGAAATTCTATTTTTAGATTCTCAAGGAATTCTATTGTTGAATCTTTTTCTTGTATTTGTTATGTGAAAGAAACAATTCATTCCCCTTATTACTAATGAAATCAGTAGCTGCATTTTATCACACATCTTTTTCCAAATCACAGGCACGATGGTCGATATAGTTGGGGGATACCCCTCCTCAGGTCATCGTCATGAAACGCGAGAGACCTCTTAGCATTGCCCCTGGCAATATATAAAGCCCTATAGGGGATTCTTAGGCAAAGCGACCAGATTTCATACTGGCCACCAAACCTACTTTGGTTGAGCAAAATCCTGACCGGATGAAGACATCCAATACCAGGTGTGTCCTCGCCAATTGCCCTACTTAGGCCTAAGGGAGTGTGACGACACAACCTAAAAGGTAAAATGGGGCACAATGGTATTTTGGTATTATACTGGACTGGGGGGACACTTGCATGGCAAAACAAAAAGAATTATAAAGCAGCGAGAATATAAAAAGATTGGATGAACACGTTTAGTCGGCAAAGCTGCCCAAAACACAAACTTTTCATTAATCTCTTATATTTACAACAGTGATAATACATGTTTAGTCGGCGAAGCTCGCCCAAAGCATTTACATTATCAAAAAAGATAAAATAATAACAACTTGTTATATTTACAACAATGATAATACACGTTTAATCGGCGAAGCTCGCCCAAGGCGTTTACATTATCAAAAGAAAAACGACTTGCAAAAAAATTCAAGAAGGTGGAAGCCTCCGAACGAGATAATCTGTCACTCTAGCTCTTCGTCCATCATCAGGAGCAGGGACCAGCTCTTCCATAACCTCATCTGCGTCCGACTCTAACAGTTGCCGAGGAATGGCATCAATAGGGATCCATCTATCATCCCTCCTGAATGGATTGGGCATCAGAGTAGAGGAGGACATCTCGACGATACCACAAAACTGAGTTCCTCGGGACCTGGAGTTCTTTCAAGGCACTCAACCACCCTCTGATAAAAGAAAGTTCTTCGAACTCGGATAATCTTGTGGGAGCATCTAACCAGCCTTAGTCATAACCGTCAGCCCATTCTTGTCGAGGACCCTTCTTGAATAAATTCCACAGTCGGGTGACGTTCCTTTGGATCCCAGCAGCAGTTACATAAGCTCGCCAAACATCATCGCGCAGCTCCTCCATTTCCCTCTCACGTTGTTCCTCGGCTTCCCTGTTCCTTCTCCTAGCACCCCTACCAGCACGCGGAAGGGGAGGACGAGATCCAGCTCGCAAGGATGAGGAACCTTGCAGGACTGCCGAAACGGTGCTCGGCAAATGCTCCTTAAGCTTTAAGACCTCCCTCCTCAAGTCTTCATTCTCCTGCTACAGTAACTCGCCAACCTGGTTAATCTCGGTGGCCTCTAGTAACCTTGCTCTCAGTACACTGACTTCTTCTTGTACTGAGGCATCAATTTCTTCCATTTCTTGGAGCCTGTCCTTTAGTTTAGCCACTAGCTCGGACTGCTCCTTATACTTCTGATTCTTAGACCTTAGTGACTTGCAAAGTCTAACAAAGGCCTGGTGAACTTCAGGGCTTGCATTAGGACCAAGGGTCCTGCCTAGTTGGGAAGTGACAGGAATATAGTCATCAACATCAACCAACTACAAGTAAAATAAAGATAGAGGAAAGGAAGAGATCAGCACAAACAAAAGAAGAATCTTCTCATTTCATTAATCAAAGTCAAGTACATTGAGCAGAAACTTGAAAAATTACAAGCAAAAAGTACAAAATTAAATCCCAAGAGAAGATTAACTTGCAACCTCAGGCGGCCCAGCAGTGTCTGGCTGCTTCCCCTTGTCAGCAGCAGCAGCTAAGGCATCCCCCTCTGCAGGAACGCCCTCAGTCACCTGAGCAGGGAAAACACCGGCAAGAACTATATCAGAGGGAAAATCAGCACCCTCGATGGCTGGGGAAGGAGCTTCCTCGTCCATAGTTGGCTTGGGACCCGGGTCATGCTCATCGAACAGAGCAGACTCATCATCAACCCCAGCAGCTAGAAGAGCTTTGTTCCATCCCTTCTTGAAGTTCAGACGGCTGATATAGCCTATCTGAACCTCGACATCGTCATAAGCAGCAGCCCACCCAGAGTTGTATGAGTCCTCCTTAATGGTGGATGCCTGGGCCTTTTCTGCCTCCAGCTGCTCGTCCAGAACCCTGTTCTTCTCCACGAGTTCCATCTTGCTCGAGCATACTAGATCATAATCCTTCCTCAGCTCGCCCAGCTCCTTAACCGCATCATCCCTCTCGTGAGTAGGGTTGACGAGGGCCAGATCAGACGAAACTCGGGCTGCATCAGCAGCCTTTAGGTCAGCCTCCAGCTGAGATCCCCTGGCTTCCAGAGAAGACTTCTGCTGCTCCAACTCGCCATTCCTCCTCATCAGCTCATCGCGAGAACGGTAGAGCACAGCAAAGTCAGTCACAAACTGCAAGGAATAGAGAAGAAATCAAGAAGAGGAAAACATCTAGAACTTGTCAAAAAATTGAAAGTTGAAAGAGTATCTTACCAGGGCTAGCCTCTGACTAGCTTGCAGGGCCAATTGATCAGACCCCAACGCCCTCTGGCGATCTGCAGGGAGAACTTCCCTCCCAAGCAGCACAGGAGCTAGCTGAGGAGAGATGGCAACCGAGGCCCCCTCGGGCAAAGCAGATACCAGGACTAAGGCTTGCCCTGCCTTTGTCCTGGACTCCATCCTTCTCTTTCTCCATCCTCCTCCTCTCATCCAGTCTCTTCTTCTCCTCCTCCTTCTTTCTCTCCCTCTCTTTCACATGCTCTTCTTCTCTCCTCTTCCTCTCTTGCTCCCGAGAGGAAGGCCGAGAATCTGTAGCCATGGCCCAAAATGCAGACTTCTATTTCTTTGACCTTTGTGCAATGAGCACATGGTCATCATCATCATCATCTCTGATCAGGTTCTTCCTTGGAGGCATATCTTCACCAGAACTGCTGGAATTGCTCGACGATCCTCGAGCTTCAGAATTCTCCTCAGAATTAGAAGAGTTGCTACTATCAGAGCTCCCTTCACCTAGATTACCTGCAGGCTCACTTTCAGAGATGCTCTCTTCTTCGTCTAACTGGATCGGCTCAGCAGTAGTCTCTCCCAAAGAATCAAACTCTGGTACACTGTCCACAGACCGTGCTATGAAGTTGGAGCCTACGTTCTTGTACTCTAACAAGAAGGCAGCAGACCTGGGATGCTCACCATCACCCAAAGGCTCTCTAATGTTCCAAGCTTTCACCAACTCCGAGATTCGGACCTCCCTGAGGGCAGGCTCCAAGTTCTTCGACCTCGCTGTAGAAGAAAAAGCAAAGAGGAGTTAGAAAAGTCATAAATTAGCAGAGATTGAGACAACAGTACAAATGTCTACCTATATACTCTTCCCCATAAAAGGGGACAGTAAACCTCTCAGACCTCGACCCTTCGAACAGGGGAGAAAATTGCCAATTTCTAATAAGAAAGCCCTCTTGCCAATAGTCCTTGTGGGAATCAGGTAGATTAACTACCAATACCCTATTAGGACTCCTGGATTTGAGGTAGAGGACACCTGAGCTAGTTCGAGAAAAGGAATAACAGAAATAGACCTCGACAAGTCCTAATCTAGTACCATACAACTGATTTATTCTATGTACACCATTTACTATTTTCCACACATTTGGCGAGAATTGTGCGGGGACGATATTGAAATAACCAAAGAAATGCAAAAATAGATCATTAGGGGGAAAAGTAAGTCCCCCCTGAGAAAGCAGCAAAACATGGATCAAGTGGGCATCCTCTATATCCCTAACATTCTTAGGAGGCGAGGCACAACACTCAATCTCTACCCACTCAGGGATGTTGTAGAACTTTCTAAACTCAGAGATCGATCTATTTCCAATCTTCGCCATTGGAAAGCACAAAGAAAAGCTACAAACCAAAGAGAAAATGCAAAGAAAAGACACGAAAAACTTACAAAACAGAAGATCGATTCAAGTACTAAAGAAGCACGAGCTCAAGATAACTAAAAAGCAATGAGAATGGGGACTGAGAGCAAAGGGAATGATGTGTTAGAATTCTCAGAAGACGGAAGAGTACTGGAAAGTCTGAAATGATGAAAAAGATGTGGTTATCCCAACGAGCCTTCAAATTCTAATCATAGTGCACAGTAAGCGAAGCGGCTGCCGCCAAAATCAACTCCACAGCTCCCGAGGAATTGCAACACGGCCATTATGGCTAATCATTTAAATATGTTGGGCCCATATACACGGCTCAACAAATTTAGGGGCAATTGTGGGTACCCAAAATTTAGAACCATGGGCCTAGACGAGTAGCCCAGTCCTGGCGGCCCAAAGTCCAAGCCCTTTATCTTTTATATTGATCCAGTCTCCTCCCACGATCCCATAAAGGGAAGTTATAGGGGAGATGGGAAACGTGGAGGAACCCATCACCTCCACTCACCTACATGTAAATGTATATATTAAACCCTAGGTCTGGGGCAAAAACACAAGTTGTATTCTTTGTAATCACTCTCCGGAGTATATAGAAATAACATCGACTACACCACCGTGGACGTAGGCACATTTTGGCTGAACCACGTACATCATATGTTGTGTGATTGGCATCTTCTATTCCTTGTTCTCTTCTTGATAATCTTTCTCTTATATTTATTTGTGTTGCATAACAATTGCTTCTACACTTATACATAAAATTTAATTAAAAAAATGACATATTATCAAGATATTATCAAGTAAAAGCTCAATCCAAATTTAAGTTTGGCTAAAATGTAAGAAACTTCTAAAATCATCAGTTTGTTTGCAAGTACCTCATAGCTTGATAATGAAAAAGTTATAAATAACAATTTACTTGTTGGTAATAATCGTCACTAAAAACTTCTTTACAAGTATACCTAGGGGAAAATGGAAACAAAGCTTCTTGCGAAATAGACCATCAGCACAAGGTCTGCTTCCTAAAGCTCAAGGCCTCCGGTGAAAATGTTAGGCACAAAAAAAATAGGGTGAAGCACGGTCAAGCCTTCTCGCTTAAGCCCTGTCCCAGGCGGTTCAGTCACTTTAAGACCGGGAAAATTAGCAGGCAAATAATGGTATAAAAACAATAAAAGCATCCAAGTAGTTCACATGTACCCAATGGTCCAACAGCAGTAATCTACAATAAAAACAATCAAATGGTTGTTTCTCATGAGCTTTTTGGCTATCAAATGATTCAAAACCCAATGGAGAACATTTTATAGGCTCTAGGTAACATAACTTACGAAATATAAGTATTGAAGCCATTGTATACAAATTCAACAAGGCCCAATGACATAACCAAAATTGACTAAATATTACCCTTCAAGTACTTCGAGAATATTCTTAAGAAATATTCTATTATTCTAATAAAATCACTAAAATAAATATATTATATTATAATTTAATCATCAATTTGGAAACCAATTGTACGCACCATCCCTTCATTTCAGGTTTGTTCTCTTGTAAGTCTATTTTCTACTTATCAGTACTCGTCAATCCCCTTTTTTCAATCCGAAACAGAAAATTTTTATTAAAGATAACATAGATAAGGTAAAAATGCAACCTGGAGGGCTCTTCTATTTTTGTTTTAATTGCGTTGGGCTTTTTTAGGAATCCTTGTCCTCTTAGACTAAGGAATAGCTTGTGATGGATAAATTCCATTGAAAATGTTAAGGGAATAAATTCTATCAAAAACTAGCAGTTATATTATATTACTTTAATAGTTTAGAGTATAAATGTCTTCTAATTTTTTAGTAGGATGTCATATAAATCAACAACATGCTGGAAAAAGAAACTGAAATAAAAAGAGAAGCAAAAAATTCACATACAGAGATTATGCGTCCCCCTGTAATAGTAAACTGATTCAGAGATTCTCCGTCCCCCTCTAATAGCAAAGTGACACAACCTGGATATTTTCCCTTTCTTGAATTCAAATCAAGGTATAAGTACCCCAGGTCACCCTGGATCATTTATAATATGTTAAAGAGAAAATAAAATAGATGTTACATAATACTACTACAAAATCAAAGCTATTTAGAGAAATCTAATGAAATTTACTATTAACGAAATTAAGCACAACTAAAGCTAGTATTGGCACTATCATGAAGTTAAAATAATCAATATCAATGTTAATAAGTACAAACTATAATGTTGGTAGAACCTACTGGGAAGGGAAACCCCAAGATTGAATAAAATCGACCCAAAACATATAGAGGAAGAAAGGATAGGAAGCTACAGTTTTATAAACCATTCCTTAAATCTAGCATTGAAAAAATAATTGTGCTAAGAAGCAAAACTTATTAAGGTTTGAGAAAGTACTCAAATCTGACCACTAGTAACTCATGTCCCTCATCACTTCTCAAATGACGTATGATAAACCAAATTCGAGTTGATCATAGGTACCTTTATCACCAGTGATACATCATTTCAACCATTAGTTCATAGCTTTCAACAGAGCCATAATGAAGTATTATAAAATGCAACCTAGGAAAGCTTTCATGTTCCCAATTCATCAAATTACTGTAATCGCAGTTAATTATATGTATCTAGATGCTAATGAGGAAATCTTTCACCGGCTAGGGTATCAATATAAGTAGCACCACCACCAGGAGAACATGTCTAACAACAAGGAGAACATACCTCGATGCAGTGTACTCTGATTTAGAGATTTTGCGTCCCCCTCTAATACCAAAAATTTAATAGATAGGAGGAAGGCCCCCATAGACCCCAATTAACAAAATAAGAAGGCCCCTATAGACGCCAAATGAGTAAGGAGATAAGAGAAATCTGCCAAAATCTTTTTTAAAAAATGACAACTTATCTCCCCAGACTAACTACAAATTGACAATTCAATTAAAAGGATCAACTTGCTGTCAGCTGCATCAGATCGATTTGATTTTAATTTCGAATCGATTCGATTTTAATTTCGGATCGATTCGATTTTCATTTCGGATCATGCTTTTGAGTAAAACATACAATAATTAAAGAAATTTTCAGTCAGTCAAAATAAGTATGTCACATTGAAGAAAACACAAAATCAAAGGTGTTGAAAATTTGCACAACAGGTCCAGTCTGAGTATGGTACGTTCGCACCCAATACGTGAGCGTGTATATATATATATATAGAAGTCACCATCCTCAACATGACTAGTTTTGAGTTATACAAGATATTAAAACATCTATTAGGTCTGACAGTTAATCCACCTTGAGCAGCGTCAAAAAAGCTATACAACAGCAGCTACTCGCAAACCCCATTTTGGAGAAGATCGGCAAGCTCGTCAAATAACAAGGTTGTATGCCAACCCCATCCTTTGGGAGATTTTGGCAAAAGCGTTCCGGTTTGTTTAAAACTTCCAAACACCATCACTTCTCTCTTTGATGGGCAAATCAGCTGACAATGAAATGATGGATTAAGAAATCGAGAAACAAAAAGAAATTATCTTTAGTAAGTTCTGTATTAACGTGATTAGTGAAAGAATTTGACAAATATTTTTATTGGATTCACTTGATAACGAGCAGTAACCTTTTCACGAGAATCCACATACATATGAACCTGAAAACAGAGGGTTAGAGATAAAACTCGGTATTTGATTAAGTACTAATCACTGACAAAAAATAATCCAAGCCACAATTAGTTTGGGTAAATCGAAAGTACGTTATGCTTTCCCTTAAGGAGGATAATGGGAGAATCCAATGTAGATGTATCAATATATGCTAGCTTACCTGTCATGTAGATGTTTTCAATATAACAAATTTACCCTTCATTTGTAAGTCGAGATCTATTAAAGATGGTTAAGAGAGAGAAATGGATGTGATAGTCAACTATGAGAGTGCATTTTGCACAATTATTTTACACTGTTGAAGTGTATGTTTTACACCAGACCAGGTAAAATTGATAAAATTGAGACATGGAAGCATGTAAACAGTTGTTATCATACATATTCATGCATCAATCCATAAAAAAAACGAAATACATAACATTAAGACTTACTCATCATAAACCAATAGTATACTAAATCAATAATTGATGCCTCTTTAGACTTTAGTATGATTCCCCAGAGAATGAGCATTTTTATTAGAAGAGTTTCACTAGGTAAAGTTTGGGGAGCTTTAGTATTATGTTTTACGATCCAAAGCAATTGGATGCCTGTGATGTGTCTATAATAATGAACACATCATTTATGGAAAACAAAAATGACGCACCTCCAGTTCATAGGAAATAACAAACAGATAACGAGAACCTTTTAAGAATTAATCTCTAAAATAATCCTTAATAAAGGTGTAAAAATGCCAATTTCTATGAAATCACATCCTCTTTTATCAGAGATAACTTTGTTCAATATGAAAGAGAAAATGAAAGACCGCATGAGAGAAAAGTTGGAGGAGAAGATAAGATAGAGAGAAAAAGCAGAAGTGAATTTTATTGAAAGAGCAAGTGATGCGCATGTGAGGCTTTGAAAAATGACTTGCCAATTTTCAAATAACAAGTCATTGATAATTAGGAGTAATTTTATGTTGGGAAGTCTTCGTCCCTTATTTTTTTTCTCTGTACCAAACAGTGGGAAAATTCTGAAAATTGTTTTTCCTGAAACAAATGAAGCTACCCTGCTTACATCAGACCACATATCTATGTTTTCTCAAGAAGAGTAAGGAGGTTTTCTTCTTAGTTGAATGTAGAACATCAAATTCAATGAAATTAAGTTCCAACTTCATATAATGTTTACAATATACAAATGCTATAAACATTGATGGAAAGGTTGTTGAAGAATATGGTAAGGTAATCTATATTGTCATTGGTGCTAACAATATATGGAAAGATTGTTGATTGGATAGTGCAGAATTTAAACAATCAAATTCACCAAATGCTTTAATAGGCCATACTCAAGTCCCTGCATAAAGAAACCAAATCAATGACATTTCTGATAGAAAGAAAAGAAAAATGAAGAATGAGAACTCAAAATTAAACATATGCTTACCTTTCCCTCCTACTTTTTCCGGGTTTGGGACTGGCAATGTTCAAATAAATATTTGCATTGGCGGAGTTAAAAGGGGTTTTATAATAAAATAAGACAGTGCAAATTAATTCCAAATCAAATATAGATAGATCCAAATAAAGTTCACAACAAAACATATTTCAAATTAAGTCCAAATATAGATAACTCAAACAAAGTTCATAACAAACGCATAACGGAAAATACGTCAACAAATAGATAGCTCAAACAAAGTTCACAACATAAACTAAACATATATAAGCAAACAATTCAGCCAAATCAAATATCCCCCCAAGACTAGGTCAGCAAAAGTGACTTGGCCACCTTGAGGAACATCAAACAAGCTAGCATCCGGCTTTATCACTTCCTCCACATATACTTTCCTCTCCCCGAATCCAACTCGCTTACCATGACATATATCCTTTGTTGCTTAGGTCACGACATACCCCTTTTCCAGTTCTTTATTATACCTATCAAGCAAGATGACTTTGGGATATTTGGTAAGAGAAGGTGTGGTCATGCAAACAGGACGAGAAGCGGATGCAAAAACATTATCCAAATTTTGACAGAGATTCCTATGTTGTAGACTTGTATTGGATGCATGATCACTTATCAGTGTGATTGGTGGACCCTTTTCGTTTTGAGCATTGAAGGCATCAACAAAACGTTGTATAGAATCCAATGAAAAAATGGATCAAACAATAGTAAGTTAATATCTATTATATCTAGATAGGTCTTTTTAATAAATGAAATTATATAAAATACGTATATACCACAATTTGTGTGTTATTTTCCTCAAATCTTCTATTGCGTGAAGAGATGATATCTTCCTTAAATGCATCCAAATAATCATTTACCTTCTTTCTTTGTTTAAGTTTGGCATTTGCCACCCCTAAATGCATCAAATGCTTCTTCGAAATTAGGGGACAAACTGCACGAACTCCTCCCTTTTTTGCCTTCCTAAAAACCTATACCAACTCATCATTCTCTATGCATTGGCTCTTGTTACTACCCTCTCCACTCTCTCTCTTTATTTTCTCTGCCGCCTCTTTTACTTTATCCTATCAAATGATAGTTATAAATTAGAATGAGAAAATTTCATTAATAAACGCAATAAATAATACTAAAAATACTATTATTTTTCATGTAAATACGCACATAGTAAAGCTTAGCACTGTTTAAGACATTCCCCGTTTTGTCTTCGTTTCCCGAAAGCCATGTATCTACTCGCGTTAATTCTTGTTCTGGGTTCGATTAAACCTAAAATTTAAATATCACATTGTTGATGTAAAAAATTAGATCACTCTAATAATTCAATCACAGATAAATAAATGAGACAAAGAATTTTAAAGTGGTTCAGCCTTATAAGAATGGCCTACGTCCACTGTTTTGGTATTGCTGTTTGTATGGGAATTCTACATTACAAGTTATCTCAAGAAATTACGGTCTGGGAGGGTCCCCTTTACAATGAGGATTGGACAATGTATTTATAGCCCTGAGGCTGTAATGTGAAAGGGTAATACATTAAATGATATACATAAGAAAGGGTAATACATTTAATGCCCTCTTTGCGTGCGCGTCCCAATGATAAGCATTTAATGAATCAGTTAAACTGTTGGTATCCTGCTTCGAGGTGCAGCTCGAACTGCCATGAGTTACTCGGACCGCCTAAGCTTCTCGGTATTTAAGAGTTCCTCGGAGAGGCATTGTTCGTCGGAGCTTGTGAGTTCCTCGGGGAACTAGTCTTCCTCGTTGTAGTCTTGTTCCTCGGAGCGAGTGGGTTCCTCGGAAGTGCTTGTTGTTGCCATGTAGATAGCCACGTGTCTTCATATGATTGGTCCATGTCAGCAGATTAATTTTGGTATCAACAGAAGCCCCCAATGTTTTATAGTTCGAACTTTTGAGGAGTATGGAACATTCTTTCTCGGAATATGGTAGCTTTAAATAGTCTTCCTGATTTTTAGGAGCGTTTCCCTTGTATTTATTTCTGCTTCCCAATTCGTAGAATCATGGTTTCGATTCCCGTGTTACTTTTCGTTTACTTAGCCGATGTTGTCCGCTTCGATTCCCGTGCCACTTTTCCTCTTTTTAGCCGCTGTTGTCCGCTTTGATTCCCACGCTACTTTTCATCTTTTTAGCCACCGGTAACATAATCATCCTTTTTTGTAATCATTACTTCACCATTTCCCAAGGCAAGGTATTTAAACTTCACAAACACTCCCATCGTCTTCTACCTTTTCAAATTTTCGTCTTTTGAGTTTTACGTCGTCTCTTCCTATTCTCTTATGCGTTTGTCTTTTTCGCCATTCGTTGTCAGCAGATCCATTCTTTTCCTGTAAGATCTTCTTCCTTCTTCTTAATTTCTTTATTCACCATGGTTTACCGTGTTGAGTCTCTTGAGAAGTTTCGTTCTGATTTCTCCATCCCCTCTTAGGTTATCTTGGAAAAACTTTCTGAGCCTTCTGATTATTTCAATTTGGCTGAGGGACATTGGTTCCCCAGTCTCTTTTTTGCTGAATGTGGATTTTCTTTTCAACCCAATTCCTTGTGTCTGGAATTCTGTCAGTATTTCGATGTTGTTCCTGCACGAATTGCCCCCAACACATGGAGAATAGTTAATGGGGTGCATAGATTAAATCAAGTGCATGGAACTCGCATAGGAATCCCAGAAATAATGTTCTGCTATAGATGGGTAGTTAATGATAATATTTTTTATTTAAAAACTATATTTTTAAATAGAGCCTTAGTAGTCAATCTCCCTGATGCCAATAGGGATTATTTTGAGCATGGGGTTGTCATAAAAAATTGGCAACACACTCCATTAGCTGGAGATGAGGTTTACCAAGGTCCTAGATGCCCTCCTTATGGCAACGGGATAGGTTATTTTTATTTTATTTTATTTTGAAATAATGTTTCTTTTGTGTTTGTTAAAATGTGCCATTGATAACAATGTTTATTTATTTGGAGTTGATAACAAAAGAAAGTGCCCAAAAGAAGCATATGTCAATATAAGGCATTTGAAACTTATCTGGAGTCTGCATCAAAGTGTTGCCGACGAACACATTAGATCAGCTTCGTATCTGCTCTAGTACAAGAGCTACACTACTTCTTTCACTGCCCGTTCAGTGATAAGTGAATCAGAGCCAATACCAGCTCGTCACCTGAATATCATATTCCTTTAAGTGAAAGGATGAAGAAGAGAAGACCTTCTACCCAGTTTGAGAAGACTGCCTCCAGTTCTGGGGAGGCAAAAAGGAGTAGGATAGATGTCCCAAAGGAGGGGATGAAGAAGAATGATGCAGCTCCTCCAGTTGCTTCTGCTAAAGTTTCCGAGAAGGTTGCTGATAAGCCCGCAGTGGCTCCGAGCAGGTCTGCTTCTCCTGGAGAGGTGATTGTGATATCACCGACCAAGGGTTCTTCCTTGGTTGAATCTGTACCTATTCCCTCGAGGAGGCTGAAGAAGAGCTCCTCGATCAATTTGGCTGACACCATTATTCAGCCCCCAGCTGCTGGGACTGGAGTTCCCACTTTTATTCCCCCGAGCTCCGACATGAGCTCAGTAAAGTCTTTGATCATTCCCGAGGTTCAAGGTACTGAAGAAAACCTTACTCGGGATATGGTTACCTCACTAGCTGCTCGTCAACTTGCTTCTGTAAGTCTCTTTACTTAGAATTTTTCATATTTCCTTTGTCATTTCTGTTTCTAACTTGCTTTCTTTTTCTGTTCACAATTGACGAGCTGCTTTAATATAATCCTGAAGAAGGATGAAGCGATTAAGTCTTTTTGCTCCTCATCCAGTGTGGAGGGAGCTCTGGAAGAAGCTACCAAGTCTCTGGCAGATTCTCGCCAGAAATATGCTGATGACAAAGCTGTTTGGGAGAAGAAACTTGCCTCCTCCGAGAAAGAAAAAGCTCGAACTATTGATGCCTCTAAGGAGTTGGAGAAGAAAAATAATGCCTTGGAGAAGGCAAATAAAGAGCTCGAAGAGAAGCTCAAAGCTGCTGGAGAGCTTGAAGATAAGCTCAGGGTTACTGAGGAAAGGTTGGGCCAACTTCAAGAAGTAGGTCGGCAGAAGGAAGAGGCAGAAAATAAATTGAAGGATGTTGAGAACTTGTTGTCTGAGAAGCTTGCCTTGGAGAAGGCCAAGAGGAAAGTTGTTGTGAAGAAGTCCTTCAGCTTTGGCTGGGACAAGGGGTGGGATAAGGGGTTGGCTGCCATGGTATCTCAAGTGGACTATGGCAGTCTAAAGTATTTTAGGGATGGATGGGTTGCTGCCCTTCAGGAAATGAAGGTCGACGAGTCATCCGAGCTCTTCCAGAGACATATCCCTGGTCCCCCTCCAACTCCAGAAGAATCAGAAGAGGACGAAGCTACCTCTGAAGAGTCTTCGATGGTGATAGGAGATCATTCCCTAGCCATTCAGCCTACTACCGAGGAAGATCAGCAAATCATTTCTTCCTCCGAGCAACTGCCTACTCTCCCCGAATAACTATCCCTTCCTTCCGAGCAACCTACCTCTTCATCCCAGCCTCCCGAGAAGGTTTTGGGAGATAAGGAAAAGGTGTAGTGTTGTTCGGGTTTCTCTTTATTTTGGTTCTCTTTATCAAATGTAACTCAGAAGATGTAACTCTGAATTATGATCTAATAAAACTTGAACTTTTTGCATATTGTTGTCTATCTTTCATTCATACTCTGCTTATTTTTCTTATTGATGATTGCTCTTCTTTCTCTGCTAGTTTCTGGCCAGGATGGATCTGCTATCTTCCCATGATACAAAGTTGCTACAACAGTGCAATGAGTACTTTAAGGCTGGTCACACAGACTTGAGTGCTGCACAAGTTGCCGACATCCTTGGTCATGATGCTTCAGAACAGGCGGTTGAAGCATATCAGTACCTGAAGTGTCTTCTTGATCGAGCAGTGGCCAATAATGTGGCTTACTATGAAATGATCGAGGATCTCCAGTGTACCCTCGAAGACCTTCAGAATCAATACAAGGAATCAACTGCCCTGTTGCATGAGGGGTAAGAAAAGAAGTACAAGCTGATCATGGCTGACAAGGGCTAGGAGAAGCTTTTTGCTGGGTATGATCTGAGGGAGAGAACTTTGAAGGGTGAGGTCGAGGAATGCAGACAGATTTCCAAGTTGCTGGAGCAAGAGAACAACAACTTGTAAAAAGATCTATCACAATTGAAGTCTGCAGCCTCCATTTCCAGTGCCTTGATCCCAGTGATCGCTGAGGGATTCTCGTTCTTAGAGGTTGAGAATGCCAAGTTGAGGGACGAGTTGGAGACTTTGAAGAGTTCTGGCACCTCTACATCTTCTCGCGGTCGAGCAAGAGCTCCTCGGGGATGAGGAAGAGCAGTTCGGGTTCTTATCGAGTAACAGAGAACTCAGTCTGCATTAGAGAACCAAGCTTTCCAATTAATGGCGAAGAACCAGGCTTTGTCTGACATATCAAAGAAGATTAGGGACCTGGAAAAATATCTCTCTGCGCAGAAGTCAATCTTGGAGAATAAGGAACTTTTCATCAAGAATCTTCATGAGAAGCTAGAAAGGCTAACATATCAATTCCACAAACAGCCCAGGGAATTCTGGATGGCTGGATACAACGAAGCACTATTCCACTTAGATGATCGTATCCAGAATGCCAATAATGAGGGCTAAAAGCAAGGATGGATGAATGCCTTAGGTGTGTTGAAGCTCAAACAAGGTCATTATCTGTGGGACTATCATGATCCCGGGTTGCTCGACCTGCCTGTGCCACCATACAATTTGGACATGGATTGGATCCCTGCTCGGGCCATTCCTCGGATCTTAATTTCATAGTATCTCGGTGACTATAATTTACATTCTCAAATCGAGGTATCTCATCCCGAGCATCTCCTAGATCGACCATCCGTGATGAATGTCAGGATATTGAAGGATCTCAATTTCATCAATTCTCCTCTGTCTTTAAATGATCCGTCTGCTGGTGAAGAACCTGTGTCAAAAGCAGAGGGGAAGAGACCAGTAGAATAGGAATTTTTAATGTAATAGTTAGTATACATTTCAATATCAATGTACTTGTAATTTATTTTGAATTCAATGAAAAATTCTCATTTTGTTTGCAAATCTTGATTGCTATTGTCTTGTAGTTATCAAACACTTTATATTTGCGTATATCTGTCAAAAAGATAACAATATTGTGTTGTTTGTCAACCAACTCAGTAATAATTAAAAATTACAAGTATCAGTACTGTTGCTCGATCACTTAATATTAAAGTAATGAGTATAAAAATGTTGTTTAAAATTTTTCCAACCAACTAAGGTTGTCAACTTATGCTTGTCGACCAACTACAGTTAGTGGGTTTTTATCCCCGACCAGCCATACTTGGTAGATTTTTCATAAAATGTGTCCGACCAACCAAGGCCGTTAAATTCGTCTTGTCGACCAACTACAGTTAGTGGGTTTGTATCCCCAACCAGTCATACTTGGTAGATTTTTCATAAAATGTGTCCGACCAACCAAGGTTGTTAAATTCGTCTTGTCGACCAACTACAGTTAGTGGGTTCTTATCCCCGACCAGCCATACTTGGTAGATTTTTCATAAAATGTGTCCGACCAACCAAGGTCGTTAAATTCGTCTTGTCGACCAACTACACTTAGTGGGTTTTTATCCCCGACCAGCCATACTTGGTAGATTTTGCACTTTCTGGAATAATCTTACCTCTCGACCAACATAAGTTGGCATTTGCGAGAATATTTTGTTTCCTAGCCAAATAGGTTGGCATTTTTTGGAATATTTCGTTTCCTAGCCAAACAGGTTGGCATTTTTAGGAATATTTCGTTTCCTAGCCAAACAGGTTGGCATTTTTAGGAATATTTTGTTTCCTAGCCAAACAGGTTGGCATTTTTAGGAATATTTTGTTTCCTAGCCAAACAGGTTGGCATTTTTAGGAATATTTTGTTTCCTAACCAACCGAAGTTGGCATTTTTAGGAATATTTTGTTTCCTAACCAACCGAAGTTGGCATTTTTAGGAATATTTTGCTGAGCAGTCTGAGCTTTGCCGAGTAGTGTGTAGCACTAGTATTCCCCGAAAAATTCTCAATAAAAAGGAGAGACTTTGGCAGAATATCTTCGTTTTATTCATACTGATGGAACTGTGTTACATATATATCATTGATAATACTTGCGCAGGTGCTCTGCGTTCCATGCATTCTTGAACTCTTCCCCCTCTAGAGTTGCTATTCGATAACCTCCTGGTCGAACAACTACTGTAACTCGGTATGGTCCATGCCAGTTTACTTCCAGCTTATTGTGCTTCTGAATTACTTTCTTCAGCACATAGTCTCCTTCTTTCAAGTCGCACCTCTTCACCCTTTTGTTGTAGAACAAAGTTGTTCGCTGCTGGTAAGCAGCATTTCTAATGGCAGCTTCTTCTCTAACTTCCTCGAGCATGTCTAAATCCAGTCTTCTCATTAAGTCGCTGACAGGGGAATTGAAATTTAGTACCCTGTGTGTTGGAAGGCCCAACTCGACAGGTATGACAGCTTCACTTCCAAACGCCATCATGTATGGTGATTCTCCAGTTGCTACTTGGGGAGTAGTTCGGTAAGCCCAAAGTACTTATTGTAACTCGTTGATCCAGTTCGCTTTTGCATCATCCAATCTTTTCTTCAAGCCATTTAGCAGCGTCCTGATTGTCACTTCAGTTTGTCCATTGCTTTGAGGATGGCCTGGTGCTGAGTGGACCTTCAAAATGTTTGATTGATGACAATAGGCGACAAACTCCTCGTTATCAAATTGTGTTCCATGGTCTGTGATGAAGGCATGAGGTAGACCATATCGACAAATGATGTTCTTCCAAACAAATTGGTACACCTTCTCGTACTTCATATCAATGAGTGTCTCAGCTTCTACCCATTTAGTAAAATAATCCACTGCGACGACGAGGTACTTGAACCTTCCTCGGGTCGTTGGCAGTGGCCCAACCAAGTCAATTCCCCACATGGAAAATGGCCAAGGGGAAGTTATGGGTGTCAACAATGCTTGTGGAGTTCTTCGGATGGAGTAAAAACGCTGGCACTTGTCGCACTTCTTGGCGTAGGCTATACAATCAGCCCTCATTGTCGGCCAGTAGTATCCTTGAGTCATTACCCTTTGTAAAAGCGTCCGACCTGCTACGTGTGCTCCACAAGATCCTTCGTGGATCTCTTCAATTAATTCTTTCACCTCGGAGGGGTGTACACATCTCTGCAAACCTGTCATAATTCCTCGTCTATATAAAACACCATTAGTTAATACGTACCGAGCAGCTTTAAACTTCAATTTTTTGGCAGCGAGCTTGTCATTTGGCAATTCTCCCTCCTTGATATACGCCCTGATGGAATCCATCCAAGATGGTCCTAAATCAAGGGTGATAAAGTTCATCGTCAGATCTTCATCTATGCTCCGACCAGCTAACACTTCAATTGGGATTGTTCATCGTAGCTCGGTGCGAGTAGCTGATGCTAGTCAACCTAGGGCGTCTGCTCTCGCATTCTCCATTCTTGGTATTCTGACCAGCTGAATAGCGGCAAATTATGACACCAGCTCCTTTTCCTTTGCATGATATCTGATCACCAATTCTCCTCTAACTGCATATACTCCCATCATTTAGTTTATGATCAATTGAGAATCACTGAAAACAATAACCTGTTGCGCCTCCATAATTTTTGCTAAACCAAGTCCTGCAATCATGGCCTCATACTTAGCCTCATTGTTGGAAGCTTTGAATTGGAAACGCAAGGCGTATTCCATATCGACCTCATCCGGAGTGCTCAAAACTATCCCCGCGCCGCATCCTGTAGTGCAAGATGAGCCATCTACATATAGTCTCCATATAGGTAACTCGTCTTCAAATTTCTGATCAGTTAGAGTTCCTCGATGAAATATTTGTTCCTTCCTTTCCTCGTCGGATTTTTCTAACTCCTCGTCGATCATCTTTTCTTGCCCTTTTACCAACCGGAGTTGGTCTGAGCTCGAATTTAATGATCTTGTAACATCCACTTACCCTTTTACCAACCGGAGTTGGTTTGGGCTAGTGTTTGTCGATTCTGTAACATCCATAGGTTGATCAGTGAGCAACTCTTGTTCCTCGTCCGGAGTCCTCACAACTATCTCTGCACCACATCCTGTAACATCCACACGCCCTTTTACCAATTGAAATTGGTCTGAGCTTGTGTTTGTTGATCCTGTAACATCCACAGGTTGATCAGCGAGAAACTTTTGCTCCTCGGGGGTATCAAGATAGGTGAACTTCGCTATAAAGTCTGCTACAGCCTGCCCTTTTAGCGATGTTCTGGGTTCATAAACTATATCATATTCACCGAGCTCTATTGCCCAGTACATCAATCTTCCTGATTTTTTTGGCTTATGCAGGGCTTGCCTCAGTGGCATATCGGTATATACTACTATGGTATGAGCCTAGAAGTATGGCCTCATTCTCCTACTCGCCTCAATCAGTGCCAGTGCCAATTTCTCCAGCCTTGGATATCTGATTTCTGCTCCTCGGAAGGCTTTACATGTGCAGTAATTTGGCTTTTGTACTCCATTCTCCACTATGATCAATGCCGAGCTAACTGCATTCTCGGACACAGTAAGGTACAAGTATAATATTTCTCCCATCACTGGCCTGGACAACAGTGGAGGTGCTCCCAAGTACCTCTTCAAGTCTTGAAAAGCCTTCTCGCATTCATCATTCCACTCAAAAGTATTTCTGAGTGTCTTGAAGAATGGGAGACATCTATCAGTTGCTCGTGACATAAATCTGTTGAGTGTCGCTACTCGTCCTGTGAGACTCTGTACTTCCTTCTTCGTCGTTGGAGATCGCAGCCCTAATAGAGCTTTGATCTTTTCAGGATTTGCTTCAATGCCTCGTTGATTGAAAATGTACCCGAGAAACATGCCTTCTCGTACTCCAAAGATGCACTTCGTCGGGTTCAGCTTCATTTGATATTTATCTAGTTGATCAAAAGTCTGACTTAAGTCAACTAGATGATCGACAGCTTTCTTGCTTTTCGTCAGCATATCGTCAACATAGACTTCCATGTTGTCACTGATTTGTTCAGCAAAGACCTTGTTCATCAGTCTCTGATATGTCGCACCTGCATTTTTCAAACCAAAAGGCATAACATTATAACAATAAGTTCCCCGAGGGGTAATGAAAAAAGTACTTTCCCTGTCTTCAGGTTTCATTTTAATTTGATTGTAGCCAGAATAAGCATTCATGAAGCTCAGCAACTCGTGTCCCGAGGTAGCATCCACCAGTTGATCAATTCGGGGCAATGGAAAATTATCCTTTGGGCATGCTTTGTTGAGGTCGGTGAAGTCCACACACATCCTCCACTTGTTGTTCTTCTTCTTTACCATTACCACATTAGCTAACCAATCTGGATATATAACATCTTCAATGAAACAAGTTTTCTGGAGCTTCTCGACTTCCTCATGTATAGATTTATTCTTCTTGGGACTGAATACTCTTCTTCTCTGCTTCACAGGCTTGATCTACTTATTCACATTGAGCTCGTGACATAAGAAGTTTGGGTCTATCCCAGGCATATCTTCATGACTCCACGCAAAAGTTTGTCTTCTGCTTCTAAGGAAAATTATCAATTCCTGTTTTAATGAGGCTTCTAACGACGAACCTATTTGAGTAGTTCGCTCAGGGTGCTCGTCGTCCAGAATGATGTTTTCAGTAGCTTCCACCACTTGACCCTTCACGAGTTGCGACTCATCTCGAGGATCCAATGTTTCAATTTCTGCACATTTATCCACTTGATAGGTAGTGGTCTTTTTCTTTGATTCTTCCAGTTCCTCTTGCTCGGAGGATGAATAATAGCATTCCCGAGCTACTCTCTGATCACCCTTCACAACTCCTACTCCAAAGTTTGTTGGAAATTTTAGGCACTGATGCACTGTAGATGGTACATCCTCGAACTTCTTCAATCCTACTCTTCCCATGATGATATTGTATGATGATTGGACATTCTTATCCATCACGAAGAAACGTATTATTTCTGTCCGACAAGCAGGCCACGTACCAATGAATATATCTAACTTGATCATCCCAAGTGGAAATACTTTCTCGCCAGCAAAATTGATGAGGGGTCTGTGGTAAGGCTCCAGTTGAGATAGCTTTAGATTTAAACTATCGAAACACGAGTAGAACATGATGTCTGCCGAGCTACCATTGTCGACCATCACTCTTGAAATCATGACTTTCGTCATTCTCATTTTGATCACCAGCGGGTCATCATGAGGATATAAAACACCTGCAAGGTCATTTTTTGAAAAACCGATAACCAATTTCTCCTTGTTCACTTTTCTCGGACGATCTTCCTCAGCTAGATTTATTCGCTGAATGTACGAGCAAGCTTGAGCCTCACCGAGGTAAGCTTTTCTCTCTGGAGTAAGGTCTCCTCCTCCTGCATCTCCTCATGCAATAACATTACAATCAAATGACCCAAAGCGTATTGAAAATACCTCTCTTTCTGGCTGCCTTGGTTTCTTGGGAAGATCGGGGTCATCCTCTGGATCAACTTCATGGTTTCTCTTCTTGTTCTCCTCTACTCGACGAGGAGATCTAGACCTCTCTCTAGTTCGGTCGTTGTTTCTTCTTTCGCCTCCCCGATCAACATACTTCGCTAGCTTTCCTCGTCGGATGAGTGTTTCAATCTCATTCTGAAGAGCTATGCAATTTTTGGTCATATGACCGTGATCCTTGTGGAACTCGCAATATTTTTCCCTATTCCTCGTGTCAGTGTCTGCCTTTATTTTCTTTGGCCAGTTTAACTACTCGCTGTTCTTAATTTCTTCTAAGACATGGTTGATATTTACCTTCAAAGGTGTGTAATTATCAAATTTCCTCAAAACCTCCCATGACGACCTATTTTTGGATTGTTTGTCACCACCATTGTTCTTATGTTCTTTCTTCTTAGCTTTATCACCTTCCACCTTGGTTTCTTTGGTGTCCATATTCTTCTTCGCAGACATAGCCTCCTCGGCATTCATAATCTTGGACGCTTTTCCCATCAGGTTCGATATGGTTCGAGGTGGATCTTTGGCCAAAGTGTAGTACAACTTGTTTGGCAGTAGTCCACTCATCAAAGCAGTAATCGCTGTCTTCTTTTCATAATCAATAACTTCGAGTTTCTCGTTATTAAAACGAGTTATATAATCTTTGATACTCTCACCAGATTTTTGTCTAACACTTAACAAATGTGCTACTCACTTAGCTGGCTTTGCTCCAAAGCAGAAATTCCCAATGAATAACTCGTCCAGTTGAAGAAAAGTTGAAATCTTAGCCCGAGGAAGATTATTATACCATATCTGAGCAGATCCGGTAAGAGTTCCCGAGAATGCCCTGCATCTCATCTCGTCTGGGACAGCATAGATGTCGGCAGCAGCTTGATATTGTTCTATATGAAGGACAGGGTCAGTCTTCCCATCATACTTGGGAGTCACAACAGGTGCTTTGAATTTTGATGGTGTTGGAAAGTCAACAATGTCCTGGACAAAAGGTTTTCCTCGAACAAAGGTTTGTTGTAGAGGGTTCTTGGCCTTAGCTATTTCCCCTAATCTATCCTCTAGCCTATGAATAGATCCTTTCCATGCATCATTTCCTTCCTCGGGCCTATTGGTTCGAGCAACTAATCGCGTTGAAGTGGCTTCCTGGGATTTATCTTGACGAGAAGCTGGTCGATCATAGGATTTATCTTGACGAGCAGCTGGTCGCGACTGGGCAGATCCTTCCCTTAAATGTGATGGTCATCGAAAGCTCCTCGACGCTGCATTAAGAGGACTTTTGTTCCTCCTAGGGCCTAATCGGTCAAAATGATAAGCCCTACTTAATCTTTCCAATGCGCTGGTCCTTTCTGGGGAGAGGGTGACGCGTTGCTCAGTATCTGTGGCTCGCAATGATGAAGTTCGTCCAGGTTGATAAGAAAAATCTTCAGATTCCTCATTGCGATATGAATTAGTACGCCTAGTATGAGAAGAAGGTGCACGGGTATTTTTTTGAATGCTTCGTGGTCCGAAATGGGCTGATGCACCGCCATGGAGGGATTGGATGAGTTGTCGCATTGTTTCTTGCATGACGGTCTGACCTTGAGCCAGATTTGCCATTATTCCAGTCAGATCTGGAATAATTGGTGGAGCAGATGGATTTGGAGGGGTTCCAGCATTTCGATTGCTGGATTCAGGAATATCCGCCATTGGTAAGGGATTGTTTTTGATGAAAAACGATATTACCAGTCGTTTCCCACAGACGGCGCCAATCTGTTGATGTAAAAAATTAGATCACTCTAATAATTCAATCACAGATAAATAAATGAGACAAAGAATTTTAAAGTTGTTCAGCCTTATAAGAATGGCCTACGTCCACTATTTTGGTATTGTTGTTTGTATGGGAATTCTCTATTACAAGTTATCTCAAGAAATTCTGGTCTGGGGGGTCCCCTTTACAATGAGGATTGTACAATGTATTTATAGCCCTGAGGCTGTAATGTGAAAGGGTAATACATTAAATGATATACATATGAAATGGTAATACATTTAATGCCCTATTTGCGTGCGCTCCAAATGATAAGCATTTAATGAATCAGTTAAACTGTTGGTATCCTGCTTCGAGGTGCAGCTCGGACCGCCATAAGTTACTCGGACCACCTAAGCTTCTCGGTATTTAAGAGTTCCTCGGAGCTTGTGAGTTCCTCGGGGAACTAGTCTTCCTTGTTGTAGTCTTGTTCCTCGGAGCGAGTGGGTTCCTCGAAAGTGCTTGTTGTTGCCATGTAGATAACCACGTGTCTTCATATGATTGGTCCATGTCAGCAGATTAATTTTGGTATCAACACACATGTTATACACAAAATTAGTGTTGCTAATTGAAAAACATTATTATACATACCATTTCATATTGTAAAGCAGCATAGGTGCGACGCCCAAGTGTATGGGAATATTCTAAACTGGTTCGATTCTTGGCATTTCGAATGTTTTGTGACTTCTTTTTTTCTTTCCTTTCGTTATCACAAAATAATCTCCATATGTTGGGATCAACACCTTCTGGTAGGACTCCAGGATTTTCTTCGGTAGGCAAAAAACATCTCATATTACTTTTGTGTATCCTAAACTTCTATGCAAATTATTTCTCCATCAGCGGGCTGCCCACCTCCAGTCCAACATCTAACTCAAATCTTACCATTAAAGCGTTTCAAACATCATCTTTGTAATTGTTTGGCACAACTCTCCAATCTTTGTAACTAATCGAAATATAAGATCTAACAAGATCACCGACACGAGTGCTCCATCTCCAACTCCATGGATCGACTACACTCCCATCCAATAGAACGGTGACTCTCATTTTACCATCATGGGTCATATATTGAAATTGTTTAGCCTTTTTATCCATTTCTTCTTGCTTCTTTTAATTTTCACTTCAGGTAGGTTGCTTCGAACCTCCATCGACTAACTCTTGCTGCGGAGTGGATGATATTTGTTGCGGTATTGATGACGTTTATCGTTTCGAACTACCACTTGCAGTTGAAGCCATGATGCCCAATACAGTGATGCCAAAACAAAAAATAGATGCCAACAATAGAAATAACAGTTATAAAATAATATGTATTGAATTATCATATTACTACAACATTAGCATATTGATAGAGATATATATATAAATCACAATATGATATCATTACAATCACAAGACGCTACTTTCAACGGTTAACATAACACCAATAAATTTATATATTAGCAATGGGGTAAAACAAAATGAAGTCATGTTGGTAAAATAAAATAGTTTTTGACGGTTACAATATCCAAAAGAAAATATTAAAACAACTAAATCGAGTCGTATTGCTTGAGCAAACTTTCCAAGTGTGGTTGGTCTTCAAGAATAGATTGGAAGATTTTTGGTGTCTCTAAGTCATCCACTTGACTCGCCAATCTCTTCGGTGACTGTATAACAACCCGCCAATTGGGATTTTTAAGACCTTTCGAATAGAATACTTAACTAGCCGCGGATGCAAGAATGGCAGGCTCATCATACGCATTATCAACGCTCTTAAACTTATCAAAATTTACCATCACTAAGCTGGAGTCCATACAAATCTTACAACCATTAGTGTTATCCTCCACTCTCACCCAATCATAATAAAATACCACCTCCTTAAACAAGGTATAGTCAAGATCATTAATTTGTTTGATAACTCCATACTACATAGTCCAAGTATTTGTGAGATTCTTATCACTTTTTTTAGCTCGAAATTGTCTCCATGCCTTCAAGCAAACGTCGTTATCCTGTGTGACAACAGTATCATCGTGATAGTTAGGAGAGAATACGAAACCATTTACACGATACTTTTTATATGTTTTAGCCTTGAATTGCGGCCCTTGAACTAACCACCACAATGTTTCATTTATCTTCGTCTCTCCTAATTTCAGCAACTGTTTGATGAAAACAAATCATAATTACTAAAATGTTTCAATTCTCATCATACTTAATGGAAAGATTAATAAAAATATTTGTATTTATATAATCACTTTCTCGAATAACCAAGGGATAAAAGAAGTTTGTTTCTCCACTTCGGTCATTTCAATCCCCTTCCCTTTAGGACGAGACACGAATTTCAATGATGCTTCATACTCACTACAATATGTAGTTTGATATAAGTAATTATAACTCAAAATGATAATTAATTCTTAACTATAAACAAACCAGACAACTCAAACCTATAGTACTCTTGAAATCCATCAACATTTAGTCAAAATAATACCCATCGACGTATTTATTGAAACTGTATGGGTCCCAACGTTATAGTCTTATCATCAAGTAAAAGCCCTTCATCAGAGAACTCTCCACCTTCCTCTAAAAAGGCTTCACAGGAGCGTTTATGATTTCCATCAGATGGATTTGGCATGTACTCCATGCAATATCTAACAGATTCAACAACAATGTAGGATTCTGTAATAGAACCTTCAAGATACTGCTTAATGTTGGGTATATCTTTGAAATCTTTCATCGTCCTATTTGTATAAGGTAATAAAAATTAATAGCAAGCATTATTAATGTAAATGGGAATATTTTACTATATTAAAAGGTAAAAAAATCACCTTTCGAACGGATACATCAAATGAGCATCGGTGGGTCCACAAACTTGGGCTTCATCTGCTAGATGCACAGTGAGGTGAATGCTAATATCAAAAAACGTAGGTGGGAAATATTTTTCCAACACGCACAATGCTTCAACAACCAAGTATTTGTCTCTTTGGATATCTTGACGAATTAGGACCTTAGAGCACAACATTTTAAATAACAAACTTAATTGTTGGATTGCTCTTCTTAAATTTCGATGTTTCGGAAAGGCGTGTTGGAGAAACATAGGTAGCAGATGTTAAATTATGACATGATAATGATGCGACTTTAAGGATTGCAAAGATGGGGGACTAAGACTTACTATATTGCTCAAGTTAGAGGAAAACTGGTAGGAAGCTTTAATTCCTTCAAAATGTGGCGGAATTCTCTTTTTTCTTCTTTATTCAAGATAAATGGTGATGTTGGTTTTAGCGTTTTTCCAGTGCGTCCATCAACTTGAAGCCATTGACCGTTGTGTATGCTCATACCCTTCATATCCAATCGATCCTTTTCAGTATCCTTTGTTTTATTATCATCAAGAATTGTGTTTATTAAATGCTCTGCAACATTCTTTTCGATGTGCATCACATCAAGGACACGTCGAACTTGATGATATGGCCAGTATTCCAAATTAAAGAAAATAGATTTTTTATACCAAGCGTCTTTCACTTCAACATTAGCACTCCCATTAACATTATTAGACTTTATCTTCTTAGCGTGAACTTATGAAACTTTTTCAGGTACATACTTTATATTTCTTAACTTCTCCACAAGTGCATCTCCATTTTGTCGAATCGGGGGACGTCCAACTTCTTGTGTCCTAAGTTCCAAATCTCTACCACTCCTAAAAGGATGATCGCTTTTAAGAAACATACAATTGTTTATGTAAACTATATTCATGCTGTGTTCTAGCCAAATGGATGGAGTGTCATCGCCATAAATAGAACATGCTTTATAACCATGTGTTACACACCCGGATAAGTTTCCATATGCATGAAAATCATGAATCCCCCACATCAACATAGCTCTTAACGTAAAAGGTTGCATTTTGTGCATGTCAATAGCTGGAACTCATTCCCATAGTTGTTTCAACTCATCTACTAATGGTTGAAGAAAAACATCAATGTCTTGACTCGGTGACTTTAGCCCAGGAATCAGCAAAGATAAAATTTGGAACTCATGCTTCAAGCATAAAGAAGGGCCCACACATTATAAGGTACGGTCATGACCGGCCAGCAACTATAACTACTAGAATGAATACCATAGGGATTAAACCCATCTGTTGCTATTGCAAGCCAAACATTGCACCCTTCCTCGGTGAAATCGGGCCATCTACTTTTTAGCATTCTCCATTGGGATGAATCACAAGGATGTCGATGATAATCCCATGAACTTGTTTCTCGATGGTGCCATGTCATTTCATGCGCTATCCAAGGTATAGTGTACAATCTCACTAGCCTTGGAATTAAAGGGAAATGTCTCAACACTTTCATCGGTTCTTTGCATATCCTTTTCCCTTTCTTTGAGGTCACTGCATATCTCGATTCTCCACACTGAGGACATTCCTCCAAATCTTCATTCTCTTTCCACTATAAAATACAGTTGTTAACGCAAGCATGAATGTAATTTGCTTTCATCCCTAGGTCTTTCATCATTTTCTTCATGTGCGGATATTATTCTGGTAATGTGTTTCCTTTTGGAAGCCACCTCTTTAAAACCGACAAGAGAGAGGTCACGCTATTTTCCGACCAACATAACTGCTTTTTCAAATTATGTAATTCAATAATTGCAGAGAGAGTAGTCTCAGGACCCTCACATGAAGGGTACAATTTCTCGATCGCTAATTTATTGTATTGATTATACTTCTCATTGTCAACATACGATTTTTCAGAGAATCCTTCCTGATTGGGTTCTACACAATGTTGTTCGTGCACTATGTAACATGCGTCAACTAAGTTTTGCAACATTTCATTCTCATTGTTATCAGCTTCATAATGTCCTTCACAATTAATAGGTTCTACTACGGGACATTTTAGGTTCGTTCATAGTGTTTCACCATGTAAATCCCACTTAGTATATGTCTTCCCTATACCATGCATTATCAAATGACCCTTGATATCTACCGCAGTAAAACGCTTCTTATTTCGACACTTAACACATGGAAAAGGAAAGGTCGAGAATTGATGGCCATTGTTTGCAATTGCAAAATTAATAAAAGATGCAACTCCATTTGTGTACACCTCACTTATTATATTCCTCTCATTCATCCACTCTTTGTTCAATGTTTGTGACATTATGCACTACCAAAAAAATATGGTTTACACACAAGTTATATGATAATATACAAAAATAGAATTATTGATACACATAAGAAAAATCACAGTTAGAACATGTAATTTTGTTAGAACAAACATTAAAGTTCAGGGGAGAGGTGAAATTTCCTTAGTTATATACAATTATGTGTTTTAATAGTATAAATCAGTGTATAAAAAAATTATTTTCTTAAACAGGGTATTAAATACCAGGTCTAGTAATGTTATAAACCAGTGTATAAAAAAAATTCTAAGCTTTGGATTTAATACAAAATAATCAAAAACTTTAACCAAAAATACAAAAAGTATGTACCTAACAACAATAACAAAAATACATTGCATTTTACCAAAAAATAAACTTGTAACCCAACAACAAATCGCTTAGAACGTTTTAGACAAAGCATGGTATGAATAGGATAATTACCTTATGAAAGCAAATCGCAATTTCCAAACCCGAGGTTATGATCTGAAGGCCGAATGCTTCCAAAACCTAGGTTGCGATTCTTCCAAATCCTAGGTAGCGTTCGAGGGAGAAGATCGCGATTTGGAGAAGAGGAAGAGCAAACCCTAGGTCACGCTAGAGCATTTTGGAGAACAACTTTTCTTTGGGTCGGGGACATTTTGGAGAATGCTAGAGTGTATAGTCCTGAGCTAATTACTTTTTTTTTAAATTACTTTTAAAATATTCAAATAATATTAGTAACACTTATAAGATATTAGTAACGGTATTGTGTTGTGAGAAATAGTAACAGTATAATACTGTTAGTAATACAAAAATAGTTTGTTAGTAAATGAGCGTTTTGGTGTAGTGGAAGCTACATCAACTTGAAATACACCAAGACGATAAGAAGATTCACACAGGGGAAAAGATAGAAAAGAAAGATTTAGAAGTGTTTTACAACTTGTTACCTCAAGAGATCTTGGCAAAACTGGAATCACGATAAGAGGAACTACCGATATAGAGGGCGTACTAAAAGAAGGTAGGGGAGTCTTCTCTAGATGAGAGGACACCCCTACAGACTCAACGAGCATAACAGACCTCTGGGCAGTCTCCTGCGCACGACTAGAGGCCAAACAACATGAATAAGTGAGACCTATCATGGACGAATGGGGAGGAGATGATTCGGTCATAGATGCACCAAAGCGTCCTCCCAGAAAAAGGCTGACTGGAGGAGAAGGCCTTTTTTCATTAACCTCCTGATGAAAACAAGAAAGAAAGAACAAGTGTTAGAAAAGATAAGAGAATTCACTAAGCTATAAACGACTAAGTATGGGAAGACTAACCTCATGCTTAGAAGAAGAGTGTGATGGTATGATAACAAGCGAAGTTGGACGAGACGAGTGAGGAGAAACCCTCTCGAGGAGATCAACTGCAGTTTTAGGTTTATCACCAACCGGTATAACGGCATAGGGAGAAGGAGAATTATAATCCCAAGGAGTAGAGGTAACTACCGTGGGTTACACTATAAATGCGTGTTTTTTACTTGCCTTGGTTCCCAAAGTTTTCTTCCTCTTACCAGAAGCGCCAGTACCTGAAGGACCCCTTTTTCTTCACGAAGTCCCTTTAGTGGGGTCCACCATGATAGTTAAAAATGACTCAAGAGGAGGAACTAATGGCGCAGTTTGTCAAAATATCTGTTTAAGCCATTCTACCTCCTTTCCAACTGCCTCCCGTATTTCCTCGGGCACATTAGCATTGGGAGGAACGGAGGCAATAGGAAAGAATCAATAGGGGCTTGGGAATTACATGGGGACTTGGGCTTCGAAGAGGCCCCACTCCTTGTATTCTTTACTTTTTACGAAAGGGGTTGCAAGGGACCCTCACGAGAAGCTGCAGTGGTAGAAATACCTCCATCTGGGGGTTTAGGCATTGAAACTTTTTTGGCTTTGGCAACAATAATGGGGATTGCTGGGCAGTATGGAGGCAGCTCGCTAGGAAGGTCCTTCGGTGTTTGACTGAGCGGTAAATCAATTCCTAGAATGGAATTCCCATTCATCTCCATCTCCAAAGGGGTAAAACTCTGAACAAATGGGTAAACTAGGGACTTTGGATGAATTCGTGAATTTTGGCTATCTGTCTTGGCCAATACTTCATCGCAAAATCATTAGTTACATCCCCCTTCTTAGAAAGTGCAAAAATGGTAACACGGCCACTTATGGCTGAGAAAATCGTGAAGGCAGCTGACATAGTGTAAAAAGCAAAGACCTTGGGGAAAGATGCCTTGGGGTGAGAATCTTGAAACACCAATCGAGGAACCCCTTGGTCGTACCTAAACTGATAGCTACAACGGTTGGAGTTGTAATGTTCAGATGTATACCCCTAGTTAGTGTAAGAGGGCGGATAGCTAGCAGTTAGAGCCAAAACGATGGAAAAAGAAGGGTCATCCGTTATAAGATCCTCTAAAGTGGGCCTCACCACCCTAGTAACGTCACAAAAAAAATTCCAAGTATGGGAAAAAGAATCTTCACTATAGGGCCTCATCACGAAGCAGCTTGCTTTGTCAAAAATTCCCAGAAGCTCCTTTTTACTCGATTACTTGTGAAAGAAAAAAAGGAGATGGGGTTTGATGATTTCCCCAGCACGAAGGGAATACGGTTGGCAGATATCTCGAGAAAACGAAAGTAAACAAAACCAGTCAAAATGATGGACTTAGCAAAATTGGCCAAGGTATATCTGCCAAAGGACCGTTCCTTATCCAGATGGGTCATGTCCAGCCATGTATAAAGTGACCCTAAGGCCATAACTACCATAGGAAACTTATATCCTCTATCCAAACGGACAGACAGATTATTCAAGTTCCTACGCGATTGATCATTAGGTTTGCTAGGCAAGACAAAAATAGACAAAATCATAAGTATATAGGCTGGTAACTGGCGAGATGTACCTTTATCTGGGCCAAATCCAGCAGTTGGGTTAGTACGATAGAAGTAGTTTATGAGGGGAGTGAAGGTAGCCTTATTGTAAGTATCGATACACCTCCTGCAAATCTGATCTAAGTCTTCTCGGGCCTTTGTCTCTTCGGCGTCCAAAGCCTCATCGTGATAAGTCAAAATCCCTATGGGCTTAAGCCCAAGAAGCTTGAAAACATCCTCAAGTGTCATGGTGAACTCTCCCCACGAAGCAACAAATGTGTGAGTTATAATGTTCCAGTGGAAGACTAAGATTTAAAGGTAAACATTGTGTTTGGAGAGAGTAAACTCCCCAAACTAGGCAGCTCGATAGAGATCAACCTTGGAAAGAGCGTTAGACTAAGTGGCCTGCATAAATGAGTTCCAAGCAACAAAGTGGGAAGGGGAATCGCCAAGTCCTTCAAAGTCAATATGGGACCAAGGGAAGTCACCTCTGTCAAGACAGAACCTCATAGTCCCCTCTGGAGAAAAATAACCCCAAGAAGTGGAATCTTAGTCTTCATCACCCAGCAACCAAGCGTCATACTTGGCTGAAAAATAGCAAAATCTTGCACCCCTCAGAGAACTCATCATCTTTTCCAAAATAGGAGACCGACGATAAAAATGCAGTCATTCTTGGCATACTTCCACTAAGGAGGCGGCGTCTAGGGTGGTTACAGGTGGAGCACTGGTGGTGGGCATGTTGGGAAAGTTGGAAGAGGAAATGGCAGTGGATGGTGGAAGAAGAAAATTTGAAAAATGGAGGAATACAACCACAAGTGGTGGTGAAGGAAGAATACAACCACAAGTGGTGGTTAAGGAGATGATGAAAGGAAGTGAGTTAGAGAAAACCTTGTTAACAATGGTGAGTTGAATCTTTCTCTCTCTAAAAAAGCTTTAGGAGTTTGAAGAAGACGAAGAAGAAATGGCTAAGTGGTTTTTTAAAAATAAATGTTTTACAATCCTTTAAACCCTTCTTTTGAGTTTCCCAACTAACACACGTGCAAAGCCGCCTATATTCATTTTAAGTGGGCACGTGTCACTTCGGGGAGTGTCCTGACAGTTGAAAAGATAGCACCACGTCATTAATGAGGTGACGCATGGGGAATAGAAAGGGTTTTCTTCCTAGGCAAGTTTGAGTTTTGGCGCCATAATTTTTTTCAGACATATCCAATCCCTCCCAATGCAAAAACTGTCCTAACGGTTCAAAAAGCTACGACGTCCCCTCACCACAAGTCCAAACGTTGTTTAATTGTGACTCAGATACATCGGGGAGATTTTTTTTTCCTTTTTTGAACCTGAAAAAATGATGACACAGCAAGGCCCAAACGAAGTAGCACCTTCATATAGCGAGAATTTCTTAAAGAGAAGTTTACAAAAGAGAATCCCGCAATTCTCAGTGATAGGGGCAGTCCCAACGAAATAACCACTACCTAAAACTATACTCCACAATAGCACAAACGGGAGAATTTCACTTGCTAAGAATCAAAACGGGTATTTCAGAAAGTCAGCAGGTGCTTCGGGAAAATTTCAATTAGCCAAGGAAGCAAAGATAGAAGGGTTGAAGCTCAGCAATGGAAAAAAGTGTCAATGTCCCTTCGCCAATTCATAACACTTTTGTTTATATACATCGGGAGAATTTTACTTTTTCCTAACAGAAATAACAACAGAGTCCGTAACGAAGATAGAGACACCAAGGTTCATTGGATTGAGAAGTTTTCGTGCAGACATCTCTTGTTCCCATAAAAAATCTCTCTACAAAGGGGCAAATGTAGGGGGGCTTGAAAATAATCTCGAGATTAGAGTTAATCCCCCCAGCTTACATAACAGACTCAAGTGATTAAGGAAGCAATGCAGCTCAGTAAGGAAGCGATGTAGCTCAAAGTAATGCAGCTCACTAAGGCAAGCGATGCAACTCAGTAAGGTAGTGATGTAGCTCAAGTGAGGTAGCTCAGCGTGGCAGCCCAGAGGAATCTTCCAGCAAAGAAGTTGGCCGAGACAGCTCACCCTTTAGTCCTGTTGTCTTACTTAGTCATTGTGTATCTTTTGTTTCCATTGACTATGAGCTATAACGACTGTAATGATTGTAATGTCACTTAGCGTGAGGTCGAACAATACTCGCGAGAGACCAGGCTTGGAAAGGCGTGGGAGAGCTTTCATGCTCTATCGAAGGACCTCACCGTGGGAACTTCAGAGGGACTTGGTTTCGAGGATTGAGAAGTGAGGCACTATTGGGGCTTGTCCTGTCCATCTTAGATACACCTGGTAAAACACCAAAAGACCTTGACCATGGAACCTTGGGCAGAGAAGCCCTGAGTTCTATCGGGTGTTGAGTTGTGAACCAAATAACCCTCTACTTAATGTCACATCTATTTTATGAGATGTCACTAGCCAGCTAGGTAATGTCAAATCTGCACTTCAGTAAACCACAGTGATATTTGGGGTTGTCAAACAGTTTATGAGACGACTCTGTGATGATAGACCTCCGACGCACAATAGTTAGGTAAAAGGCATGTCTTGGCATTTAATGTTTATGATGTGGAGCTGACTAGTCCATCAGGTATTTAATGTTTGTGACATAAAGTAAGAGGGATGTCTTTCACATTAATTAATGATTAAGTTATCTTGGGAGTGGTGTGGGGGCTATTCAAGGACCTTAACCACCTCTGAGTATGAGGATGTTCTTTTTTAAGAGTTCATAAGTTATTGCTAGAGAAAAATATACATCAGAGAGAGAGATTTATTACAAACCAGAGTTCACTCACCCACCATTGTCATTTATTACGAAGCTTTTAATAGTTGACAGAGATTTTTGAGGGTGGTTAGTGTGTTTGGCTGTCTGCCAAGGTGTGTCTAGGGTGCTCATTTCTCTCTCTCTCTCTCTAAACAAGTTACTTTTGAGTTTCTTTATTATTTTCTCAAGCTATACATGAGAGTTCTTGCGAGTTCAAACTGAGTTCATCCCTATAGAATTTTGATTGTGTATTTTACTTAGTCAAAGGTGTTTCTTAATTAACTTATCAATAATGTACTCCAAAACGGGGTTACGCCTCCGTCTTATCTAAACTACCCTCTTACAAAATATTTGGATGGTCCACTTTAATAGAAATAATTGGATTTCTATTTTTCACAACATTCAAAGGCCAATCAAATTTCCAAAGAACAGAAATTTTATTAGAAACATTAGCAACCCCTCCAAAGAAATTGATCCGTATACACATATTATTTAAATTCCAAGCATCAATTTTAGGTTCCAATATGCAAACTACACTGAAATTATGGGACTTGATCAATTGATTTGAGCCGACGCACATATGGAGTACTCCCCACCCCCTATATTCCAAAAAAGGCAATTAATCAATTAAAACCTACACAAAGGTAGTATGTGATGGCTTACCAGCAAACCTGGTAGAATATTCTCTCGTTTGTACCCAGCGTTTCCTAGGCGCTTAGCAATGGAAACTGTAATCTTACCCACTTTAAAAACTTTTTTTAAACTTATAACCCATAGCCTCAGAAAAATCTTCCATCTATTTTTTATTAGGGGTTAAATTTCCCAACTATTCACTGTCAGATGCCCAGGCTGGTTTACATCCATTAGCAGTCTCTTTGTTTCTTGTCTTAGGACTTGGAGACACATTAAGATTCAATAGAAGAGAGGGGTCATGTGTAACTAACCTAATGTTATCCAGAATATTCTAATTACTTTATTGAAGTTTTATGTTTTGAATCATCAATAATTTATCATCAAAAACCTAATTTCATCAATTCGTACGAAATACATAAACCAATATAAAAAAAATTATATCACATGAACCCAAGTACCATAATTATAGAATTCAATCATTATTCTCCCCAAATTACTAATTTTTGACAACAATCTAAAATATATGCATACTTATAACAAGAATTGATTCCAAATTTAGGAATTTTTCCTAAGGTACTAATAGAATTGTGCCAATTGCCATAACTTCAACATAAGCCAAAGTTATACCATTTTTACTCTCATTGCACAAGTCCCAATAAAAAAATCATATAATGATCGCATCCGCAATAACTAGCATGCTCTCAAGCTCCATGAATGTCTACCATATTCTGGGAAACCAGATTTGTATCTCACCACCGAACCCACAAATATAAATGAGTATCGGAGGCGGTCATGGCCTGAAGGTCATGGGATATAACTATACCACATTATTCCACGGGATTCCAACACAACACAATGTAGGCAAGCACATACCTATGAACCTGGGGAACGACACCACCTCTATGGAGATTCACCAGAATGACCTCCCACGTCGTGCAACCTCCACCGATAGCTTATCTGCTAGGATGAATATGTTTCAAATATAATATCGTACACACAGATATTATAATACACACATATATACTCTCTCTCTCTTTCTCTGTGTGTGTGTGTGTGTGTGTGTGTGTGTGTGTATACTCACATTAAACAAAAAAACCGTGCCTATCACCTGAAGCACTAGTCCAATCTATCCCCGACTCTTATTGAATTAAATTCTTCTCTTAATTAAATAATTAACATTACTTATCATTACTAGATTCTCCCGGACTTTCCCAACTAATCCTAAATACACAAACAGAAACTCACTTTATCCGTACAAAATCCCACACCCTGAGTATTATTATCCCCAAAATACCTGATGTACAAGTGAATCGAGTTAATTCTTATAATCCCAAATTCCCTTACTAATCACATCTCCAGAAGTATTAAAATTATTCATTTGACCTCAACTAATTTTGCCAAATTACAAATCTACCATTTATTCACAATGAAAGCCCAAACTACGACTCACAACAAGTTCGAATCAATTTGGGTTCATGGCCGAATCAATTTTCCATCCAAATTGCTTCGCCTATGACGACCGAGTCGATTCGATTCTGGGCAGGAGCCCAGTTCTTGTTTGATAATGACGGGATTCCCCTCTACCCAATCACTAAATTAAATATTCCCATAATCCCAATAATTATAATTATTCCTCTAACGTTTCTTTGCAAGGATTCTACCCTGATTTCAACCCTATATCCATAATTAACTTCTCAATCGTTCTAGTTCAGAGAATTATTCAATCTTCATATGAAAAGTCACAATTTTTCAGATTTCAACATTTAGGTTCTTTTTTAGTAAAAAACCATTCCAAATTTACGTCACACAATTCAGAATATAACGATTTCCATCTTTTACAATTTAAGATTTCTTCCATAAAGTATATTATGGAGATTCTTGTCCTAAAAAATCTCATTTTTACATGATAAATCCCATCCCACAATTGTATCATTCTCTACCAATTTTGATATGAATATTACACCACACATATTCAAAATAGCAAGTTTATATACTTGCCTTAAATCATCAACCGGATTCTGAATCTCTACCTGTCGGGTTGAAGAAGGAAAGAATTCTCCTCCACTTCCTTCTCCAAATTAAGCCTTTGGATCTCTTGGGTGTTCAACCTCCCTCTTTTCTCACAAATAACATCTCCTTAGGTTTCTAATGTGTTATGGATGCCTCTCTAACCTTAACCCTCATATATTAAACCCACATTCCGAAATTAGGTAAAACCCTAAGGGTAAAATAGTCCATATGCCCTTACTCGGGTCTCGACTAGTCTAAAAAGTCCCTGGTAATCAATTTCAACCCCCGAGTACTTGATTTTGACTATTTTGACCACTCCCGCATCAACCGTGCACTCGAAATGATCATCCTAGTCACAAAACATTAATGTCATATTTCAATCCAAAAAATAGCCCACAAAAATGTCCCGATTGAGATATTGTCCATTCCCGTTGTTTCTACTCATATACGAGGCACTAAAATTGACTTAATTAAATCTACTTAATCACGCTAGTAAATTTACACATAAGTATTAATTCTGTTCTCACCAATTAACATTTATTAATTACACGTTATTTTTTCATTTTAATTAAATTACGTCACACGTGTAATATAAATGCGAAAATAAATTACTTAAAATTACGGGGTATTACTAGTTTCTTACGAAAATTCCATAATTCCCATGTATATTCTATTATAATGTTATCCAAAATATTCTAATTACTTTATTGAAGTTTTATGTTTTGAATCATCAATAATTCAACATCAAAAACCAAATTTCATCAATTCGTAACATATACATAAACCAATATAACTAAATCGTATCACATGAACCCATGTACTGTAATTATAGAGTTCAATTATTAACCTCCCCAAATTACTAAATTTTGATAACGATTTAAAATATATGCATACCTATAACAAGAATTGATTCCAAATTTATGAATTTGTCCATAGGTACTAATAGAATTGTTCCAATTGCCATAACTTCAACATAAACCCAAGTTGTACCATTTTTACTCTCGTTGTATAAGTCCCAATAAAACAATCATATAATGACCGCCTCTGAAATAACTAGCATGCTATCAAGCAACAGGAATGTCTACCACTTTCTTGGAAACTAGATCAGAATCTCGCCACCAAACCTAAAAATATAAATGAGTATCGGAGGCGGTTATGGCCTTAAGTTCATGGGATATAACTATACCACATCATTCCATGGGATTCCAACACAACACAACGTAGGCATGCACAGGCCTATGAACCTGGGGAACGGCATCTCCTGTACTGAGATTCACCAGAGGGACCTCCCACGTCGTGCAACCTCCACCGATAGCTTATCCCCTAGGATGAGTACTTTTCAAATATAATATCGTACACACGGCATATATATACTATCTCTCTCCCCCCCCCCCCCTCTCTCTCTCTCTCTCTCTCTCTCTCTCTCTCTCTCTCTCTCTATATATATATATATATATATATATATATATATATATATATATATATATATATATATATATATATATATATATAATAAAGTAGGAAACTTATGTATGTCACAAGTTTGGCAAAATGATGTCATGGGATGAATTTTTTCCTACAATACCCATTTTACCCTTACAAATTTTGGGTTCCCCCTCTTTTGACACACTCTAATTTGTTTCCCACTACTTTTTCAAAATTTAAACATAAGGTTAGAAGTGTAATTTATTTTCACCAACTCACTCCCTTAACCTCATTCTCCAAATGATACCGTCTTATGATATTTCTCCATATCACTTTACCCTCCCTATCCCTTACAAATTATCTCCGAGTTTGGGGAAAAACGATCCCCGCCCCTCTCTCCCTTGCAAATGTCTTACTATTTTTCTCCTTCTGGCATCAACGATCTCCATCTAGCATCAGTGATCTCAGGTAACAAAACGCTCCGGATCGCTTGACAGAGGTACACGTTCTCAGGTAACTCCACGCTCCGGCATCAGAGGTACACGTTCTATTTTCATGTTTTATGGTTGTAGTTGGGTTTAGGGCCTTTTTTGCAGAGGTATTTGGGTTTTTATTTTGTGACAAGACATTTTGATCATGAGATTTGCGTCTCTTTGTCGCGTCTTCTTAGTTTTTTTTTACTTTGATATGTTTGTTTTTTCATACTCTGATTCATATTATTTGTTACAAAACCCAGTCGTTTGTTGTGGTAATTGTGTTATGCTGAGTTTCTGTTACCCCACAATAATACTGATGGTGAATTAGATGATGATGACGATGCATACTGATGATAATTCTAATTTAACTTTTGTATTATAATATACAACTTCGTTGATCTTTCAAGAAGTGAGATTGAATCTCAGTCCGTATCAGCTAGCATGGGGTTAAAAGAGGGATCGAACATAAATCGCCGTTTATGGGTATATGTGATTTTGTCTACAGTTACACCCCATAAATCTATTTTTTCACACATACATGGATCGCGCATAACTTCTGAATTATAGATCGCACATAACTTTTGTATTATAAGATTTTTCTTTCACACATACAGGGATCGAATCCCAGTCCATATCAGCTGGCATAGGGATAAACCTTATGGTATGTGAAATTTTCCTGTCTCTGTTTTTATCTACAGTTACATGTTTGGCTGTTCAATGTATGATTTTAAAGGTATTTTCTCATTTTTCCTTCTAGGCACCCACCATAAGGTTTGGGTTTTTTGGGGTAGAAAGAAAGGTCAGCAACGTTTCAATGCTCAGGAGGCGTGTGATGGGAGTAAAATTGTTAAATTTTATTTTTTTATCTAAACTTTGTTTAAAGATGAGTTTCTTTAACTGTTCTACTTTTACCTCAGCTTATTATCAAGTCAGACCCCATAAACTCTCACCCTTGGCTTACAAGATTATTTGGCATCCAAATAGCCCTCTTAACATGTTTATCTTTATGTAGAAAGTGTTGTAACTCCTCTAAACTTTGAGATTTACTGTGACAGATTCTATATTCAACTCTATATATGACACTACCTTCAATTGAAGATATTAGGAGCTTATGATCAGGTATGCTTTTGTCATTAAACATTGACATTCATATACTTTTGTCTTTAATATGCATATCTAATATTATATTTTTAGATTTGCTCTTTTTTGCATGTGTTGTTGAATGACATCCTCCCCAAACATTCCACCACTTGATCGACAACAACGAGCATCCATAATGCTTCGCGCTTGGATGAGTTGTGTGCAATTGGATTTTTCGAGTGTCGAAAAAAAGGGGAAAACAAACACTTGGTTTTACATTTGAATTGTAGTAGACATTAGAAGATGATTGATTTATGATGATGTTCTCCTCATGTTGGACGACCAAACCAAGTTGTATTGAAATTAAATCCAGTCGATTGTTAATTTATTGTGATTAAGGCAAGGATTATTTATTTTTATTTGGTTGTAACATGTTTTTATACCTTAAACAGGAGGATAGTCTTTAAGATAAATTTTGTCCATTTGTTTAAAATTTAACTTATTTGTATTGAAATTATATTGTGTCGATTGTTATTTTATTGTGATTATGTAGCTTTATCGAATATCGTCGTGCCTTTAGGCACAATACATTTATTTTGTTGACATATTTTTTTAAACCTTAAATAGGTGGATAGTCCTATAAATAAAGGGAACTTTGTCCATGTTTTTAAAATCTTACTTATTTGTATTGAAATTAAATTGGGCCGATCGTTAGGTTGCCAAAATGGTTGTGGACTTGGCAAAGTCTAATCACATTCAAGTTGTAGTGTTGTTACGCCCCTTTGTTACATTGGAAGAATATTCATTTTGTGAAGTTTTTAATATAGGAATTAATAAAATCCAATACCTTCGTGGTGTGCAACCAATGAGAAATGGTGATGGGACCATGATAGTTCACTTGCCAGTTAACTTGGTCCTATCAAAAACATTGTTTTATTGGGGAACGAATTTTTTGTTGTTTTGGCAATTACGTACCTTGGAAATTTTTTACCGTTATGCAATTACGTTCTTTGTATTAGTGTTTGAATCAGATCGAGATGTGAATGCATCCATTACATTTGAAAGGAGATATGATCATGATTGCAATGTCATGATTGTTGGACTAGACAATCAAGGGTCGCTGTATATCTAACTTATTTATAAGGTTGACTAATTTGAGAGTATAACCAGGTTTTCAAGTGCGACTAATTTGATGATGTGGGTTTGCAGACACAGTCATTTAATTATGCATATGCTCGAGAATTTGACAGTGGAATATTCCCTATTTTGGTGCAACTCCTATCATTCCCTCCCATAGTCTCTCTGTGTGTCCAACCCACTGCTAACAGTAGTAAACCTTGACTTGAAGTCGATGGCTCATTATCTCATTCAAACCCGGCGCTTGGGTATAAACCAAGAAGAGGCAGATACATTACTTATACTTACAGATAGCGGAGCAGATTTATTTGGTGACAATCCAATGCCTCAGTCGAATACTAAAGATGATGATAGCGATGGTGCATGTAACGAAAATGATGGTAATCCCGATAATGATTATGACATTACTGATGAAGATGAGCTCAATGAAGAGGATGACTTTGCAGTTGCTCCTCTTCTTGGTTTGTTGAAATAGACAATATGTAGTGTAAACACGAAGGTGTATTGATTACTACTCACTAAATAGTACATTACATTCTTTTGCAAATTTATAAAGTAATTGATTGTTCATCCTTAAATACATATTGTAAACTTTGGTTAAATTTTATTTATTTATTTATTGATACATTGGTTGATGTTTATATGAGGTCAAACATATAAAACATTTATACATTTATGTTGTAAAAAAATGTTTTACTTAAATTTACCCGATTCTATACTTTGAAAATTTACACTTCTAACATATAAAATATTTATTAATTATATTATACACGACTTTTTCAAAATTATCAGCGTGCCTTCAGGCACGGGCATACCCTAGTGTGTGTATATATATATATATACACTAAACGAAGAATCCGTGCCTATTACCCAAAGCACTAGTCCAATAACCCGAGTCTATCCCCGAATCTTATTTAATTAAATTCGTCTCTTAATTAAATAATTAACATTACTTCTCAATACTATATTCTCCTGGACTTTCCTAACTAATCCTAAATAAATGAACCGAAAATCACTCTATCCGTACAATATCCCACACCCTGAGTATTTTTATCCCCTAAATACCTTATGTACAAGTGAATCGAGTTAATTCACATATACCCAAATTCCCTTACTAATCACTTCTCCACAAGTATTAAAATTATTCATTTGACCTCAACCAATTTTACCAAATTACAAATCTACCATTTATTCACAATGAAAGCCCAAAGTGCGACTCACCGTAGGTCCAAAGCAATTTGGGTTCATGGACGAATCGATTTTCCCGCCAAATCGATTCGCCTATGGATTCTGGGCAGGAGCCCAGTGCTTATTTTATAATGACGGGATTTCCCTCTACCCAATCACTAAATTCAATATTCTCATAATCCCAAATCATTATAATTAATCCTTTAACGTTTCTCTGCAAGGTTTCTACCCCGATTTCAACCCTATGTCCATAATTAACATCTCAATCGTTCTAGTTCATCGAATTATTTATCTTCATATGAAAAGTCATAATTTTTTAGATTTCAACATTTAGGTTCTTCTATAGTAAAAAATCATTCTAAATTTACATCACACAATTCAGAATATAAAAATTTCTATCTTTTATAATTTAAGATTTGTTCCATCAACTATATTATATATATTCTTCTCCTAAAAAATCTCGTTTTTACATGATCAGTCACATCCCACAATTGTATCATTCTCTACAAATTTTGATATGAATATTACACCACACGTATTCAAAATATAAAGTTTATATATTTTCCTTAAATCATCAATGGGATTCTGAATCTCTACCCTTCGAGTTGAATAAGGCAAGAATTCTCCTCCATTTCCTTCTCCAAATGAAGCCTTTGGATCTCTTGGGTGTTCCTCATCCTTCTTTTCTCACAAATGTCATCTCCTTATGTTTCTAATGTGTTATGGATGCCTCTCTAACCTTAACCCTTATATATTAAACCCAAATTCCGAAATTATGTAAAACCCTAAGTGTAAAACAACCCATATGCCCTTACTCGGGTCTCGACTAGTCTAAAAAGTCCCCAGTAATCAATTTCTACCCCCGAGTACTTGATTTTGACTTTTTTTACTACTCCCGCATTAACCGTGCACTCGAAATCACCATCCTAGTCACTAAACATGAATCTCATATTTCAATCCAGAAAATAGCCCACACAAATGTTCCGATTGTGATACTGTCAATTTTCGTCGTTTCTACTCATATACGATGCACTACAGTTGACTTTATTAACTTTACTTAATCACACTAGTAAATTTACACATAAGTATTAATCATTTTCTCACCAATTAACATTTATTAATTACATATTATTTTTTTATTTTAATTAAATTACATCACATGTGTAATTTAAATGCTAAAATAAATTACTGAAAATTACGGGGTATAACTAGTTTCTTGCGAAAATCCCATAATTCCCATGTATATTCTACTATAATGTTATCCAAAATATTCTAATTACTTTATTGAAGTTTTATGTAATGAATCATCAATGATTTAACATGAAAAAACTAATTTCATCAATTCGTACGATATACATACACCAGTATAACTAAATTGTATCACATGAGCCCAGGTACTATAATTATAGAGTTCAATTATTAACCTCCCCAAATTACTAAATTTTGACAACGATCTAAAATATATGCATACTTATAACAAGAATTGATTCCAGATTTAAGAATTTTTCCAAAAGTACTAATAGAATTGTGCCAATTGCCATAACTTCAACATAAACCAAATTTGTACCATTTTTACTCTCGTTGTACAAGTCCCAATAAAACAATCATATAATCTTTATATTACTCTAAAATTCTTTATAAGCATTTAAGATCCCTCATCATTCGAGCTATCCACGTAAGATGGAAAATAATTTTCCAAACTATCTACGTCAGATGCACTGAGAATTTAGATCCAACGTTTTACAGCCCGACCCTTCTATTTCCCAATGTCCCATTTTCATATTCCACATATAATTATCTCTCTCCATGTTTTAATGGCTTACGACTTTTAATCTCATGGCTTCTCTCTATTTGTGTGTGTATGTGTGTGTGTGTGTGTGTGTGTGTGTGTATATATATAATAGCCAAATCATGGGCGAGATTGAAAGTTCTCCCACAGTTTGATCTGTTCCAGTAGGGTTCGTTTTGGATCCAAAATAACATCATCTCGTAGTGGTGATAACGGTCTTTGACAGTGTAATTGTAGAACCAGTGATAGTTGTCGCGAGACAAGCGTAGAAGGGTATGTAAAAGGCTATAGCGGATTGTGGGTCAAGGGTTCTGCAACGGTTGTGGTGAATAATTTCCAAACCAAACTCGTCGGTCCAAAACCAGTGATTGCATATCCGATTGCAGTATTTGGGTATGAATTTTATTTGATATTTTATCTACAACCCATGTAGGATTATTAACATGTAATTTTAGATTTCTATATGTTTGTACTAGATAAATCATGTATATACCACTTGGAAGATACAGAGCCCTAAGTTGAAAAAATTAGTTGAATATTGTTTATATTTGACATTAAACGAAGTGGGTTTAAGTATTAGACTCTGCCACGCTTGATTTCTTGACAAGTTAATCAATTAATTATCATTTTTTATTTAGCATTTCGTTTTCAAACATAGATGTTTGCTTCTATCTCATGAGACGTGATTTACCTCCAAATCCATTCTCAAATGCCTACTACCCATTGAAACCTAGGAAAACCCCTTGAACATTAAGGAACAACATGGACTATCCCAAAAAATAAAGTTGTTTGCCAAACTCTTGACTTTTATCAAATTTGATGATGTTGTCATGTTCTCCCCCCAAAAGATGATGGTGTACTATACCTAACCATAATATTAACTTATGTTTTTCTTCTTGTATCTGGTGTTAGATAATTTTGATGAGGAATGTATATATATATATATATATATATATATATATATATATATATAGAGAGAGAGAGAGAGAGAGAGAGAGCGGTTCTCATGCATACCCCAGTTTGCATACCGCTGGCGCGGACCAATTCTGATAAAATAGTAAAAAAAATATTTTTGATGTAATTTTTTTTTTAGTTTCTAAACATTTCAATAGGACCATAAAAAAAATTCAACTCAAAATGAATTTTTTTGCTATTTTAAAAAAATCGGTCAAACTTTGTCAGTTTTTAACAACTTAAAAACTGACAAAGTTTGACCGATTTTTTTAAAATAGCAAAAAAATTCATTTTGAACTGATTATTTTTTCATGGTCATACTGAAATGTTTAAAAATCATAAAAAAAAAATCAGCCCGAAATTATTTTTTTTACTATTTTAAAAAAATGGTCCGCACGGAGGGTATGCAAACTGGGTATGCATGAGATCCTTTCTGTGTATATATATATATATATATATATATATATATATATATATATATACCAAAAATACAAAGGATGTATAGAAATCTTTATTCAAAATTATTCTGAAGTTCATTATTGTACTCAATTTGTACAAGTATGTTGATTAAGTTAAATAGTGTACACTGTTTATATGAATAGAACTGTTGTCAATTTAAAAGTTCACACTCACGCGTATTTATTTTCCTTAATCATTTTACTAAAAAATTAAGTTAAATAGTGTACTCTAATTGGCTTATGGAATAATGATCATACTAAAAGATGTTATCATTAATAACATATTTTTTTTTCAATTTAAAGATATATATGGTCTCTTATACATGTTTGTTGCAGTACTAAATATATGTTCATTCAAAGTGGATTTTATTCCAGGTTTGGTCATGTAAATCTAAGAGTTGTCCTTCTCATTCCCTTAATTATTTATTTATTGTTCCACCGAACTAACTTCTCATAGTACTTTATTTAGATTTTTGCACTGTTTATTTTTTTCTATTTTGTTTAATAAGTTCTCAATTAATTCCAAAATGAAAGAAAAACTAGATTCAGTAGGAAGACGTCAAACAAAACATAGAAGCAACATTTTTATTTCTATTTTCAAAATAAAAGGTTCTAAGAACATAACTAATTAACATTTCCATACCATCAAGTGGAAATATAAACGGGTTGTGTATTTAGTAGTCGGGTTCTTTCAGACGTAGGGTAGTGATTTTATTATATTATTATAGTTTGATAAATCTCATGCCATATCACTTAATAGTATTTCTAATTAGTAGTCATTTTAATTCTCTCTTTCCCAAGCGTATGGGTTTATGTTATTTAAAATCAGTCTTTTAACTTGGTAAGATCTGTTTTTTTTTGTTGTTGTTGTAATTGGAACGATCGCCGCTTAAAAAAGGCATAGAATAATATATCTCCACATTAAATAACATAGTATTCCTTTCATTCACTATTTCATTTCATGCATACAATAATAGATGTCTCTACACTAAATAACGTATGGAATTTTAACCCATTATTCACTTTTTTTCTTTTTTACTTATTGACAATTTTGTTGAAAAAAATTGATAGAGGCCTTTTTTTTCTTAAGATTTTTTTCCACTGTTCACTTTTTTTTTCTTTTTTACTTATTGGCAGTTTTGTTGGGAAAATTCGATAGATATTTTTTGTTCTTATTTTATGCATATTGCGCCTCACCCGTGCATCACGCGGGCTTACACCTAGTGTTCATATAAAATTCATAAGTCCCAAATTTATGGTTACCTCGTTCATTAATTTAGTCCAATTACATGAATTTTAGTATAAACTATTAAAATAAAAGAAGAGAAGTTGATAGAATCTCTTGTCTTATTTGGTGTAGATGAAATTTCATAATTTTTTGTAGATAAAAATCCTCACTTGATAATTCGTAATTAGCTGTCTAATCTCCAAGCTTTCTGCTCTTCAATTTCTCTCCTAATTTTCCTTCAAGAGTTTAATTATTTGTCTAACCTCTCTCTAGCCTCTAAAACTTAGGTTATAAGGTGTACAATGATGCTAACTTAGCCTAATATCATGTTGATATACTATTATTTTCGTTGTTATCTTAAAAATTCAAATAAAACTATCTTATGGGGTCCAAAACACAACAGAAATTATTCCAAACCTAGACAAATAGGTTACCTAACGCATGGGTCTATTTCCATATAGTTTTGACACTATTTGGGCACTTTGATATCCTTATATGCTTCTCCCAACACTATAGATAGAAATACAGCTTAGGGATATTTATCAAATTACTACATAAGGACTCAAAAACATTGCTATAATTTTTCACTCAAAAAATTAACCCCAAAAATTTTATTACATATTATTTAAATCATCTAATTAATTTTTTCAACTAATTTCCACACATTAAATAAGTTCCAATTTATTTCTCAAAATATAAAAGATATTACATTTACATTAAGAGAATAAATATAAAAATTTATCATCTATGGGGCTCAGTATAATATGATAACAATTATTTATAACGCAGCATAAGATTCATAGTTTAATTTTTTTCTATAAATACTATGAATATATTTTTAAATAAATTTAATATTTCTCCCTCCATCATAAATTAATAGTCGTGCTTCGTTTTTATTCGCTCCCAAATTGATGGTCGTGTTTTTAAAAAAGTATAAAACTAGGTGATATTTTAATGTCCCACCCAAGAAATAACCATAATAGAATAATTATCCAAGTGCATTCAATGGTATTTACCATTTTAGGTGGATAAATTTTGAAAATAATTGTTTTTTCTTAAATGTTTGAAATGTTTGACTAATGGAGTATTATTTGACTTCATTTAAGTGCTTAACTAAAGGATTTGAGAAGATACAAAAATTAGCTTCCCAATATGATCTCTCGCCAATAAGATTTTTTGGCATTAGTCCATGACTATAGTTTTTGGCACTAAGGCCCCCCCACCCATTAATATATGAGTAAAGATACGGGAACTCAGTTCATGGACACATTTTTTTAACACAGTAACGTATCAGACACGAATTGAGTGTGTTTTTTAATGAATCACATCATGTGATGTAAAAATCCACCCAATGTGTATCTGACACGTCACTGGGTTTAAAAAATGTGTCCATGAACTGAATCCCTGTATCATCACCCTTAATATATACCATGCATGTTAGGGTATGCACAAAAGTAACACGTGTACATTATTAAAATTCAACTTTACATTCTAAGTTCCACGTATAAATTACAAAAATGTGTGTATATATTACCAAAACTCATGCATACATTACAAAATTTCGTATATATCTTACTGAAAAATAGGTCTATACTACACAAGGGACTGCATTGAAAAACTTTTTCATTGTGCCCTAAATCTAAGTATCTTATCCATTAAGGAGTAAATTCAAATAAATATAAAAACTAAAACAATCGACCTTGAGCACATTTTTTTGACCTATTAGAAAATAGGGGCATGTCATTATCACTCTTTTTTTTTAGAATAATATTATTAGGATTCGTATGAAAATAAAATGATAATGTTTGCATTAATGATAAAATGTCTTTTGCATAAGATCACATCATTAGCTTTCAACAGTGCAAATTTGACAAAAGTTGTTGCGTTCTTCCAGGCCATTCCTTGTTACATAATTGACGTTGGTTTTAAAGCTTTAAAGGCCTAAATGAAAATTGTAACAATCAGATTAGCTCATAGGCCCCATCCTTTTGACAAAACTTTAGTTGCGGATATCACTTGTCCCCTCAAAAGAGGGTTAGTCTAATCAATATTCACTAAATCCAAATGGACACAAGTCCCTCTCTATCTTTTGTATTAAGTAACCATGTTTCATGTTTGTCTTTCTAAAACAGATTTTTTCAGTCGAACTTATAATCTTTTGTTACCCATTAAAACAAATTTATTTGCAACTAATATTGTTTTGGGATCATTAATGTTTAGTCCCTACCTCATTTAGTCCACTTTATTTTATTATGTTCTAAAAACTTAGTTTTTTTTTACAAAAAATTTCTAAGGTTTTGGACAAGAGAAGAAAGATTACTCTACATGATGAAGGTTTTTTCTTTGAACAATAACAAAATTATTAGACTGAACATTAATTAAAAAAATTACTGAGGATGGCAGGTGTTACATACATGTCTAACTTGTTTTCGTAAAAAACTAACGGAGTTGGACGGCAGGTTGTTGTTTGTAGTCGAATTAGGAGTTCAGGTGGTGATCTAAAGAAATTAAAAGTTGGGGTGAAAAGAGGGATGGGGGGAATAAAGTTCAAGGATCATAAGTGTAATTAATCTTAATTTAATTGCTTAATATTTATGAGTAGCTTAAGATCCATTTAAATTCATTGAAAGTATATGATGAGTTCTAATCCATGCAACATGGTTATAACGTAAATCGGAGGACTAATAGTTTTTCACTCCATGATGACTTTTTGTTATCTTTGGTGCAAAACAAATATCGTCGATGAATATGCCACAATGGGATGGTTGTTTTCCCACCCCAAGTGGATGAATACATTTTTTTTTTTTTTTTAAAAATAAAAGACGAAGTTACACACAAAAAAAACAGTTTTAATTGAGACGGGTTCTTGTCTTTTATTATCGTATATACAAGCATGTAACTCGCATGATGGCGGACGCAGTTTAATATTTCTTGAAAATACATAAAAAAAATTAAATTAATGTGATAAAGAACGAATTATAAAACATACATACAATGCATACTAAGACAATTTGATAGAGGTGAGCAATTTACATATTTAAATCCATAGTGAACAATCTTAACCCTTAAAATAACAAAATTGTAAAATAATATAACAAATAGAATCAATCTTACACTTTGTAAAGTAAGATGTATATGTATACAGTGAATAAAGAGAGGAAGTGCATGAAAATTTTGACACTTTACCCTTGACGTTGAAAGCACAACATACTTAAAATAAACTACAATTGTCAAAATAGTGTTCATAATCATTTCGTAAAATATTGAGAGGAATACATATTATTACTAATACATTTAACAATTAGTGTTCTTATAAGAACTCAATTAATCTAATCAGTAAATATACATAATGAGATATATACACGTATAAATATAAACATGTATGAAATGACTAACTAAATATAGTCAAAATGATCTAGTACTTGCCTCAATTATTTCAATTTACATTTTTGACCTTATGTACTTTCTGAGCACACAAATTTTACTGCTCATGAGTGTAACAACCATCATTTTCTCACATAAAAGTTGTCCAGATATGATACGCCGAAATGAGATTTGATTATCAATATATATCATTCTGAGCATCAAACCATATACAATATTTATTTGCAATCCACGTTTGAATTAAAAATTAATTTAAACTTTTCCGAAATCGAAGCGCCATGTCTAGAGAGAGAAGATCATACTTCTCTCTAAAATTTTCTTTCTCATTTTAAAGCTTTCTTGTTCCTCAAATTGATTCAAATACATTCCCTTATTTAGATTTTGATCCAAAACCTTTTGAGGATGTTCATCTTTCTTTTGCATCTTTCTCAAGAAAACAGACCAAAGAAAACAACCCACACCCTGAGTAAGACTCTCCCATGTGTTCCCCCACTTTCTACACCATACATGCATGGGGATTCATTAGCAGTTAGGCTTATTGATTCCTCTTACCATGAAGTTAGTAATGAATGTCTTTCTTCTACTCTCATTGGTCGTCTAGATCTTTTCAAAGGAAACAAACCATGCAAACTCACGGATATAAAAATGCCTATCACTACGGTTGGTTAAATTCAAAAGGACTGGGTTCTAACACCAATAGGTAAGAGTTACTTTTACCTTCGTTTTTCATGCTCATCCGATATGAGTAATGTTATGTCTTTTCGTAGCTTGAAGTTATCTACTGGGTCATTCAAACAAAATTCCTGGGTTCCAGACTTTAATCCGGATACACACATAATTTCCACTACTTCAATCTGGGTTAGATTCATGGGTCTTTGCCAAGATTATTGGGACCCATGTCTTCTCCTCCAAATTGCTAGGGGTGGGTATTCCTTTACGCCTTGATAAGGCCACTATGTTGAAGTCATATGGTAATTTTGCTCGGGTCTTAATAGAAGTAGACTTCTCTGTTAAACCTCCTGAAAGTCTAACGGTTGAAAAAGGTGATGGCCATTTTTTTGTCAACATAGCTTATGATTCCCTCCCCATGAGTTGTAAATTTTGTAAATCTATTGGACACTCAATTTCTGAGTGTAGGTTTTAAAAAAAAAGTAGTTCAGTCATCGGCGAGTTCCTTAAAAAATACTATACCTACGGTTAACAAAGGTGGATGTTCAGTCATCGGAGATTTATCGGGAAAAAATCCGTCAATGGTAGTTGCTCCAGTAAATTCGGAGCTTCTAAACTGTCAAGGAATACAACAGCAAATATCGGGTTTCAAAAATTGCAATGTATCCAGAATGGTTGATGATTATAATTCTAGAAATACGGGAACAGAAAGCCACATGGCTGTTCAGATGTGTGACGAAAGTCTTGTGTAAAAATCTTAGATGCCCTTTGAGAAAAATAATGGGATAATCCCATTATACCCGGAGAGGATTGGAGACACTAAGAGTTTGAGTATCCCTATTGTTGATGTAAAAAATTAGATCATATCTAATTATTTAATCACAGATAAAATAAATGAGACACAGAAGTTTTAAAGTGGTTCAGCCTTATAAGAATGGCCTACGTCCACTATTTCTGTTATTGATGATTGTTTGGGAATTCTCGATTACAAGTTCTATCAAGAAATTCCGGTCCCCTTACAATGAGGATTGTACAATGTATTTATAGCCCTGAGGCTGTAATGTGAAAGGGTAATACATTCAATGATGTACATGCGAAAGGGTAATATATTAAATGTCCCTTGAGCGTATACATATGAATGATAAGCATTTAATGAACAGTCAGACTGTTGATTTTCCTGCTATTAATGCTTTGTTCGAGGTGCAGTTTGGACTGCCTAAAGTCCTCGGTAATCAAAAGTTCATCGGTACTCAAAGGTTCCTCGGATAGTTCTTGTAGGTCGGAGCGTTTAAGTTCCTCGGGGAAGCAGTGTTCCTCGTTGTAGTATGGTTCCTCGAAGCGTCTGAGTTCCTCGAAAGTGCTTGTTGCTGCCATGTAGATTGCCACGTGTCTTCACTCGATTGAGCCATGTCCGCAGACTAAATTTGGTATCAATTGAAGCCCCCAATGTTTCATAGTTCGAAATTTGAGGAGTGTGGAACATTCTTTCTCGGAATATGGTAGTTTTAAATGGTCCTCCTGATTTTTAGGAGTGTTTCCTTTGTATTTATTTTTCCTTCCAAATTCGTAGAATCATAATTTTTTGAATTTTTTATAACCGTCTCGATCTTCACGTACTTTTTGTCCTTTTAGCCGCCGGTAACGTAATCGTTTCTTTTTGTAATCATTAACTTTACCGTTTCCCAAGGCAGAGTATTTAAGTGTCACAGACAATCCCATCGTCTTCTACTTTTTCAAATTTGTATCTTCGAATTTTCCATTGTCTTACTCTCTTGTGCGTTCATCCTTTCCATCGTTCGTTGCCAACAGATCCACTCTTTTTCTGTAAGATCTTCTTCCTTCTTCTTCATTTCCTTCTTTCATCATGGTTTATCCTGTAGAATCGATTGATAAATTTCGCTTTGATTTCTCTATTCCCTCCTGGGTTATTTTGGAAGAGCTTTCTGAGCCTTCAGACTATTTTCGTTTGGCTGAGGGACATTGGTTCCCCGGTCTCTTTGTTGCTGAGTGTGGATTTTCTTTTCCTCCCAACCCTCTATGTCTAGAATTCAACCAATACTTTGACGTTGTTCCTGCAAGAATAGCCCCTAATATATGGAGAATAGTTAATGGGGTTCATAGACTAAATCAAATTCATGGAACTCGCATAGGAATTCCAGAAATCATGTTTTGTTATAGATGGGTTGTTGGTGATAACACTTTTTATTTAAAAACTAGATTTTTAAATAGGACTTTAGTGGTCAATCTCCCGGATGCCAATAGGGTCTATTTTGAGCACGGGGTTGTTATAAAAAATTGGCAACATGCTCCTTTATCTGGAGACGAAGTTTATCAGGGTTCCAGATGCCCTCCCTATGGCAATGGGATAGGTTATTTTTATTTCATTTTACTTATTTTGAAATCATGTTTCTTTTGTGTTTGACAAAATGTGCCACTGATATTACAATTTTTATTTATTTACAGTTGACATCAAAAGAAAGTGTCCAAAGGAAGCAGATGTTAATATAAGGCACTTAAAACTTATCTGGAGTCTGCATCAGACTGTTGCCGACGAGCACATTAGATCAGCTTCATATTTGCTGCAGTACAAGAGCTGCACCACTTCTTTAACTGCTCATCCGGTAATAAGTGAAGTAGAACCAGTACCAGCTTCTACCAGTTCTTCACCTGAGTCACACGTTCCTTTAACTGAAAGGATGAAGAAAAGTAGACCTCCCACCCTTTTTGAAAAACCTGCCTCAGGTGCTGGAGAGGCAAAAAGAAGTAAGATTGACGTCCCAGGAGAGGGGACGAAGAAAATTGATGCACCTTCCTCGGCTTCTCCTGTGAAGGTTGCCGAGAAGCTCCCAGTGGTCCCGAGAAAGTCTGCTGCTCCAGGAGAAGTGATTGTAATATCACCGACCAAGAGTTCTTCCTTGGTCGAAACTATTTATGTTCCCCCGAGGAAGCTGAAGAAGAGCTCCTCGATCAATTTGGCTGACACCGTCTCTCAGCTCCCGACTAGTGGAGTTCCCACTTTTGATCCCCCGAGCTCTGCCATGAGCTCGGTGAAGACTTGGATCATTCCCGAGATCCAAGGTATTGAAGAGAAACTTCCTCAAGACACTGTTACTACACTAGCATCTCGTCACATTCCTTCTGTAAGTCTTATTGTTTTGAACTTTTAATCTTTCCCTTGTTATATCTGTCTCTGACTTGCTTTCATTTTCTTTTCACAGTTGGTGAGATGCTTTAACACAATTTTAAAGGAAGATGAAGCTATTTAATCTTTGTAAGGACACAAATTTCCAATTGAGTCCATATATAGTTTTGGCTCAATTCCGGACAAAAACATTTATTCATAGGATAGTATTTAATTGTAATATTCTCAAGCCTATGAAGTGTTTGTTGAAGACGTAGTGGCAAAGAGTATAAAGCCTCATCAAATATGCTGGTTTGTGTGCCTCGTTTCTACGTCATCAACCATAGTTCCATGCTCCCAAGGTATGAATGCAATATTATATATATAGGAGCTTGGAATAAGTTTATTGGGTGTTAGGTTTTATAAAAAATGCATTTTGTTTTAAGAAAGAATTAATTAAAACTTTAAATAAATGTTTATAAAGTTCTCTGGGCTTAAACAAGAATATTCAAACTTTCTATTTTTTCGTTCGATAGAGTCGTTCGAACGAGATTGTCGTTCGAACGAAAATGTCGTTCGAACGAACCTGCCAACGAGTTCCCATATTAGGCCACTGAAATGTCGTTCGATATGTCGTTCGAACGAACCTTATGTTCGAACGAGATATCCAACGAGATTCTAACGAGTTCAATCTGGAACGTCGTTAGAAGTCTCGTTCGAACGAGATTTCGTTCGAACGAAATGTCGTTCGAACGAGATGCCAGGCGGGAACAGTTTTTTGGCAGTTTTGCACCCACTTCCCCACTTGGTTTTTAACCAACTTTTTCAGATTTTAATATGTGCGGGAAGAACATTTTCCAATCCAACTTTTCCATCCTAGTTTATCTCTTAGAGAGAGTTTGAGAGCAAAATTGTTTTTAGGAAAATGTTCATGTTTTGAGTGAGATTTTTAGAGAAAAATATCCATCACTCTAGTGTTTACACCCAAAGAAGTTTATTCCAAGTTCACATATACATATATCTTGCTTGGAGTTTGGCACCGGTTTATCTCTTCCGTTTCAAAGAGAAGTTTTGGTTTGCTTCTACATCCATCAAAGAAGAAGACGTTTTGTTGCGATTCTACCCACTTGGAGAAAGGTTCCTTGCTCGGGTGACGGTGACCATATAAAGTCCTATCGGTGGATTCCGAGACCACGGTGGTGTTCCAAGGTTATTCGCTAGGAAGAGGTTTCTACAAGAAGAAGCATCGGGTCTTGAGAGGGATCGAGTCGTGTGTTGTAAGTCTTTTGTCTTGTACTTGTAATTTAGTATCTAGGCTCCTTGCTCGGGTGACGGTGACCATATAAAGTCCTATCGGTGGATTTCGAGACCGCGGTGGTGTTCCAAGGTTATCCGCTAGGAAGAGGTGTCTACAAGAAGAAGCGTCGGGGCTTGAAAGGGATCGAGTCGTGTGTTGTAAGTCTATCTGTCTTGTACTTGTAATTCTGTATCTAGTGGATTTGTGGCTAGGGCCGTCCGAGGTTGTTTTCCATCTTGGGTTTTTCCTCGTACATCGCGGCGTAGTGTGATTGATTTATTTTATCTTGCAAAATAACGTAGAACGCATGTTTAGAATAATTCAAGATAAAATTTGGTTTAAATTATCACACTCAATTTAATTTAGGACTTATATTAAATATTGGGTAAAGTTTATTTAATTCAAGTCATTTGCTAAAATTTGGTTTCGCCTAATTTGCTAATATTGATAAATATGACTTAGGCAAATTCTAGGACTTGGATTGAATTAACTTGGTTTAAGTGACTATATTAATTGATTTATTTTACTTCACTTCGTGTAATTTTAATTTGTTTAAGAAATTAAAATTTGTTGTTTTAATTTTATTGAACCATCACATCATTCAACGCTTCCGCATTATCTCTTGAATATATATAAAAGGAAATTATAAATTTATTTTTAATTGCGAAAATTAAAAACCGGGGTTCCATCACTTTCAAATTGGTATCAGAGCCGGAGCGCTAAGTTATCGCGTTAAAGATCCGTTTTTCGGCTTTTTATATTTCCTTACCTTTTTAGGAGGTTCAATTTTTTTATCACTCTCATTTTTTTTCTCTCAATGGGACGTCTTAATGAAAATTTGTCCAATTTTAATGAAAATAAAATTTTTGATTTTCGAGAGGAATTAAATGGGCTTAACAAATGTAACGAAAATTTAAAGGAATTAAATTTGAGATTTTTAAAAAGAATTAAATTTCTTGAAAATGAAAATTCTTATTTTAAAGCTCACATTGAGTCTTTGCAAATCTCCTTATCTCAAAAAGATATTTTTCGTGAAAAGCTCATGGACTTACATTCAAATTTTGATATTTTAGAAAAGTCCAAGAAAGAGAGTGAAAGTCGTGAAAAGACTCTTAGGGACATGTTTGCTCATATTGAGGGAGAGCGTTTTAACCTTCTAGGAATTATTGAAAATTTAAAGAAGGAGTCCCATAATTTTGAGGAGTCTAATTTATTACTTGAGTCCGAAATTTTAAAATTGAAAAATGATTCTCAAGACTCTAGTAGTAGTTCTAATGGTTCTAGCACATCATGCTCAAATTCTTCCATTGCTAAAGCTAAAACCATTGTTTGTTTTAGAGGGTCAACTTTGTCCAAGGTCTTTAAAAAGGGTCACACCTTAGGTAACATTCCTCGTGTTTACACATGCTTGCATTGTGGTAGGAAAGGTCACCTGAAGAAGATGGAACCCCGGTTTTTAATTTTCCCAATTAAAAATAAATTAATAATTTCCTTTTGTATAAACTCGAAGATGATGCGGAAGCGTAAGGTGATGGTTCAATAAAATTAATCAATGAATATAATTCACTTAAACCGATTAATATTCACTTAATCCAAGTCCTATAATTTTCCTAAGTCATATTTATCAATATTAGCAAATTAGGCGAAACCAAATTTTAGCAAATGAATTGAATTAAATAAGCTTTACCCAATATTCAATTTAAGTCCAAATTAAATTGAGTGTGATCATTAAACCAAATTTTATCTTGAATTATTTTAAGCATGCGTTCTACGTTATTTAAGCAAGATAAAATAAACCAATCACACTACGCCGCGATGTACGAGGAAAAACCCAAGACGGGAAACAACCTCGGACGGCCCTAGCCACAAATCCACTAGATACGGAATTACAATTACAAGACAGATAGACTTACAACGCACGACTCGATCCCTCTCAAGCCTCGACGCTTCTTCTTGTAGACACCTCTTCCTAGCGGATAACCTTGGAACACCACCGCGGTCTCGGAATCCACCGATGGGACTTTATATGGTCACCGTCACCCGAACATGGATCCTTTCTCCCTGTGGGTAAATCATCATAAAAACACTTCTTCTTTCTTTGTGGGAGGTTGAAGCAAAACCCGAAACTTCTCTTTGAAACGGAAGAGATAAACCGGTGCCAAACTCCAAGCAATTGATATGTATATAAGAACTTGGAATAAACTTCTTTGGGTTTAAACACTAGAGTGATGGAAATTTTTCTCTAAAAATCGCACTCAAAACTTGAACATTTTCCTTAAACAAATTTGCTCTCAAACACTCTCTAAGAGATAAACTAGGATGGAAAAGTTAGGAAAAGTTAGATTGGAAAATGTTCTTCCCGTACATATTAAATTCTGAAAAAGTTGGTTAAAAACCAAGTGGGGAAGTGGGTGCAAAACTGCCAAAAAACTGCCAAAAACTGTTCCCGCTTGGCATCTCGTTCGAACGACATTTCGTTCGAATGAAATCTCGTTCGAACGAGACTTCTAACGACGTTCCAGATTGAACTCGTTAGAATCTCGTTGGATATCTCGTTCGAACAGAAGGTTCGTTCGAACGACATATCGAACGACATGTCAGTGGCCTAATATGGGAACTCGTTGGCAAGTTCGTTCGAACGACAATCTCGTTCGAACGACTCTATCGAACGAAAAACCAGAAAGTTTGAGAAATCTTATTTAAGCCCAGAAAACTTTATAAACATTTATTTAAAGTTTTAATTAATTCTTTCTTAAAACAAAACGCAGTTTTTATAAAACCTAACACCCAATAAACTTTGTTCCAAGCTCCTATATATATATAATTGCATTCATACCTTGGGAGCATGGAACTATGGTTGATGACGTAGAAACGAGGCACACAAACCGGCATATTTGATGAAGCTTTATACTCTTTGCCGCTACGTCTTCAACAAACACTTCATAGGCTTGAGAATACTACAATTTAAATACTATCCTATGAATAAATGTTTTTGTCTGGAATTGAGCCAAAACTATATATGGACTCAATTGGAAATTTGTGTCCTTACATCACCTTAGGTCATTTTGTTTTGATCTTAAAAGAAGTCCAAGGAAATCTTTATCTAGCATTTCATTATTTCCTAATCCCCATCATGTTAAATATAAATCTATATGGGTTAGGAAATCATTATTAAATGCGTTAGATATAAGATTTGTTGATTCTCATTTACTATCACATGAAACCTCCCTTGCTAAATTTAAAGGTTGAATGTGTTAGTGTTTTATGCATACTCTAGTTTTTTGTGCTTCATATTATATATCATTGCTAGATGTATGCATGTTTAGTCATTTTCTAGTCATTGCCTCATTTCATATCATATGCTAGAAATTATGACTTGTTTATCTTTTTGTATTATATTTTGTGTTTGAATTAATTGAAAAATATAAAAAGATTTTTGTTTATCATTTGTGTTTTATTTATTTCATTCAAGCTTAATGAAAAATACAAATGATTTTTGTTTATTCTTTTGAGTATATATATTTATTTTTGGTGAAAAATGTTAAAAACTCAAGAAGATTTTTTTATGTGTGTATTTTAGTTTGACACACTTTAAGTGGCATATACTTGTGTTTGAATTCCATCTTTTACGCTCCCATGTGGCTAGAACTTTTGGTTTAGATTATCAATCCTTATTATGTTCTTTACCATATTTTGTGGAGCAGTTGGATTTTGTGTTGTTTAAATGGATTTTATTTTATATGCCTCTTTTCACACATGCACGAGCTCTTTTGAAATCTTAATGTCACATGTTATATTTGAGCTTTTTGAGGTGTTCTCCTACCAATATAGTCATCTACATATCTATGACCTAGGAGGACTAATGCATGTCAAAATCCGTTGCACGTGAGCTTTGTGAGATAAAAAATTATATATCTAAATGTGCACGGGGAAGGGCTCCGAAAGGATGAATTAAATCCTTTGCGATAGTAAGCCACCGTTTATTGGATCTAAAAGAAATACGTGATCCAAAGGCCTAAAAACAGAATATTTGGCATTAAAAAGAAAACAATTGCCAAGGCCTATGTTTGTTTGATACATTCATTCAAAAGCAAAAGAATATATATGCTTATTGAGGGAGAATTGGATGGTATATCAACGGTTTGCACAATGTCCGTTTATCCTAGTTGTCTTTAATGTCATGACTCTATTTGGTTTGTAGAATCATCATTATGCTAGGCTTGTATGCATTGTGTATGTTTGTTCATTGAGTTCAATCTTCACATTGTCACATGAGGTTATATTTAGATGTGAAGAAGTTTGCAATCAAATGAGAACTCCGTGAACGTTTATTAAGTGTTTGGGTCTAAATTTAATTGTTGCTAGTTCACACCCCTACACTTCCGTTTCCATATGACGCATTTTTGCCATACGAGTGTGCAAACTTATTGTATTTTTGTGTCATGTGCGTGTTTATATCTATATATATGTGCGTGTGCATTTTTGATATATTTATAGTACATATATATATGATATTTTGTTTTGCCTTTGCCTTGCTTTTGTTACCCATATGCTTTCATGTCTTATCACTTTAAGCTTCACCATGCTTTTATGTTTATTAGTTCTTTATCCTTTGCCTATTCCTGAACAAAAAGGGGGAGAAATGAGTACATATATAGTTTTGGCTCAATTCCGGACAAAAACATTTATTCATAGGATAGTATTTAATTGTAAGATTATCAAGCCTATGAAGTGTTTGTTGAAGACGTATCAGCAAAGAGTATAAAGCCTCATCAAATATGCCGGTTTGCGTGCCTCGTTTCTACGTCATCAACCATAGTTCCTTGCTCCCAAGGTATGAATGCAATATTATATATATAGGAGCTTGGAACAAGTTTATTGGATGTTAGGTTTTATAAAAACTGTATTTTGTTTTAAGAAAGAATTAATTAAAACTTTAAATAAATGTTTATAAAGTTTTCTGGGCTTAAACAAGAATATTCAAACTTTCTATTTTTTCGTTCGATAGAGTCGTTCGAACGAGATTGTCGTTCGAACGAAAATGTTGTTCGAACGAACCTGCCAACGAGTTCCCATATTAGGCCACTGAAATGTCGTTCGATATGTCGTTCGAACGAACCTTATGTTCGAACGAGATATCCAACGAGATTCTAACGAGTTCAATCTAGAACGTCGTTAGAAGTCTCGTTCGAAAGAGATTTCGTTCGAACGAAATGTCGTTCGAACGAGATGCCAGGCGGGAACAGTTTTTTGGCAGTTTTGCACCCACTTCCCCACTTGGTTTTTAACCAACGTTTTTAGATTTTAATATGTGCGGGAAGAACATTTTCCAATCCAACTTTTCCATCCTAGTTTATCTCTTAGAGAGAGTTTGAGAGCAAAATTGTTTTTAGGAAAATGTTCATGTTTTGAGTGAGATTTTTAGAGAAAAATATCCATCACTCTAGTGTTTACACCCAAAGAAGTTTATTCCAAGTTCACATATACATATATCTTGCTTGGAGTTTGGCACCGGTTTATCTCTTCCGTTTCAAAGAGAGGTTTTGGTTTCCTTCTACATCCATCAAAGAAGAAGACGTTTTGTTGCGATTCTACCCACTTGGAGAAAGGCTCCTTGCTCGGGTGACGGTGACCATATAAAGTCCTATCGGTGGATTCCGAGACCGCGGTGGTGTTCCAAGGTTATCCGCTAGGAAGAGGTGTCTACAAGAAGAAGCGTCGGGGCTTGAGAGGGATCGAGTCGTGTGTTGTAAGCCTATCTGTCTTGTACTTGTAATTCCGTATCTAGTGGATTTGTGGCTAGGTCCGTCCGAGGTTGTTTCTCGTCTTGGGTTTTTTCTCGTACATCGCGGCGTAGTGTGATTGATTTATTTTATCTTGCAAAACAACGTAGAACGCATGTTTAGAATAATTCAAGATAAAATTTGGTTTAAATTATCACACTCAATTTAATTTAGGACTTATATTAAATATTGGGTAAAGTTTATTTAATTCAAGTCATTTGCTAAAATTTGGTTTCGCCTAATTTGCTAATATTGATAAATATGACTTAGGCAAATTCTAGGACTTGGATTGAATTAACTTGGTTTAAGTGACTATATTAATTGATTAATTTTACTTCACTTGGTGTAATTTTAATTTCTTTAAGAAATTAAAATTTGTTGTTTTAATTTTATTGAACCATCACATCATTCAACGCTTCCGCATTATCTCTTGAATATATATAAAAGGAAATTATAAATTTATTTTTAATTGCGAAAATTAAAAACCGGGGTTGCATCACTTTCAAGCTTCAAGCTCCTCATCTGGTGTGGAGGAAGCTGTGATGGGTGTGAGGCAGTCTTTGGAAGATTCTCGTCAGAAGTACGATGCTGACAAGGTTGCTTGGGAGAAGAAACTTACCTCCACCGAGAAGGAGAAGGCTCAAGTTGTTGAAATCTCCAAGGGGTTGGAGAAGAAAAGAAAGAACTTGGAGGAGAAAAATAAAGAGCTTTAAGGGAAGCTAAAAGATGCTGGAGAGCTTGAGAATAAGCTCATGGTTGCTGAGGAAGAACTAATCCAACTTCGCGAAGTATGTCGCCAGAAGGAAGAAGTTCAGAATAAACTGAAGACTGCTGACAGTCTTCTGTCCGAGAAGCTTTCCTCGGAGAAGTTAAAGAGGAAAATGGCTGTGAAGAAGTCTTTCAGCACCGGCTGGGACAAGGGGTGGAACAAAGGCTTGGCTGCCATGATGTCTCAAGTAGAACATGGCAGCCATAAATACTTTAGAGATGGGTGGGTCTCTGCTCTACAGGAGATGAAGGTTGATGAAAACTCCGAACTCTTTCAGCGGCACATCCCTAATCCCCCTCCAACTCCTGAAGACGAAGAAGAGAACGAAGTTGCCTCCGAAGAGTCTTTCATGGTGTTGGGAGATCATCCGCTAGCCATCCAGCCTGCTAACGAGGAACTTCAGCAGCTCGCTACTTCCTTCGAGCAACCTCCAGCACTTCTCCATCTACTATCTGCTCCATCCGAGCAACCTACCTCCTCGTCCCAGCCTCCCGAGAAAGTTTTGGGTGACAAGGAAAAGGTGTAGAGTTGTTCGGACTTCTATCTATTTTATTTTTCTTTGACAAATGTAATCCTGAACCATGTAACTCTGAACCTTGTGATATAATAAAACTTGAACTTTTGTTTTTGCATACTGTTGTCTCCTCTTCATGCTCTGTTGGGACTCTTATTGATTATTGTTTTTTCTTCCTCTAGTAATTTCTGGCCAAGATGGAATTACTGTCTGCTCATGATAACAAGCTGTTACGACAATGCAATGAGTATTTTAAGGTTGGTCACACAGATCTGAGTGCAGCACAAATCGTCGACATCCTCGGCCAAGATGCTTCAGAACAGGAAATTGAGGCCTACCAATATTTGAAGTGTCTGCTTGATCGTGCGGTGCCCAATAATGTAGCTTACTATGACATGATTAAGGATCTCTAAGGCACTCTTGAAGACCTTCAACAATAATATATGGAATCCACTACCCTCTTGCACGAGGGTTACGAGAAGAAGTACCAACAAATCGTTGCCGACAAGGGATACGAGTAGCGTTTTGCTGCTTACGACGTGTGGGAGAGAACTCTGAGGGCTGAGGTCGAAGAGTGTAGACAAATAGCTGAATTATTAGAGCAAGAGAATAACAACCTGTAAAGAGAGTTATCATAGTTGAAGTCTGCAGCTTCCACTTCAAAATCCTTGATCCCAGTGACTGATGAGGGATTCTCATTCTTGGAGGTTGAGAATGACAACTTGAGGGATGAATTGGAGACCTTGAAGAGAGCTGGCCCCTCTACATCTTCTCGTCGATGAGCAAGAGCTCCTCGGGGATGAGCAAGAGCTGCTCGGATTCCTGTCGAGGAACAGAGGACTCAATCTTCTTTAGAGAACCAAGCTTTCCAATTAATGGCGAAGAACCAGGCGTTGGCTGAAATGTTAAAAAAGATCAGGGACCTGGAAGAGCAGCTTTCTGCGTAGGAATCTACCTTGGAGAATAAAGATCTCTTCATCAAAAATCTCCACGATCAGATGGAAAGATTGAAATATCAATTCTACAAACAGCCCAGGGCGTTCTGGATGGCTGGCTACAACAAGGCTCTCTACCACTTGGACGATCGTATCCAGAATGCCAATAATGAGGGATACAAATAGGGATGGCTGAATGCCTTAGGTGTGCTGCAACTCGAACAGGGTCATTACCTGTGGGACTACCATGATCCTGGGCTGCTCGACCTACCCGTGCCACCATTCAAACTTGATATGAGTTGGATCCCTGCTCGGGCCATTCCTCGATGCTTAATTTCTAAATATCTCGGCGACTATAATCTCCATTCAAATGTCGAGATATCTCATCCCGAGCACCTCCTAAATCGACCATCTGTGATGAATATCAGGATGCTGAAAGATCTTAACTTTATAAATTCTTCTCTTGCTTTAAATGATCCTCCTGCTGGCGAGGAACCTGTTTCAAAAGCAGAGGGGAAGAAACCAATAGAATAGGTATTTTGATGTAATAGTTAGTATACATTTCATTCTCAATGTAATTTGTTTTTGATTTTAATGAAAGACTTTCATTTTTGTTCGCAATCTTAATTGCTATTGTCTTGTAAAACACTTTACATCTGTGCATGTGTATTTGTTAAAAAGATAACAATATTATGTTGTTTGTCGATCAACTTATTATCGACTAGTTTGAATTTTTGGTAGTCATTTGGCAAAAATAATGTTTTGTTTCTTGACCAACTTAGTAAAAAGTTACGAGTATAAAAAATGTTGCTCGATTACTTTCTCGTTTTCATAAAATGTTTCCGACCAACCAAGGTCGGTAAATTTTCCTTTTCGACCAACTACAGTTAGTGGGTTTTTCTTCTACGAGCAACTTTGGCACTTTTTGGAATAGTTGTAGCTCCCGACCAACCTTAGTTGGCATTTTCGAGAATATATTTACTTCCTAACCAACATAAGTTGGCATTTTTAGGAATACTTTTACTTCCTGAGGAACACATTGTTTTACTTCCCGTAGGAATACAAATTTTACTTCCGGGAGGAATACAAGTAGCTTTACTTCCCGGAGGAATACAAGTAGCTTTACTTCCCGAAGGAATACAAGTTTTACTTCCCGGAGGAATACAAGTTTTACTTCCCGGAGGAATACAAGTAGCTTTACTTCCCGGAGGAATACAAGTTTTACTTCCCGGAGGAATGTAAGTTTTACTTCCCGGAGGAATACAAGTTTTACTTCCCGGAGGAATACAAGTTTTACTTCTCGGAGGAATACATTTATTTCACGACCAACCTTAGTTGGCGTTTTCGAGAATAAATTTGAGTGGTCTGAGCTCCGAGCTTTGCCGAGTAGTGTGTAGCACTAATTAGACCAACCTTAGTTAGCGTTTTCAAGAATAAATTTGAGTAGTCTGAGCTCCGAGCTTTGACGAGTAGTGTGTAGCACTAATATATTCCCTGAAAAACTTTCAATAAAAGGAGAGAATATCCATCAGTGATAATACTTGCGCAGGTGCTCTGCGTTCCATGCATTCTTAAACTCCTCCCCTTCTAAAGTTGCTATTCGGTAAGTTCCTGTTCGAACAACTTCTGTAACTCGATATGGTCCATGCCAGTTTGCCTCCAGTTTGTTGTGCTTTTGAATTACTTTCTTCAGCACATAGTCTCCTTCTTTCAGGTCGCACTTCTTCACCCTCTTATTGTAGAATAAAGTTGTTCGTTGTTGGTATGCAGCATTCCTGATGGCTGCTTCTTCTCTAACTTCCTCGAGCATGTATAAATCCAATCTTCTCATTAAGTCGCTGACAGGGGAATTGAAATTCAGTACCCTGTGTGTTGGGAGGCCCAACTCGATAGGTATAACAGCTTCACTTCCAAACGCTGGCATATTTGGAGATTCTCCAGTTGCTGTTCGGGGAGTAGTACGATAAGCCCACAGTACTGACTGTAACTCATTGATCCAATTTGCTTTCACATCGTCCAGTCTTTTCTTCAAGCCATTCAGCAGCGTTCTATTTGTCACTTCAGTTTGTCCATTACTTTGAGGATGGCCTGGCGCTGAGTGGATTTTCAAAATGTTTTACTGATGACAATAGGCAACGAACTCCTCATTGTCAAATTGTGTTCCATGGTTAGTGATGAAAGCTTGAGGAAGACCATATCGACAAATGATGTTCTTCCAAATAAATTGGTGCACCTTCTCGTAAGTCATATCAATGAGAGGCTCAGCTTATACCCACTTAGTAAAATAATCCACTGCGACGACGAGGTATTTGAATCTTCCTCTGGTCTTTGGCAGTGGCCCAACCAAATCTATTCCCCACATGGAAAATGGCCAGGGGGAAGTGATGGGTGTCAACGATGCTTGTGGAGTTCTTCGGATGGAGGAAAAGCGTTGACACTTGTCACATTTCTTGGCATAGGCTATACAATCAGCTCTCATCGTCGGCCAGTAGTATCCCTGCGTCATCATCCTTTGCAAAAGTGTTCGACCTGCTACATGGGATCCACAGGACCCTTCATGGACCTCTTCAATCAAATCTTTCACCTCAGTGGGATGCACACATCTTTGTAAACCTACTATCATTCCTCGTCTGTATAGGATTCCATTAGTCTGTACATAATGAGCAGCCTTGATCTTTAGCTTTTTGGCTGCAAGCTTGTCAGTTGGTAATTCTCCCTCCTCAATATATGTCATGATGGGATCCATCCAAGATGGTCCTAAATCAAGGGTGATAAAGTTCATCGTTAAATCTTCATCTATACTCCGACCAGCTATAACTTTAATTGGGATTGTTCTTCGTAGCTCGGTACGAGTAGCTGATGCTAATTGATGATGCTGAGATTTAGCACCACCGGATAAGTGATAATGAGCTCAAACAATAGTAACCATGGCAGCCATAGAGATGTATAAGTGTATAAGTATGTAGAAGGGGATGAGCATAAGAGGAAATAAGACAACGATGTATAGTGGTTCAGCCAATTTGGCCTACATCCACTGTGAGTGTGTGATCCTCTAAGTATGGGCACTAATGGCCTTGGATACAATGCACATAAGATCACTTTCTCTCTCTACTGTGTGTACCAGCAGAGTTTTTGCTAGGGTTACCATAAAATTGATCGATCCCTTGTAGGGTTGTAGGTGACAAGTATATATAGGTCTTGGGGGGTGTAGTGTACCCCCCAAGTATGCATGGTGCATGTGAATGATGATTTAGCCAATCCCCTGTTGACACCTGTAGATGCTAAATGATGACATAATATTCCCTCACGTGAGGGTGTGATTTTGTTATAACGGTTTCCCACGTGCCATGTGAGCCTCACGCGCACTGTTCCACGCGTCTCCCAAACCACGCGCTGTGATGATGTCACCCTCGGCCTGGGAGCCGAGGCCGAGGGCAAAGTTCCTTCCAGTACTGAGTCAGGCCCAATTCTGGCCTCGTACTGTCGGCCCCTCGTAGGGTCGTCTGGAGCTTGGTGAAGGGTCGGCCCCTTGTAGGGTCGTCTGGAACCTGGCGAAGGGTCGGCCCCGCTGAGGAGTCGTCTGGAGCCTGGTGAAGGGTCGGCCCCTCGTAGGGTCGTCTGGAACCTGGTGAAGGGTCGGCTCCTCTGAGGGGTCGTCTTGAGCCTGATGAAGGGTCGGCCCTTGGGGGGTCATCCGCTTGGAGGTAATCTCCAGCCAGGCCGAGGATATAAACGGGTATATCAATCACCCCCAGCCCTTAGCCATATGTGCTATTGAGATGGCTGAGGGATAGTGTTGTAATTGAGATGCGTGGATGATCAGTCAGGTGATTGACACCTGGGCAGATACTCATTGCTGTTCCAGTTTCCAAGGCATGGCGGCTGCACACTTTTCTTGGGGCTTTGTGCCCTAATAATGCCTTCCTTGTGGGCTGTGTCCTGCCTTGGTCAATGGGCCCACTCATTACTAAGGTATTTAAGAGATTTTTGAACTCTCTCTCTTCTTCTTCTCCTTCGCGCCCAAGCCTTATCTCTCTAGCCTTTTACCAGTTTTCATCGCCATTTCTGCAACCATCAATCCTTCAAGCTTAGCGATTTGGGCAGTTCTTGCTCTCTCTTTATCAGGTAATCCTTCAGCGCTCTCTTTTACCTTCATTTCTGTTTGCTTTTTAGGCTCGTAGGGCTGCATTTTCCTTGGGTTATCTCATAGCTTTTTCCGATGTCTTCTCCGGCAACTGTTTCTTGAATGTTCTTGAGTGTTCTTGAGCGTTCTTGAGTGAAAATCATCAATTACCTTTTTAATTCAAAAGTCTAATTTGGTCAACTGCAAACTTGTTTGTAGTTAAGTTACTCAAATTTCTCCAAGTGTAGGGTCTTCCCTTTTAATGCTTAGGAAGCTTTATAGTTTAGCGTCTAAATTCCCATCCTTGAGAGAAAAATTCTTTGTAGAGATCAGACGAGTAGAGGAAGAGGAAGAGAGGAGACGGGGGGCCGACCCTAATTGGGTACGATCCATCTTTCCCATTCCTCTTGCCACAATAAAACCATTTGAACCGTCTGAGTCCTGTGGGTCGTCCCATCGTCCAGCCGAGAGTCATTCAAGTGAGATGGACGAGAGAGCGTCGTCGTCAACTGGCGCTGGACCTTCCGGTAGTCATTCAAGTGAGATGGACTATCTCCCCATGCCTTTCAGATGGCCTTCCCCCATGAGGCCGAGGGAGAGAGGACCGAGGACGAGGGCGATGATACAGATGACGAGATTGATACCTCCCACGCCTCGTCCTATATCTCCTCTGTCAGGGATCGCGACCTCTTGATATGGAGGCATGCCTATGGAGTGCCCCTCAGCGTAACTATGAGGGTTCCCTCTGAGTCTGAGAGGGTTTTTGATTATGAAGTGGGAGAGGTTGTAGTCTACGAACAAATGTTCAAGGTTGGAGTCAGATTCCCTCTGCATCCTGCCATCGTAGATATCCTATCTGCCCTTGGTGTTGCCCCATCTCAACTTCCTCCCAACTCTTGGAGGACGATCCTGGGCTACATCTCCTTGTGGAATAATGCTTTCATCGATGAGCCCTCGGCCGACCTATTCTTGGGCTGCTACAACATCACCTCCTCGTCCAAACAGCCTGGATACTATCATCTGGGGGCGAGGAGGTCTGAGAAGAAACTCCTCCACGTGGCACAAACTTCCAACCACGATTGGAAAAACAGATTCTTCTTTATCTCTGGGGAGTGGGAATCCACCGCCGATGGTCTGAGGGTCCCCAGAAGATGGTCTAATCCTTCCATGAAGGCCAGGTCAGACCCTGGACTTAGTCTGGAGGAGAAGGACATCGTTGAATATCTAAGAGGACGAGGGAGAGAGGGTGAACTTCCAAAATTTGAAGACCTGATGACCCCCCCGGTTCCTCAAAGAAGCTGGTCTAAAGGTCGGCCCTCTGACAGAACTATGTGAGTTATACTGAACGTTCTCCATCTTTTACTTATTTTTGAAGTGTTTCCTCTTTTTCTCTGCATTTTTCTGACGTGTCGTCCTCTTATCAGGTCGCCCTGCAGGTATATCAGACCAACTTTGGGAAATGACTGCTCCGAGCCTGTTGTCTGGTCTGAGCAAGAAGAAAGGGAAGGAGCCTCAGCAGGCTCCGAGGAAGACGATGGCCGCCGAGCCGACGGTGGTGGAGCCGACCACCGATAGCAATAAAAGAAAGGAGCCTGAGGCCCCTGTTGACCCTCGGCCTGATTCTCGGACGAGGGCCAAGGTCGAAGCCTCTGAGGGGACGACCTCTTCATCCAGCATGGGGGCCTTCTGGTCTCAAAACCTGGCACATCTGAGGGCCGAGCCCTCATCACTTATTGCAAACTTGAGGGCAGCCAAGGCCTCAATGTTTTCTGCACCCTCGGTAGCTGACTATGAGTTCTTGTCCAAAATGCCTCCTGCCAAAGTGTACGACTATGGTGTGCACGCCCTTGCACAGGTATTGGTCTTGACCCACTTTTTAAATTTCATTCTTTCAATAACTGTTTCCTCGGCCTCTTGACATGTGTTTATTTTTCTATGCAGTTCGTCTGTGCCTTCACCTCGGCCACAAAGTGGATGGCTGAAAATCAGGCAAATTTCCATGAGGCTGAAAGGGCCATTCAGCATGAGGCCGACCTGCAGACAGAGCTCGAGACTGCGAGGGTTGAACTCGAGAGTGCTAGGACTGAGCATGCCAAGGTCTTAGACGAACTAACGAGGCAGCACGATGACGACCAGCAGGCCAAGGACTTGCTCATAAAGGAGAAGGATGAGGCTCTACTCAACTTGGGGGCTCAGCACAAGGCCGATCTGGAAGCAGCTGTCAAGAAAGCTGAGGCCGATGCTGTGGAGGCCTACAAACTCTCAGACGAGTTTCAAGGCTTTGGCATTGAATACTTGGAGAGAGGAATTAAGACGGCCTGTCGATGGTTCGTCTTAAAGTTCGCTGATGCAGTGTCGTCTGTTCGACCTTCTCTTGAAGCAGTTCAGCTGGACGATCCCCTCATTGCTGTAGCCTTGGCTCAAGTGGAGTCTCAGCATGTCGAAGGCACGAGCACGTCTGAGGGTCAGCCTGTCATACTCCTAGAAGAGCCTCCCATTGACGTCGAGGCCTTGCCCTCCGATCTTGCTCAATAGGGTGACTATTTGTAGTCGATACCCTCTTTGTGTAATCAACATTTTTGTACTTTACTTTGCAAAACACTTGATATTTTGTATAACTGGCATTTCATTAATACCATCGTCTTCTTTACTGTCTTCCATATTTGCTTCTTGTATGGTTTACTTTTTTATTAATGCCACTAACCTCTCCCTCCTCTTTTTTGAGGGCAGTGGTGGAGTCGTCCCCTCCACTGGCCCTTATCATAGCCGAGGGATCAAATTACCAAACTAATGGTCTTAACAAGTTTTCCCTCGACTATCTTGAGGACAGTGGTGGGGTCGTCCCCTCCACTGGCCTTCATTATAGCCAAGGGATCAACTTACCAAATTAATGGTTTTAATAAAGTCTTCCCTCGTCTTTCTTGAGGACAGTGGTGGGGTCGTCCCCTCCACTGGCCCTCATTATAGCCGAGGGATCAACTTACCAAATTAATGGTTTTAATAGTCTTCCCTTGTCTTTCTTGAGGACAGTGGTGGGGTCGTCCCCTCCACTGGCCTTCATTATAGCCGAGGGATCAACTTACCAAATTAATGGTTTTAATAATGTTTTCCCTCGTCTTTCTTGAGGACAGCGGTGGGGTCGTCCCCTCCACTGGCCCTCATTATAGCCGAGGGATCAACTTACCAAATTAATGGTTTTAATAGTCTTCCCTCATCTTTCTTGAGGACAGTGGTGGGGTCGTCCCCTCCACTGGCCCTCATTATAGCCGAGGGAATAACTTACCAAATTAATGGTTTTAACAGTCTTCCCTCGTCTTTCTTGAGGACAGTGGTGGGGTCGTCCCCTCCACTGGCCCTCATTATAGCCGAGGGATCAACTTACCAAATTAATGGTTTTAATAAAGTCTTCCCTCGACTTTTTTGAGGACAGTGGTGGGGTCGTCCCCTCCACTGGCCCTCATTATAGCCGAGGGATCAACTTACGAAATTAATGGTTTTAATAGTCTTACCTAGACTTTTTTGAGGACAGTGGTGGGGTCGTCCCCTCCACTGGCCTTCATTATAGCCGAGGGTGGTTCTCTGTAGATTTTTCCATGCATTCTAGAACTGATAACCACAGGTTGAGGGGAAACACTGATATTTCTCATTAATTTTCAAAGTATTCTGTTGGAGCAACTCTTATTACAATTATGGTCTATCAAGACCTTATAACACTACTGATAGTATTTCTTCAAATGATCTGCATTCCCGGGGTTGGAAAAAGGTACCCCTTCTAGGTTTTCTAGTCTATAGGTCCCAGGGACGACTTCATCGATGACCCTATATGGGCCATGCCAATTAGGATGGAGCTTGTTGGGCTTTTGCCAAGTCTTCTTGAGGACCAAGTCCCCCACTGCGATAGGCCTCAGTTTCACCCTCTGATTGTAGAACCTTGCGGTCCTCTGCTGGTACGAAGCCTGCCTTATCTCAGCGTCTTCCCTCCTTTCCTCAATCAGGTCTAAGTCGAGTCTCCTCTCTTCCACATTTTTTTGGGGGTTATACATTTGGACTCTATGCGTAGGAAACTCAATTGCGGTGGGGATGACGACTTCTGAGACATAAGCTAGCATGAATGGGGTCTCTCCGGTAGAGGTCCTCACTGTCGTCCTGTATGCCCACAGCACGACATATAACTCCTCGACCCATCTTCCTTTTGCCTCCTCAAGCCTCTTCCTGATTCCATCTAAAATTGTCCTGTTTGTAACTTCTATTTGCCCATTGGCCTGAGGTCGGCCAAGGGTGGAGAAAAATTATTTGATACTCACCCTTTCACAGTACTTCTGTAGAGAGGTATTCTTGAAATGAGTCCCGTTATCCGATATGAGGGTGTTGGGGAGACCATATCTGCATATAATATTTTTCCAGATGAACTGGAAGGTCTTCTGCTCTGTGATCGTCACCATCGGCTCCGCCTCCACCCATTTTGAAAAATAGTCAATGGCTACGATGAGGAATCGATAGTTATTGATGGCCCTAGGCAAGGGCCCTACTAGGTCGATCCCCCACACTGCAAATGGCCATGGGGATGTAATGGAAGTAAGAGGTTGATGGGGCTGGTGAGGGATGATGGAAAATCTTTGACATTTGTCGCACTTTTTTACATATGCCGCTGCGTCTTTCCCCAAGGTCGGCCACCAGTACCCCTGGGTGATCACCCTCTTCGCTAATGATCTGCCCCCGATGTGGCTTGAGCACGATCCTTCGTTCACATCTTTTAAAATGGAAGAGACTTCTGAGGGATGCACACACCTAAGTAAGGGGAGTAAAAACCCCTTTTTGTACAAGGTGTCTCCGATGACCGTGAATTTTGCAGCCCTGTGCCTCAGCTTCTTCCTTTCTTGCCTTGCTTCTGGCATCTCACCCTCTTTAATGTATCTGATCAGAGGGTCCATCCACGAAGCTTCATGAGAAACATTTAGGCAATTACTAAGTGTTCCCTCGGCGTCTTCAATAGTTGGCTGAAGCAAAATTTCTACTGGGACCGTCCTCCTGATGTCTGTCCTAGTTGCCGAGGCCAACCTCGCAAGGTCGTCAGCACGGCCATTGTCGAGCCTAGGTATCCTCTTTAATTTCACTTCTCCGAAGCCCTTCAGTAATGACCTCACCTTCTCAAGGTACCTAGCCATCCTTTCGTCCTTAGCCTCGTAGGCTCCTAGTATCTGATTCACCACCAGCCTTGAATCACTATGGACCAAAATCTGGCCGACACTAAGAGACTTGGCCAAGGAGAGGCCTGCTACTAAGGCCTCATATTCAGACTCGTTGTTGGAGGCTTTGAAGTTGAACCTCAGGGCGTACTCAATATCTGTGCCGTCGGGTGCTGATACTATTAACCCAGCTCCGCTCCCGCTTTCGCAAGAGGACCCATCGACGAAAAGACTCCACACGGTGCATTCTTCTGAGAAACTTCCCTCGGAGAGGGATCCCTGTCTAAAGATGTATCTTCCCTCTTCGTTTTCAGCCGCTATCCTTCTAGCGGCGCTTGTCCCAGCCCTATCTGCGGGTGTGTCAGTGGGTCTGTCTTGTTGTGCATCTATTTTCCCGAGGGCCTCACCCTCAGCTTCATCATCTTCCCAAGTGAACTCAGCCACGAAGTCTGCCAATGCCTTCCCCTTAATGGTCGTCCTAGGCTGATACACAATGTCAAACTCTCCCAGCTCTATAGCCCAGGCCATCAACCTACCTGATTTTTCTCGCTTGTGTAGGACCTGCCTAAGAGGAGAGTCGGTGAGGATGACCATTGTATGGGACTGGAAGTACGGCTTCATCTTCCTCGAGGCATGGATCAAGGCGTAGGCCAACTTCTCCATCCTCGGGTATCTTTGCTCTGCCCCCTGGAGTGCCTTGATATTAAAATACACAGGCTTCTGTATCTCGTCTTTGTCTCTCACAATGGTTGCACTGATGGCCGACTCTGAGACGGCGAGGTACACATAAAGTCGTTCACCCTGCACGGGTCGTGATAGCAGCAAGGGAGACCCTAAGTATGACTTTAGGTCCCTGAAAGCCTCATCACACTCTTCACTCCATTCGAAGGCTTTCCTAAGGATCTTGAAGAATGGCAAGCACTTGTCTGTGGCCCTAGACACGAACATGTTCAAGGCAGCAACTCTCCCTGTGAGCCTCTGAACGTCTTTAATGGACTTGGGGGTCTTCATTTCAACAAGGGCCTTTATCTTTTCAGGATTGACCTCGATGCCTCTTTGATTGACAATGAACCCCAAGAACTTCCCTGCTCCGACCCCGAAGACACACTTGGTCGGATTAAGCTTCATCTTGTATTTGTCCATCGTATTAAAGGTCCTCTCCAGGTCTGCCACATGATCTTCTGCCTTCAAACTCATGGTCAGCATGTCATCTACGTAGACCTCCATAGACTTCCCAATTTGGTCTTCAAACATTTTATTTACTAGGCGCTGGTACGTTGCCCCGCATTTTTTAGGCCAAAGGGCATGACCCTGTAACAGTATGTCCCCTTGTCGGTGATGAAGGCTGTCCTCTCCGAGTCTTCAGGGTTCATGAAGATATGGTTATACCCTGAATAGGCATCCATAAATCTCATGAGCTCATGGCCTGCGGTGGCGTCTACCATCTGGTCAATGCGGGGGAGGGGGAAGCTGTCTTTGGGACAGTGCTTGTTGAGGTCTGTGAAGTCCACGCACATTCTCCACTTCCCGTTGGCCTTTGAGACAATGACTGCATTGGACAACCATTCAGGGTAGATGACCTCTCTGATAAATTCAGCATCTTCTAATTTTTTGACCTCGTCCCTGATGACCTCATACTTTTCTCTGGAGTAAATTCTCCTCTTCTGCTTTACCGGCTTCACTCCCTCTACCACATTGAGCTTGTGGCAAATGATTTCAGGGTCAATCCCCGGCATATCTACATGACTCCAGGCGAAGACGCTTCGCCTTTTCCTCAACAGTTTAATGAGGTCTTCCTTGATGTTGGGCTTCAGAGACTTGCCGACTTGGATGGTTTTTTCCGAGTCATCCTCATCGAGGATGATGGATTCTACCTCTTCCGCGGCCTCTCCTTTTTTTAGCTTCGTCTCATCCCTGGGGTCTAGGGTATCAATATTGTAAGTGGTCATAGCCCTTTTAAGTGCCTCCCTTTCCTCAGCGGAGTTGTAGTAACACTCTCGCGCTGTCGTCTGGTCTCCCTGAACTTCCCTCACCCCGTAAGGGGTAGGAAATTTAATCATCTGATGGACCGTAGATGGCACAACTTCAAACCCCTTGAGGTCCACACGCCCCAGTATGATGTTGTAGGCCAAAAACACATGCTCATCCATCACAAAGAAGCTGATCTTCTTGGTGAGCCATCTCGGCCACTCGTCCCCCAGCCTCACATCGGCCTCATATACCCCAAGGGGATGAACCTTTTCCCCACTGAACCCAATCAATGGATGATGGTAGGGGATGAGTCTAGCATGACTAGGACCTAAGGATTTGAAGCATGGCCAAAACATCACATCTTCAGAGCTACCCCCATCTACCAAGATCCTCGGCACCTCACACCAATGCACCCTGGTAGTGATGACGAGAGGGTAATCATGTGGGGCTAAGAGGCCTTTGAAGTCCATTCTCGATAATCCCACTATCAGAGTGTCCATATCAACCTTCTTCCTCTTTTCTGACCTGACCTCCAGAGAGGTCGAGTGTACTGTCTTCGTCACTTCCTTGGCCTCAACCACATGGGCCTTCCTATCGGCGACCTCAGACCCTCCTCCTGCCAGACCCCTGGAGATCATTCCCACTCCGAGCGAGATCATATTAAGCCTCTTGACAAGGCCTTGGTCGTCTCTCGGCGGGAGGTCCGGGTCGTCCTCATCGTCAGAAGGGTCGTCCTCTCTTTTTTGAGGACCTTCTCTGCATGCATCGCCTCGCTTCTTTCTGGGGTCGTCCCCTCGGCCCCTCTTGCAGGCACCTTTGTCCACGTACTTTCTGAGCTTTCCTTCCTTCAGCATCTTCTCAATATCATCTTTCAGAGCGAAGCATTTGTCCGTTACGTGGCTGTGGTCTTGATGAAATTCATACAACAGGTTCTTATTCCTCTTGCCGGGGGGTGCCCTCAACTTCTCAGGCCACTTCAGGTACCGGTCACTCTTTATCTCATTGAGAATTTGTTCACAGCCGACTGTTAGAGGGGTGTATCCAGCGAACTTGTCATCCGTGGACCTCTTCTTCCCCTTTTTGTTCTTCTTAGGGTATTTGCCCCCACTAGCACTTCCTTTTTCGTCTTCATATTTTGCATCCATCGCCTCTTCGGCGTTCATCACCTTTCCAGCTGTTGACAGCAGTTCATCCATCGTCCTCGGAGGGTCTTCAACAAGTTTCCATAACAACTTCCCCTTTTGGAGTCCTCCAATCAGGGCTGTCATAGCTATGCTCTCCTCATAGTCTTCCACCTCCAGCTTCTCCTTATTGAATCTGGCTATGTAGTCCCTCAGACTCTCATTCTTCCCCTGCTTTACATAGAGAAAGTGGGTGGTCTTCTTCTGTGGCCTCACCCCAAAGCAAAAGTTGTGGATGAACAGGTCTGCCAGCTGCTTAAAGTCTTCAATAGAATTTTTCGGAAGAGATGTGTACCAGACATGCGCAACCCCTGTCAGGGTACCAGAGAAGGCACGACACCTCATCTCATCTGAGATAGAGTATATGTATGCCGCTGACTGATACATCTCCACATGGTGGATGGGGTTGGTGCTCCCGTCATATCTTGGGGTGACCACAGTTGGGTTAAACTTTGATGGCGTGGGGAAGTTGACTATCTTCGCTACGAAGGGTGAGCCTATAGTGTATCCCATCTGAAGGGGGTTTCGGCTCTTCAGTATATCACCGATCTTATTCTCTAACCGTTGGATTGAGTCATTCCAGGGCCTCAAAGGGTCGGCTTGGCCGATGTTATCCCCCTCCGCCTCTTTGAGGTGGACGGAGGGTTTTGCGGCGGCAGGCCTGTGTCGGCTGTTTACTTCCCTTTGGCCGTCGTCTCGTCCTCGGGGTCGGCCATCTGCTGCCTCCCTCCTGGACCTCGCAGCACATCTTGACCTGGACAATTGGTCCCGCAGGTCATTTACTGGGCCTAGCCTCTCAAAGTCTGACCCCCTGCTCAAGCGATCAAAAGCAGAGCCTCTCGGGCGATCATCAGGGTTTGATCTCCCGCACTTTCCTCTACTATCCTGGAGAGGTCATACAGTATTGTTGGAGACCGCATATGGTTCCCAGCATTCTCTAGGGGCCTGTTCTCCCTCCAGATCGTCATACCTGTCCTCAGGGCAAGGGTTTCCTTGTCTCCCCAGACGTAGACGCCGGGGGTCAGCAACATCCCTACGCCGCTGAGGGGGTGGCAGGTCTTTGCGCGGTGCCTGGGGTGGTCCCCTGGCCTCATGCTGTCCTGGAGCTGCTGCCGGAGTAATCATCTCAGGTGAAACCCCTGGGGGTCTTAGTATGTTCTGGCTTAGGGATGTGAACTGCTCCTGCATCATCCGCTGGCTTGCTGCCAGAGACTTTAGGGCTGCTGCCACATCAGCCATCTCAGACTGAGGCGGTGGCTGACTGGAACTGGGTCTTTCCCCCTCATCCGGCGGGGGAAGTGGTGGTGGTGGCATTTCAGGTGCCATGTGTTTGAGCTATGAAAAGTTGAACTGAAGAAAAGACGGGTGAGCTTGGGAACCTTAGTGGGTCTCTTTCAATGGTGAAACACCTCCTCTCAGGGGGAGTGCTGGTTCACCACCAGAGTGCCCAGTGAGGTCAAGCTGTGCAAAGGAAGAGATGTCTTCTCGTTCCCACAGACGGCGCCAAACTGATGATGCTGAGATTTAGCACCACCGGATAAGTGATAATGAGCTCAAACAATAGTAACCATGGCAGCCATAGAGATGTATAAGTGTATAAGTATGTAGAAGGGGATGAGCATAAGAGGAAATAAGACAACGATGTATAGTGGTTCAGCCAATTTGGCCTACATCCACTGTGAGTGTGTGATCCTCTAAGTATGGGCACTAATGGCCTTGGATACAATGCACATAAGCTCACTTTCTCTCTCTACTGTGTGTACCAGCAGAGTTTTTGCTAGGGTTACCATAAAATTGATCGATCCCTTGTAGGGTTGTAGGTGACAAGTATATATAGGTCTTGGGGGGTGTAGTGTACCCCCCAAGTATGCATGGTGCATGTGAATGATGATCTGGCCAATCCCCTGTTGACACCTGTAGATGCCAAATGATGACATAATATTCCCTCACGTGAGGGTGTGATTTTGTTATAACGGTTTCCCACGTGTCATGTGAGCCTCACGCGCACTGTTCCACACGTCTCACAAACCACACGCTGTGATGATGTCACCCTCGGCCTGGGAGCCGAGGCCGAGGGCAAAGTTCCTTCCAGTAGTGAGTCAGGCCCAATTCTGGCCTCCTACTGTCAGCCCCTCGTAGGGTCGTCTGGAGCTTGGTGAAGGGTCGGCCCCCCGTAGGGTCGTCTGGAACCTGGCGAAGGGTAGGCCCCTCTGAGGGGTCGTCTGGAGCCTGGTGAAGGGTCGGCCCCTCGTAGGGTCGTCTGGAACCTGGTGAAGGGTCGGCCCCTCTGAGGGGTCATCTTGAGCCTGATGAAGGGTCGGCCCTTGGGGGGTCATCCGCTTGGAGGTAATCTCCAGCCAGGCCGAGGATATAAACGGGTATATCACTAATCGAGCTAGGGCATGTGCTCTTACATTCTCCATTCTTAGTATTCTGACCAGCTGAATAGTAGCAAATTCTGATACCAACTCCATCACCTTTGCATGGTACTTGATCATTAATTCTCCTTTGGCTTCATATATTCCCAACATTTGATTTACGATTAATTGAGAATCACTGAAAACAATAACCTGTTGCGCCTCCATAATTTTTTCCAAATTAAGACCTGTAATCATGGCCTCATACTCAGCCTCATTATTGGAAGCTTTGAATTGGAAACGTAGGGCGTATTCCATGTCGACCTCGTCTGGAGTGCTCAAAACTATCCCTGCCCCACTGCCTGTTGTGCAAGATGAGCCATCTACATATAGCCTCCATATAGGTAACTCGTCTTCAAACTTCTGATCTGACAGAGTTTCTCGGTGAAATATTTGTTTCTTCCTTTCATCCTTCCCTGATATTTCTTGCTCTTCGTCGATCATCTTTTCCTGCCCTTTTACCAACCTGAGTTGGTCTGAGCTCGAATTTGAAGATCCTGTAACATCCACTTGCCCTTTTACCAACCTAAGTTGGTCTGAGCTTGTGTTTGATGATCCTGTAACATCCACAGGTTGATCAGCGAGCAATTTTTGCTCCTCGGGGGTATCAGGATAGGTGAACTCTGCAATAAAATCTTCTACAGCTTGCCCTTTTAGCGATGATCTGGGTTCATAAACTATATCATATTCACCAAGCTCTATTGCCCAGTACATCAATCTCCCTGATTTTTCTAGTTTATGAAGGGCTTGCCTCAATGGCATATCAGTATATACTACTATGGTATGAGCCTGGAAGTATGGCCTCATTCTCCTACTCGCCTCGATCAGCGCTAGTGCCAACTTTTTCCAGTTTTGGATATCTGATCTGTGCTCCTCGGAAGGCCTTACTCGTATAATAAATTAGTTTTTGTACTCCATTCTCCACTCTAATCAATGCCGAACTAACTGTATTCTCGGACACTGCCAGATACAAGTACAGTTTTTCTCCCATCACTGGCCCTGGATAGCAGTGGAGGTGCTCCCAAGTATTTCTTCAAGTCTTGAAAAGCCTTCTCATATTCATCATTCCACTCAAAAGTCTTTCGGAGTGTCTTGAAGAATGGGAGACATCGATCAATTGCTCGCGATACAAATCTGTTGAGTGCTGCTACTCGTCCTGTAAGACTTTGCACCTCTTTCTTCGTCGTTGGAGATCGCATCCCTAATAGAGCTTTGATCTTTTCAGGATTTGCCTCAATGCCTCGTTGGTTGACAATGTATCCGCGAAACATGCCTTCTCGTACTCCGAATATGCACTTCATCGGGTTCAGATTCATTTGATATTTATCCAGTTGATCAAAAGTCTGACTTAAGTCAACTAGATGATCGACAACTTTCTTGCTCTTTGTCCGCATATCGTCAACTTAAACTTCCATATTGCAACTGATTTGTTCAGCAAAAACCTTGTTCATCATCCGCTGATATGTCGCACCTGCATTTTTCAAACCAAAAGGCATAACATTATAACAATAAGTTCCCCTAGGGGTAATGAAATAAGTACTCTCCCTGTCTCCAGGTTTCATTTTAATCTGATTGTAACCAGAATAAGCATCCATGAAGCTCAGCAGCTCGTGTCCCGAGGTAGCATCCACCAGTTGATCGATTCGGGGCAGTGGAAAATGATCCTTTGGGCATGCTTTGTTGAGGTCGGTAAAGTCTACACACATCCTCCACTTGTTGTTTTTCTTCTTTACCATCACCACATTTGCTAACCAGTCTGGATATTTTACATCTTCAATGAAGCAAGCTTTCTGGAGCTTCTCGACTTCCTCCTGTATAGCTTGATTCTTCTCGGGACTGAATACTCTTCTTCTCTGCTTCACAGGCTTGATCTCCTTATTCACATTGAGTTCATGACATAATAAATTTGGATCTATCCCGGGAATATCCTCATGATTCCACGCAAAGGTTTTGCTTTCTGCTTCTTAGGAAAGTTATCAATTCCTGTTTTAGTGAGGCTTCCAACAACGAACCTACTTGAGTAGTTCGCTCAAGGTGCTCGTCGTCCAGAATGATGCTTTCAGTAGCTTCCACTACTTGACCCTTCACGAGTTGCGACTCATCTCTAGGATCCAATGTTTCAATTTCTGCACCTTCATCCACTTGATAGGTAGTAGTCTTTTTCCTTGATTCCTCCAGTTCCTCTTGCTCGGCGGATGAATAATAGCATTCTCGAGCTACTTTCTGACCACCTTTCACAACTCCTACTCCAAAGTTTGTTGGAAATTTTAGGCATTGATGAACCGTAGATGGCACAACCTCGAACTTCTTCAATCCTACTCTTCCCATGCTGATATTGTATGATGATTGAACATTTTTATCCATCACGAAGAAGAGTATTCTTTCTGTTCGACAAGCAGGCCACGTGCCAATGAATATATCCAACTTGATCATCCCAAGTGGAAAAACTTTCTCTCCAGTAAAACCGAGGAGGGGTCTATGATAAGGCTCCAGTTGAGATAGCTTTAGATTTGAAGTGTCGAAGCACGAGTAGAACATGATGTCTGCCGAGCTACCATTGTCTACCAGTACTCTTGAAATCATTACCTCCTTCATTCTCATCTTGATCACCAATGGGTCATCATGAGGATATAGAACACCTGTGAGGTCGTTCTTTGAGAAACCAATGACCAATTTCTCTTTGTTCACCTTTCTCGGGCGATCCTCCTCAGCTAGATTTATTCGTTGAATGTACGAACAAGCTTGAGCCTCACAGAGGTAAGCTTTTCTCTCTGCAGTAAGGTTTCATCCTCCTGCATCTCCACCTGTAATAACATTACAGTCAAATGACCCAAAACGTATTGAAAATACCTCTCGTTCTGGCTGCCTTGGTCTCTTGGTAAGATCGGGGTCATCTTCTGGATCAACTTCATAGTTTCTTTTCTTGTTCTCCTCTGCTCGATGAGGAGATCTAGACCTGTCTCTTGTTCGGTCGTTGTTCCTTGTTTCGCTTCCACGATCAACATACTTTGCCAGCTTTCCTCATCTGATGAGTGTTTCAATCTCATTCTGAAGAGCTATGCAATTTTTGGTCATATGGCCATGATCTTTATGAAACTCACAATATTTTGCTTTATTCCTTCGGTCAGGGTCTGCCTTCATCTTCCATGGTCAGTTTAACTCCTCGTTGTTCTTGATTTCCTCTAGAACATGGTTGATATCCTTCTTCTAAGGAGTATAATTATCGAATTTCTTCATTACGTCCCATACCGACCTAGTTTTTGAATGTTTGTCATTACCATTGTTCTTATGATCTTTTTTCTTAGCTTTATCACCTTCCACCTTGGTTTCTTTGACATCCATGTTCTTCTTCGCAGCCATAGCCTCCTCGTCATTCATAATCTTGGACGCTTTTCCCATCGGGTCTGACATGGTTCTAGGTGGATCTTTGGCCAAAGTGTAGTACAACTTGTTGGGCAGTAGTCCACTCATCAAGGCGGTAATCGATGTCTTCTCCTCATAATCAATTACTTCGAGTTTCTCGTTATTAAAACGAGTTATATAATCTCTGGTACTCTCACCAGCCTTTTGTCTAACACTTAACAAATACGCTACTCGTTTAACTGGCTTTGCCCCAAAACAGAAATTCCCAATGAACAACTCGGCCAGTTGAAGGAAAGTTGAGATCTTACCCCGAGGAAGATTATTATACCACATTTGAGCAGATCCGGTAAGAGTTCCCGAGAATGCTCTGCATCTCATCTCATCTGGAACAGCATAGATGTCGCTGCAGCTTGGTATTGTTCTATGTGAAGGACAGGGTCTGTCTTTCCATCATATTTGGGGGCCACAACAGGTGCTTTGAACTTTGATGGGGTTGGAAAATCTACAATGGCCTGGATAAAAGGTGTTCCTCGAATAAAAGTTCATTGTAGAGGGTTCTTGGCTTTAGCCATTTACCCTAATCTATCCTCCAGCCGTTGAATAGAGCCTTTCCATGCATTATTTCCTTCCTCGGGCCTGTTGGTTCGAGCAACTGATCGCTTTGATTTGGCTTCCTGGGATCTATCTTGACGAGCAGCTGGTCGCGACTGGGAAGATCCTTCTCTTAAATATGATGGTCGTCGAAAACTTCTCGATGCAACTTTAGGAGGACTTCTACTCCTTATAGGTCCTAATCGATCAAAAGGTGATACCCTACTTAACCTCTCTAATGCACTAGTCCTTTCTGGAGAGAGAGAGTGATACGTTGTTCAGTATCTGTGGCCCACACTGACGAAGTTCATCCAGGTTGATAAGAAAAATCTTCAGATTCCTCAGTACGATATGAATCAGTATGCCTAGTACGTGAAAAAGGTAAACGGGTATTTTTTTGAATACTTCGCAGTCCTGAATGGGTCGGTGCACCGCCATGGAGGGTTTGTAGGAGTTGTCGCATCGTTTCTTGCATGACTGTTTAGCCCTGGGCCAGATTTGTCATTATTCCAGCCAGATCTGGAATACTAGGCGGAGTAGATGGATTTGGAGGGCTTCCAGCGTTTCGATTACTGGGTTCTGGATATTAGCCATTTGTGATGAGTTGTTCTTGATGAAAAATGATATTACCAGTCGTTTCCCACAGACGGCGCCAATCTGTTGATGTAAAAAATTAGATCATATCTAATTATTTAATCACAGATAAAATAAATGAGACACATAAGTTTTAAAGTGGTTCAGCCTTATAAGAATGGCCTACGTCCACTGTTTCTCTTATTGATGATTGTTTGGGAATTCTCGATTACAAGTTCTATCAAGAAATTACGGTCCCCTTACAATGAGGATTGTACAATGTATTTATAGCCCTGAGGCTGTAACGTGAAAGGGTAATACATTCAATGTTGTACATGCGAAAGGGTAATATATTAAATGCCCCTTGAGCGTATACATCTGAATGATAAGCATTTAATGAACAGTCAGACTGTTGATTTTCCTGCTATTAATGCTTTGTTCGAGGTCCAGCTCGGACCGCCTAAGCTGCCCGGACCGCCTAAATTCCTCGGTAATCAAAAGTTCCTCGGTACTCAAAGGTTCCTCGGAGAGTTCTTATAGGTCGGAGCGTCTAAGTTCCTCGGGGAAGCAGTGTTCCTCGTTGTAGTATGGTTCCTCGGAGCGTCTGAGTTCCTCGGAAGTGCTTGTTGCTGCCACGTAGATTGCCACGTGTCTTCACTCGATTGAGCCATGTCAGCAGACTAAATTTGGTATGAACACCTATTATGCAGGGGAATACTCAGTCAACTATTAATGTTTCTATTCCAAATGATTTGACAGATGCAACCAAAAATAGAACTTCAATATTTTCGGATGTAGGACAGCTCACTCAAGCACATGTGATGCAAGGAAATTTTGAATCAACTGAGATTAATGGGAAGAATGTCAATAAAGTGGATATTCAAGATCAACACTTAAAGCTACTGTAGTTGACCATGTGGATTTAAAAACCTTCCATGCTTCTGGTAGAATTCGCTTTATGGAAAAAAATGGAAAAAAATTAATAATTCAATGGAGGCAGAGACATTCGATAATTCAAGAGAAGTTGATGGTAGAACGGATAATTCACAATCCGATGATGAAATGCCTCCTTTAGAGGATATTACCCAAGAATGCCTCGAAAGCAATATTTACGATCTTGAAATGCCTCGTAATTCTGCCAAAGCTCGAGCATTTATTGAAGACTCGTTTGGGAGAAATGAAAATCAATCTCAAATTACTCCAACTAGTAATTCTTTTGAGATTGTTGGGAACGCTGAAGACTCCAATAAATTAGTTGAGGAAAGGAGTCTAAGTGACCTCACTTTGGTGAAGCCGATTGGAGTTCAGGTACATGATATTCAGGGTCTTGATCTTTTTGTTGAAATTCCAAAGAATTCGCAACGTAGGACGGTGGGGTCTTCGCAAGCCCTCTCTAAAACTTCGACTCCCTTAAGTTTTGAAGAGATGAGTGCGATAAAAAAAGATTGCACATGAAGGTCAATATAGTTTTTTTTTTAAATTTTCATTAGCGCATGTAAGAGCCACTAGGAGAGGCTATTTCTCCTAAGATTATAAATAAAATTTAAATTTATTTTAAAAAAATAATTTAAATTAATAACAAAGACAATGATAAGTCCAACATCAACTTAATACAAATGAAAACCCTACATAAGCATAAGTGTCTCAAATCGACTGAAATAAAATAAACTTCAGTCTTATGCCCATACAATAATCCCAAAAGTAAAAATACTGAAATATAGAAGAAACATAATCTACAATAAACGATCTTAACTCCGATGAGCAATGTGAGATTGCAAGGCTGATCTCTCAATAATCTTGTTATCCCTGTCTAGGAGCACCTCGGGGAAGAAAATATTTATAATTTCGATCAGCGCACTAGATTTACAATAATTAACTTACTGAATTTAAAGTGAAAAAATACAGTTAATTCAAAGTTAGCACCCCCCATCGGCACTCACATGCATTAAGTACCTCACCCCTCACCTAAATATAATACTACAATCATATCAACCTAAGTCCCCCTCTGTGAAAGATGGACGACCATAACAATAATTAACACCTGATGCAATCTAACATAACTCACGTACTACAATTAATTATTTATACATGTATTCTCATTTTCCAAAATACCACAGATATACAACCCACAAAACAACATAACCATGTATCATGCATTCACATAGCATTGGTTCATAATTGGTTGTCTTCGTCATTAGATTAATTAATTAATCTTAATTAATTTATTTGACTATATATATATATATATGTCCTTATATATATACGACACACAACGCATATACCTTCAGTGTTGCATCTGTGCTCTATCGATAAGTCCAGAGCAGTCCCTCATCCAAATGGACATTACAAAATACATACAAGTGGGGAAGTCTCTTTGTAATACAACATTACACAGTCTATACCCCCGACGGTGACAATGGATACCAACATCAACACCTACCTCCTCGTAAGTTGCGTTGCTACGTAAGGCCCTAAATAATGACCAACACAACGTCTAGCCCACCTATGCCGATGTATGCTAGGATCTAGAAACGTACGCGACCCCAACCAATAGACCATCCACGAACACGAGTATATCGACTCAAAAAATAAATGCATATCTATATCACATAATATGCATACGTAATTAATACTATAATTACTTCCCCTAAGGGATATCTTAATTTCCAATTAAAATTCTTACTTTTAGATTTAACAATCTAGATAAGTTGTTAATTCTCCCTTATATAATAATAGTGAAGAAACCCTATTTTTATCCCACAATATGTACTTAAGTAATTTATCCTATAATCACTCTATGACATGTTTCAATTAATATCTAATTAATAATTCACGAGATGCTCATTTAGTTGCCTATTAACAATTTTCCAATTTACTAAATAACCATCTAGTTAAAACTTACGATTTTCTAATAGCGCCACCTCGTGTGATTATCCAAAGGAAATGCCACATAAATAATCGACCATCTAGTTAAAAATTAATTCTCTTCCTTTTTACAAACGGTATAACCATGTAGTTAATTACAATTCCCCACTTAGTATTTGTATCACAAAAATATTTTTAATAAAATCCTCATTCATCAAAATACCGTCCTACCAACTTGTATGGGTTCCTAAAAATATCGCGGATTGAATCACAGTTCTACATGAACCTGCCCCAGAGGTCGAACCGATTCGCTGAATGGGGTCGAACTGATTCGCCTAGCTGAATCAGTTCGCTTATGTACCTGAATCGGTTCAGATTTGGGCAGCAACACAGATCTATAATAGTTTCTTAATACGGGAATCATGATCTTAATCCTAAAATTAATTACAATGGCTTATACCTTTGTATAAACATCAAAACAGGTCTCTATCACTTAATTCATCATCTGAAGATAATTCGTCATCTTAAGAAAAATGTCAAGATTTGAGAGATGTTGAATTCTAGACATCATTTAAAGATAATTAACTTATCATCCTGGAATCCAACATCTCTTAACTCCTGACATTTTTCAATTTCGTGCGTGGGATTACTCGTAAGAGAAATCCAAATAAGGAACCCTCCTGATACACTACTATATAGCTTCTCGTTTATTGAGATATGTCGGTACATGACTTAAGTCTAGTAGGGTTCTTAATAATTTCTAAGGCTCAACAGGCCTACTCATTCCAATAAAGGCTACTACGGCCTATTATCAGTGGCGTCGTTATTATTGTAACACTATTTGTGACCATTCACATGTTCATATAACCGAGATTATCACTAGTCCTAAAATTCCCAATGTAAGCAAGAACTTCTACAATGGGAATGATTTTTATTTTGCATAACCTTAACTACAAGTATAAATTTATTGTTGGATACTTATTGCATTTACCTATCCCTCAAAGTATGCCACTATTAGCATCTAATCTACATTTTTACCTCGAGTCAGACATTCATTGTATCTCTAATTTCAAGAAATATATCGGTAGCAAATCTTGAATTTTTACACCGTTGTGCTTACCCTCGATAAGGCAACCCCCTAACTGTATCGGATTAAGAATTCCTTCGAACCACCGGTTGTTCTAAGATATTATCCCCAAAATTTTAGTATTAGACACCTGCATGTCCATAGACTTTATCCATCATTTCTTGCCCCATATGATCCTAACACTAATTCGATGTTCTTAAATCAAAATCTGTCTTCCTAAAAAATCTTTCTTCAAAATCCTTACAATCACCTTAATATGCCCCCCACTCCCTCAGGCACTCTAAAGTCTATAAAATCATCGTGTTAATCTCCAGCTTCTATCGCCCTCTATTTCACCATATTTAGACTCAAGGTATTGACAATCTTGATCCTAAACTTGATTCCACTAGTTTATAACTTTGTATAGACATCAAAACAGGTCTTTAGGAATTAATTCATCATCTTAAGATAATTATTTACATAAATTGGCATTGATTTCAAAAATCCAAAATCCAAAATTTTAAATCCATTGATATGTCTACATAAATCCAAATTTTTTTCACTTAATCCCACAATGTTTTATCGTTAAACAAGGGTCTCACTTATCAAATTTCCATATTTCTAAATATGAATACAAGCCTATACATGTGAATCAATCTTTTCAATTTAATCAAAGATCCTATGGCAAGAATTTCATCATTCAAATTAATATTATCTCGTCCTAATTTAAGGATTTCACTATCCAATTTGAGATTTCTATCATCTACAATCAAGTGATTTAATCATATTTTTATATCATTAACTTCCTATAATATTCAGAATCTTCATGGGAGAAAACTTCAATGAATTAAGAAGTAATTGGACATTTAAATTAAGCAAGATAATTCTTGTCTGATTAGATTATCTTGATGATCTTGGATTGAATACCTTTGCCCCTCCTTCAGTTCTTCTCCTCTTTAGCCCTTCTGACTCCTCTCTCTACCAAAGTGTTTGTTAGGGTTTGTGTTTTGTTAACTGTGGCGGTTTCTTAATGTCCTTAATCAACTTATATTAACCTAATTCTCGAGTTTGACCCGGAGTCTTATATTTGACCCCCAAATGGTCCTAAATTCATAATACAAATAGTTCAATAACCTCTCAACTTATATGATGATGCTGAAAATAGCACCACCCTTCAAGGTGTTTGTAAGCTTAAATCAGTGATAACAATGGTAGCTCAAGTATATGCTAGATGTAAGAGATTGATATGAGGATAAGAGGATGAACACCAATATATAAGTGGTTCAGCCAATTAGGCTTACATCCACTGTGCAAGCGAGTGAGTAAGATCACTAAAATAGGGCACTAATGGCCATGGATACAATCTCTCAAGCTTTCTCTCTCTACTTTATAATTTGACAGAGTTTTATCCAGGGTTGTCATTTTGGATCCCTTTGAAAGGTTGAGGATGATCTCTATATATAGTGCTTGGGGGGTGTAATGTACCCCCCAAGCATGCAATGAGCATGTGCATAAGGATTGAACCAGTATGAGAATGACACCTAGATGATCTTATATAGATAATGATGACCTTACTATTCCTTCACGTGGTGGTAATGATTCAGTTATAACAGATTTGACCACGTGTATCATGCCGTGCATGTACGCATAGAACCTCGACCGTCTTTGCTTGATACCAACCTCGGCCTGGGTGAGTACGAGGCTGGTGAGGTAGGACCCCCACCTTGGAAGGGAAGACGGCCTTGGCTGGGATTATAACCGAGGATAGATATGTGGAACGTCGGCCAGGGATGAGGTTGACCTTACAATTGATGATGAGCCTGCAGGACTGCGGATTCTCTTATAGCGCTTGCAACGTTGGCTAGGGCTGATGTTGGCATTGAAGGGTGATTATCCCAGGAGTCCTTGTTGACCTCGACTGATGACCCGTCGAGGTAGATGTATGAGTGAGCGCGACGTCGGCTATGGAAGACCAGATAAGAGTTATGCTCCAAGGTTATAGATAATCTCGGTTGCGACCGGGAAGAGGTCTGTAGTCAAATGGGGCGTCGGTTGTGGCCGATCTTAGTAGGGCGATGTTGCTGATAGAGCTTCATGAACTTCTATTACCTCGACTATCATAAAGCTGAGGTTGAGATCTCTGGATTTTTTGGTACACTTTGTGCATATCAATCACCCTCTAGCCCTTATTTACCTATGTGAGTAGGTGACTAAGGGGTATACATGTCCGTGGCCTTTCTTCCCGATGTGTCAGTTTCCCTTTGATAAGTGTCACGTACTGCAGTAGTTAGCATGTTAGGCAAGTTCCATGATTATGATTGTCTTTTAGGCTCCCAAGGAAATGATGGTCCTTGGGAGTTGTGCCAACCCACTCAAAGGTTTAAACCTCATTTCTTTCTCTTTCTTCTTCATTTCTCTCTTTCCCGTCTTGGCTATCTCGGCAATTCTCTCTCTCTCTATCAATAGAGCTTGGTTGTTGCATTTTTGGGGATCTCTGTGTTTCTCTAAATCTCCTTCATTTCACGAGTCTTCAGGTATCGTATCCACCTAACTCTGCCTTTTTCAGCCCCTTTTATTCTTGTCTCTTCAATTTCCAGTGAGAGTTATGAATTTTCCAGTGACCGTTTGATTTTTTCGGTGAGTTTCTTGAGTTTTTTGGTTACTGTTCTTGTATGTTCTTCATTGTTCTTATTTTATAATCCCAGTTTGATCCTTAGTTAAGTTGCCAAACTATTTATTTAGGATTTAGAGTCCCAAGTGTAAGGTCTAACTCATATGCTTAGACCTCTTTATCAACTTTTAGAAGAATTACCTTCTCTTAGGGAGAAGACTTTAGACAAGGTTAGACAGATAGAACGAGCCCAAGAGGAAGCTCGTAGGACTGAGGCATTCCCTCTCAGACCTATCTTTCCTCCCCCTCTGAGGATGATATACCCTAAGATAACCGAATCAGCTGAGCCAGCGAAGAATCCGTTAGGATCCACTCCCATGTTTGAGTCTAAGTCATCCACCTCAAACCCTATGTCTGTTGACTGATTCCACGAGGCGATGGACTTCTCCATTAGGCAGGATCAGGACCCTAATCAAGCTGAGGTCCAAAGTCGATCCTCGTTCCATAACGGTGCTAGTACCTCTCTCACTTCCTCTGATGTGGAGATTGTAGAGCCCAGTGCGACGTTTCCCCCAATCATTAATGCTATTCCCCTGTCGACCGCCATGGGGGTTGAGTTCGCTCAGAGGTTCCCTAGAAGTGTTCTTACTCCAGCCCAGGCTGATATTGACAGGGACAAGGATGATGGTCATGAAAGAGATGTTAACACCTCAGAGGTCGCCGAGATAGAGAGCACTGTCAGCGAATTCGATCTCCTCACCTTCAATCATCTTTATTCCTTACGCCCCTCTATCCGGCTTAGGAGACCTCAGAAAAATGAGAGGGCCTATGGTGGTCGAGATGGTGAAATATACATATATGAGCAGATGTTCAAGTTAGGATTTCGCCTCCCCTTTCATCCAATAATTAGGGCCATATTGCCCCACATTGACTTGACCCCTTCACAATTATTTCCCAATGCTTGGAGGGTGATGATTGGGGCCATCATCCTATGGAGGGATGTGCATTACTCAGACCTTCCTCTCCAGGTTTTCGTAGGGTGTTATGTGCCTTACTCTGCCAGAAACCACCCGAGCTATTATCACTTCCTGGCCAGGAAGTCTGATAAGAAAATGTTGCTCGTCACCCACACCTCCAACCATAATTGGAAGTCGAGATATTTCTTTGCCTCAGGGGCCTGGGAGTTTGGTTCTTGTGCAACCTCTACTTATTTAGAGCCTATGGTACCCCTGAGATGGGGGGAAAGTGTTATTGGCTACTAAGGCCGACCCCAGATTGAGTCAGGACAACCTACAAAAGGTCAAGGACCTTCAAGATTAGGGAGATCTCAGACATCTGGTAAAGTATGTGCACTTGATGACCCCCTATTACCTCTCTGAGACGGGTCTTGGGGGAGTCCTCTATTCGAGCTTCGTAAGTTACTTTGATTTTTCAGAATTTCTAGTTTTTCTATTCCTTTGATCTTGTAACTCAGACCTTTATTTTTGTAGAGCGTCCGGAAGGAATATCAGACGATATCTGGGAAATGGAAGCTCCCAGCCTCACCAAGCTAGTTAAGAAAGCAGGACTGAATGAACCTCCTCCTCCTCCTACCTCTTCAAGGGTCGATAGCTCCAAAAAAAGGAAATCCAACGTCCCTGCTCCTGAGGATCAGAGGCAGAAGAAAGCCTCTAAGGGGGATCGTGTGATCCTCATCTCATCTGAGAATGCATTAGCTGCTCGTCTAGAGTAGTTGAAGATTGGCGACAGCCTCATTGGCCAAAGTTTAAAGGCCTTGGATGCCATCGGCTCCGTTTTGACTGACGCCGATAAACAATTATGTCGTTCTATGGACACTCCTCTGTTGGCTGAGTTTTGCCTCCATTGATCTATCCAAGTACGACTTTCGCTTTTATATTTCAAGTGTAACATCGGCTTTGAATTTTAGTAACTCTTGAACTCATGTGTATGAATATGTTTTGAAGGGTGTCCTCACCATGCACCAGTTTGTTGACTGGACACTGAGGAAGCTGCCCCTGATTGAAAGGGGAAGAGAGGCCTAGAAGACAAAGCCCGCTCTGAATGCTGAAGTGGACCGTCTGAAGGGTGCCTTTGAGGGGGCTTAAGATAGGGCTACACAGCTGGAGAAAGAAATTTCCAAAATTAATAATGATCACAGCTTTGCTATGAAGGCTAAGGATGAATCCCTTTAACAAAAGGTTGATGCTGCAGTGAAGGCTGCTGTTAAAGATGCTTTAGAGAAGATCTTGGCTCACTATAAGGTCTCTGGTGAATTCGTCAGCTTTGGTTTTGAATACCTCGATAGAGGTGTTAAGGCCACTAGTAAGTGGGTTGTCATGAAAGAGAAGGAGTCAGGGAGCTTGGCTGCCTCAAACTTCGTTGGACTGGGCTACACTGATCCTCGATTTGCTCAGGCCTTACAAGAAGTCGAGGAGGAAGGAGTTGCTGTGCCTGCAGAGACTGCTCAGCCAGACGCTACAGGAACAGAAGCCGTTAATCCTCAAGATGATGGTGTAGAACTGACCAACGTCGGCCCAGGAAGTGGGGCCATGGCCACTAACCCTGAGATTGCAGACACTTAGGTCGTATTTTTTAAATCTCTTATTTGTAATTTTTATTTCTAATTCATATTGGTCTCTAACCTCCGATAACATTTTCTATTACATTTTGACTCGTAATTCTAAATTTTGTGTGTGGCTATCCCCGATCCCCACCGCGGAGGGAGAAAGGATCCTTTGGGTCCCGCACGTCCCCTCTCGGGAGAGCGCTTAGGCCGACATCGATTTGGTGAGGTGTGAAAAATGTAGAGAGATTCAGAGTCGCCAGTCTATTTTACTGAAAACAGACAAAAGAAAAAGAGGAAGCCACCCCGAAGGATGGCTTCCAAAGACATACTGGTGCGTGCGAAACCAAAATGATTCGGAAAGGGTTCGGAGGCTTAGTTACGAAATGGGAAGGTGTTAGGCACGCATTCTGCCCTTTTGGTCTCTCATGGATATTTGCTATTTTCCTTTATGTTCCCCCCGCGAGATGTGTGCATGTGTATATATATAGAATGGAGGTAGGAATCTTCGACTTGTATCATGGAAAAGATAAAGCGAGTCATCCGTAGGAAGATATAAAAGTAATATTAGAAAAATAAGATTTACGCGGCTACCTCTACGTTGATCGTTATAAGGGAACGATAACGCACATGGAGTAATACGTCACTAAGACTAATAATGTAAGAAAAATGGATTTAGAGAAAATAAAAAATGAGAGAAAAAGTGAAAGAAAGGACTCGAGTCTCGGGTTTTACCCCGAGACGCCTATGTAGCCTATAAAGGCATCAAAGTCCACGTAGTTCGCATGTAAAGTGAGGGGTGGGGTTTAACCCATAAATCCAAAATGAAGAAATCTCTTATTTGTAAGTGTGTGTGTGTGTGTATAGAAAAAGTGTTTTAGTTGTGAGAAAAGTGTGGAAAAAGTGTGAGAATCCCATTTGGAATTTATGAGCAAACCCTCTTTTTCTTGTTTTTTGGGTTTTTATTTATATAAAAATAAGATATGTGCAATAATACTAAGTAAAAAGTATATTAGGATGTTTGAGATGAGATGATAAAAGTGCTAAGTAATAAAAAATAAGTTATTGAGAATTTAAGAGAATTCAAGAGAAAGTTGGACCTTCTTGAAGATCTTGAGCTTGATCTTGGATGTTAGAGAGCAGCCCTTGCACTTGGATGATGATGGAGAGTGGTTAATTCACCAAGTTTGATGAAAAGGATGATGGAAAGTGGAAGTTAAAAGGGGATTTGGAAGTTGAAATCACGCTACCTTCGAGAGAGGTTTCTGGGATTCGTTCAGAGAGATTTCTATCAGATATGGGCTTTTCTTGCAAATGAGGCAAAGTCCTCCTTTTATAGCCCCACAGGACTTCCGATTGGCTTAGAGCCCTTCCTGCCTGGCGGTAGAAAGGTGCCGATAGGCAGGTTCTGGGACCTGCCGTTTGGTAGTGTGTTTCAAGATTTTTCGGAAAATTAGCCGCCGAGGGCAAACCGTTTGTCAGAATCGTGTACAGGGCATACCGTTGGAAAGGTAATTCAGAGACCTTCGAAAGTCCTTTGGACCGCTCCTAAGTTCGGGAGTTGACTTTGGGTCAAATGTGGCTCGGAAGCGTTTATCGGTCCATTGGACGGGGAATCGTGCGGACGAAACGGATCGTTCATTCGCATGGTAAGTCTGAATTGCGCACAGGGCATACCATTGGAAAGGTTAGGAGATGTACTTTGACATTCCAAAGAGTTTGACCCGGTTTGGAGAGTTGACTTTGGTCAACCAAGCCCGGGAAGCTCTCGGTGGCTTCCCAGAGTTAAACGGATTGTTCGTCCGGATGGAAAGTCAGAATTGCACACGGGATGGACCGTTGGAAAGGGTATTCAGAGCCCTTAGAATATTAATTTAGCCTCGGTTGAGCTGAAGGGTTGACTTGGGTCAACTGAGCCCGGGAGCGCGCGGTGGACTCTAGGTCAGGTTTCGAACGCAAATGGATCGTTCATCCGCATGGTAAGTCAGAATAACGCACAGGGTGGACCGTTGGAAAGGGTATTCAGTGACCTTCGAAGATTCATTGAGTCTCGGTCAAGACGAGGAGTTTGACTTTTGGGTCAAACTGAGCCAGGGGTGCCCGATGACTTCCAGGTCAGTACTCGGGACAAGACCTGGGTTCGTGATGATGAGTGGAGGTGCTAGGGACCTAAGGAGAGTTAGGGGGTAACAGAGTGAGGTGTCTACCGAGCCCCTCGACGGGTGAGTTTGGAACAAATGATAGCCGTCGATTAGACACCGCATGATGCCTTTGAGGGAGTATGACCGATTCAGAGGGTCGAGGTCGATTCTGAGGACCTAAGAAGTATGCTGGGGTGATCAATTTTGTGGATTGAGGTCGGTTATAAGGACCTAGGGAAATGAGGATGACCAATTCAGAGGGTCGGGGTCAGTTCTGACCTAAGAGTGGTGATGACCGAGGACCGAGGTCGATTCTGACCTGATTTAGGTGACGATCCAAGACAGGGGACAATTCTAACCCAAGAGTGGTGACGACCAAGGACCGAGGTTAATTCTAACCTATTTAAGGTGACGATCCAAGATCGGGGTCAATTCTGACCCAAGAGTGGTGACGATCGAGGACCGAGGTCAATTATGACCTAACTAAGGTGACGATCCAAGACCGGGGTCAATTCTAACCCACGAGTGGTGACGACCGAGGGCCGAGGTCAATTCTGATCTAATTAAGGTGATAATCCAAGACCGGAGCCAATTCTGACCTAAGAGTGGTGACGACCGAGGACCGAGGTCAATTCTGACCTAACTAATGTGTTGATCCAAGACCGGGGTCAATTCTGACCCAAGAGTGGTGATGACCGAGGACTGAGGTCAATTCTGACATAATTAAGGTGACAATTTAAGATCGGGGTCAATTCCTACCCCAAAAGTGGTGACGACCGAGGAACGAGGTCAATTCTGACCTAATTAAGGTGATGATCCAAGACCAGGGCCAATTTTGACCCAAGAGTGGTGACGACCGAGGACCGAGGTCAATTCTGACCTAACTAAGGTGACGATCCAAGACTGAGGTCAATTCTGACCCAAGAATGGTGATGACCGAGGACTGAGGTCAATTCTGACCTAACTAAGGTGACGATCCATGACTGGGGCCAATTCTGACCCAAGAGTGGTGACGATCGAGGACCGAGGTCAATTCTGACCTAACTAAGGTGACGATCCAAGATCGGGGACAATTCTGACCCAAGAGTGGTGAGGACCGAGGACCGAGGTCAATTCTAACCTAATTAAGGTGACGATCCCAGACTGGGGCCAATTCTGACCCAAGAGTGGTGACGACTGAGGACCGAGGTCAATTCTGACCTAGCTAAGGTGACGATCCAAGACCGGGGTCAATTCTAACCCAAGAGTAGATATTGTATTTTGATTCTGCTGGAGAAAGAGCTTTGTGATTTGAGCTGGGGAGCTGATAGCTGGGGGAAGCTTTATAGGAGACCTCGCAGGGGGGAACAACCTATTTTGGGTGCTGTGAGAGAATTTCGCTGGGGAAAGTGATCAGGTGATCCTTAGGGATTTTTCGGAGCCTTTTCGGGAGGAGTTTTCACTTATCTTTTGAGGATTCCACTGGGGAAGAAGGCATCCATTTGGGGGATAAGAATTGGATTTGAGGTTCCGCTGGGGAACGATGAATGAGCTGGGGAAAATTTGGATTGCCCTTTGGGAGAGATTGCTCGGGGCGAGTGGTTCTTTTGATTTCTGCTGGGAAAAATACCATGTGATAATGTATCGCATCGGGTAGCCGATGGCCGGGGAGGCCCTTTGTAAAGTCTGATGAGGAGGTGATTAGGTGGTCCGGGCGCCTTTACCGAGAGGTCATTCGCTTTGGATTTTGAGGACTCCGTTGGGGGAAAAGTTGTGTCGCCTGAAGGAGTGCGAAATTTTCTTTATGAAAAACATTCTAAATCCCTCCTGGGATTTTTAAGCATTTTTCGGGGATTTTTCGAGGCTTCCGGGTATTTTCTGGGAAATTTTGCACGAAATTTTAAGGGGGGTGCGAGTCGGCATAGACTGAGAGGTGCCATTCGGTAGTGGCACGGACTTTTGGGCTACCTCAGGAAGGTGAGGAGACAGTGCCGATCGGTATGGAAGGGATAAGTGCCGATCGACATGGACTTTGGCCTCCTATATAAAGGGGGAGAATCCCCTTCATTTTTCACAACCTCTTTCCTTGTCTCTTTCTGCGATTTCTCTCTGCGAATTGTTCTAACGTTCCGATCTTCAATAAATGGCCGCTTTTGTGAGCATTGTTGTCCACCGAGAGTGGTTGACCGTTGATGACTGGGCGAATGTGGATTGGAGGGATAGGGTGCCCCTTGCTTTGGGAAATGAGAATGCCTTTGATGCATTCGAGCCGGTTGCGGATGAGCGGACCTTGCTGCGGGAGCCGTCGCGTCATCGCTCTTCGAGAGTGATTCCCAGAGGTTATTTAAGTAACCTGACCTTTGGCATTCTTTCCTTTTTGGGTGATTTTTCCCTTTTTCTTAACCTTTGACTGAATTTTTCCTTCTGCTAGTCGGATATTTCCTTGAAGAACATGCATGCCCCCGGAACGACGGGGCTTAGGGATGTTTGGGAGCATCTTCCACCCGTGGTGTGCTGGATGGTATCGTCAGCGGGTTTTGGGAGGTTGGCGGCTGCGCTGGATGAGACGCCTCGTTCGACAGCAGTTTTATGTGCCTTGGGGGAGAGATGGTGGGACACTACCCACACTTCTCATTTTGGCTTTGGGGAGATGACGGTGACTCCCATAGATGTGCAACAACTGATGGGGCTGGATTGTGATGGGGAGCAGATAGAGGTGGATCTCTCTTTACGGGTGAGGGTGGAGGCGGTGTATGCGGCACTCGGTGATGTGACGAGGATAGTCTCTGGGGATTCTATCCGGCTGTCCTTGCTGAAGGATGTTTTGCTGAGCAGGGTGGTTGATGTGGAGGATGGGCTACAAGTGAGGCAGATGGCCCGGTTGTTCATCTTGTTGGTGCTGGGAGGTTTCATGGTGGCGTCGAGTGGCGACGTCATCCATTTGTGGTTTCTGCCGTACTTGAGGATGTTTTCAAACATCCCTTTCTATGATTGGGGGAGTCTGACCTTGGAGACCCTTTACTCTTCTTTGGATGTATTCAGCCCGTGCTTACGGTAGACTTTTACTAGAGCCACGTATCTCCTGGAGGTATCCTTTACTTTGTGCATTTTCCTTTCATGCATTCGCATTTTCTTTTCATGCATTCGCATTTTCTTTATGCGTCTCTTTTTGCTTGTGAATTCAGACGTGGTTTTATGAGGTGATTGGGTGCAACACCCCACTGATTGCTCTGAAGGATGACACTGTTGGGGACTTCTGTCGCTTGTACCGGTGGCGTAAGGCCAACCGGCAGTCGAAGGGATCTTTCTCCCTGGAGGCGGTGCGTCAGGTCTTGAATGACCTGACCATTGGTCGGGTAAGGTCTTTTCCTTTTTAGTCTGGGTTTTTGCACCTTCTAATCTTGTATCGACTCATGCCTGCTTGGGGATTTTTAGGTGACCTTTTATCCTTGGGGGACAGCTATTCAGGACACGGGGCTGACTAGGGTGAACGCGCAGATGATGTGCTTGTTGGCGCATGAGTTCAGCCATTCCTGGTACCTCAGGGAGAGGGTGATTTGTCAGATCACTGAGGAGGAGGTGGTTGTGCCACCCGCACAGCCTCCTACGTCTATGAGGCGGGAGCGACAGTTCTTGGAATTTTTCAAAGGAAAGTTTTTATTTAAAAGGGGAATTATATAAGGAGAAAAATGGATTCTCGAAATTCTTTTGAGAATATCAATTTATTTTTATGGAGTTTTCTGATTTGAAAAAGAAGGAAAGGATTAATTTTCCAAAAATGGGGGGTTGCAGATCGGCAAGCACCCTGGCCTGCCTATCGGCAGTTCAGTCCAGTCCCATCAATTGAAAGCTTTGAATGGTACCCCTTCAGCCTTTAGTACCTTGTGGGGTAGGATTCCTTTCGATTTCTGCAGGGATTATGTCCCTTGTGAGGATTTTTATGTATAAAAAGGGAGAAGGGTGGAGTGTTTTCCTCACACCTTTTGCATTCTTACATACCCACCCATCATCTTTTAGTCTTGCGAGATGGGTCTCCCTGGTAGCATTGAGTTTGTCAATTACCTCGAAGCCTTGGAAGTTATGTTCTCTTATAATGTCGACTATGATGCTTTCAACATGCGTCGAGTCTCCTTGTGGCGTAATCGACCTTTTGAGTGGAATATGCTGGTGGCGGCAGTACAATTTTGGTATCCCGAAGACCATGTATTCTGCTTTGGGTTGGAAGAAGTTTGTCCTACCTACGAGGAATTTTCTTCCCTACTAAGTGTGAATCCCAGTGTTGCCGCGGCTTTACCCGAATTTTCCCGTTCTCCTAGGGATTTATTGGCCGGGCTTCTTCATATTTCTCCTCGGCGGCCAGGTCATTGGTTGTCCGGGGAATGATTTCCCTCCCGGCGGTGTTGTAGTTCGTGCGTTCACGGGAAGTAAGTGATGCTAGCTATGTTGGAGCCATTATTCTGGGCCTGGTTTCAAAATTGATGTTGGTGACTGGGGAGGTGCGAGTGGACCCACAACTTGCATCCATTACCTCATGGATGTCATACCGTCGCAATCCCGCGGCGGTGATATTGGCGTAGACTTTGAATGGCCTGGACGCCTGGAAAGAAGGTCGTTTCGACTTTTTAAAGGGTGGCCCTGTGATGCTATTCATGTGGTTGCCTGAAAGATTCCGCTTGTCAACTCCTCCAGAATATCCTTTGTCGGCTGTACCCAACTTCTTTTCATGCTACTTCATTCATGTTGGCCTATATGTTGAGAATTGGGAGAATTGGCTTGTGGAGCATGGGGCTTGTGGGTTGTATTGGTCAGTGCCTTGGTGGGGACAGTTGCAGCCTGTTCTGGAGCTAGGAGAATATTCATATGTGCGGCTGGTTGGTCTCAGGCAACCTCTTTTTATTTCCCTTGGCGACTTTTGCACCAATTTGGCTGGGCGCAGGTCGTGCCCCCTCGGACCTCAAATTTCTTTCCGGTAGAAGATTTGACTGAGCGCCTGCGTCTGTTGCTTGGATCTCTGTGGGAAAATTGGCGTCCGTCGACCCGTCCCTCTCAGTCTGTTGGGAAGGTTTGCCATGTCCCCAAAGATTATATGAAGTGGTTGTGGAGGAAAGTAGTCAGGAAGATGTTGGCAGTAGAGACCGGTCAGAGGTGGTTTATTTTATCTAACTCCATGGAATGGGGTGTTGTGGTCTTTTCGAAGAAGGTTAAGCCTCATCGGTCCATGGAGTGTTTGAGTCACTCCATTCAGGCAGGAGAAACTTGGGGTCCTCAGGATATAGATGATGAGGGTGCAAGCTCTTCGGGTAGCTGTGGGTAGGACTCCTGGGAGTTTATTTATGTAACAGATGTGGGGGATTTTATCTGGTTTTTAGGGTAGTAAGGGGAAAGGGATTATCCGTTCCTTTTCCTTATGTATTTCATACTGTAGTTTCTTATTAATGAAATAAACAAGTTTCTGATCATCCAGTTGTGCCTTTCGATGAATTTTCTATTTTGAATTATCTATACCAATCGCTAAGGCATACATAATCCTTTTGTTCAAGTAGATGTTTAGAATGAACTGCCGTTCTCGGAGATAAAAAAGGAATATATTTTTGTGAAAAAGAAGGGGTCGTGCTCATGTGGGGAGTATGAGCTGCCTACGTACCTCTGGGGTTTTTGAAAAAGTTCTTATCTGTTTGAAAATAGTTTTTTGCAGAGGATCAGGCCCACGTAGTTCTGGGTAGAGGGAAATGGAGAGAGTTTTTTTTTAGAATGGAAGGGGGGAGAAGAGTCGTAGATCGCCGAGATTTTAGACTAGGGGTAGAATTTCTTAAGATGGTCTAGATTGACTGGACGATCCATCTCTTCCCCTTCTGGGTTTGTGAGCATGGCGGCACCGCTAGATAAGATCTTCTTCACAATGTAAGGGCCACTCCAATTGGATTTGAACTTTCCTCTGGGGTCCCAGATGGGTTCGATTATCTCTTTCAGGGATAAATCCCCCTCCCAAACATCGCGGTCCTTGACTTTATTGTTGAACAATCGCACTATTCAGCGATGATACCCTTGTATGTGGTAAATAGCTTTTAATATCCGTTCATCTAGGAGGGTCAGCTCATCAAGATGGCCTTGGTACAAGTCTTCTTCACTAACCTTGCTTTCGAGCATGACGCGTAGCGAGGGTATTTCCATCTCCACAGGTAGGACTGCTTCCATGCCGTTGACCAGGGAGTAAGGGGTAGCCCCAGTAGAGGTTCGAATTGAGGTTCGATAGCCCCAGAGGGCGTACGGGATCCGATCAGCCCAATCTCTACAACTTTCGGTCATCATGCTGATGATGGTTTTGAGGTTTTTATTGGCGGCTTCAACTGCACCATTGGTCTGAGGTCGGTAGGGAGAAGATTTGTGTCTCTGAATCCCGTACTCATTGACTATTTCTGTGACTTCTGCCTCGAAGTGCAAAGCATTATCCGACACTAGCTCGTGCGGGACCGTATATCGGCTGAGGATATTTTTCTTGATGAATTTGGCCACCTTCTTGGCATTTAATACTACGTATGACTCAGCTTTGACCCATTTAGGGAAGTAATCGATGGCAACCCGGATGAACTCATGCCCGTTTGACGCTTTTGGTGTAACCTTCCCTATGATGTCGATACCCCAGGTGGAGAACGGCTAGGGAGAAGTCATGTTGTATAATTTCCGCGGAGGCAAGTGTTGAAGATTGGAGAACTTTTGGCATTTAGGGCATCTCCGAACATAGGCGGTGCAATCCTGGGCCATGGTGGTCCAGTAGTAGCCTTGTCGGATGATCTTCTTGGCAAGCATGTGACCGTTCATATGGAGCCCGCATTCCCCGCTGTGGATTTTTTGCATTATCTTTCAATGTCAACCCCTGCGATACAGTGCAAATGAGTTCCATCGAAATTCCTCTTGAGTAGTGCTTTATGATAGATGATGTACTGAGCGGCCAGCCTTCGGAGGGTAGCTCGGTCGTTCTTGTTAGAACCCTCTGGATACCTACCGTACCGGAGGAGGCACCAAATATCATAGTACCAGTAATTAACTAGCTCAGGATCTTCTGAGGTGGAAAGCTCAATGTGGTAGCAATGGGTTGGTTTGTCTTGCTTTTGAACTAGGAAGGGGGTCATTGTTATTCCCTCGGGCATGTCGACCATGGAAGCCAAAGTAGTGAGAGCATCGGCTAGGTTATTCTTTGCTCGGGGTAGGTAATGGAAGGTGATATCTCGGAATTGAGAGGCTAACTCTTCTAATTGGGCATGAAAGGGTTGGAGCTTTTCGTCCTTGACTTTCCACTTTCTGAGCACTTGATCGATGATAAGGGAAGAATCCCCGTATACATCAAGGTATTGAATACCCTTCTTGAGAGCGACCTTGAGGCCTACTATGCATGCCTCGTATTCTGTCATGTTGTTCGTGCAAGGGAAATCCAATTTAATGGCGATAGGAGTGTGGGAGTTGTCTGGGGCGACCAGAAGTATCCCAATGCCATATCCCCTTTTGTTGGCAGCGTCGTTAAAGAACATTTTCCATCGGAGGCAGTCTTGAGTGGTGCAGAGGACATTTTCAACTGGGAATTCGGAGATCCAGACATCTGTTTCTTCTACAGGGTAATCCGCGAGGTAGTCAGAGATGACTCTTCCCTTAACGGCTTTCTGTGTGACATACACGATATCGAACTCGGTTAGGAGGATCAACCATCGGGCCATTCGGTTGGATAAGGCAGGTTTTTCGAGCAGGTATTTGATGGGATCCATTCGGGATATAATTTTGATGGGGAAGACGAGCATATAGTGCCGTAACTTTTGGGTGACCCAAACAAGCGCGACGCATGCTTTTTCTAAAGTAGTGTAGTTGACCTCGTACCCGACCAATTTGCGACTGGCATAATAGACGGCTCTTTCTTTGCGGTAGTCTTCAAGGTACTGGGCTAGCAAAGCCCCAGCTGCAGTGTCGGTTATGGTTAGGTATAAGAGCAAAGGGAGACCAGGCTGTGGTGGCATGAGAACTGGAGGTTGGGTCAGATATTATTTAATTCAATCAAAAGCTTCTTGGCAGGCCTCGTTCCAAACCTTAATTGAATCCTTTCGGAGGAGCTTGAAGATTTGTTCGCAGATGGAGGTTAGCTGGCTGATGAACCGGCTGATATATTTTAATTTCCCAAGGAAACCTTGGACTTCCTTCTCTGTTCGGGGAGGTGGCATCTCAAGTATGGCCTTCAGCTTGGCGGGATCTGCTTCTATCACCTTCTCACTGACCATGAATCCTAAGAGTTTTCCCTTTGTAACGCCGAAGACGCACTTCTGTGGATTAATTCCCATCTGATACTGTCGCGATCGTTCGAAGAACTTTCGGAGAGCGGGAATATGACTTTCTTTAGTTTTGGACTTGATAATCATATCATCCACATAAACCTCGACCTCTTTGTGAATCAAATCGTACAGGATGGTTGTGGCAGCCTTTTGGTAGTTAGCCCCAACATTCTTAAGATCGAATGGCATAACGGTGTAGCAAAAGGTTCCCCATGGGGTGATGAATGCGGTTTTCTCTTGATAGTCGGGGTGCATCTTGATTTGGTTGTATCCGACAAATCCGTCGATAAATGACTTGAGAGCATGACTGGCTGTGTTGTCCACGATCATGTCGACGTTGGGTAGCGGATAATCATCCTTCGGAGAGGCTTTATTTAAATCTCGTTAATCCACACACATTCGAACCTTTCCTCCTGATTTTGGTACAGGTACAATTTTGGTTAGCCATGTGGGATATTCGATTACTCGAATGAAACCCAAGTTCAACTGTTTGTTCACCTCTTCTTTGACCTTAAGCAACCATTCGGTGCGGAGTTTTCTTAATATTTGTTTAACCGACTTAGCATCTGGGAGAGTGGGGATCTCGTGTTGAGCTATTTTGGGGTCAATACCGGGCATGTCATCGTCGGAACATGTGAAGACATCCACGAACTTCTTTAGTGATTCTTCGAGTTGTGCGCGCTCATTCTCGTTAAGGGTGGCCCCTATCCTAATCTCGCTCAGTTGGCTACTAGAACCGATATTAATAATAACAGTCTCATCTTCATTAACTTGAACGCGGTTATGTTGTTTATTATTAACCTTATTTAGATTAGTTAAGAATTATTCATTTGCAAAATCATCGTCATCAAAAGCTTGATTAGAATCTAAACAATTAATGTAAGGCACAACAAGATACTCAAAATCTTCGTTTATTTCATTGATAGGAAAAATAGCATTGAGAACCTCGTCAAAAGAGGTCTCGATTACACTTGAGCAAGGATGGACAAAAATAGAAGAAATAGGGTAAACATTGGGGTTGGGGGAGATTTCAAGAGGTAGAACTGGCGTAGCATGCCAGTTGAGGAGAGGTGTATCAGCAGCTTTGATTAGACGGGATGGGTTCAGTGATGTAGTGCCTAAATGAACCATGCAGAGAGCCAGCCCCAGAGTCTGCAAGTTGAAGGAACCTTCAGAGTCACTTTCTTCAATCTCTTCAATAAGCGGTTGTACGCGGTGTTGGGAACTTTCGGCCCATGGGTAGCTATCTTGGAAAAAGATCTCCATTCGAGGCTTCATTTTCTTGTCTGTGTGGTCGTACCATGCATCTGGAAAACCCTAAAAGGGGAAATCCTCGCCCTCTTTGATGAATCGTCCATTTAAGGAATCACCATAGATAGTTCGGATACAGTTTAATCCTCTTTTTGTTCGAGTCTAGTAGATCATTTTGAGCTCTGGTTCTGATGGTTGATATCCCAAGCTGCAAGGAGGGAAAGCTTTCTTCATTTCGATGGGCTCAAGTATCCCCTGTTGCCTTTGTCCTAGCCCCAGTCCGGGCCTGAAGTGCATGTTTTTGAACATCTGAATCACATTGACATTTCCATGAGGGTCATATTCTGGACAAACCCTTTCTTTGAAATCATCCCCTGTCAGGAGTAGAGGTGGCTCAACTCGAAATCCTGATATGAGCATATCATTTGACCCATGTTGTATCTCAAGAATTGGACTGCTGGTGTTTGCACCCTCGGCATTGCCGTCATGACCCAAGATGGTGACGACTCACCCATCGGCGAAGAAATTCAATTTTTTATGGAATAAGGAAGAGACACCCTTTATACTGTAGAGCCAGGGTCGTCTGAGCAACAGGTTGAAATAGGCCGGGATATCGATGACTTAGAATTCGATGATAGGGTTTATAGGACCAGCCCCTATTACAAGTTTTATGGATCCCATGACCTCACGACGGGTATTATCATAGGCACGCACAGCGCCGGTGGTTAGAGCGAGGTCGCTTTCTTTCAGTCTTAGACATTTGAAGGTTCTCAGTGGGCACACATTCAAAGAGGATCCGTTATCAATGAGAGAAAGCGGTACAACCCTCCCAATAATTTCGACGGAGATGTTGAGTGCATGATTGTGATTTGGCCTAATTTTGGGGATTTCCTCTTCAGAAAAGGACAGCATTCAGGTAGAGGTCAAGGATCCTACCAGGTTCACCGCTTCTTCTGGTGTTGTAGAAGGAGGAACTATAGGTCCAACGAGTAATTTGATTAAAGCATTTCTGTGCAGCTAGGAAGACATGAAAAGCCCCCATAGAGTGATGTTAGCTTGAGTTTTCTTCAACTGATAGAGGATCTTGCTCTCCTCGAGGGTCATTTCTGGCATAGGAAGGTCTTCAACTCCCTTCCCCTTATCATTTGCTAGTAGTGAGTTTGGAATTTGGTAATGTTTCCCAGATCTGGTCATGTGATTTACTAAAGAAGGGAAAAGCTTAAATCCAATTTCCTCGTCAATCTCACATTGATCTGCCACCTTATCTATTTCTCCGAGGAGTTCTTCAAATGATATCATCCCACACAAGTCAGCTACTGGGCCAGCTCTTTCTGAAACTGGTTCTTCCCTCGAATCTTCGAATTCTTCCTCCCATCCGGTGGCAACAATTATGTTTTCCCCTGTGAAGTCAATGCATTCCACGACTTCAACGGCTTCTCCATATAGGTCTTCCCATTCTGTGGGGATGTGTAAGGGTGAAGGGACCAGGTGCCCTTGCAGCTATAAAGCATCAAATAACTCGATGATACTGCAAATGTTGTTGGTTTGCTTGAATGCTTCCGTCATGATCCGGACAACATCATCTAAGCAGACTTCGTCGGTTAGTACCACCCACCTACCTGATTCTCGAGCCCATTTTTGCGCTTCTAAAAATAACATACTGAACCTCTGGCAATCGATAATCATCTGTGAGGACAATTTCAGCCCTAACTCTAGGAGTTGGTTCAATACCTCTAACAATTCCATACTTCCACTTTCAGAACAGGTCCGTACAGTTATCCACGCTCTGGTAAGGAGTGACAGTGCCTGATCAGCGGGGCTAGTAGGGTGTAGGAGGAAACATGGGCAAATTTGAAGAGGTTTAGGAGGGTATAGGGGTGTGATTTGAGTTGATGGATCGAAATTCAGGTTGTCTTCTAAGAAGATGGCATTAGTGTGATTTGGTAGTGGGTTATGAGTAGTGTTTGGCTTAGGATTGGCTAGTGGGGAGATGGTACCCCGATCGATGAGATCTTGGATTATGTTTTGAAGATGGAAGCATTGGTCGGTGGTATGGCCAGCTGTTTGGTGGAAGGCGCAATGAGCATCGGTCTTGAAATTTCTCGGAAGTGGATTAGGTATTGGACGTGGATCCAGGGGCTTTATAATGTTTTGGCTTAATAGGGCTTGGTAAACTTTGGAGAGGGGAGCATGAAGCTCAGTGTATTCCCTTCGGATGGGAGCAAGGCAGCTTTTTGGTGCCCATGATGTAGTTGGTTAAGAGATGTTGTTGATGGTTGAGACTGCGGCACTGACAGGCTTATCATATTTTCTGGGGATGAACTGTCTGGATACCTTCTTGGGTTTAACCTCTGTTTTGGCAAGGCTTTCCTCAATTTCAACTCCTGCCTCTCTGAGAGCTCAAAAATGGGGGTAATACTGTCCTCCCATGGTCGTTCAGACATGGGGCAAGAAATTCTTCTTCACTATGTTGACTTGTTCTTCTTTAGATGGCCTATTGGTCATGGTAGCTGCTTTTTCCCTCCATCGGGATATGAAGTTACTAACTGATTCTCCATAGTTTTGTTTGAGTAGCTCTAAATCACAGCGGGTGACCTCGAGCTCTTCGTTGTATTTGTACTGTGATATGAATTCTCGGGCTACATCCTCCCAGCTATGGATTCTGGATTCCTCAAGAGATAAAAACCATCGGAGGGCACTATCCTTCAAAGTTTGTTGAAACAATTGGGCCATCACTTTTTCCGAAGCCCCTAGTAGAGTCATGGAATGATGATAACTGCGAAGATGAACAATCGGGGGACCACTCCCTCCAAACTTCTCGATATTTGGCATCTTGAACTTCTAGGATAACCTTGCTTTAGGATAAGGAGACATATGGGTGTAGTCTATGTAATTTCCAGAGATCCTGACTTGGTCAAACTTCTTGTGAGCATCATAAAATCTTCTTTGACTTTGTTCAACTCTTCCTCCTTTGGATCAGCAACCACAGACAAGTTAGCCATAGGATGGGCAATGTTTAGCATTGGAAGCTGGGCAGGCGGCGACCCATTAGTAAGAGGGGCACGCGGGAGCGTGCTGATATTCTTCGGGGACCCAGATGGGCGAGGGTGGACCCATAGCACGAGGGAACAGGGCCTCGGGCTCTTGAGGAATAGGAAGTTGGTTTCGTTGCATTTCTCGGACCTTAGCTTGGAGGTTGTCAATCTTCGCCACGAGCTGCGCTAGGACTGTCGGCATGTCCGGTTGTATGACTAGTGCTTGATCTGCATTCTCCATGGAAGATGGATGGATTCCGGACTCGAAAGGAGTAGTAGAGTAATGGACGAAACTCCGGGGTGATTTGACTGAAGACCTAAGCCAATAGGGAGCCAGGCCAAGGGCGTGCGATCAACCTGAGAAGGACCCGGATGAGATTTATTTTTTTTAGAAAAGGGGAAGAGATTTTTTTTTTTGGACTCTTGATAAAAAAGGGAGAAATATTTTTGGATTTTTAATAAAGAAGGGAGAAATTTTTTTGGGGACGGAACTCAGTATGATTATTATGATTATTATGTTCTCACTTGTAATTAATTTTCCTAAATGCAATGCCGGACGAGACCCGAGCCTGGAAAAGTGGGATTTTTAATATATGCAAAGCTAGGATTTGGACTTGTAACCAGGCTCACGGACAGGGTCCCGTTTTAAAAATGCGCAAAAATTGGGCGGCAGGCCAACCCAAAATTTTGGCATAGTTTCGGGTTGAAACCGACAATCTAAAGTGCGTGTCCTAGGTTTGACACCTATATACGGGTATGATAGTAGTTGGGTGAGTCGGAATGGGTTCCCCCCCTTTGGCGTGGCTTCCACGATATACGTCTTGCTCTTACGGGCAATCGGTACGTGTGGACAAGCCATTTGATATACCTGAGTGTACGTGAATTGCCTCACTATATACCTCATGGGGACGGTACGTGTGAGAGCGAATTTGATATACTCGGCGTAGGTGACCGAATTCCTTACGATATACGTCCCGTCATGACTTCGGTCAAGCGGTACGATGCGGGGGAACCGTTCGATATACGTCGAAGGTACTTGGCCAATGGAAGGTGAGAGTCATATCGCTTAGGCTAACTGCGACCTACCGGACCAGCGCCCATCACGAAGTGACCCTCTACTTACTGGGTAAAATTTGGTAAATATCAATGCTCTTTGGTGATATCGTGTGAATTATGCATGATTCTCTTATTAGTATCTTATGATGATAATTCCTTTCTTGATTATGCCAAACAGGAAGCCAATGTACAAGTACCCCAAAAGGTACACCAAGCATGGACGGGTCATGCGTGCAACATGGGGATATACATGTGATCCTAGGTGCATGTGGTGTGAAGTGTACATGGAGAATTTTTCACAAGTGTGTGAACATAAGCATAAGCATGGGATACATATGAAAAAGGGGAACATGCAGATATGGGGGAAACATAAACAAATATAGCACCCATGTAAATAGAGTCAAGCCTTCAAAATAAATAAAAATTCCCTAGCGGAGTCGCCACTGTGGCCATCCCCGATCCCCGCCGCGGAGGGAGGAAGGATCCTTCGGGTCCCGCGCGTTCCCTATCGGGAGAGCGCTTCGGTCGATGTCGATTTGGTAAGGTGTGAAAAATGTAGAGAGATTCAGAGTCGCCGGTCTATTTTACTCAAAACAGACAAAAGAAAAAGAGGAATCCACCCCGAAGGATGGCTTCCAAAGACATACTGGTGCGTACGAAACCAAAATGATTCGAAAAGGGTTAGGAGGTTTAGTTACGAAATGGGAAGGTGTTAGGCACCCATTCCGCCCTTTCGGTCTCTCATGGATATTTTCTATTTTACTTTATGTTTCCCCCCTTGAGATGTGTGCATGTGTATATATATAGAATGGAGCTAGGAATCTTCGACTTGTATCATGGAAAAGATAAAGCGAGTCATCCGTAGGAAGATATAAAAGTAATATTAGAAAAATAAGATTTACGCGGCTACCCCTACGTTGATCGTTATAAGGGAACGATAACGCACATGGAGTAATACGTCACTAAGACTAATAATGTAAGAAAAATGGATTTAGAGAAAATATAAAATGAGAGAAAAAGTGAAAGAAAGGACTCGAGTCTCGAGTTTTACCCCGAGACGCCTACGTAGCCTATAAAGGCATCAAAGTCCACGTAGTTCGCATGTAAAGTGAGGGATGGGGTTTAACCCATGAATCCAAAATGAAGAAATCTCTTATTTGTAAGTGTGTGTGTGTGTGTGTATAGAAAAAGGGTTTTAGTTGTGAGAAAAGTGTGGAAAAAGTGTGAGAATCCCATTTGGAATTTATGAGAAAACCCTCTTTTTCTTATTTTTGGGGGTTTTATTTATATGAAAATAAGAGATGTGCAATAATACTAAGTAAAAAGTATATTAGGATGTGTGAGATGTGATGATAAAAGTTCTAAGTAATAAAAAAACAAGTTTTTGAGAGTTTATGAGAATTCAAGAGAAAGTTGAGAAAGTTGGACCTTCTTGAAGATCTTGAGTTTGATCTTGGATGTTGGAGAGCAGCCCTTGCACTTGGATGATGATGGAGAGTGGTTAATTCACCAAGTTTGATGAAAATAATGATGGAAAGTGGAAGTAAAAAGGGGATTTGGAAGTTGAAATCACGCTTCCTTCGAGAGAGGTTTCTGGGATTCGTTCAGAGAGATTTCTATCAGATATGGGCTCTTCTTGCAAATGAGGCCAAGGCCTCCTTTTATAGCCCCAGGGGACTGCCGATCATCTTAGATCCCTTCCTGCCTGCCGGCAGGAAGGTGCCGATAGGCAGGTTCTGGGACCTGCCGTTTGGTAGTGTGTTTCAGGCTTTTTCGAAAAATTTGCCGCCGAGGGCAAATCGTTGGTCAGAATCGTGCACGGGGCATACCGTTGGAAAGGTAATTCAGAGACCTTTGCAAGTCCTTTGGGCCACTCCCGAGTTCGGGAGTTAACTTTGGGTCAAATGTGGCTCGGAAGAGTTTGTCGATCCATTGGACGGGTAATTGTGCGAACGTAAACGGATCGTTCGTCCGCATGGTAAGTCCGAATCGCGCACGGGGCATACCGTTGGAAAGTTTAGGAGATGTACTTTGAAATTCCAAAGAGTTTGACCCGATTTGGAGAGTTAACTTTGGTCAATCGGTCTCGGTAAGCGATCGATGGATTCCCAGAGTTAAACGGATCGTTCGTCCGCATGGAAAGTCAAAATTGTGTACGGGACAAACCGTTGGAAAAGGTATTCAGTTCCCTTTAAAGATTCATTTAGCCTAGGTCGAGCTGAAGGGTTGACTTGGGTCAACAGAGCCCGGGAGCGCCCGATGGCCTCTTGGTCAGGTTTTGGACGCAAATGGATCGTTCGTCCGCATGGTAAGTCGGAATCGCGCACGGGGTGGACCGTTTGAAAGGGTATTCGGTGCCCTTAGAATATTCATTGAGTCTCGATCGAGATGAGGAGTTTGAATTTTGGGTCAAACTGAGCCGGGGGTTGCCCGATGACTTCTAGGTCAGTACTCGGGACGTGACCTGGGTTCGCGATGATGAGTGGAGGTACTAGGGACCTATGGAGAGTTAGGGTGTAACAGAGTGAGGTGTCTACACTGTGCTATATCATTCTTTGAGGAGAACTTTGCTTCTTTTGACTTCGAATATTTTTATATGTCGTGCATTGATGTCTTCATCGTTAAACTATGATGTTACCCTTATAACATATTACCAAATTAATGGTTATGAGGTCTGAGGTCATCCAAATATGATGTTTCACCTCAGACCGTGTCACCAAGTTATGATTATTAAGGTCTAAAGTCATCAAATTAAGGTGTTACCCCCATAAATTTCTCCAAATGAATGATGTTTAAGGTTCGAGGTCATCCAAATATGATATTTCACCTCAGACCTTGTCACCAAAACATAATGTTTAAGGTCTGAGGTCATCAAACTCAGATGTTACCCCCATAAATTCCACCAAATAAATGATGTTTAAGGTCTGAAGTCATCCAAATATGATATTTTAACTCAGACCTTGTCACCAAAATATGATGTTTAAGGTCTGAGGTCATCAAACTAAGATGTTACCCTCATAAATTTTACCAAATGAATGATGTTTAAGGTCTGAGGTCATCCAAATATGATTTTCACCTCAGAACTTATCACCAAGTGATGATGTTTAAGGTCTGAGGTCATCAAACTAAAATGTTAGCCCTATAAATTTCACCAAATGAATGACGTTTAAGGTCTGAGGTCATCTAAAAATGATGTTTCACCTCAGACCTTATCACCAAAATATGATATTTAAGGTCTGAGGTCATCAAACTAAGATGTTACCCCCATAAATTTCATCAAATAAATGATGTTTAAGGTCTGAGGTCATCCAAATATGATGTTTCACCTCAGACCTTATCACCAAGTTATGATTTTTAAGGTCTTAGGTCATCAAACTAAGATGTCACCCCCATAAATTTCACCAAATGAATGATGTTTAAGGTCCGAGGTCATCCAAATATGATGTTTCACCTCAGACCTTATCACAAAAATATGGTGTTTAAGGTCTGAGGTCATCAAACTAAGATGTTACCCCCATAAATTTCACCAAATGAATGATGTTTAAGGTCTGAGGTCATCCAACTATGATGTTTCACCTCAGACCTTGTCACCAAAATATGATGTTTAAGGTCTGAGGTTATCAAACTAAGATGTTACCCCCATAAATTTCACCAAATGAATGATGCTTAAGGTCTGAGGTCATCCAAATATGATGTTTCACCTCAGACCTTGTCACCAAAATATGATGTTTAAGGTCTGAGGTCATCCAAATATGATGTTTTACCTAAGAGATTTCACCAAATGAATGATGTTTAGGGTTTGAGGTCATCTAACAATGATGTTTCACCTCAGACCTTGTCACCAAAATAAGATGTTTAAGGTCTGAGGTCATCAAAGTAAGATTGTACCCCATAAATTTCACAAATTAAGGCACAGTGAACCAAGAACTGACACGAGAACTGATCTTCTCAATAATAATCTCTTCATAAGATGATACATTTACATTGAAACCATTACAACATTATATGTAATATTTTTTTAGATGATCATCATTCCATGGATTGGAGAAAGGTTCCCCTTCAAGGTTTTCTAGCCTGTAGGTCCCGTGTATAACCTCCTTGATCACTTTGTAAGCCCATGCCAGTTTGGGTGAAGGTTGTTTTCCTTCTGCAGCGTCTTCTTCAGCATCAGGTCTCCTACAACTATGGGCCTCGATTTTACCCTTTGATTGTAGAACTTTATTTTTCTCTACTGGTTGGCTGACTGTCTGATCTAGGCATCTTCCCTTCTCTTCTTAATTAAATATACGTCAAGCCTTCTCTCCTACCCATTCTTCTCGGGGTCATAGGTCTGAACTCTGTGAGTGGGGAGTCCTACCTCTATTGGTATGAAGGCTTCTAAGCCATGTGCTAACATAAATAGGGTCTCCCATGTTGGTGTCCTGGCCGTTGTTCTGTAGGTCCATAGCACAACATAAACCTCTTCAGTCCATTTCCCCTTAGCTTCTTCTAACCTGTTCTTGATCACGTCGAGGATTGTTCTGTTCGTGACTTCGGTCTGACCGTTTGCCTAAGGTCGTCCAGGAGAAAAGAAAAATTGCTTGATTCCAACTCTCTCGTAATACTTCTCTAAGGAAGAATTCTTGAACTGGGTTTCGTTGCCCGTGATGAGGGTGTTTAGAAGGCCATGTCTGCATATGATGCTCTTCCAGATAAATTGGAAGGTCTTCTGCTCCGTTATCGTGATCATTGGCTCAGCCTCCACCCACTTGGAGAAGTGGTCAATTGTAACTATCAGAAATCGATAATTATTCGTAGCCCTTGGCAAGGGACCCGCTAAGTCAATCCCCCATACTACGAATGGTCAAGGGTAACTAGTTGACATCATAGGTTGATGAGGTTTATGGGGGATAGTGCAAAATCTTTGGCATTTGTCTCACCTCTTCACGTAGGCTGCAGCATCCTTGGCCAAGGTCAGCCACCAATATTCTTGTGTGATAATCCTCTTGGCCAAAGGTCTTCTTCCTATGTGACTAGAGCAAGAACCCTCGTGTATCTCCTGTAGAACATGGGGGACCTCTGTGGGATGAACGCATCTGAGGATAGGTAAACAAAATCCTTTCTTATATAGGGCGTCTTCTATTATTGAGAACTTTGCATCTTTGTATCTCAGTTTCCTCCTTTCTAGCTTTGATTTTGGCATCTCTCCCTCTCTGATATATCTGACGAGGGGGGTCCATCCATGATTCCCTAGGTTCAAGTTGAGGCAAGAGTTGGCAACCGCTTCTTCCTCAATAGTCGGTTTGAGCTGGATCTCAATTGGTACTATCCTTTTGATGTCTTTCCTTATTGCTGAGGCCAACCTTACTAGCGCATCTGCATGGATATTGTTTTGTCAAGGTACTCTCTTCATCTTCACCTCTTCGAAGCTTTCTAACATCATTATTACCCTCATCAGGTATCTTGCCATCCTTTCATCCTTAGCCTCATAAACTCCAAACACTTGGTTGGCAACTAACCTCGAATCGCTATGAAGTAGGAGTCGACCAACCCTGAGGGTCTTTGCCAAGGAGAGGCATGTTATCATGGCCTCATATTCTGACTCGTTGTTGGATGCTTTGAAGTTGAACCTTAGTGCTTATTCAATGTTGGTACCATTTGGAGCTGACAGTATCAGCCCTTTACCGCTTCCACTTTTGCAAGAAGACCCGTCAACAAAGAGGTTCCAAATATCTTCATTCGAAGAGAAGCTCCCCTCTGACAGGGTTCCTCACTTGAAGAGGTACCTTTCTTCCTCATTCTTAGTTATTTCATTTTTGGCTCTACTGGTCACAACCTCTTTCGGGTCTCGTAAAATGTTACTATTTGATCCTTCTATGATTACCGAAATATTCTCAACTTCAGCCTCTTCCCATGTGAACTCAACGACAAAGTGTGCAAGTTCCTTCCCTTTAATGGCCACCCTGGGTTGATAAGTAAGGTCATACTCTCCTAACTCCCAGCTCATCAATCTGACTGACTTCTCATGCTTGTGAAGGACTTGCCTTAGTGGGGAGTCGAAGAGGATGACCATAGAGTGGTCTTGGAAATAGGGTGTCATCTTCCTGAAAGCATGTATCAAAGCGTAGGCCAATTTCTCCATTTGAGGATAGTTTTGTTCAGACCCCTAAAGGGCCTTACTATTGAAGTGCACAGGCCTTTGCACCCCGATGTCTTCCCCTACTATAGCTGCACTTATTACTGACTCTAAGACTGCTAGATATACATACAATTTCACTCCCAAAACGGGCCGAGATAAGAGCAGTGGGGATCCGAGATAGGACTTCAGCTCCTTAAAGGCCTTGTCACATTCTTCATCCCATTCAAAGGCCTTTCTAAGTACCTCAAAAAATGGAAGACACTTATCCGTGGATCTGGAAATAAATTTGTTGAGCACATCTACTCTTCCAGTGAGCCTCTAAACGTCTTTGATACTTCTTGGTGTCTTCATATCAAGCAAGGTCTTGATCTTTTTAGGGTTCACCTCTATCCCCCTCTGATTGATAATGAATCCAAGAAATTTTCCAGCTCCTACCCCGAATACACACTTTGTGGGATTGAGTTTCATCCTGTACAGGTCTATGGTGTCAAAGGTTCTCTCTAAGTCTGTGACGTGAGCGCAGGCCTTCAAGATCTTTGTCAACATATCATCTACATATATCTCCATGGTCTTGCTAATTTGAACTTCAAATATCTTATTGATAAGACGTTGATACGTTGCCCCTGCATTCTTTAAGCTGAAGGGCATGACCTTATAGAAATATGTCCCCTTGTCTATAATGAAGGTTGTTTTCTCTGAGTCTTCGGCATTCATGAAGATCTGATTGTAGCCCAAATACACGTCCATGAAGCTCATGAGCTCATGCCCTACTGTAACATCTACCATCTGGTCAATCTGAGGTAAAGGATATCTGTCTTTTGGGCAAGACTTGTTCAGGTCGGTGAAATCTACGCACATCCTCCACTTTCTATTGGCTTTGGGCACGATGACGGCGTTTGATAACCACTCTAGGCATATAACCTCCCTGATGAATGCTGCCTCTTCCAACTTTCTGACCTCTTCCCTGATGATGTCGTACTTTTCCATGAAGTAAACTCTTTGTCTTTGTTTGATTGGCTTAGCGTCTTCTGTAACATCGAGTTTGTGGCACATAATCTTCGGGTCGATGCCAGGCATGTTTGCATGACTCCAAGTGAAGATACTCTGCCTCTTTTTTAAGAATTTTTTTAGCTCTTCCTTGATCTCCGGTTTTAAGGCCTTGCCGACTTTGACGGTTTTTTCCAGTTCGTCCTTATTGAGGACGATGGATTCCACCTCTTCCGCGACCTCTCCTTGCTTCAACTTCATTTCATCTCTAGGATCAAGAGTTTCAATGATATATGTGGTTATGGCTCTCTTATGGTCCTCCCTCTCTTCTGCCGAGTTGAAGTAACATTCCCACGCCGAGGTCTGGTCCCCCTGCACTTCCCTTACCCCATCAGGGGATGGGAATTGTAGTATTTGGTGGACCATCGACATCACGACTTCGAACTCCTTAAGGGAAACCCGTCTTATGATGAGGTTATATGCCGAGAAAACGTTTTTATCCATAACGAGGAAATTTATCTTCCGGGTTAACCTCTTAGGCCACTCGTCCCCCATTCACACATCCATATCATACATGCCCAACGGATGGACCTTTTCCCTGCTGAAGCCGGTCAACGGATGGTGATAAGGTACTAGCCTGGCTCTGCTAAGACCTAGGCTCTTAAAACAGGGCCAGAACATCACATATGTAGAACTTCCCCCATCTACGAGGATTCTCTGCATTTCACATCCATGAACCCGTGTTATAATTACCAAAGGGTCATCATGCGAAGCTAAGATACCTTTGAAGTCGAGTCGGGAGAATCCAACTACAAGGCTATCCATATCTACCTTCTTCCTCTTCTGCTTTGCGTCTGAAGATGCGAGATTCACAGCCTCTACTTTAGCCACTGATTGGGCCTATGCCACACGAGCTCTTCGGTCAGCTACTTTAGAGCCACCTCCAGCAAGTCCTCCATAGATGGTGCTAACTCTGAAGGAGACCATTCCAATCCTCTTCGCCGGCGTGTTGTCGCCTTTTGGTGGGAGGTCTGGATCGTCTTCATATCCCCATCTAAGTCATCGTCTCTTTTTGCTGGGGAACCATCTCGACATCTTTCATTTCTCTTCTTTTTTGTGACACCCCGCCTAATTAAATACCAGGCGATCAATCCTTTATTAAACTAAAATCAAGGTGAACAGCTGGTTCATTCTTAGCATCACTGTCGTAAATTTAAAATTTCAAATTAAACACCCTAAATAATTAAGCTAACTGTCAAAACCATTTAAAACCTTATTTCCATTTTTAGTGAATCCAATTATAAAACCTTTGACAATTAACAGTTTAAGAGACACACATTAATAGTAAGAATGTAAATGAACGTTCAAGAATTTAACAATCAAATAACAAATCCCAGCTTTAAAATACCAAAGGAAAACATCCTGACAGTAATAAATCCCGAAGTAAAAAAATACTGAAAGTAAATGAATTACAATCTCTGACAAAATCCAACTGGAAAAGGAAAAAGGGCGACACATGCCTAACTGGATAAAACAGAACTAGAAGTGGAGTCAACAATGAGGTCGTCCAAGCAATGGCCTGCAACTCCCATAAAAGCTACAGCACGTTCCATCCAAAGAATTCCAAGCATGACGCCCCTGTGGCTGGGCACCTGTAATACATATATATATATACACAAGAGAGAAGAGATAAAAGAAAACGGGTCAGAGCCAGATTGTAAAACAGTTTTAAAATTGTTTAGCAAGTATTTAAAATGCTTACCAGCTAATGCAACAATTATATTAGTATGCGAAACTCTCTTGATAATTCTCACCTCTCATCTAGTGTGCACGTCTACCGTACTAAAAATCTCATATATCTCTCTACCTTATTCTTCATAAGTCTTATCATGTGAAATTTAGGTTATGATATTCACATTAGAAAATCTATCTCTTCAAGATTTCTTACGTTATTTCACATTAGAAAGTCTTATCATGTGAAATGTATATACTATCTGCAACCCACATAAAAATCTATGGTGCAAAGTTTCCATATGTAAGTAGATATATATACTAATTTCTCATATAATATATATATATATATATATATATATATATATATATATATATATATATATATATATATATATATATATATACTATCTGCACCCCACATATAAACTATGGTGCTGGCATACTCTGCTATCAAGTCCCCGTATCACTCGTACTAAGGGAATACTAGTTCGGAATCACTCTCGAACTGTATTAACACAAAACACATACAAATGGAGGCGAAGAATAGTTCCCAGTCCTAAGAGGTCAGCACATACCCTCACATCTCTTAGGACTATCTGACTATCGATCCGATAGCCTATACCAAGGATTTCTATCTTCTAGGGTACGAGTCAATATCCCCCATGAAGGTCCCATTGAGATAAGACTGTCCCAGAGCGGTAACCTCAGGGATAGCAAGTAGCGCGGACATGATTTTTACACGTATATAGTATATGCATAAACACAGTCATATAAATATACTACTATTACCATATCAAGTTTAGGTACACTCTCACAACCCATAATCATGATATTTATCCTTATTACTCGTTATTTAGTCATCACGTATAACGGTTTGTCTCTTATTCATTTTATTTTCGAGATTTAATTTATTCCAACTCACTTCTCATCTATCAAAGTATTTCCTTTACCTAAGTACAATTTCAGTAATCCCTCACTCACCTTCTAATGCAACTCCTAGACATTTCGATTTTTAAGTCTACGCACGTTAGATTTCTTAGGTATGAATATGTCCCCGTTTACCCTTCATTTTTTCCCATTTCATTAAAGTTCCACTTAACGGGGTTACCTTGACCCTACTGGTCCTTTTTATGTTTCCTTATGTCCTAATAACATTAATCAAGATTTATTACGCATTTAATTGAGATTAATTCAACACAAGGAAAAATCTAGTTTTTTTCCGGAAGGGGTCGATCGATCGATCAAGCAGGTATGGCGAAATCTGCAGAATACTAGTTACGGGATCTATCATCCAAAATCGTCCAAATCCAAATTTTTAACTCCCAAACTCCCAGAAATTTATACCACAAACATTCTAAACCCAAATGAACAATATTCTACGTAAGGCATGCGAGTTTTCATAAAGAATCATGGATTAAAAGGGTCAAAATCTGTACAATTCTCATGAACCCTAAAAATTTCTTTAACTTAATTCTTGTCATTCCTTTTCCAAAATTTTTACTTCTAATCAATCATAAATTCGTGGCTTAACCTCTACATGTGAAGGGAATTTCCAGAATAATGTTTATATCTCTATAACATGCGATTTCTAATCTCCAACATGGGTTTTCTTTCATAAAAACTCATCCTAATCAACCGTAAACTAATATGAATGAAACATTAACTAAATTAATCCAGATAAATACTTTCCTGGGGATTTTTGTTTATGATTTGTGGATAAAATCAGTGTGGTGGTGATCCTCGTTACGCGATCTATCGTTTGGCGGTGACAGCGGTGCAAACGGAGGAGTTTTTGGCCTAGAACTCCTTGGTAAGCTTTCCCTTTCCTTATCCAATGGTCATCACTTGTTCTTGGTTGTGTTTACCCTTGAAGAAAACCCTAAGCATCTGATATAACCTTAGAATTTTCGTGGGTTTAATTACCCATAATTACGAAATGGCCAAAATGCCCTCCCGGGGTACTAAATAAGCCTAAAAACGCCCGAGACCCAAACTAAACCCCCGGGTACATTATTTTGACTATCTCGACCCTTCCGGACACTTTGGAGCACTCAAAATGACCATACGGGCAACTTATAATCTATTCATTTTATATAATAATAATTTAGTCATGACACGACACAGGCGCGTCCCGACTTAATTTCCATAATTGTCATTTTATTCACACGTGAGAATTTTTTTAAAATCAATCTCATATATTACTATACTCATCCAGTAACATTCAACTGATTTCCAATAATTACTAACTCTCATCACGCTAGTAAATATTTAAAACAACTTTTCGGATTAAAATTAAATTAATTTATCTCAATTAAATTTAATAAATCTCTAAATTTAAAAGTCATAAAAATACGGGATATTACATACTTCCCCCCCTAATAACGGAATTTCGTTCCGAAATTCAAAAAACAAGGCTTACCTGGTAGAACAATTCTGGATATCTTTCGCGCATATCTGCCTCGCGCTCCTAGGTGGATTCCTCCACATTATGATGCTCCCACTGGACCCGTACAAGTGGAACTACCTTCAATCTCAATCTCCTTTCGCTATGGTCTAGCATAACCACTGGTCTCTCCTCGTAATAGCTGTCAGGCTGTAAGTCTATCTCTTCTATCGCGATGTGGGTGTGAGCCATATCATCCCGAAGGTATCGTCTCAATGACGAGATGTGGAATACATCGTGGATGAGATGTAAATGCTCTGGCAGTCCCAATCTGTATGCTACAGGCCCAATCCTCTCGATAATGGGAAATGGTCCCACGTACCTCGGGGCCAATTTCCCTTTCTTCCCGAACCTCATCACTCCTTTCATAGGAGACACACGTAGTAATACTTGGTCCCCCACATTAAACTCTCGGAAGAACCGTTTTGCATCGGGGTAGCTTTTCTGCCTGTCCTGGGCTACCTGAATGCGACTCCTGATAATCTCAATCCTTGCGTAGGTTTCCTGAATCACCTCTGGTCCGAGAAACTTTTTATCCCCCACTTCTAGCCAACACGTTGGGGAACGACAATGCCTGCCATATAAAGCCTCGAATGGAGCCATGCCAATCGTGAACTGATAAGAGTTATTATAAGCGAACTCTACCAGTGGAAGATGTGGCTCCCAACCTCCTCCAAAATCAAGGACACACATGCGTAGCATATCCTCCAACATCTGATTAGTACGCTCTGTTTGTCCATCTGTCTGTGGGTGATAAGATGAACTCAATCTCAACTCTGTACCCATAGCCTCCTGAAATCTCTCCTAGAAACGCGACATGAAAATCTTGTCTCTATCTAACACAATATTCAGGGGCACCCCATGTAATCTGACAATCTCAGCAATGAACAACTGAGCATACTGACCCGTGGTATAGTCTGTTCGCACCGGTAGAAAATGAGCCACCTTGGTCAAACGGTCCACAATCACCCAGATGGAGTCGTGGTCCCGCTGTGATGTAGGCAACCCAGTAATAAAATCCATAAAAATACTCTCCCACTTCCACGCAGGTATTTCCAATGGCTGAAGCAACCCTAACGGTTTTTGGTGGTCTACCTTTACTAGTTGGCAGGTAGAACACTTGGACACGAACTAAGCAAAATCCTTTTTCATCCAACTCCACTAGTATTACCGCCTCATATCCTGGTACATCTTATCTCCCCCAGAATGTACCACAAATTGGTACCCGTGAGACTGGGTCATCACTGCATGACGTAAGTCTGCTCCTTCTGGGACCACCAATCTCCCATTAAACCTCAAACCCCCATCAGAACTAATAGAATAGGACTCAGCACTCTCAGCTAAAATTCGTATAATCTTCTCCTGGTAAAATGGGTCTGCGGTCTGTGCCTGTATCACCCTCCTAACAATCTAGGGTGTCACTGTCATGACAGATATGAAGGAACGGGCTACTGCGTCCTGGTGACCTAACTCTTTCCACTTTGCTTTCCAGATGTCTGCTATATCATCTACCGGTCTACGGCTCAACGCATCAGCAACTACGTTGGCCTTCCCCGGATGGTACTGTATGTCGAACTGATAGTCCTTCACAAACTCTAACCACCTGCGCTGACGCATATTCAGCTCTCGCTGAGTGAACAGGTACTGCAGTGACTTGTGGTCTGTGAACAAGCGAAATTTGTCCCCTAATAAATAGTACCTCCAAATCCTCAATGCAAAAACAACCGCTGCTAACTCGAGGTCGTGTGTGGGGTAATTTTTCTCGTGTGGCTTAAGCTTGCGAGAGGCAAAAGCTATAGCCTTCTCCTCTTACTGAACTACTCCCCCAAGTCCCCGTAAGGAGGCATCGGTGTAAACCAGATACTCCACGCCCGGTTTAGGTAAAGCAAGGACCGGTGCTGAAGTAATCTTGTCTTTCAGCTCATCGAAAGCCAATTGACAAGCATCGTCCCAAACATATGGTACCCCTTACGAGTCAGGTTCGTCAATGGACCCGCTATTTTGGAGAACCCCCGAATGAATATACTGTAGTATTCGGCTAATCCCAAGAAACTACGCACTTCCGTCAGTGTCGTGGGATGTCCCCACTCCCTCATCGCTAACACTTTACTCGGGTCAACAGCTATCCCTTATTCAGAAACAACATGTCCCAAGAACTGCACTTCACGTAACCAGAACCCGCACTTCTTGTACTTAGCATACAACTGATGCTCTCATAGAGTCTGAAGAACCTGACTCAAGTGCTCGTCATGCTCCTCCTCGGAGTGTGAATATATCAGGATGTCATCTATGAAGACGATGACAAACTGATCCAAGAACTCTCTGAACACTCGGTTCATCAAGTCCATGAATATGGCTGGAGCATTGCTGAGTCCAAATGGCATCACTCCTAACTCATAGGACGCATATCTTGTCAAGAAAGCAGTCTTCGAAACATCCTGCTCCCTAATACGTAGCTGATGGTACCCTGACCTCAAATCTATCTTCGAAAAGAAAGTTGCTCCCCTCAGTTGGTCGAACAGATCATCGATTCGAGCCAACGGATAACAATTATAAAACCTTTGACAATTAACAGTTTAAGATACACACATTAATATTAAAAATGTAAATGAACGTTCAATAATTTAACAATCAAATAACGAATCCCAGCTTTAAAATGCCAAAGGAAAACCACCTGACACTAATAAATCCCGAAGTAAAAAATACTGAAAGTAAATGAATTACAATCTCAGACAAAATCCAACTGGATAAGGAAAAAGGGCGACACATGCCCAACTGGATAAAACAGAACTAGAAGTGGAGTCAACAATGAGGTCGTCTAAGCAATGGCCTGCAACTCCCACAAAATCTACAGCACGTTCCATCCAAAGAATCCTAAGCATGACGCCCATGTAACTGGGCACCTATAATACATATACATATATATATATATATATATATATATATATATATATATATATACACAAGAGAGAAGAGATAACAGCAAACGGGTCAGAGCTCGATTGAAAACAGTTTTAAAATTATTCAATAAGTATTTAAAATGCTTACCGGCTAATGCAACAATCATATTAGTATGCGACAATCTCTTGAGAATTCTCACCTCGCATCTAGTGTGCACATCTACCGTACTAAAAATCTCATATATCTCTCTACCTTATTCTCCATAAGTCTTATCATGTGAAATTTAGGTTATGATATTCACATTAGAAAATCTATCTCTTCAAGATTTCTTACGTTATTTAGAATAACTCCGTAGCATTATAAAGATTCTGAATACTTATAGTGAAGTGAAGCGTTTATTCATTTCTTAACTACTTATACGCACAGTATAAAGTTCCCATATAGACATACGTACATATATATTAATTACACATGTAATATATATACTATCTGCACCCCACATAAAAATCTATGGTGCAAAGTTTCCATATGTAAGTAGATATATATACCAATTTCTCATATAATATATATATATATATATATATATATATATACTATCTGCACCCCACATATAAACTATGGTGCTGGCATACTCTACTATCAAGTCCCCGTATCACTCGTACTAAGGGAATACTAGTTCGGAATCACTCTCGAATTGTATTAACACAAAACACATAAAAATGGAGGCGAAGCATAGTTCCCAGTCCTAAGAGGTCAGCACATACCCTCACATCTCTTAGGACCATCTGAGTATCGATCCGATAGCCTGTACCAAGGATTTCTATCTTCTAGGGTATGAGTCAATATCCCCCATAAAGGTCCCATCGAGATAAGACTGTCCTAGCGCGGTAACCTCAGGTATAACAAGTAGCGCGGGCATGATTTTTACACATATATAGTATATGCATAAACACAGTCATATAAATATACTACTATTACCATATCAAGTTTAGGTACACTCTCACAACCCATAATCGTGATATTTATCTTTATTACTCGTTATTTAGTCATCACGTATAACGGTTTGTCTCTTATTCATTTTATTTTCGAGATTTAATTTATTCCAACTCACTTCTCATCTCTCGAAGTATTTCCTTTACCTAAGTACAATTTCAGTAAGCCCTCACTCACCTTCTAATCCAACTCCTAGACATTTCGATTTTTAAGTCTACGCACGTTAGATTTCTTAGGTATGAATATGTCCCCGTTTACCCTTCATTTTTTCCCATTTCATTAAAGTTCCACTTAACAGGGTTACCTTGACCCTACTGGTCCTTTTTATGTTTCCTTATGTCCTAATAACATTAATCAAGATTTATTGTGCATTTAATTGGGATTAAGTCAACACAAGGAAAAATCTAGTTTTTTTCCAGAAGGGGTCGATCGATCGAACAGTCAATCGATTGATGCTCTAGGCTCGATCGATCGATCAAGTAGGTATGGCGAAATCTGCAGAATACTTGTTACGGGATCTATCATCCAAAATCGTCCAAATTCAAATTTTAACTCCCAAACTCCAAGAAATTTATACCACAAACATTTTAAACCCAAATGAACAATATTCTACGTAAGGCATGCGAGTTTTCATAAAGAATCATGGATTAAAAGGGTTAAAATCTGTACAATTCTCATGAACCCTAAAAATTTCTTTAACTTAATTCTTCTCATTCTTTTTCCAGAATTTCTACTTCTAATCAATCATAAATTTGTGGCTTAACCTCTACATGTGAAGGGAATTTCCAGAATAATGTTTATATCTCTATAACATGCGATTTCTAATCTCCAACATGGGTATTCTTTCATAAAAACTCATCCTAATCAACCCTAAACTAATATGAATGAAGCATTAACTAAATTAAGCAAGGTAAATACTTGCCTGGGGATTTTTGTTTCTGATTTGTGGATGAAATCAGTGTGGTGGTGATCCTTGTTACGCGATCTATCGTTTGGCGGTGACGGCGGTGCAAACGGAGGAGTTTTTGGCCTAGAACTCCTTGGTAAGCTTTCCCTTTCCTTCTCCAATGGCTGTCACTTGTTCTTGGTTGTGTTTACCCTATAAGACAACCCTAAGCATCAGATATAACCTTAGAATTTTCGTGGGTTTAATTACTCATAATTACGAAATGTCCAAAACGCCCTCCTGGGGTACTAATTAAGCCTAAAAACGCGCGAGACCCAAACTAAACCTCCGGGTACACTATTTTGACTATCTCGACCCTTCCGGACACTTTGGCGCACTCGAAATGACCATACGGGTAACTTATAATTTATTCATTTTATATAATAATAATTTGGTCTGACACGATACAGGCGCGTCCCGACTTAATTTCCATAATTGTCATTTTATTCACACGTGACAATTTTTATAAAATCAATCTCATATATTACTATACTCATCCAGTAACATTCAACAAATTTCCAATAATTACTAACTCACATCACGCTAGTAAATATTTAAAACAACTTTCCGGATTGAAATTAAATTAATTTATCTCAATTAAATTTAATAAATTTCTAAATTTAAAAGCCATAAAAATACGGGGTATTACATTTTTGGGGTCCTCTCTTACCCTCTTAGGAGCCTTACCATCAACATACGTCCTTAACTTCCTGGATTTCAACATCTTCTCGATCTCATCCTTTAACGCGAAGCACTTGTCTGTCACATTACCGTGGTCTAGGTGGAACTCACACCACAAGTTCTTGTTCCTCTTATGTGGAGGAGCCTTTATCTTATCTATCCATCTCAGCGATCGATCATTATGATCTCATTGAGGATGTGTTCGCAACTCAAAGTTAGAGAAGTATAATGTGCAAATTTGTCGTCGACTGACCTCTTTTTTCCATCTTTCTTGCTTTGAAATTTCCCGCTGCCACTTCCATTCTCATCCTCATACTTAGCGGCCATATCCTCTTAGGCGTTCATGACCTTTCTTGTGGTTTCCAATAGCTCAGCCATAGACTTGGGAGGGTCTTCCACAAGTTTCCATAGCAACTTCCCCTTATAGAGTCCTCCAATGAAGGTTGTCATGGCTATATTCTCTTCATAATCTTCAACCTCCAATTTCTCTTTGCTGAATCTAGAAAAGTAGTCTCTTGGGCTCTCGTTCTTGCCTTGCTTGACGAACAACAGATGAGTGGTCTTATTTTGAGGTCTTACCCCAAAACAGAAATTGTGAATGAACCGTTCTGCCAAGCCCTTAAAGTTGTCAATCGAGTTCTTTAGAAGAAAGGTGAACCAGATGTGTGCAACTCCTGTTAAAGTCCTGGAGAAGGCCCATCACTTCATCTCATCAGGGATTGAATAAATGTCCACCATAGACTGGTACATCTCAATACGATGCATAGAGTTAGTCCTACTGTCATACTTAGGAGACACCGTAGGTGGTTTGAACTTGGCAGGGGTTGGGAAGTTCACTATCTTAGTCACGAATGGGGAGCCCTCTGAGAAACCTCTTTGTAGTGGGTCCCGACTTTTGATGAGGTCTCATATCTTCTCTTCAAGATATTGGATGGAGTCATTCCATGGCCTAGCAACGTCAACCTGGCCGAGGTTATCCTTAACCACCTCCAAGGGGTGGACTGAGGGTTCCCCAGCTGCAGCACAACGTCGAATGTTAACCTCCTAGCCACAATCTCGGCTATGTTGAGGTCGACCATGATAAGGACGATGTTCCCCATTTCCCCTTCGTGACCCTGCGGCACTTCTTGATCTTGATTACCTTCGTCTTAGGTCATTTACTGGGCAAGCCTTTCAAAGGTCGACCCTCTGCTCAAGTGATCAAAGGCTGATCCTCTTGGTTGGGAAACATCGTCTCTTCTATTCATACAGCCTCGTCTTTGGTGAATAGGACGTACAGTATTGTTCGAAACCTCATACGGTTCCCAGCAGTCCTCTGGAGCATCTTCAGCCTTCATATCATCATACCTATCCTCAGGGAAAGGGTGTCCTTGCCTCCCCAAATGCAAACGCCTAGGGTCAGTGACATCCCTCCTCCATTGAGGTGTAGGTTGGTCTTTTTGTGGAGCCTGGGGTGGTCCCCTGGCTTCAGGATGGGGCTGAGCGGCCGCCGGAATGATCATCTCCGGTGAGACCCCGGGTGGCCTCATTATATTTTGACTCAGCTGTGCAAATTGCTCCTTTATCGCTTGTTGTGTTGCTGCCAAGGACCTCAAGGCTGTTGCCACCTCAGCCATTTTGGACTGGGGTGGTGCCTGACTGGAACTAGGCCCTCCAGCACCGGGTGGTGGTGGAGGTTTTAGTAACTCCGGCGCCATACGGTGAAACTGAAGAGATCGTGAAGGAGGTGAGCTTAAAAACAATATAGGAGCTCTTACAATGATGGTTCAAATCCAGTAACGGTGGGGTTGGACCACCACCAAAGAATCCTATGAAGAGTAAGCTAAGATAGGAAGCAGATTACTATCTTCTGTTCCCACAGACGGCGCCAATATGATGATGCTGAAAATAGCACCACCCTTCAAGGTGTTTGTAAGCTCAAATCAGTGATAACAATGGAAGCTCAAGTATATGCTAGATGTAAGAGATTGAAATGAGGATGAGCGGATGAACACCAATATATAAGTGGTTCATCCAATTAGGCCTACATCCACTATCCAAGTGAGTGAGTAAGATCACTAAAATAGGGCACTAATGGCCATGGATACAATCTCTCAAGCTTTCTCTCTCTACTGTATAATTTGACAGAGTTTTAGCTAGGGTTGTCATTTTGGATGCCTTTGAAAAGTAGAGGATGATCTCTATATATAGTGCTTGGGGGGTAATGTACCCCCAAGCATTCAATGAGCATGTTCATGAGGATCGAACAAGTATGAGAATGACACCTGGATAATCTTATATAGATAATGATGACCTCAATGTTCCTTCACGTGGTGGGAATGATTCAGTTATAACAGATTTGTCCACATGTCTCATGCCATGCATGTACGCATTAAACCTCGACCATCTTTGCTTGATACCAACCTCGGCCTGGGTGAGTACGAGGCTGGTGAGATACGACCCCTGCCTTGGAAGGGAAGACGACCTTGGCTGGGATTCCAGCCGAGGATAGATACATGAAACGTCGGCCAGGGCCGAGGTTGACCTTACAATTGATGTTAAGCCTGCAGGGCTGCGAATTCTCTTACGGTGCTTGCAACGTCGGTTAGGGTTGATGTGGGCGTTGGAGGGTGATTATCCCAGGAGTCCTTATTGACCTCGACTGATGACCAGCCGAGGTAGATGTATGGGATAAGTGCGACATCAGCTATGGATGACCAGATAAGAGTTGTGCTCCAAGGTTATAGATAATCTCGGCTGCGGCCGAGAAGAGGTCTGTAGTAAAATGGGGCGTCGACTGTGGCCGATCTTAGTAGGACAATGTTGCTGATAAGGCTTCATGAACTTCAATTACCTCGGCTATCATAAAGCCGAGGTTGAGATCTATGGATTGTCTGGTACACTTTGGGCATATCATTATATACATATACCCCAGGACTATTTCTAAAGGTCTAAAACACCTAAATGAGCTTATAAAACCTCCCGAAACACATTTCAATTATTTTTTTTCAACATATATATTTTATTATGGTTAAATGTCACGTAACCATAAATTATTTACTATGTGATTTATTTTCTACAGGTGAACCTATCCTATCAAAATGAGTCATATGATTATGTAATCGTTACTGAACATTTATTTTCAATTTAAATTCCACTAATTTAATTTGAACCCCATTGGTTCAATTTATCCTCGAATTTATTCCAAAATTATTTAATTAAATTCTGTCATATAATATTTATTTCGAAAACACGGGGTATTACAATGAGATTATATAACATTATCATTTTCTCTAAAAATTGAAATATATATACTTTTAGAATCTCAAAGAAAATACAAAAACAAATTGTGTATTTTTTAATCTTATGGTATCTAGGAATCATTTTTTCACCCTTCATGTATCTTTGATCTAAAAGATAACCTAAATCACTTAAAACCATAAAATGAAAAATCATTCACATATTATTTGAATTGATGGGTATAATAATGAAATGAAATAAAGCCAGAAAACTAACCTAAGGTAGTATCTTTTGTTAAACCTCCAATGAAAATCTTTTGACAATATAAAACACCAACATAGGTTTCAGAGAGATAGAGCATTAATAGAAACTCCAAGTGATATAAATATGTAAATATTAACAATACAGAAAACGAACTCGGGACGGGATCCATTGACGAACTCAAATTTCTTGGAACCGATGGCAATCTATCATATTATCGTTTACTAATAATACATATCATTTCATTAATAATAATATAGCTACTACTACGAATGAAATAAAATAAACCCGGAAATCTAACCTAAGGTAGTATCTTTTGCTAAACATGTGATGAAAATATTTCTGCAATATAAAATACAAATATAAGTTTCAAAGAGATAGAGTTGTAATAGAAACTTCAAGTGATATAAATATATAAATATTTATAAAAGAGAAAACTAACCCCGAGACTTGCTCTATTAAAGAAATTAGATTTCTTAGAACTCTTGCCAATGAGCTTTTGGGAGATTTAGAGCACAGTGTTTGGTTAGGGGCTCAGGATCACAATAGAACGATGTGTACTTGAATTATGGTGATTGTTATGATCTCTAATATTGCTTTTATTTAGCACTTATATCGATAGTATAAGGAGAATTTTGGCATGCGGGTTGTGCAGATATCCACTAAACAGACATGGACCATTCATCTTTCTCATATTAAAACGTAGATGAATCTCAAAGATTAAAATAATAGAATGGGAGTTTATTAGTGTTTACAAAGTCCTTCCACTTGTATTGGTTAAATGATGAGAAAAATCTAATAGAGTCTTCCATAATATATTTATAACTAGCATGCAACCTGCGCAATGCACGACCACATATGATTTTTCATAATAATTTGATACATACACATTGTAAATATATTATCATGATCATATTCCCTTTGAACGTAAATTTTAAAATTAGTTATCACCCGAAAATATATTTTTCAAGAAAAATATGAAATTTATTAATTGAAGTACAGTAAATCGTGAAATGTCTATAAATAGTTGAAAATGGGAAAATAATGAGTTTCATAAGTAATTGCCAATAAAAATTAAGGACATCTTACAAAAAATGTTATCTTTGATTTTTAAACAAAAATTATAGTTTTGGAATATAATTTTTTTAATCGAATTTTTCCAAGATAGTATAAATAAATAACAAAACATTAGTTGGTAATATAATAGTGAAGCCAAGCCTACCCTTGCTTCTTGATCAAGTTGATTGCCTATGAGTGTACCCAACCATTGCTAAAACTCATTTAAAGTTCATACGACATCTAACTATAAATAGGTTATATTGAAGAATGACAAATAATTTTTAAAAGAGGAAATCAATTATTGAGAAACAATTATCGGGAGTTATGGATAGAAGGCAAAGTATTTGTTAGCATTTCGCATAAAGTATTAGTCTTAAAACTCATCACATTTAGGTCTGGTAATGCTTGTAGCTTCGAAAACATTTAAGTCCCATGTTCATAATTCAAGAATATAGATACGGCAACTGAAAATGACAATTACTTAGTAAATCCAAAGTATGTATGAGGAGCCTTGATTTGGACATATTAAGAGCACCACCACTTTATATAGTTAACTGAATAATTTATTTTTATAATAATAAAGAAATTTATGAACCATATTATGTCACGTATACTCCCTTTACAAAAATTGCCAAGAATTACGTTGTTGCATGTTAGAAAACTCAACAACTATATTAACAATGGATAAAAAAATTAAGAATACAAAAGTAAGAAAAAATAAATTTATTATCACTAAAGAACTATGAATGACCAATCATTAACACAAACAATATATACTAAAGAACCTTCGCATACATCGTTCAACTCTATACGATCGAAGACTTGCACATACACACACACACAGATAAAAAAAAGATACGACAAAGAGTTAGCGGTAAATTAATATATTGATGTTATATATGTTGGTGTAAGAGACTATCGATCAAATTATGAAGGTAAAACGTAAGGGTCATTCATAATATCACTATTTATTATTTAAAGAGATTTGAGCGTGCATTTGAGAGGGAGAAATGCCATATGGATTTGAGCCAATTATAATTATGGAGGGGCAATGAACAAACTAAAATTGAGAGTAAATCAAAGAGGTGTAAAAAATTAAAAGGCTCGATAAGAAAAAAAATCTAATGATAAGAGTGTGAAAGAGCAAAAGAACGGAGCGAGTGAACATTGACACGTGGCTAGGGTAAAGGGTCTTCAAAATTTATGGCAACTTCCATTTTATAAGTATTATATATATTTTATAAAATGTAAATTAGTTTGTTTTGCGAACAAAAACATAAACAACTTAGTTCATGTAATTCTCTGTATTTTTAGAATAAGATATTACGGCGAAATTAAATTTAAGAATTTCGGATTTATTTTGAGAATAAGTTAAATTGGGAGGTTTAAAATTAAACAAGTAAATTTTTTAATTTAAATAAACTTTTCTTCATGATTATATAAATATAAAACTCAATTGGACATAATGGGCTTGCTAGTGAAAAATAAATCACGCATAAAAAAATTACGGGCGCGTGTCGTTGGAACATAATAAAAATGTATAATTGAAGTAGAAATAATTGGGATGCATTTTGGAAAGTGTTAAAGGCTCGTTTAGGTGTTTTAAATCCTTAAAATAGTCTCGGGTCAATAGTATATAGGTTGGGGAGCTTTTGGGTTAGTTTGGTTGATTCGAGTCCATTTAGGAGTCCAAAAGTTGGGTTGTAAGCCCAACTCCCCCACTATCATTTTAAAAAAACTAAAAACAACAGTTAATGGGAGAGAATAGGACAATGGCCAAAAGAGAAGAAAATGACAAGAAATGAAGGGAAAATCTAGGGGATTTCAAGAGACTTTCTCCTACGAATCTTTAAAGAAAGAATTCTCTTGCTTAATTTATGTTTTCAATATATTCCTTAATGCATCATAATTTTCCCTTAAATTCCTGGGATCTAGGTATGAGTATGATTGATTTGATGATTAACAATACATGTAGATTTAATGTAGATTTTGTCCCATAAATTTCGATATCATAAACCTGAAAATTGAGGGTAGAATCCGTAAGATTTTAATAGTTAAATTTGGGATATTTTGACTAACTAATGTAGAGATGTTACTGTTAATTAATGAACTGAAATCTTGATGTGGATCCCCTAATTAATGCCTCTTATTGTGAATTAAATCTGGTTGGGATTTGGAGAGTGTTCAATCGTTAAAATCTTTAAATGGTTTTAAATTGTTGAAGTTGGAGATATCATTCTGGGTTTAAATGTCTAGGCTGGCGTATAATTGTTATGGGTTTTAAGATGAACTCAGAAGAACTGAACTGCGAAACGGAGTGGGGAAGAATATGCAAGGTCGTTTGAACTAGGTGGGTTCTTGTTTGAACGACGTGCAATGTCGCGCGAATGACCCCACTGCTCGTTCGAGCGATGTGAGAGTTGTTCTCATGCTTCGTTCCTTTACTGATTGGGTTAGGTTTTGGTTTTCTTTGTTACTGTATATGGGATTAAAGTGAGAAATTATTAAGAATACTTATATGCCCACATTTAATTTGTAATACTTATAATTAACTAGTTGGTTAAGTAATTATTTTATAGAATGGAATTAATAATTTATTAGATGGTGAATTATTAATAAATGAAAAGAGTTGTGGAATTTAGTTGGACTTTTATGGTAATTATGGACTAATTACCTATACATATTATATGAGATAATAATATGTACTATTATGTATCTGTGTGGACATACCAATATTCGTGGACTGTCCTATCATATCGATCGTTCGTGCATTCGGATCGGGTATCACATGTCGGCACAGGTGGGCTTGACGTTGTGTAGGTAATATAAGTACTACATGGAGGTGCCATCTACGAGAGGTGGGTGTTGTTGCTGACCCATCTTATGTCACCTCTAGGTATGGGTCATGAACAAGTATCTTGTGTAGGGACCGCCTTCAATTTCTGCGTGTTTTGTGATGTCCACTTAGGATAAGAAATTCCTCCAGACTTACATGTAGATTGCGAATTAGACACCAATGGTAAATGTCTTTGTGTGTCAAATATATGAATAATCACCAGGACTTGAATGAAATAAATTTAATTGTCTAAGAATGTGGACAATAATTATATTTTGACCCTATAATGCATAATAGATGTTCATGTCTTATATATAAAAAACTTATGAGACTAGGATAAATGGGTGTTGGCAATTAAGTGTAGGGATTACATTTAAATATTTAATTATCGATATATTCATTCTATAAATTTGAGACTATGTCATAATCATTATTTGGGGCATTTTGGGATGTGAACAATATCACACTTAGATGAACGGTGAGGTGTTAAACGTATGTGTGTGACAAAGGGGGAATATTTATTTTGCATCCACTGTATTATTGCATCATAAATTAATTAACTTAATTCTTGCACACCTCAGGCTTTGATCCAAATTTTAATATTTTTCTCCCCGGGTGCTTCTAGATAGGGATAGCTAAATTGTGCCACAGCAGTCTTGCAGTCTCACTTTCTCTTCAGATTTCAGATCATTCGATTCTAGCATAGGTGCTTTTCTTGCTATAGCTATTTATTTATTTGGAACATTTGTAAGGGCATATGCTCGAGACTTATTTACTTTAAGTTGGTTGAGACTTCGATTAATCTAGTTGAATTTATTATTTTATTTGTGATGGTTTGGATCTGTTTAGTTATTGTGAATATATTCATGAAATTTCAATTATGGACCTTAAATAATACTTATTTTATATTCGTATTTGTGCTAAGAATGGTATTAAATGACAAGAAAGCCCTATATTTGGCGTATCGTGTCTGACCCCAGCCTTTACGTAAGAAAATAGGAGTTGTTACACTTCACTCCCGTAAAATAAAAATTATGATAAGCATCATCTCGATAAGCTTTATCTCATTATTGAAAAGTTGAAACATCAAGTATTAGTGTATTAGCATTTGTCCCACATTGAAAATTTAAATAGAAGGAAGTTAATTAATAGAATGTGGATCATTAATACTGGTCACCCTTGATCAGGGGCTTCACACCTAATGAACCCTATGGATTGATGAATTTTTATTGACAAACAATATTTGATCATGCATAATATTTATAGGACTTATATTTGAAAACTTGTCACTTAAGTCGTTTAATTCAATATTAAACTATCTAAGAAACTCCGAACTGTTTTTGGGGGAAACTCCTCTCTTTAAATCAAACAGATTAACAACAAGATGTGTTTGATAAAAAATGTTTGAGAGATGTTCAAGATTATGTAACTAGTTTTGAAAAATAAAACTGAAACAGTTTAAATCAATTTAAATCAGCACACCAACAAGAATGAGATAAGGAGATGTAGAAAGATTATGTACACACAGTTTGTAACATGGTAAAACCTCACCCAGCTGAAGAAACATCCACGGTGACTTCTAAGTCACAAACCAAAAATCCACTAAACCAAAATATACAAGTTACAAGTTATTTAATAGACATGAAAACAAAACAGACCTATACAAGTTTAGAATACGTACCCACTGGTTTGATTCTAACTTCTCTGTAGTTCTGATGTTGTTGTGGCTTTCTCAGCTTGCTAACTTCTCAACACTTTGTTCCAGCTTTACGTCGACTCTTGATGTTTCAATATCTTTTGGCCAACACTTCTTACGTTGTAGTGTGACAAGTGTTTATGACAATGTTCTAACACATGCATGCACACACGCACACTTATTTATACAAACAAGTCCTATCAAATTACAGAAAGATCTGAATGATTAAGGCTTTTCAATTTATCTCTTCTTTAGAAACAAAAGACTTTCTTGATCTTTCAAACTAACCCAGAATCCAAGGTTACCTTGCTCAGAAGACGACCAAGGTCTTAAGAAATTTCAGAGGGTTTTGAAATTGTAAATCACCAATTGCGATTCCAACTAGATCATAAGTCTTGTTTCATAAGAACTAGAAACCGAAAATGAATTTGTTGATTCTTGAGTTGTGAAAACATTTACAAAAAAATAATCAACAAATATGATTTCCCAAGATGAGAAACGAAATAATGCAGATCTAAGAGATATATGACATAAAATAGCAAGATCTACAGTTTCTATAAAAAGAAATAGAGATTAAACTTAAAATACCTAAGTTGGTTAGAAGGTCTAAAACTCACAGGATACAACCCACGAACAACCTTCAAACCATCTCCAAAACAACTCTCAAACACTCAGGTTTGGTTTTGGTTGTAAACTGATTTTGGATTTAAAATGAGTTTAGGTTTAGAAAATGATTTTAGGGTTTGGACGATTTTAGGGTTTTCTCTCTCTGGCTTCTCTCTATTTTTCTTCTCTCAGTATGACGAACTGGCAAAAGTTCCAAAGTGCTGAGGCTCCGGCTCCTTTTATACCAAGCAAGGAAGGATCAAGAACGTCAGCTCTAATCTAATGGCTATGATTGAGTCTTTAGTAGTTGACTCTCATCCAACGGCTTAACAACAGCGATGGATTAAAGTTTGTTGATTAGTCTAAAGAGGGTTCACATGGATTGGGATAAAATGCATGCAGTATGTTGATTAAATAGATCCAAGGGCTGATATTGCGTACTGATTCTGTGTCTAACAGAAAACACAAATCAAGCCCTCGTAACATTGACAGGTGTAAGGCTCGGATGAAACCAAGATCACGTGTTTTTAAACTAATTACACACACACCCTCAAGTCTCAAGTGCTTTCGGACTCTACCCAACGAAACATTCAGCCAAGTTTAGTTAAAACCAATTATGACAAAATGACCCCAAATGTTTTTAAAACCCAATTTTTATTATGCAGAAAACCATTTAAAAATTATTTAAAAAATTCCAAAATTAGTAAAAACTTATTTTAAAAGGGAATTAACTCACACAAGCAATTAATGCAATATATATATTATGTATGCAATCCTAGTGTGTGTGGTTGAGAATTTACCTTTAAATGAATTAATTGAGGCATCATGTGTAGAATCTGAGGTTCTTTTGTATCTAGGAATTGGGACTCAAATTTTGTCACAATTTTCAAACTAGATGAGCACTTATACAATGTAGACTCAAGTAAGTCAAGAGTACAAGGTGCTTCAACCTCCCCCTTTGGAAATATGAGACAAAATATCCTTTGAGTCAACTAGGACTCGTAAGGATACGAACAAAAAAAAAGAAAAATCTATTCCTATACAAAAATTATGTCTACCCATATCCTAGAAAAAGAAAGTTGCATAACTCAACTAATTACAAACCAATATCCTAACAACATTTGTTGTAGACAACGGTACGGATTGCTGCAAATAAAACTAAGATCAAGATTTTTAGAGATATGTACAAGAAAGAATGAACTCATAAGACTCAAATTTCTCCCCCATTTTGTCTCAAATGGACAAAGGGGAAAAAAATACTGAAGTCACCCGAGTTTATTCAGCACAAATCATGCCGGTCGATTTTTGCAAAGAATGAAATCTATTATAATCCAAAGATTTAGTAAACATATCTGAGAGCTGCAATTCAGTGGGAAGATAGTTAATCTTTAATTCCTTAGTTTCAATTAATTCGCACATAAAATGATGTCTAATTGCTATATGTTTTGTTCGCAAGTGTTGAACAGGAATGTTAGAAATATCGATCGTGCTTTGATTATCACAATAGAGATGCAGTTGGTATTCCTGAATGACATAATCATTTAGAATTTTCTTAAGCCAACGTAATTGGACACAGCAGCTACCAACAACAATGTATTCAGATTCAGCTGTAGATAAAGAAGTGCAGTTTTGTTTCTTACTACTCCATCCTACCAAATTATTACCGATATAGTAACATGCCCCTGATGTGCTCTTACTATCATCAGTACACCTTGCCCAGTCGGCATCAGTGTATCCTATTATAGTACTAGGAGTATCATTGGTGTAATAGAGTCCCAAATTTAGAGTTCCTTTCATGTATTTAATGATTCTTTTTACACAAACTAAGTGGCTTTCTTTAGGATTATTTTGATAATGAGCACACACGCAAACTGAGTACATAATATCAGGATGTGAGGCAGTAAAATATAGTAAGCTTCCTATCATACTAAGATATAGAGTAGGATCTATGGATCTTTCACTCTCATCTTTAGATAATTTGACCGTAGTATTCATGGGAGTTCTAGCTTCTTTGGCACTTTCAAGCCCGAATTTTTTAACAACATCTAAAGCATATTTCGATTATGAAACAAATAAACCATCTGAATTCTGTTTGACTTGAAAACCCAAGAAAAATTGCAACTCCCTCATAAGAGACATTTGAAACTCTTTATGCATAATTTCAAAATGATTTAACTTCTGAAGGGGAAGTTGATATCGTCGACATATACTTGAGCTATAATAATATCTTTGTCAAAATGTTTGACAAATAGAGTTTGATCATTTTTGCCTCTATTAAAACCTTTATCTAAGAGAAATTTGGAAAGACGCTCATACCAAGCTCTTGGCGCTTGTTTCAGACCATACAACGCCTTTTTAAGACGATAAACATGATTTGGATTTTGAGGGTCAATAAACCCTTTGGGTTATTCAACATAGGTCTCTTCAGTCAAGATTCCATTAAGAAAGGTTGATTTTACATCCATTTGGTAAAGCGTAAAGTGTAAGTAATAGGCTATTGCAAAGATAAGACGAACAGATTCTAGACGAGTAACTGGAGAAAATGTCCCGTTAAAATCTATTCCTTCAATTTGGGAATATCCTTGAGCCACTAATCTAGCTTTGTTATTATCCTACATTCATCAAATTTTTTTAAATAACCAACGTGTGCCAATAACCGTTTTATGATCAGGCCTAGGTACAAGATACCAAACATCATAATGATAAATTGAAGAAGTTCTTCATGCATGGTACAAATCCATGGAGGGTCATTCAATGCCTCATTTACATTATTTGGTTCCACAAGGGAAACAAAACATTCATAATGAGCACAGATTCTTAATTGAGATTTTGTACGTACGGGATCACAAGGGTTACCAACAACGTTATCTATGGGATGATCTTTAGAAACCCAGTTAGGTACTTAAAGTTTCTCAGTAGGTAAAGAATCATCTATTTCTGGAGAGTCATTTTCTAAAACAATTTCAGAATCTTCCACAATAGTTGGTTCTCCAGTATTACTCTCAACAGTAGTGTCACTTGAAACAAAGTTTATAGATTCCATTAAAGTCTTTGTGCGAAAATTGTAGAGATGGTATGCTCTACTGTCGGGAGAATATCCTAGGAAGATAGCTTTATCTTCACGAGTCTCAAATTTGGATAAGAGTTATCTATCTTTACAGTTTTAACATGTACTACCAAAAGTTCTAAGGTATTTAAGATTGGGCTTCTTACCATACCACAGTTCGTAAGGAGTTTTTTTAGAATTTTTCCTAAGATAGACCCTATTAATAATGTGACACGCAGTACGAATTGATTCTAGCCAAAAATATTTAGGTAAACACTTGGCATGAATCATAACACGTGCCATCTCTTGAAGGGTACGATTCTTTCGCCCAACAATTCCATTTTGTTGAGGAGTCTTAGGAGCACTAAATTCATATTTGTAACCATTATAGTCACAAAACTCTATAACACCTGCGTCTATAAATTCTCCTCCTCTATCACTACAAATTTTATTTACTTGAGTGTCCTTCTCATTTTTAATATGAGGTAAGATTTTCAAAAAGGTTCTGAAAGTGTCTGACTTTTGTTTTAAGAAGGACACCCAAGTAAACCTGGTGAAGTCATCTACCATAACTAGACTGTAACTGTGTCCACATAGAGTAACAGTGTGAGAAGAACCCATTAGGTTATATGGATGAGATCCAAGGGTTTAGAGGTAAGGATATCGTTAACTTTCTTATGAGGTGCCTTAACAATTTTTTCTTCCTGACATGATCCACAAACAATGTTAGAGATAGGTTTGATCTTTTGAATTCCTCTAACTATTTCTAGTGAAGACAGTCTACTAAGGCTATCGGAATTTATGTGACCCATCCTATTATTCCATATTTCATTGTCATCCATTCTGGAAATGTTACAAACTTCAGTACTATTCTAAATAGTATAACAATTGTCGGGAGTCCCGAGTCTTGTAATTATGCACTCACTTTTTTCATTTAAAATCTTATAATTATTCTTTGAAAATGTGACAGTATGGTTTGAGTCATAAAATTGCGAGATACTAAGTAGGTTAGCCTTAAGACCTTTTACTAGAAGAACATTTTCCAGCACGAGCAATCCTTCTTCTTGGAGTGTTCCTTTACTAATCATTTGAGATGATACACCATCACCGAAAATAACTTTTCCTCCAGCAATGCTGGTTTTGTTTAAAAGTTTTGTATCATCCCCCAGTCATATGTTTTGAACACCCAGAGCCTAAATACCAACCAGAAGGGGTGTGTTCAGCTTTTAAAGCAGTAATCACAATGTTACACTTCATTTGGGGCAATAGCTCTTCTTTTCTAACCCAAACAGCTCTTGTTTTTATTTTGTGCTTATTTGCTCTCATTTGAAAAAATTTGTGAGCAATAGATTTTTGTTGAAAAATATTTTACGCTTGCATTTGAGTTTTATGGAGGATAAGAGCGTTTGGTTTAGAAAAGTGCCTAAGAATTCTTCTTGTAAATGATCTTTTAGATATGGTCTTTCTCTTTCTATAGTTAGAGTTTTTATCTAGTTGTCTAGGCAGAACATAATTGTTACGGCTTCTCCTAGATTAGTTAAAGTTTTGGTATAAAGGAGTATTACAGACAGGATTAATTAAGCGTCTAGAGTAGCATCCTTCGAAAGAATGTCCATATATGTCATAGTAAGAGCAATACAGATTGCTTGAAGAGGGTATCTCCTTAGGAAAGTCTTTAAATATAGGTTTCATGGGATTTTGATGTTGAAACTTATTCCTATGGAGTACAATTTGAACTGCAAAATCAGTCTTCCTAATCGGAGGGAAGACGTATTTAGCCTTAGGTAGACTATCACACTTAGAGTGACTTGATTCCCCAATATCCAACTTTTGTTATTTTTTATCAAACTCATCATTTATGGATTGAAAATCTGGACAAGCTTCCATAGGTCTTTTACCACCTGACACAAACTTGATTGATTCAAAGTTTTTAATTTGTGTCTTTGAATTTGGGCAAAATCCTATTCCAGTTCGATCGTCAGAATTGATTTTTTGAATCAGCAACAAAATCATCAAAACAATTGGAATTATTTTCAAACTTATCATTTTTTTAAAACAGATGTTGTCTTTTCTTTATCTTGTTCCAATTCTAATAATGGCCATTTATATTTTTTCGCCAGAGTTTCATTTGTTTCGATCAAATTTTCTAATTTTTGATCAAAAATTTTGACTTCATTTTCATGAGTTAGACATTGGGTAGTATACTCTTCAGCGTTGAGTTTAACCATTAGACTTAGGTATTCTAGTTTCTTAATGAGTTCTTTCACTATCTTCTTTAGTCTAGAGCTTTTCTTGAGAGTTTTAGCATAAAGTGTATGAACATCAGGGAGGTCTTCAGTGTCTGAATCACTAAGTGTAGTGTGTGAAGTCACCCCTAAGGATTCAATTCTTGAACTCACACACACATTGACATCGTAATTATCTCCTTCCTTGTGACTCACACACCCTGCTGTAGAACTAGCAATGTTCTCAGAAATTAAAGCATCTAAACCACTAACAACATGATTCATAACAACAGAAGTAGCACTACTAGCATCATTCTCATACTTAGGCATATGCATATCATCATTATAGACTATCTTAGCAAAGAAAGACGTGTAGGTATCAAAAACATCAGATGACTTGGGTTCCTCATTATCAGAGTCACTTGAATCATCCCATGTCATGCAAATGTTGGTCATAGTATGTTTATTGGTCGTGTTCAAGTTAACTCTACAATCTTGTGCTATATGACCCAATTTTCCACATCTAAAACATTTAATATTCTTAAAATCTTTGTTAGGCCTCGTATGAATGTCCTTGTAATGTTT